>CM035341.1:51104150-52304150 GCA_020226455.1 Prunus salicina
AAAACTCCAGTTATCCAGTCCCCCTGCACCTTCTCCAGCGAGTAGGTGGGTGGGCTTCGGTGGGGGGCCTAGGTATGCCATCCTTGGGTCTTTGGGCTTGAAATATAGGATAGGTTCTGGCTGAAGGTCCAAGAGATGGTCCTGCAATCTCTGTAGACCTTCGTCAGTTCATGGGGCCGGTCCTTTGGTGGGAGATTTGAAGGAGCCTCGACTTGGCCATCTCTGGATGGAGGAGGCCTTTTCCCTTGCTGAGCCTAGACTGGACCAGGGCACTATGGCGAGAGTGCACTGGCTGGTTTGGCTGGGTATGCCTAACATCCTGGCTAAGGTCATGTTGGGAGCTCTAGGCTCGAGTCCTCCCTCAGTTTCACTTTAGAGTGCGGTAGTCATGCTTCAGCTCAATGTTCTTGGTGTGAAGATGTTTCGTATTTCTCGGACATCTTGGCAACACTGGCGCGGAGGTGCTCTAGCTCTGCCTGGAGATTGGCATTTGCTGAAGGTTTTCTTTGGGAGGTGTCCTCGCGGGGGGTTTGGTGCTAAGTATCGTGGCTATCCTCGGTCAGCATAGCAAAGCGTGGGGTGAAGAAGAGGCAACGAGGCCTGATTGGAGAAGGAGCCAGCTGGGCTGGTAGAGAGAAATGAGATTCAAGTGTCGTTTCCCACAGACGACGCCAAACTGTTGATGCTCTTTTTGGGAGGTCAACTTAGAGAGAAGTGGATGATCTTCAGTAGGGGAGAAGGTGAGGACCTTCAGCAAGGGAGGAGCCTGCAGAAGACAAAGTAGGAGAAGCAATTGTTAAGCTTCGGACACCGGTGTGGTGCCGGTCGAAGGCTCTCAAATGCTTAAGTCAGCTAAGAGTGGTGAATTTGGCAGAGTAACAGTAAAAGTGAGAGAGAAGTTACCCTTTTTACTTGGGTACTGTTCCCTATTTATAGGGAAGTGAAAGTGGGAGGTTTGCACAAAGTTTCGATGTGGGACTTTGTGTAAGTCGCTGTGGTGGTGACACGTGTCTTGAAGATTAAATTCGGCAATTGGGAGCTTCGTCAGGTGTTTGGCACCTTGGAAGAGTGTCTTCTTTCAGCAAGGAAGAAGGCGTGTCTGCCTTGGTGCTAGTCGCTTTGATGCTGGATATGCTCGGTTAATTATGGTGTAAACAATACATGACCAATTTTAACAAATTTTTGTTGGAATGTGACAACAAAGACCAAATTGATGTAAGAACAAAATATAAAGGACCTATTGATTGATTTGAATGTTTGAGGACTAAAATAAGAAGTTTTAAAACAGAGTACTTGTAATAAAAACCCGTGTTGAGAAACTTGTTTGACGAGATTGTTGATTGACATTCATGACAACTTATTATCATCACAACAAGAGAGAAGACTTCCCCTGCTTCTCGATGCCAAAGCTAGCTATCTATATGTTATTGCAATGGCGACCCGATTAGTTGAGTCTAGGTTCCAGGGACTGAGACACATGCCTCATATAGAATCCAGCAAAATGATCTTGCTTGATATGTTCTCGCTGTACAATTTATTCCAACACCCTATTCCATTTGTTTGGCTGGTCATCTTTAAGTCCAAAGCTGATCACGAGCCTTCCACCGAAAAGCACAACCTATCGCAAATGTTGATTAATTGTCCTCTAAGTTATGATTTTGTTGTATTTTGAGTGTACGTTCATTATTTTATTTTATTTTGTTGAGGAATCATTATTCTTTACATTACAAAAAAGATTTCTAAATACCAATAACCCTTATTAAAGCATGAGTAATAGATTACAATAATCCAAACATCTAAGAAGAATTAGAACAAGGCAGACTCAAATGGCGAGCACCGCATGTCCTGATCAGGCAATGAAACCATCAAGAGCAAGCAATTCACCACATGTTGTGTGTAATGGCTTTGACAAATGCAGCCTCTGAGTTGATGAAAGGAGCTTAGAAACTTTTTTCATTGTTGGACGACACTGCGGATTGGGATTCAAGGATGCAAATGCGATGTTCAAAAGAGGGACCACCTCCCCTGCTTCTTGTTTTGTGGGTGGGAGATGTGTTGGTCTAGAAGATCCGAAATTGGCATTTCAAGTTCCTGGTCCTCGTTAATTCTCCTGCTGGCGTGTGGCTCTATTCCCTGTCCATCCATTTTGACAGGTATTTTAGTCTTTCCAAACAAGAGGGTTTACATAGCTTTATATTTAAATTATATAAAAAAGAGCATTTACATATTGGAAAGACTAAAATACCCCTCAAAATAGATGATGTTAAAGTCAGATGACAAATCATGGATTTTGGAAATTTAAGGTGACATTTTGCTTAAATTTTTGGCTTTTTATCACAAATGGTCCTTTAGGTTTGCGAAATTATCACCTTTCATCCCTAAAGTTTTTTTTGTGACACTAATGGTCCTTAACGTTACCCTCTACACATCAAAATGGTCTCTGTTGTTAGCTTCCGTCAAATTTTCTGTTAAATTGATGATGTGACACATATGTAGAGCCCACACATCCAATGGTATAGAACCATGTGGCTTTAAATAAAATATAAAATACAATTTAAATATTTTAAAACTTAAAATCCATATAAAAATTTTAAAAAGAAAATTAAGTCTTTTTATAAATAAAAAATATTAAAACTAAAAAACTAAAAATCCTGTAGCCATCCCCTTATCACAGACCCACTCATCGAGCCCCTTAAGCCAAGGAATTCCAAGAGCTACAAGTGTTCAAGAAGGAAATGGCCTCTCGATTGGCGGATTTTGAAGCCAAAGAGTTGAACTTTAACTTGGTGATGGGAACTAAAGCCAAGGAATTGCAGGGCATTGTACAGGAGGTTGAGCCAAACAAACAAACATTGATTGAAGAATATGAGAGAGAGATGAAATCCAACGAGCCGAAACTTGGTTCGATTCAGAAATTAGTGTTGAAGTATTCGAATGCATTTGAATCAAAAATAAAAGATTTTAATTTGCTTGAGAATGGCTCTGCGATGGGGGGAAGGGCAATGGGAGAGGGAGAACGCAGAGGATGGCTACAGGTTTTTTAGTTTTTTATTTATAAAAAGACTTAATTTTCTTTTTAAATTTTTATATGGATTTTAAGTTTTAAAATATTTAAAATGTATTTTATATTTTATTTAAAGCCGCATGGTTCTATACCATTGGATGTATGAGCTCTACATATGTGTCACATCATCAATTTAACAAAAAATTTGACGGAAGCTAACGACAGGGACCATTTTGATGCGTAGAGGGTAACGTTAAGGACCATTAGTGTCACAAAAAAACCTTAGGGATGAAAGGTGATAATTTTGCCAACCTAAAGGACCATTTGTGATAAAAAGCCTAAATTTTTCTTTAAGATGACAAATTAAAACTGATGTATAAGTTTATGTGACATTTCTACAAAAATCGATTACTTAACGCAAGAGAAGATAATATCGTGAGTTTGTCTAAACAATTATCATCAAACTCAAGTTTGAGAAAAGTGACTGATCTATCAAGTGGGATGCTGGCCTGAAGCTAATTTTCTCCGTGAGCTCCTCAACTTCTTTTTTTGTTGCTTCTCCTCACGGTGTTTGCACCTCTCCACCACTGCTTGGATAACTTGACGTTGTTCACAACGCTCTACAAATCGCTCATAATTTTCAAGGTCCAAGTCCACCTGTGAACATTTTAAAAAGGAAAAAAAAAATAGCAAATACAAAGTCTGTGACTCTCCAACGTTTGTTCATATTTTAACGCTTGCGCCCAAATTTTGACATTTTCAATTGGAATATTTTAGTTTCTAACTTTGAAATTGGTATTGTATGAAGGAATTCAAATTTGTGTCTCGCGGATTGCATAGGCATCTGATCTTGTAACAGAAAACAAAATTTTTCTTTAAAGGGCAATGGCCAAACTTTCTACAGAAACCTTTTTTTTTCTTAAAAGAAAACATAAGAGAAATGCAGACATTTCTAGGTAAAGGAAAGCAAAAAGGTTGATACAAGCAATAGATTATGTGAGCAGGTAACATAAGGGAACATGCACCTCATATACAAGCAACAGATTATAAACAAAAAGAAAATGACAAACAAATAGTTGAAAAATGAAGGATAACATAAGAGAGCATGCACCTCTTATGTAGGGTTGATCACATATTTGGCTTAAGGAACAATGACGTACGTCGAAAATTGGATGCCGAAACCCAGCTTTCAGAACCTGCTGAACTCTGCTCACCAGATCGTAAAATTTGAAAATGTCAGCAATTTGCAATTCTGGTGGTTGTGCAATAATGAGTGGAAGGAGCACAATTACATTGAGATATATTGTTGTCTTCAATAGGGTGCTATATACTCAGTTACCAAAAATTCTACATCTTTTATTGAAGGCACATCGATAAGATAATGGGGCATTTTGAGGAAAGAAACGGGAAAAAAAAAAACAACAAAAAAGAAGAAGGCAAACCACCTGTAGATGATTAATTCTTTCAAATCAATAGCTAGCTAGTCCAAACTTAAAACAAAAGGGAGTGGCTAACACAGAAATACCCTCTTTTGAATTTCCTGCAAATTGAATTGAGGTTCAGATAAATAAAAGATTTCAAGTATATAAATTTCTTATAGATGAAATTAAACTCTTAAAGATATAAGCCCTGTCACACGAAAGTACAAATATATACCAAGTAGGCAGAAAATTTAGGAATCGTTTATATGAATAACAAAACTGATAAAACTTTATTGCCATAAAAGTAGATAGCTTGTAATTATGTTCAACCTAATGGAATTTAAACTAATGAAAGAGGCATAGATATAGGTGGTCAAGGACATGGGTATCAACAAGAAGTGAATTAGCCACAAAGCAAATTGAAATTTAAAGTTCAAATCCAATTAGGCTTATGATGCAGAGATTGAAAATTTGGGATGCTAAAACAGAATTCATAAGAAAGAATCAATTTTTATGTTAAGAGTCAATGGCGAACCATATGCAACCAGACCTCAGCAGATCAAGTGAGAACAAAAAGAAGAAAAACATAATAAGAAGAATTAGGGTCTGCACCAAAGTAGAGATGCTAACTGTTGATGTGTAAATTAGTTTTACAGTTTTACAGCTGGTTATGATTAAGTAACAGCTTAACTGCTTTTACGGTTGAGAGAATTTTGTGGCTAAAAGGCCTGTAGAAAATTGCCAAGTGTCATACACACATTATCAGATCAATTTTGATGTAACCATTTATATGAGCCAGTGCATTCATTTCTATCAATATTGGGCAAGAACAATTCCTACCGTACCCAAATCGGGCACTACATCGGGCATGTCCATTTTGTCCTTTTTTTTTTTTTGGTCAACCATGTCCATTTTGTCTGAAATATAGAATTTTGCAGTCTTTCTTCTCCTCCTTCCCTTTCCTCCCTAATATCCAAAATAGTACTTCAGATTTCAACACTTGCCCCTCAAGTGCTTGATACCAATTTCCAATCCAGATAACAATTCGGTGAGTGGGTTGGATTCTCGGTTGAGCTCAGAGACAGGAGAAGGAGGGGCTGTGAATGGTGGGTGAATGGGGTGGGATTGGGGTTTGACTTTCGGTGGTGGAGAACTAATAAGTATTTAGGGGTAATTGGAGTTGTGATTTTGTGGGTCTTTGGTGGGATTTGTGACAGCTGAGAGGAATTGATGGAGGGGTGTCGACTGTTGAGTGTTGGGGTCTATGGGTCCCGACGAGGGGTTGGGCGAGAGAAAGGAGAAGACGAGTTCGAGAACATTTAAGTAAATGTTTTTGTCTTTTTACTTTCATTTATTTTTATATTACTCCATTTACTTAAGTTTACAATGTAAATAAGGAAGTACCCCCCATTTGGATTCAAATAAAAATACTAGAAAATCAAATTCCCCCCAAATCAAAATTTGAAAAATCAGTTTTAGTACAAAATACGATTTAGGCTAAAAATGATAGCTCATTAAGTCAATATATACTTCATAATAAAATCCCATAAAATCAAATTTTCTTATTTGATGTGTAAGGAATAAAAGCCGCAAAAAATTATCTTTAAAAAATGATTATTCCGAAAAACCATTTTTCATACTTAGTCAATATTTTTACATTGAACAATTTTTCATGTATAATATGAATGCATGAAGGGACCTAAGGTCAATCTAGGTAAAAAGCCTTAGATACTCAATCAACAAAGAGTTTTTAGTCTTTCAAAATTGCACATCCGCTAAAAAATTCCTGGGTCCGCCAGTGGTCGTCGACGTCGTCGCCGTTGGTAGTGGTTGTCGATGAGAATGCAGAAGTGGAGAGCAAGAGCGAGTGTAACACCCCGACTCCAATTTAATTCCTATTTTAATTAAATTAAGAGAAAATTATGAATTTACCCTTGGGTTAAGGGTAATTTTGGTCATTTTCCTATCTGGAAGGATTTTGGTATCACGAGTGGTTTGGTTGCGTAGGTGGTATTGAGATGAATCCGTAGACATGCGGTAGGCTTGAATCGGAGTTTTAACGAAGAAATGGCGATCAAATTAAGTTCGGTGGCGAAACCGTAATTTTTTCGAAAAAGTTTGGTAAAAATCAGATTTTTATTTTCACTTTTATCTCTCTCTCTCTCTCCCTACGGCTGAAAACCCCTCCCTGACATCCATTTTCGCCGGAATTTCAGACGGCAAGAACTCCGCCGTCCGACCTCCATTTCAGGTGCCGTTTCTTGCAAAAGCTTCCTCTCTTCCTCCTATACCCAGCCCACCCATTATCTCCGATCAAAAACCCGGAAAACGGCGGTGGCAACGACGTGAAGTTTCAGCCAAAACTGTCAACGTCACCGGCGACATTTCCGGCCACCGTGAGCTGCACCATCACTTGGAGCAGGTAGCCCTCCTCTCCTTCTAGCTATTTCCTAAGTTGTGCGACAACAATGGTGACGGTGGTTGCCGGATCGAAGCCGTGAAGTTCCGGGTTAAACCGTGAGTGTCCGGCGTCGATTCCGGCCACTTGCCGTCAGAATTGGACTTGGCCGTAGTTGAAAAAGATGCTCCATTCGTCGAGTAGTATCTAGGATTGGAAGGGTGGCTTGTGATTTGGAGATTTTCCGTCGCTGGAAATTTCTCTACACACCCGCGCGCTGCCAGCGCGTGTGGCGGCGCGTGGGAAAGGCTGGTGAAGTTTCTTTTTATCCTGATGAGATCCTTAGGTTGTCATGAGTGCGTAGGATTTCGCGGATCTCAATTCGGACGTCGTTTGACTATCGAATGGATCTTCGCATATTGTGCGTTATCCGGGTTCAATAGGTTCTAACCGTCAGATCGTTTCCAAATTGAAGTATGTTGATCTAGGTACTCTTAGAATCCTAAAGGAATTCGCGGATCGTGAATCGGAGTCCCGGATGTTCCGATTCAAGAATTCAAAGCTTGTAGGATTAGCGATAACTGTACGATGAGAAGCGATTCCGAAACCTGTAATCGGACCCTAGGATATCCCTTTGGACGTACACGCACCGGGAACTTGGGGATTTAAGTATTCTCTTTTGTGGACTTCCGTCTTGAAGTGCGTTATATTAATCAAGGGTTCGTATCTCAAAATAGGTACTTCGGGTGATCATACGCAGCAGGCAAGACCCTCTCGGGGCCGGGCAGCTTGGGATTACCTGTGAGTGGACTTTGTTTTAAGTATTTGCATGGTTTTATTGATAAAAGCTTTGTGCATATGTTTTAAATGGTGATTATGATTTAATAATTGTTTGGTTGATGGATTTGGATATTCTTATACGTATTGGCAATATATTTTGGGTATGGCTATATTTGAGTATTATGGATATGTTCATATGGATTTTGGGATGTCTATGTATAGAGTATGAGGAGTTGTTGTGTGAGATTGTGGAAGGATATGAGTTTGAGGGATGGTTGTGAGATGTATGAGTATGTTAGGTGAGTACCATTCCCTAGTTACTAGGCTTTCCACACACATCGTTGGCAGTGCCGGTGGGGTGGGAAGGCCATGAGATTGTGGGTCTCACACGTGTCGTTGGCAGTACCGGCGTATGGGAAGGGTATGTATATTGCTTAGTATTATCACACACGTCGTTGGCAGTGCCGGTGGGGTGATGATACCGTCTGCGCGCGTAGGACTTGTTATTGGATATGTTATGTGAGCTACACGTGTCGTTGGCAGTGCCGGCGTGTGAGCTATGGAGTTCCGTCCCCCGGTTGGACTACTCATCCCTGGACGCAGGATTGTACTTGGAAATCCTGCGTAACAGCCAAACAATCCCCCGGTTGGATTGTTTCCCCGGTACATTAGTATGGAGAGAAGTATACGTTATATTATAGTTATATATATATATATATGTATGTATGGGTTGGTGAGAGTTGCATATCTTTGGGAATGGAGTCGTGGTTTGAGATTTTGAGATTTATTGGACTTTGAGATTATGTGTTTTGAGTATTTGGTTTATGAATTGTGAAACTGCATGCTAGAGCATTATTTTTACACGGTGGGGTTATTATGTTGTTTTAAATGTAAACTTTATTTTTGTCCACTCACATATTTCTGTTTTGCGCCCCCCAGGCAGTAGTTGCTCTTGGAAGCGTTCGAGCAGTGTACGAGCTCAAATCGTTCCGTCCGTAGATTGGACTTATGTAAATTCCTTCTACTCAACTGTTTGTTGTAAACTAATTCTGTTAGATGCTCTGTTATCACCCATGTTAGGTTGTTACTTGAGGCCGGAGGCCACTTTAGTTTGGATTGTTGTATGTTGAAAGCATGTTGGCAGTTGAGATTTATATTATGTAAATATTGCAGGTTGAATTTTGTTGGGTTTGAGCATTTTACAAGGGAGGCTCTGCCAAAATTTTGGTAGAATGTCTCGGGTTTTTAGTAAGTGGGCCCGGCATCGGGAAGATGTCGGCACCAAGATGGGGTCCGCCCTGGGTTCGGGGAAAATTCCAGGGCGGGTCCTGTCAGCGGGAGTTAGCCTTTTTTTTTTTTTTTTTTGGTAAAGGGAGTGAAACTGAAAGATTCGAAAGACGCAACAAAACTAATAAAATACATTGGATCAGTCCCGTTTTCTTGGTCACCAGGGGGCCCAGCCTCTCCGACTCTATGGTAGAGGTCAATCCCCTATAACCTTCAGTTCCCCCTCATGGTCCTTTTTAGCTTTTCCACTCTTAGATTAGATTAAGGGTGAGTGACCATAAATTCTTTGAACCTTTGGTGATGAAGAGAACGAGATTGTACATTGGATATATTGAAAGGGTGGTGCTAGAGGCACCAACTTTGGGCACCAACTCTCTAATAGAGGTGGAGCCCGCCAATACACCGGGTTCCACGCTCTATTAAAGAGTTGGTGCCCAAAGTTGGTGCTTCTAGCATTTTCCATAATGAAAACCGACGACAAATATTACAATCCTTATTACACATGTCGTACTACGACCAAAAACATTCTCCTGAAAAGCCTATCGCATCAAACACTAAATTCCTCGTTGTTGTTCAACATTTTTAAACAAAATTTCAGAAAAAAGAGGCAAAATATTCACTTTGCCAAAAAAAATTGGCGGCACTTTAAAAATAATTGAAAATTTTGCACAAGACATACAGCGAGGAAGGTTCCTCACTAAAAGCCTTCTATTGCAAGGAACACAAACCATTTCTTGCAATAGTTTTGGAGGGAATTGGGAAAAATTCCCGCTAAACTTTTAGCAAGGAAAAATCTATTTCCTCGCTTCAACAATCTACATCATCAATATAATTTGTCGCCGAATCCAACATTTCCTCTCTATAGCTTAGACCAATTTGGGGACCAAATTTAGGTCACATTTTACAAGAAGTTCATATTTTCCTTGCTGAAGGTGTTCTTCTGCGAGAAAAGTAAATTCCTCGCTGAAAAAATGGTCAATTTTCAAAATGAGATTTTCCAAAATGTTCTTGAATACTTTGGTGTTTTAAAATCTGCATCTAGAATACACTTTCATTCATCATATTTTTCTAGGACAAATTCTAGGATTAATTTCTTCAATAATAATTTATTGAAGAAATCAATCTCTTGGTTGTTGAATTTATAGTTCATTCATCGGTTAAAATCCATAGCTGAGTTTCGGTGCCATGGGGTGAAGGAGCTGAGTTTTTGTAAGAATGATATATATATATATGTGTGTATTATTATTGTGTTAGAATGTGTTATAAAATGTTACGATACATGGTGAAGAGTTTTTATGTGGGTCATAGAGAGAAATGGTTACTAATTGAAGGTGGCAGTTTTCCCTTGCTTTGAGTTTGACGTGCAAGTCAATTGTGCTAGGTTTTTCTATTTGTAATTGATAACTCATCTTTTAAACTTGCAAGCTGTTGTTGGGATATTAATGAAAGAAATAGTTGAGTCGTTAACCCACCAGTACGTGTCTCATCTTGCAATGATTTGGAGTGAAAGAAGAATTATTTGGGCACCAAGATTAAAAGATGCTGACTATTTAAAAGTTTAGTGATAGAATTGGATAAACCCATCTTCATATAAATTATATTATATTCTAGGGCTTGTCCAATATAGGTCCCTACAATTTATATTTCCTAGACATATACCAATCATTCTATAAATCTATGTGTAAAACCCAATTTCAAACTTAAATGACAAGTAGGATATAAGAGGTCGTAGTATTCCTATATTTTTACATCCTTACCATCAGACTTCATATTGTATTTATAATTTATTCCAAACATTTCATTAACTACCATAATTGTAATTAAAACTCCCTATTAATAACATATCAATCACCCCATTTCTTTTGGTTGTCATTCCCTCTAACATATGGCCCCTTAAAATTGCAAATAAAAAAATTTATGTAAATTACATATCCAATAATGTACATATGAAAAATATAAATATAAATATATATGTATAAAAATATAGGTATATTATTTACCAAAAAAAATAAACAAAAATAGGTCAATTACTTTGTAATTGAAATTTTTGTACATTTTTCATAAATTAAAAATAAATACACAATAATTTATAGAAAATAGGTACGTTGTATAATTGAAATTTATGCACATTTTTTTATAAATAAAAAATAGGTACATTATGTAGAAGAAAAAAATAAGTTCATTATACTAGGTATACATTATTAGAGAAAAAAATAGGTTCATTATACTAGGTAAATTATTAGAGAAAAAAATAGGTTCATTATACTAGGTAAATTGTTTTACTAGGTACATTATTAGAGAAAAAAAAATAGGTACATTATTTTGAGAGAAAAAATATGCTCATTTAAAAAAAAATTGTTTTCATAAAACAAACAATAAAAAGATGATCAAATTATTTTTCATAAAACAAGTAATAAAAAAAAAATTAGGTACAATATTTGGAGAAAAAATAGGTTCATTAAAAAAAATGTTTTAAAAACAAAATATAAATAGATTGTCAAATTATTTTTCAACATAATTAGAATGTACACTATTATTCATAAAACTATAATAAAAAATAATACTAGTCGTATAATTTATAAAAAGAAAACAACATTAATTCGTAAATTTAATATTGAATTTAAATTACTAATACTTTAAATAGATTACTTGTCATAATTCATAGAAGGAAAACACCATTAATTCAAAAATAGATTACTAGTCGTAAAATAGATTACTAATACTTTAATGTAGAATTTAATATTTAATTTCAAATAAGTTTCTAAATTAGTTCCTACATCCATTACAACTATTTGGAGATATTTCCAAATTCAGCGGGTGTCATTAGTTACACCCCCCCCATAACACATTAACATATAAATAGGGGTAGTTTTGGAATCTGAAAAATACAATAAATCAGATTTTAAGTTATATTAGGTAACTTGCTTAGTTGGATCCTAGTCATCGGGTATTATTTGAAAAAATTGGGTATTTTAAATAGAAAACTAAAGGAAAGGGTTGTAGGTGATTTAAAATGAATTTTATGGGTCTAAGCTCAATTTACTATATACTATATTCTGCCTTTACCTCTGTGAGCTTCACGAGTACACTTCATCATGGTACAGAATTTACATAAGAAGCATGAGGTGGATAACATAAGCTGGAGGTGGCACCATTCCTTAATTGGTTGCTTAAGGAACGTGTAAACACACAAGGCTTGTTACCCCGTTATCCAAGTGGCTAGCCGTCTTTACCTCATCAAAATATTATCTAAATACCAAATGTTAGCACCTATCCTCAACCGCTAAATATATCAACTAATGATAGAATGTTTATTGTAGTATAAATAGGGAGCTTACATTTACAAGTTGTTTACTATTACATCTAGAGATAACATGCATGCAGCGTGATAGTTGTTAGAGAGGACTAAAGAGAGATGCAAGGAAATATAATATTGGAGGGAATGCTGCTATTTCCACCCACCTGTCTTATTTTCTCACCCACCTTATCTTTAAACTTTTCAAGACAAATTTAACCCTATTGTAAAATGACTTAAAAGGGCTGAAGGAAAAAGAAAGAGGAAAAAAAAAACAACCATATGATGAGCATAAAGTGACCAAGAGAGCTGCCAGTTTCTACTCCTGTATATGTTACAAAAGACTAAGATACTAAGAACCAGTTATATTTGTAAGATTGGTGCATAATACAAGTTTCCCTATATATGTATAAGTCAAGTAGCAAGGATATAGAACTAAAGCGCTATGTAGTAAACTTACTCTGGGAAAAGAACAGAGTTGAAAAGCTAAACCTGCAAAGCCCCACAGAAAAAGGATATAATATATGACATACGGGTTGGGGAGTTCGTCCCAATTAAAGAGATGAAGATCAACCACCCAAGGAAATACTTGTATATAATTTGCTACATTTACATTTTGATATATGGATTGAAACACTAAGAGGATAAATGGGATTATATTCACAGAATCCATATTTACAAAAATAAAAATAAAAATGACAGCAAAAAACTATTTTAGTTCAATAAACATAAGAGACAAAGACAGAGATGGAGTGTGAGAGATGGAAAATAAGATAGAGCAAAAATGAGAGAGAGATGTGTGGGCCGTCAGAGAGAGAGAGAAGACATGAGCAGAGAGAATAAAGGAGAGAGGAAATGAGGTCATAATTAAAAGGGTATTTTAGGAATATTGGTGGGTGTAAAAATAGAATTGTGTTTTTTAAAATTTATATGATGGGTGGGAAGATAAGGTGGGTGGGAAAATATGACAGGTGGGTGGAAATAGCAGCACTCTATTGGAGGAGATAGAGAGTTTTGCTTGTGTTGTATTAAATTGATTATGCTTTAGATTAGAGGTAGGAGTTTCTTGGGGAGCTTTTATGGGGATTGATTTAATTAAATTTCGTGAGTACTATATTATGCGTGATATTATAATTTAATGGATATTTTTGATATTAGGTGTTTACGTGTTGTTAATTATTTAATAACCTGTAATAAAAACCCATGTTGAGAGACTTGTTTCATTGTTTGGCGAGATTGTGGATTGACTTTATGCCAACGTATTATCGTCATAGCAAGAGAGAAGACTTCCCAATTAGTTGAGTCCAGGTTCAGAGACTGAAACAAATGCCAAATTTCATTTTCCATGTCATTTTTATTTTGGACTATCAAGAAAAAAAAAAGGAATTAGGTCATTCATTTTACATAATCAAGTTTAAAAGAATTTTAAAAAACTAAAGTTGAATCAAGTTTAAAAGTATTTTTTTTTTAAAGAAGAAAAGAAACTAAAACTGATGCCACTTGAATTTTGTGTCGTGTCTCAATGTGTCCCTCCAAAGAAAATGTTGAATCATCACTTTATCTGTCCTCTAATTTATGGTTTTGTTGTATTTTGAGTGTACGTTCACTATTTTTTATTATTTATTTTTGTTGAGGAATCACTATTTTGTACATTAAAAAAGAGCACTGCGAGTGAAGTTTTAACGGAAAGATTGATAGGGTTGGGCTAATAGCACGAAAAATATTCATAATCTTTTAGGTGGCAAATTGATACATACATACATACATTACGAAAAATATTTCTAAATACTAATAACCCAAAAGACAGAAGTGGGCATGAAATAGATTACAATAATCCAAACATTTAAGAAGACTTAGAATAAGGCAGACTCCAATGAAAAGCAGCACATGTCCTGATCAGGCAGTGAAACCATCAAGAGCAAGCAATTCACCACATGTTGTCATATGTAATGGCTTTGACAAACGCAGCCTCTGAGTTGATGACAGGAGCTGAGAAACTTTCTTCATTGTTGGACGACACTGCGAACTGGGATTCAAGGATGCAAATGCGATCTTCACCAGAGAGACCACCTCCCCTGCTTCTTGTTTTGTGGGTGGGGGGATGCGTTGGTCCAGAACTTCCGAAATTGGCATTTCAGGGGCAGGTGATGCAGATGAGGACGAAGATGATGCCCCGGATGATAAAGATGAGAAAACATCTCCTGGATGGCTTCCCATAATTATTTCCAGTGTGACAACTCCAAAGCTATAAACATCACACTTCTCATTCACTTCCATTGTATATGCAAGCTCTGCCCAGAAAAAGCACATAGAAGAAATTGTATCATGCATCAATTGTACACATGTATAATAAGAGACTGCGATTGAAGTGTTCAAAACATTGCTTCTCAGAAAAAGGACAGTGAAGAAGTCACAATTTCCCAATCAAATTAATAATTCATTGAAACACACGACCTACACATTCGAGGAAATTTGGTTCTTTTTCAGAACTAAAAAAGATTGCTTAATAGAAGCTGGATGGTGAAGAAGAAAAAGTATTAAAAGCTGGATGTTGAAGAAAAAGAATTAAATACGAAAAGTTTCCATCATCATTCACATAAAAAATATCTAATAGTTTTATTTTCTAAATCAAAGAAGTGAAAATGTGTTTATATTAACCGCTCCTAATGATGAAAATGAAGCATTGGTCTAAAAGTAAAAGCATAATGATAAGTCCATAAATTTACACATTTATGTATTCTTTATACTTAGTTTTTGTAGGAGAATTTGATTTAAAAAGGACTTATTACTTTATTTTCTCAATTTTCAGCTTTCCAGAGCAAATACTTTATTTTCAACAAAAAATACGACTTTTTGGTGGAGTTTTAGTACAAGACCAATTGAAGATGAAAGCTAAGATCTTGAGGATGATTGTGGAAATTTTCTAGAATTTTCGGAGCAGCCAATGAGAGCAGTCTTTGAAGTTAAGTTAGCATAAGGTGCAATCCCGTCAAAACTGTGCTGCTGTGGAAGAATGATTATTTGAAGACTTTCCTGATTTTTCCTCAAGGCGTGCAATATATGGCTGGAAAGATAAGACAAAAACCTACAATTTGCATATTTATCCCGAATTTTCTTGGAGGAGGAACGAGTCAAACAATATGGGTAGAATATTTGAGGCTTGCTTCTTGTGATTAGGATTTGTAATTCGTCGAGGGTAAATACCAAACTCCTACGGTTTACATGCTTGTTCGAGGTTTTCAATGATCTTAATGAGTTTCTATGTGTTGATATTTGACCTAAATACCATAGGCGAATTGCATGTAGGAACATACGAGTTAGCCTAAATACCATAGGTAATTCATGAAAAAGGAAAACTAAGCGGCGACATCAAATGGTTAGTTAATAGGTAGGTGAATAAGAGGCTAGATCGGATTACTAGTGGTGAATTCATTGTCCTAGTGCTTTTATCGATTTGAATTTCTCATCCTTGTGTTTCTTGACTTTCTACTTGTTTTATCTTTTAATTTCGTTGGTAATTAAATCATTCTTTCAAAAAACCCTTTTGTGTTTACGTGAGTATGCTAATTGTTTAATTTCTTGTTTATATAATTAGAGTAGTTAAAGTATTTTGTGAAGTAAATTAGGTTAGACTAATTGGTAGTTGAACTCAATCTTCGTCGGAATGACCTCATATTTGCCATACTATATTACGATTGACCTTGTGCACTTGCGAGATAATTTATGTTTAGTACTAATCTTTACAATCTCCATTTTTTGGGTTGTCTAAAATTCACAACACTTAAAAAGTGCTAAATACAGAGAACAAGGAATCACAATATTACCTGGTGCCATGTAGCCATATGTGCCTGCAGCGGCAGTCCAATTAGTTGAGTCTGGATTTAAAAACTTAGCTGTGCCAAAGTCTGAAACACATGCCTCATATTCAGAATCCAACAAAATGTTCTTGCTTGAGATGTCACGATGTACAATCGGTGGCAAGCAATCGTGGTGCATGTAAGACAAGGCATGAGATAAGCCTTTAACAATATTCACCCTTTTACTCCACCCCAACTCTTTAGCTTCTTCATCTTTGCTCAACATTGCAGCCAAGCTACCTCTTTCAAGATACTCATACACCAGAAACGAGTGTCGTTTATGTGCGCAGAAACCATAAAGCTTCACAATATTCCGATGTCTTATCTCAGTGAGTGCCCTTACTTCATTCAAGAACTCCTTCTGAAATTCTATCTCACCATCCCATAGCAGATGCAGTTTCTTCACGGCCACTACGTCTCCAGATGACAAATTCACTTTGTAGACGCTTCCATGTCCTCCCTTCCCAATGCAATATGTGGAATCAAAATCTTCTGTAGCCCTTATGATTTCCTCATACATTGATTTTCCATCAAAATTTAAAACCGAAAAGGAAATTTCTCCATGCATGTGGTTTTGTTTAGTATCTTGATGCTTCTTCTTTCTTTGCATTATTATAAAGACAATTGTAAAGAAAGCAGATACAAGTACAAATACCGCTAGAAGAGAGAATATTAACTTGTGGTCCTTTTTTGAGCCATATTGTGCATTGCAGGGTGGCAGCAGACGTCCAACTTTGCCACACAATCCTTTGTTCCCTTTCAATCTTTCTGATGGAGCTTCTCGAAATGCACTGATATTGGGAAGGGGACCTTCCAATTGATTGTAGGATATGTCAACATACAACAAGCCATGCATCTCTTCAAAACTTGATGGTATGGAACTCGAAAGATTGTTGTGGGAAAGATCAAGTGTCACCAAACTTTGCATACTGCCCATTTCTGATGGTATCTTACCATTAAGAGAGTTATGACTTAAATCCATGTAATTCAATTGAACTAACTTCCCAAACTTAAATGGAATTGCTTGAGCCAACTTGTTGTTGCTCAAATTCAAGTAGTGCAATTTGAGCAAGTCACCTAGAATGCTCGGAATTGACTCATTGAATTTGTTTGTTGACAAGTCAAGATATTCAAGATCATTCAATGATCCGAATTCCAACGGTATACGACCCGAAAGTTGATTTCCATTCAACATCAACCTCACCAAAGAAGTCAATCTCCCGAATTCTTTTGGGATCAACCCAACTAAATGATTTGAAGAAAGGTCCAACACATGAATTTGGGTTGCGTTGCCTATCTCAGGTAGTATGCTACCAGTAAGGTTGTTTCCTGCCATTAGTAAGGTCTTCAGCTTTGGGCATTGTCCCCAATTGTGTGAGATTTCTCCATACAAGTTGTTGTAGCTTATATTCATAAAATCAAGATTCGGATAAACACTGAATTCTTCAGATATATTTCCTGTCAATTGGTTTTTGTCAAGACGGACTCTCACTAAGCTCGTGCAATTTTTCAAGCTTTTGGGGATTGGACCAGTCAAATAGTTTCTGAATACTGAAAAGTTTGCGAGTTTTCCACCTTGGCAAATATTTGGGGGCAAATAACCAGACAATTGGTTTGTATCCAACACCAGTTCAATCAAATTATTGAGATTCTCTAACTCTCGGGGAATGGAGCCGGAAAGTTGGTTATCATGTAGGTATAAGAACTCCAAGTTACTCAAGTTAGCAAATGAGGCTGGAATTGAATCGTTGAGTTGATTAATGCTCAAGTCTAGATCTACAAGAGATTTCAAGTTCCCAATCTCCTTAGGAATCAAACCAAAAAGTTGATTACCATAGAGATAAAGATGGGTAAGGTTTGTTAGATTGCCTATTGATCTTGGAACTAAACCGTTGAGTTGATTCTTTTGCAAATATAGCTCCACAAGAGATTTCATGTTGCCTATCTCATTGGGAATTTCCCCCACCAAAGTATTTGCAGAGAGACCAAGATATGTAAGATTTCTCAAGAGACTGATTTCTGGTGGGATTCTCCCAGACAATTGATTGTTGGCGGACAAATCTAGATCTACTAGAGATTTCAAGTTCCCTATCTCCTTGGGAATCAAACCAGAAAGTTGATTTTTACCCAAGTACAAAGTATTTAGCTTTATTAAGTTACCAATATTTGGAGGGATGAGACCACTAAAATTGTTGTAGGACAACTCTAGATCTACAAGAGATTTCAAGTTCCCTATCTCTTTGGGAATTTCCCCCAACAAAGTATTTGCAGAGAGACCAAGATATGTAAGATTTCTCAAAAGACTGATTTCTGGTGGGATTCTCCCAGACAATTGATTGTTGGCGGACAAATCTAGATCTACAAGAGATTTCAAATTCCATATCTCCTTGGGAATCAAACCAGAAAGTTGATTTTTACCCAAGTACAAAGTATTTAGCTTTATTAAGTTACCAATATTTGGAGGGATGTGACTACTTAAATTGTTGTAAGACAACCTTAGATCTACAAGAGATTTCAAGTTCCCTATCTCCTTGGGAATCAAACCAGAAAGTTTATTATCATAGAGACCAAGAAGGGTAAGATTTCTTAGGAGACCGATTTCTAGTGGAATTCTTCCAGACAACTGATTTGTAGAGAGATTAAAATAGTGGAGTTTGGAGAGGTTACTGATTTGAGGTGGAATGGCACCAAAGAGTTTGTTGAAGCTGAGGTCAAGATATTCAAGATTAGGGAAGGACAAGAATGAAAACTCATGTAGCGTACCTTGAATACCATAAGTGGAAAGGTCTATCTTGCTGACACTTCCAGCTGAGTTGCATGAAACACCAGTCCAAGTGCATGGGCTTGTTCTTGGTTTTCGATTGGTGCTGGAAGAATTGGTGGCATTAATATTATGAGTGGGAGGGTCATACCAGGTGAGGTTTTTGAGGGCTTGATTTGGAAATAAGCTGGCTTTCCATTTGAGAAGAGCCTTTGCTTCAGTATGAGAAGTAGAAGTAGCAGAAGGAAAAGCAACCCAATTTGGTGATGAAACATACAAGAAAATGACAAGGCAATAAGACAGGAAGCATAGTTTAGCTGAAGTTAAAGATGTCATGGTTATTGTTTGTGTGGTATACATATATTGTATGGGCTGTGCCTTACTAGTTATATATAGTGTGGGTTAGTCTTTGGGGTTCAGTAGTTGAGCATTGAAAAGTCTTTGAGAGCGTGTTCCTTGTGCTCTTGTTTAAGTTGTGCGAGAACCCGTGGTTTTCTTATGGGTTTGCAGAGAACTGATTCCTTCCACGAAGAAAGCAGAACCTATTGCAAATCCAAATTTCATTTTTCTATGTTATTTTGAGTTTGGACCATCAAGGACAACAAAAAACAAAAACAAAAATAAAACCCAAATTTATATATCTTTTTTTTTTTGGTCGAAATTTATATATCGATTAGCTGCGAAGTCTTTGTCCCTAATTTCTTTAAAGTTGGAATTGTAATTTTTGCATTTTCTCAAAGCATTCTAAATTTTTATTCAAGTGCTTTGACTTTCATGCATTGTTTGTGTCGTAATTTGAATCTCCTCAAATTAATTTGTTCCTTGTTCTCTTGATATAAGTTGTGTGTAAGTCAGTTTGCAGGTTTTCCGATGCCACTACCGATAATAGTCAACTTAATTTTTTAATTTATCATAACAAAATACAGAGGTGATTCACGAATTCATCGGTTATTTATTAGCTTGATTGTTTTGTAGTTGAACGAAAGCTATTTCTTCAGATATTTTTTTTTAAAAAAAAATCGGTTATTTGGTGTGGAAAGAAAAAAAAAGGGTTCCATCATATATTTATAGATATTTTAATTAAACCTTGTAAATATTCAAGTTCACCCAACAATATTTTTTTAAAAAAACACATTTAAATTCAAGTTTAACGTGCATTACTACTTACCAAACATAAAATCTAGGTCATCGACCAGTAAACTTTTTCTGGGCATACATACATATAGCTCTTCTTTGATCGCTTATGGTTGCCACATTGGCTTATACCTTAATGAACTCAAAGGGGACCCCGACATCAGACACAAAAACTTACTTTTTGTCTTTCACTTTTCTATCCTTAGACTAAGTTTTTATTTTCCAAGCAAGTTGACTAGATCGGTTCTTCACTTTCGTTAGTGTAATTTAATTTCTTGCATTTTTTATTACGTTGTTTTAAGATTCAAGTTTATTGCTTTATTTTTTGTTATCGAATTAACTTTAAGTTTAATTTGATTTTAGATTTATTTATTTTGTCACCTTTGTCGTTCATATCGTTGTTGTTTCATTCTTACTTAAAGTTACGTTTATTGTTGCTTCGATCTTATTTTTACTTTACTTTCTTGTTACTTAGTTTAATCCCCTTCTAATTTTATTTGCGTCAATATCATAAAATCCCAAAATATACTAAAAATATCCATACGAGACCTAACCATCCTCGACCCTGAGGAAGTGAAAGAACCTAGGTCAAAATGAGGTTCCTTGCTTGGTAGAAGTCAAAAGCGCAAACACAACAATCCAACTTTTTCCATTAAAGTCAACTAGTGGCTTAGTGGTGGCACACCAACGCAATCCAAGAGAAGAATGACCAAATGTATTGTTTGTGTAGATCTGCTAGAGAGCGCAATGATATGTCATAAAATCCAAGTCTCATGATTTTATTATGTGGCCTATTCTCTTTTCCACAATAAAATCCAAGTCTTCAAAGTTCAAGACTTGGAAAGGTCTTTCCAAATTTTTTTCATTTTTTAATTGGAAGACGGTTTGGGAAGACTTTTGAGGTTTTCACACCCTTGAGTCAGAGTCTTTCGTCTCTTTGGAAATTTTGCTTTCGTGTTGGAATTGAATGGAATGAAATTGATAGAAGTGAGAGCTTGATTGGATGTTATTGGTGGAGGTCGTATGCGCTTGACAAAAGGGCGAAGAGACTTGGGAGTGGCTGTCACTTCACCTGGGTCGTTGTGGAAAAAAACTTACCTATACCGGGGATAGCACTGTTTTGCTATCCCCGGCCAATAACACCATGACACATAGGATAACTTGTCATATGTGTCGGAAAAGTTATCCTATGTGTCATTGTGTTATTGGTCGGGGATAGCAAAAAGTGCTATCCCCGTTTCATGAGAGTTTCTCTCGTCGTTGTGGCCCTACATATATTTCAAAACAAAAGAATTAGTTTTACAGAAAGTGGGTTGGATATTTCTGCGATTTTACAAATATCTACCTTCTTAAAAAAACTTTAAAGGAGTAATGAGTAAAGAACAGTGAAGAAGTCTTTGGCAAAAAATAAAAAACAGATGAGTGAAAAGTTATGGTTGAAGAACCCAAACTCACAAACTTGCACATCTCTCTCACAAAGCCAAAGAAAACTCCCACTGACTTACTTCCTCCACTGTGGCTAGAACCGAAAACACATTATACATACAAAACGTTAAACCATGGCATTGGACAATGAAATTATTGTTTCATGTTTTCTTTCCCTCTCACAAGGAAAAACATTTCTAAGTAACAACGGTTTGGGGTTTTCACACTGAAAGTCTTTGTCCCTTTTCTTTGAAGTTAGAATTGCAACTTTTGCATTTTCTCAAAGCATGATTAACCCTGAAAGTGCGCTAGCCAGACAGAGGAAATGGTATAATCCTGTCACGACTAGAACAATTCAAACAAAACATGCTTCTTGCTTTGCTTTAGTGGAAAAATTAGTCTACTCCAGCTGTCCCCAACAAATCTGAAAAGTCTTTGAGAGCGTGTTCCTTGTGCTCTTGATCAAGTTGTGTGAGAACCCGTGGTCTTCTTGGACCTCAATTTCACACCTGAATGTCACCATGGCATTGGAAAATGAAATTATTGTTTCAGTTTTTATTTCCCTCTCACAAGGAAAAACATTTCTAAATAACAACGGTTTGGAGTTTTCACACTGAAAGATTGCAGTCAGAGTCTTCGTCTCTTTTGGAAATTTTGCATTTTGTGTTGGAACTGAATGGAATGAAATTGATAGAAGTGAGAGCTTGATTGGATGTTGTTGGTGGATCGTTGTATGCGCTTGACAGAAAGGGCAAAGAGACCTGGGAGTGGCTGTCACTTCACTTGGGTCATTGTGGCCCTACATATATTTCAAAACAAAGGAATTAGTTTTACAGAAAGTGGGTTGGATATTTATGCGATTTTACAAATATCTACATTATAAAGAAAAGGCAAAACGGTACCTGTAGTCCCTGTGGTTTCCAACTTTTACCACTAAAGTTCCTGTGGTTTCAATTTCGTCACTTTTGCCACTGTGGTTTCAATTTGAAACAATTTAAGGACAATACTCAATTTCTGTCAAATTTTCTTAACCTCTGTTACTTATGGAGGGGCAATTCAGTCCACAAATTTTTACAAATTTCATTCCTTTCAAAATTAAACATTACAAATATAAATTTATATAAAATAATTTTAAAATAAAAATAAAACCTCTCCATCCCTACCTTTCTCCTCTCAACCGCCTACCAACAGTCACCACCCAATCTGAGCCAGCCACCACCTTCCTGTAACCCAACCACCATCCGAGCCACCCAAGCCCGCCCCATCCCCAAACAACCAAATCGCTTAAGAACCAATTACTCCTCTTGGGCCGCCTCCCAGACCTTCAATCTCGGCGATTACCTCAGTGAGCTAATTAACAATCTCAAACCTCAATGTAATATCATATCACATTTTTAATTTAATTAATTTTAATTTTTTATTGTAGTCTTCAACACAAGCACAAACCAGACGGTGATTGAAACCTACAACGAAACGGCATACTGTGGCTGCACGCCGAACGACGACTCGTTCGAGTACGGCGACGGCAGCAATGCGTTCGGGGAGTCGTAGACCATCGCGGTACCGCTTACCCTCGAGGGTCCCGCCTACTACTTCTCCGGAGCCGGCGATGGCAAGCAGTGCCAGCAGGGCATGGCCTTCGCGATCCAAGTCAACAAAGGGCTCGAGTTGCCGTCGATCCCCAACCAACCTCTGCCTCCTCCGTACAGTGAGCCTCCAAGTGCTTCGACTCAATCGCCGCTTGTGACCGTCGGGGGAGATCAGACGCCGGGGAATGGAGGAATGAGAAGCGGTGCTAACATGCGTGAGGGGTTATTTGGGCTTCTTGCTTGGCTGCTGCTTCTTAGGCTGTGAGGATAAGATGTGTATTTTGCTTCTTGTTGGTTCTTAAGCGATTTGGTTGTTTGGGGATGGGGCGGGCTTGGGTGGCTTGGATGGTGTTTGGGTTACAGGAAGGTGGTGGCTGGCTCAGATTGGGTGATGACTGTTGGTAGGCGGTTGAGAGGAGAAAGGTAGGGATGGAGATGTTTTATTTTTATTTTAAAATTATTTTATATAAATTTATATTTGTAATGTTTAATTTTAAAAGGAATGAAATTTGTAAAAATTTGTCGACTGAATTGCCCCTCCATAAGTAACAGAGGTTAAGAAAATTTGACAGAAATTGAGTATTGTGCTTAAATTGTTTCAAATTGAAACCACAATGGCAAAAGTGACGAAATTGAAATCACAGGGACCTTAGTGGTAAAAGTTGGAAACCACAGGGACTACAGGTATCGTTTTGCCTAAAGAAAACTTTCATTGTGTGTTTATTAATCAGGAATTGGAATTCAAATAAGGAATTAAATTCCACCTATGGAAGATTCTTGTGTTTACTTTACATCAAGGAATTTAAAAGTAAGTGAGACCCACACAAACTTAGGAATTGAATTCTTGATTTTCGAGGAATTTAATTCTTGGGTGGAAGGTGATATTCTAATTCTTGGGGTATTTATTAGGAATTCATTTTTTTAACCCATTATACCCTCACACAATTTTCAAATTTTCAAATTTTCAAATTTGTCATTTACTTTAACCCAACAACGAGGACATTTTAGTAAGGGTAAGCGGCCGAAAACCCCCCTGAACTATAACGCTAATTGAAATGTCAACCCCGAATTATTTTTTCAGCCAATTTAACCATCAAACTATTTTAAATGGCCAATTTACCCCCTGCCGTTAGTTTCCATGTACCGACATCCAATTTTCCGTTAAAAATAATTAAATCTTTAAAAACTAAAGAATCAAAAAAAAAAAAAAAAAAACCCTAGCAGTCGCCCATGGACTTGCCGTAGAGAAAACAAAGGACATTTAGAAATTGGGGTTCTTGCTGCTTGACCAGGGTGAAGAAAGCGAGGCAGTCTTGCACCACGAGATGGACATCGGGGACGAAGGCTCAGGCCGTGGGATTGGCCGTGACCTTCGAGGTCCAGAGCGAAGCAGGCGAAACCCTGTTGGGCGAGGAAAATTGGGGTGGCTTGGAAGGTCCAGCTGATGTCGTTGCCGTAGCCGTGGACCATGAAGATGAGGCCACGTGGAGGGGAGAAGAGGGGAAGCCATTGCCGGTGAAGAGCTTGAGGCCTCTGGGTAAGGTGTAGAAGGATTTGGAGGCTTTGATGCCTTGGAGATTGTAGTATTCTTGCTCTGGGGTGTTGCCCCAGTAGTGCAGAAGTTGGGTTTGGGTTTGGGTTTCAGGTTGGCCCGATTGGGTTTGGATGGAGAGGAGGCTTTCTTCTTCATTCATTCTGGGAAGTAGTTGTTTTGTTTGCTGTGCTTCAAGATTTGCGGCTCTCACTTAGAATTGGAAGAAGCTGATTTAGGGTTTAGGAAAAAGAATTATAAAAATAAATAAATAAATAAAAAGAGAAGAAATTATGATTTTACATTTTCTTTATTATTTTTTGGTATTATCCTTGTAAAATGACAAACTTACCCTTATAATTAACAGAAAATTGAATGGAAGTCTAAAAACTTGACGGCAAGGGCTAAATTGGCCATTTAAAATAATTCGAATGCTAAATTGGCTGAAAAATAATTCGGGGTTGACATTTCAACTAGCGTTATAGTTCAGGGGGGTATTCGGCCGTTTACCCTTTTAGTAATTAGTATCACTCCTACCCCAATTTCATATGGTTTAGTAAACAACTTTAATAGAAATTTGAAATCTAACTCCCCTCAATCCATATGGTTTAGTAAACAACTTGAATAGAAATCCAAAATCCAATTCTCCTCAATCCAACTCCTCCTCATTCATCCTCAATTCAATTCCTCCAAATCCAATTACGGATTAATAAACATGCCATCATGAGTAATGAGTAAAGAACAGTGAAGAGCCTTTGGCAAAAATAAAAAATAGATATGTGAAAAGTTATGTTTGAAGAACCCAAACTCACAAACTTGCACATCTCTCTCACAAAACCAAAGAAACTCCCACTGACTTACTTCCTCCACTGTGGCTAGAACCGAAAACATATTATACATACAAAACGTTAAACCATGGCATTAATGTTGGACAATGAAATTATTGTTTCATTTTTTCTTTCCCTCTCACAAGGAAAAACATCTTTAAGTAACAACGGTTTGGGGTTTTCACACTAAAAGTCTTTGTCCCTTTTCTTTGAAGTTGGAATTGCAACTTTTGCATTTTCTCAAAGCATGATTAACCCTGAAAGTGCGCTAGCCAGACAGAGGAGCCAGACAGAGGAAAATGGTATAGTCCTATCACGAGTCATGACTAGAACAATTCAAACAAAACATGCTTCTTGCTTTGCTTTAGTGGAAAAATTAATCTACTCCAGCTGTCCCCAACAAATCTGAAGAGGAATAACTCGCCAATGTAATTTCATCCACGCCATTCATTTCCGTCCTAAATCATCACGTGAAGAATGGTTTCAAAGTAATGATAGTTGTATACATTTTAGTCCCATTTCCTAAATTTTGATGGGTGCATTTTAGCTCACCACTTTAACTCGAAGTGTATCATCATTACATTTTTCAACATTTGACATGTGTCTATGGGTATAATCATGGGTGGTTCCACAAATACAAATAAAAGAGTTAGCTATGGTTATGCCCATAGATACGTGTCAAGTGTTGAGAATGATGGTTATAATACACCTTTAGTTAAAGTGGTGACAAAAAATATTTCCAAATTTTGATAACATTTGTGACATTCTATTGTGATTATTGAGTCGGACTCTAAGATTATGATGGAGTCCATACTCAACGGCGCCACGCCTAACACGATGTTTGATGGCATCCTTCATGATATCAGTACTTTGACCAAGGAGTTTGCAGATCTCTCTTTTTCTTTTGTACCTCGCTGCTGTAATAAAGCAGCTCATTCGGTTGCTGGTGTTGCGGTGAATTTTGTTGGTGGCTATGAATGGGGTGCTTTGGCCCCGGATTGGCTATCCCCAATCCTAGAGAATGATGTAAACTCACACTATGATGAATGAATTACTATTATTGTTTTCGAATAAATAAAAAACAACAAAATATTAGAAGCCTGACACATTGAAATATAGGAAAGAAGCACACAATTATCTCTATATATCTTCCCTAAGTCTCTGTCTGTTATCTGTAATGTTAAAATTGGAAAGTCTGCATTTTGTCGCTCCTGAACTTCAGTGAAATGAGGTTGATACTTGAATGCCCTTTTCTCCTTCCTATTATTACGACCCATGAGTCAAGAACAAGATTTCTATCATATATTCATTCATAGAGTTTTTTTTTTAATAAAACCCTCTAAATATTCAAGTTCACCCAACAATATTTTCTAACACATTTAAATTCTAGTTTAACACTATTAATAAAATTTCATAGAGGCTGGCATTTTTGCTCATCACGTTAAATACTTGACACGTGTTCATAAGGATAACTATAGTTATATAAATCAAAGTAAAAAGTTAACTATGGGTATGCTAGCTTATGGACACATGTCAAGTATTGAGAAGGGTGGTGAGCATACACCTTGGGTAAAGTGGTGAGCAAAAATACTCCCGACATAATTGAGGTTAAATTTGTTTCCTACAATTTTGTTTGCCATAAATAATTAAGACATTAGTGTGCAAAACATTTTTGTTGGTTGAACTTATATTTGTAGGGTTTTTTTTAGTAGGTGAAATCACTTTGGTTCATGGAATGAATCTAAATGAAAATCACTTCCCATGTCATTTCTCAACGGATGAGAAATGGAGATTCCTTTCCCATGTTTGGTAATTATTGGACAGTAACCAAGAAATACCACTTTATTTCCTTTCACATGTTTGGTTTGTGTAGGAATGTAAAACATAGTTTGTTTAATTTTTCAATTATACTCATACGAAATCAAATAAAAAAAAGAATGCATTTAATGCTATATTATAATTCTAAATTGTTAATAGGGACAATATGGTCATGAATATATTTCAAGGGGGGAGGAGGGCTTCACTTTCCCTCTACTTTCCCATGTGCAAGGCAACGATTTCCCATGCCTAGACTTAACAAACATGGGAAATCAGTTGATTTCCCATCCCCAAGCCTCCTTTCCCATGAACCAAACAAGGCTTAGGGAATGAGAGTTTCTCACACACACACAAAACCAAGATTCGATGGGGGTTCAAACTTGAAACCTTTTGTATGCAAGTCAAGACTCTTTTCCACTAAAATAGACCTCATTGGCTGCATGGTTTAAATAGAAAAACCTCTATATTAGTTATCTTTAGCTATTGCATAATGAATAGATGAAGAAGACTAAGCTATCCTCAACTTGGCTGCTATGTACTAAGAGAGTTTGAGAGGTCTTAAAATGAGTTTGTGCAATGGTTTTTAAACTAAGAATTGACAAGATAACTTATTAAAGGAATCATTCAACTCAATGCATACATGACTAAAATGCTAATTCGATTCTGTTCGTTTTTTAGTATGTACAGCTTTCATAGACTTTTCCCTGATCAAGGGTTCCTTGATTGTGATGTTTTTGGGAGAAAAAATATTGGAATTATTGAATTGAAATTAATGGAAAGTGAGAGGTTACCATTTGCGTGACATAAGGCTCCCTTCATATGAATATGAGGAAGATTCTTTCTTAAGTCTTGACATAGATTTATTTGTTTATTCTTTTGCCAAGTAGGCCAACGGAAAAACATAGAAATTAATATTTGTTTCATTTTTTTCCCCTCCCACAAGGAAAAACATTTCTAAGTCCGAAGCACCTTTGTTAAAGTATGCGCCTGGGCACAAGATAGATTACAAATTTAATTACAATAACGCAACAGATTTAACAAGTCGAAGAACGCAGACATAAACTGAAATATAGAAAAACTTAGCAGTGCCAAAGTCCAAAGCACATGCCTCAAATTCAGAATCCAGCAAAATGTTCTTGCTTGATATGTCCCGGTGTACATACAGATCACAAGCCTTCTTCCACCAAAAGCTATAGCAGATCCAAAATTTAATTTTCTATGTTATTTTGATTTTGGGCTATCAAGGAAAAACGTCATTTTATATATTGAACTAACATCCAAACTTCAACCAAGTTTTTCTTTTGAAACTAAACTTGGATGAAGTTTAGAAGTATAAAAAAGGGAATTACACTCATGTCACTTGAATTTTGTGTCGCGTGTCAATGTGTCCCTCCAAAAACAATATTGATTCATCACATTAATTGCCCTCTAAGTTATGATTTTGTTGCAGTTTGGGTGTACGTTCGCTATTCTTTTACATCAAAACATAGCACCATGACTGAATTTTTAACCAAATGTTTGACAGGGTTGGACTAATTGCAAGATTGCAATAACATATTCATAATACTTTAGGTGGCAACATGAGACATACATACATAACTACATACATAAAAGGAAAAGCATTTCTATATACTAGTAACCCTTATTAAAGCTGAGCCTAAAGATAGAATGAAGCAAAATACAAATAAGCCAAACATCTAAGAAGAATAAGAACAAGGGAGGCACAAATGAAGTCAAATACAGAAAAGCAGCGTACATGTCCTGATCAGGTAGTGAATCCATCAAGAGCAAACAATTCACCACATGTTGTCATATGTAATGGTTTTGACAAATGCAGCCTCTGAGTTGATGAGAGGAGCTGAGAAACTTTCTTCATTGTTGGACGAGACTGCGGACTGGGATTCAATGATGCAAATGCCATCTTCACAATAGAGACCACCTCCCTTGCTTCTTGATTTGTAGGAGGGGAGATGCGTTGGTCCAGAACATCCGAAATTGGCATTTCATAAAAAGGTGATGCAGGTGAGGACGACGATGACGCTCCAGATGATAAAGATGAGAAAACATCCCTGGATGACATCCCATAATTATTTCCAGTGTGACAACTCCAAAGCTATAAACATCGCACTTCTCGTTCACTTCCATTGTATATGCAAGCTCTGCTAATAAAAAGCACATAAAAGAAATTGTATTATGAATAAATCGTACAAAACACTGAGATTTCAGTGTTCAAAACATTGCCTATGAGAAAAAGGACAGAAGGGAAGTGACTATTTTCCAATCTAATTCAAGGAAATTCAGTTCTTTTTGAAAACTAATAAGAATGGCATACCCAAAGGAATTTAGTAAAAGCTGGATGATGAAAAAGAAAAGCAACAATTAAATTAAAAAAGTTTTGATCACCATTCACCACAAAAATATCTAATTGTTATATATTTTTTAAAATCAAACAAGTGAGAAAACTGAAGCATTGGTCTAAAAACAAAAGCTTAAAAGTGTTAAATACATAGAACAGAGAATAACAACATTACCTGGTGCCATGTAGCCATATGTGCCTGCAGCGGCAGTCCAATTAGTTGAGTCTGGATTTAAATACTTAGCAGTGCCAAAGTCTGAAACACATGCCTCATATTCAGAATCCAACAAAATGTTCTTGCTTGAGATGTCACGATGTACAATCGGTGGCAAGCAATCGTGGTGCATGTAAGACAAGGCATGAGCTAAGCCTTTAACAATATTCACCCTTTTACTCCACCCCAACTCTTTAGCTTCTTCATCTTTGCTCAACATTGCAGCCAAGCTACCTCTTTCAAGATACTCATACACCACAAATGAGTGTCGTTTATGTGCGCAGAAACCATAGAGCTTCACAATATTCCGATGTCTTATCTCAGTGAGTGCCCTTACTTCATTCAAGAACTCCTTCTGAAATTCTATCTCGCCATCCCATAGCGGATGAAGTTTCTTCACAGCAACTACGTCTCCAGATGGCAAATTCACTCTATAGACGCTTCCATGTCCTCCCTTCCCAATGCAATATGTGGAATCAAAATCTGCTGTTGCCCTTATGATTTCATCATACATTGATTTTCCATCAAAATTTAAAACTGAAAAGGAAATTTCTGCATGCATATTGTTTTGTTCTTTATCCAAATGCTTCTTCTTCCTTTGCACCACGAAGACAATTGTAAAGAAAGCAGATAGAAGTACGAATACTGCTAGAAGGGAGAATGTGATTCCAAATACCCGTTTTTGGTGCTTTTTTGTCCCATGTTCATTGCAGGGTGGCAGAGCTCCAACTTTGCCACACAATCCTTTGTTCCATTTTAATGCTTCTGGAGGAGCTTTTCGAAATGCGCTGTTGTTCGGTAGGGGACCTTCCAAGTGATTGTAGGATATGTCAACATACGACAAGCCGTACATGTCTTCGAAACTCGTTGGTATGAAACCCCGAAAGATTGTTGTGGGAAAGATTGAGGGACACCAAACTCTCCATGTTGCTCATTTCTGATGGTATCCTACCTTCAAGTGAGTTATGACTTAAATCCAGGTCGGTCAATTGAACTAATTTTCCCAACTTAATTGGAATTGCTTGAGCCACCTTATTGTTGCTCAAATTCAAGTAGTGTAGTCTGAACAAGTCACCTAGAGTGCTCGGAATTGACTCATTGAATTTGTTTGTTGACAAGTCAAGATATTCAATATCAATCAATGATCCCAATTCCAAGGGAATACGGCCCGAAAGCTGATTTCCATTCAACATCAGCTTCACCAAAGAAGTCAGTCTCCCGAATTCCTTTGGAATCATCCCAACTAAATTATTTAAAGAAAGATCCAGCCCATTAATTTGGGTTCCATTTCCAATCTCAGGTGGTATGTTCCCAGTAAGGTTGTTTCCCGCAAGTCGTAGAGTTTTTAATTGTGGACACTGCCCCCACTTGTAAGAGATTTCACCGTACAAGTTATTGTGACTTACATCTATAAAATCAAGATTCGGATAAACACCAAAGTCTTCAGATATATTGCCTGTCAATTGGTTCTGGTTAAGACGGACTCTGACTAAGCTCATACAATTTTTCAAGCTTTCGGGGATTGGGCCAGTTAAATGATTGGTGCTTGCTGTAAAGTTTGTGAGTTTTCCACCTTGGCAAATTTTGGGGCAAATAACCCGAAAATTGGTTGCTATCCAATTGCAGGCCAATCAACTTCTTGAGACTCTCTATCTCTTTGGGGATGGAGCCGGAAAGTTGGTTATCCCGTAAGTATAAGATTTCCAAGTTGCTGAGGTTACCAAATGAAATAGGAATTGAACCACGGAGTTGATTCTCATGCAACTGTAAATCCACCAGAGATTTCAAATTTCCTATTTCCTTGGGAATTAAACCTGAAAGTTGATTGATATGCAAGTACAAAGTGTTTAACTTTTTCAAGTTACCAATATTTGGAGGGATTAGACCACTTAAAGTGTTGGAGGACAACTCTAAATCTACAAGAGACTTCATATGACCTATCTCCTTAGGAATAGAACCAGAAAGTTGATTGGCATAGAGATAAAGATGGGTAAGTCTTGTTAGATCACCTAGTGATCTTGGAATTGAACCGTTGAGTTTATTCCCATACAAATATAGCCCCACAAGAGATTTCATGTTACCTATCTCTTTGGGAATAGAACCAGAGAGTTGATTGGTATTCAGGTACAGGGTGTTTAACTTTTTTAAGTTACCAATATTTGGAGGGATGAAACCAGTTAAAGTGTTGAAGGCCAATTGTAGATCTACGAGAGACTTCAGGTTACATATCTCATTGGGAATAATGCCAGAAAGTTTATTGCCAAAGAGATAAAGAAGGGTAAGGCTAGTTAGATGACCTAGTGATTTTGGAATTGAACCATTGAGTTCATTCCCACTCAAGTCTAGAATCACAAGACTCTTCATGTTACCTATCTCATTGGGAACAGTGCCAGAAAGTTGAGTAGCATAGAGATAAAGATTGGTAAGGCTTGTGAGATTGCATAATGATCTTGGAATTGAGCCATTGAGTTGATTCTCATACAATTGTAGATCCACAAGAGATTTCAAGTTCCCTATCTCTTTGGGAATAGAACCAGAGAGTTGATTGGTATACAAGTACAAAGTGTTTAACTTTTTCAAGTGACCAATATTTGGAGGGATGACACCACTTAAAGTATTGGAGGACAACTCTAGATCTTCAAGAGACTCCATGTTACCTATCTCCTTAGGAATAGAACCAGAAAGTTGATTGGTATAGAGATAAAGATGGGTAAGGCTTGTTAGATTGCCTAGTGATCGTGGAATTGAACCATTGAGTTTATTCTTATACAAATATAGCTCCACAAGGGATTTGAGGTTACCTATTTCCTTGGGAATATCCCCAAAGAATGTATTTTCATAGAGACCGAGAAAGGTAAGATTTCTTAGGAGACCGATTTCTGGTGGGATTCTCCCAGACAATTGATTGAGAGAGAGATCAAGATAGTGGAGTTTGGAGAGGTAACTGATTTGAGGTGGGATGGCATCAAAGAGTTTGTTCCTATTGAGGTCAAGATGTTCAAGATTAGGGAAGGACAAGAATGAAAACTCAAGTAGCGTACCTTGTATACCACAAGTGGAGAGGTTTATCTTGTTAACACTTCCAGCTGTGTTGCATGAAACACCGGTCCAAGTGCATGTGACTGTATTTTCTTTTGGATTGGTGGAAGAATTGGTGGCATTATGACTGGGAGGGTACCGCCAGTTGAGAATATTGAGGGCTTTGTTTTGAAATAAGCTAGCTTTCCATTTGAGAAGAGCCTTTGCTTCAGTATTAGAAGCAAAAGCAACCCAATTTGGTGATGAAACATACAACAAGGTAAGGCAATAAGCCAGGAAGCATACTTTAACAGAAGTTAAAGATCTCATGGTTATTGTTTGTGTGCTATTCGTATGGGCAGTGCCTTTCTTATAGGTCTTTCGGATCTCTTGTATCATCACTTTTCTTTTGAGTCAAAGTCTTTGTCTCTCATTCTCTAAAGTTAAATGCCAATTTTACATTTTCTGGATGAACTAATGAAATGAAATGAAAATTAACCCCTAAAGTCATCACCTAGGGGTTCAGATTCTCTTTTTACCAATGTACCTCTTTGACCTCATGTGGCTGTCTTATTCTGTGGACAAAGAGACTTATACAGATAATGAAATGGATGGAGCCTTCCATACACGAGTCAAAGTCTTTGTCTCTTTAAATGTAATTTTTTAATTTTCTGGACCGAAGTAATGAAATGGATGGAAATGCACTATATGCTGGACACTTTTTTTTATATATTTTATTTTCTTGGTGCATGTTCAGTGGGTCACTACAAGAAGAAAAAAGGTCAGTAATTTCTTGTGACCAAATAATTCATGCTCACAAATACACTGAATCATTCAAAATATCAAAAAGTATTTTTTATTAAATAAGGAGCATATAGTAAATTAACAACTTTTCATATTAAAGAAAATTAAAATAAAAACCAATAATATTCCTATATGGACACTGCTTCTATCATTTCCCTTAAAAAGGTATGCAAATCACATGTCAAACTAGAAAGTAGAAGTTTCGCTCCTACTTCCAAGAAAAGAGAGAAGTATTTTCCTTCCTATATGTATATGTATATATGTATGGTAGCTTTTCCCCGTTGGTATGATAAGTTAGTAACTTTTCTTTTCTCCATTATACAAAGCTCGGAGTCTTCCATACTCTTGACTTGACTCAAAGTCTTTGTCTTCATTTTCTTAATTGGAAGACGGTTTGGGAAGACTTTTGGGGTTTTTTCATTTTCTTAATTGAAAGATTGCAGTCAGAGTCTTCGTCTCTTTGGAAATTTTGCATTTTGTGTAGGAATTGAATGGAATGAAATTGAAAAAAGTGAGAGCTTGATTGGATGTTATTGGTGGATCGTCGTATGCGCTTGATAGAAGGCCAAAGAGACCTGGGAGTGGCTGTCACTTCAACTGGGTCGTTGGACATATATTTCAAAACAAAAGAATTAGTTTTAGGAAATTCATTATAATACCTAATATAGGAGTCCAAATTATAAAAAAGTCATATATGAAATGGACTTTAGAAATACAAGCAAAGCCCATTTACAACATAATAAAAAGGCTTTTAATTTCTTTTAAATTACAAAAGTGCCATTGATTTCTTAAAACAAACACAACCTCAAAACCTCATAAAAAAGCCCAAAACATTCAATGAGGTATCAAAGTAATTTAATAATCAAAATTAAATTCAATAGGGTCTGCTGTCATTTTTTGGGTTTGTTTATAGAAATTAAATTGTGTAAGGTTTATTTATAGTTTTAGTGCTAAGAATGAATATATGACTAAATATCTCTTAGTTTTACAGAAAGTGGGTTGGATATTTATGTGATTTTACAAATATCTACATTCTAAAAAAAAACTTTCATGGTGTGTTTACTAATCAGGAATTGGAATTCTCTTAAGGAATTAAACTCTAACTATAGAGGATTCCTGTGTTTACTTCATATCAACGAATTAAAAAGTAGGTGGGGCCCACACAAAATTAGGAATTGAATTCCTAATTTTGGAGGAATTCAATTCTTAGGTGGGAAGTGATACTCTAATTCCTAGAGAACAAACCTATTAGAAATTTATCTTTTTACCCATTATATCCTCACACAATTTTAAAATTTTAAAATTTGTCATTTACTTTAACCCAACAATGAGGACATTTTAATAATTAGAATCACTCCTACCCCAATTCCATATGGTTTAGTAAACAACTTCAATAGGAATTTAAAACTTCCCTCAATCCATATGGTTTAGTAAACAACTTGAATAGGAATCTGTAATCTAATTCTCCTCAATTCAGCTCCTTCTCAATTCAATTCATCATCAATTCAATTCCTCCTAATCTAATTACGGATTAATAAACATGCATCAAGGAGTAATGAGTAAAGAACAGTGAAGAGTCTTTGGAAAAACATAAAAAAAAACAGATCAGTGAAAATTTATGGGGGAAGAACCCAAACTCACAAACTTGCACATCTCTCTCACAAAGCCAAAGAAAACTCCCACTGACTTCCTTCCTCTACTGTGGCTAGAACCGAAAACACATTACACATGCAAAACGTTAAACCATGGCATTGGCCAATGAAATTATTGTTTCATTTGTTATTTCCCTCTCACAAGGAAAAACATTTCTAAATAACAAAGCACCCTTGTTAAAGCATGAGCCAGGACAATGTTCCTCCAGTGTTCTTTGGCTGTACCCAACATAGGCCAAATAGTTAGCAGTGCCAAAGTCTGAAACATAGACCTCATATTCAGAATCCAGGAAAATGTTCATGCTTGATATGTCCCGCGGTATACATTTTAGTCCAATTTCCTATTCCATTTCTTTGGCTGCTTATCTCCAAGTCAAAAGCAAATCATGAGCCTTCCACGAAAAAAGCAGAACCTATTGCAAATCCAAATTTCATTTTTCTATGTAATTTTGAGTTTGGACCATCAAGGGAAAAAAAACAAAAGGAAATACGCCAATTTATATAACTCGTCAATGTAATTTCATCCACGCCATTCATTTCCATCCTCTTTTTTTTCTTCTTTCTTTCTGACCTAAATCATCACGTGAAGAATAATTTTCAAAGTAATGATAGTTTTATACATTTTAGTCACATTTCCTAAATTTTGATGGGTGCATTTTTGCTCACCACTTTAAATTAAGGTGTATCATCAGTACACTTCTCAACATTTGACATGTGTCTATGGGTATAATCATGGTTCCACAAATACAAATCAAAGGGTTAACTATGGTTATGCTCATGGATACGTGTCAAGTGTTGAGAATAGTGGTTAGAATATACCTTGAGTGAGTTAAAGTGGTAAATAAAAATATTTCCAAATTTTGATAACATTTGTGACATTCTAAATTTTGATTCAAGCACTTTGACTTTCACCCACTATTTGTGTCATTATCTGCATTTTTATCCAGGAATTTAGTCCCGGATGAATTTATTATGAGCTAACTTGTGGCTTATATGACCTGATTTCATGAGCATTCCAGAAGTGATTAGCCTGAGTGGAAGTCTTTGTCCCTTATCTAAGCATTTTCTCAGAGCATGCTTAACTGGAAGTGCGCTTGCAAGACAGCAAATGGTAGTCCCGTCAAGCAAAGCATGCTTCTTGTTTTGTTTTAGTGGAAAAATTAATTCACTCTAGCTGTACCCAACAAATGAGAAGAAGAATAACTCGTCAATGTAATTTTCATCGACGCCACTGATTACCATCCTCTTTTCTTTCTTTCTATTACGATCTATATTCATCATGAACATGAAGAATTGAAGTTTCGAAGTAATGATAGTTGTATACATTTTACTCCAATTTCTTATTCAAAATTTTGATTTAACATTTGTGACATTTTAAGGGCCAATTTGATAACTATTTTAGCTTTTAATTTTTATTTATAAAAAAAATTAAAAATATGAAGCTCGTTTGGTAATTGTTTTCAATTTTCAAATAAAAGATTAATTGAAAATTGTTTATAAGTTGTTTGATAATCGTTTTCAATTTTTGATTTTATGAGAAACTTGGAAATAAAATTTTATTGGGTCAAATTGTGAATTTGAGGTTATAACAAGAAAATGCATGTTACAACACAAAGAGTCCGTAGCATTTTTTGCTGAATTTTTTGGAATTTAGGATGAATTTTTAGTGAATTTTGAGACTCGGACTGGGTCCACACTGAATGCAAGAGTCAGTTGGTTGTGAGGGTCGGACTAGAGAGTTTAAATGATTTTTTCAGAACTAGTTTCACAACAAAATAAGGAAATCAAACCGAAAAAGAAAAAAGAAGAGTTGAAGGTTCATCACTACAATATATTTTATTAAACAGGATCATCTTATTTTTGTATCATGTTCAGATACGGTAATCAAAGTACCATTCAGAGCATAGATCTGTTGCTCAAGTGTGATGTTGGGACCTAATCCTATGAATTCTCTGATACCAAAAATGCATGATGACACTATAAAAGCAAAGAAAAAAAAATACGACAGTGCGGATTGGAACCTAATGCTGCAAAACCTGCTACATATTCATAAATCTCTCTTAGGTTCAAACAAAAATGGCTTTCAAAAGAGGAGAGTTATAAGCTAACCTTGATGAAGTTGAGGATAACTGCTGCATCGGAACTCAACTTCATTTCCACTAACTCATTTGCTACAAGCATACATCCTTCATCTACATCATCACCACCTAATTCTTCGATTCATAATGTAGAAAAGAAAAGAAAAAATGCAGACTCCCTATTTGTGACCATTAAACATTTGGTCACTACTGACCTTTCTTCTTGTAGTCAACATTTACAAGTACGAACATCTAAGAAGCATTAGAACAAGGCAGACACAAATGAAGTGAAATACGGAGAAAGCAGCACATATCCTAATCAGGTAGCGAAACCATCAAGAGCAAGCAATTCACCAAATGTTGTCATATGCAATGGCTTTGACAAATGCAGCCTCTGAGTTGATGAGAGGAGCTGAGAAAATTTCTTCATCGTTGGTCGACACTGCAGACTGGGATTCAAGGATGCAAATGCTATCTTCACAAGAGACACCACCTCCTCTGCTTCTCGTTTTGTGGGTGGCTAGATGAGTTGGTCCAGAATGTCCAAATTGGCATTTCCAGGGCGGGTGATGCAGATGAGGATGACGATGATGCACTGAATGATAAAGATGAGAAAACATCTCCTGGATATCTTCCCATAATTATTTCCAGTGTGACAACTCCAAAACTATAAACATCGCACTTCTCGGTCACTTTCATTGTATATGCAAGCTCTGTTCAGACACAGCTCACACAAGAAATTGTATCATGCATAAATCGTACACACCAAGTACAAAAGACAAAGATTTCAGTGGTCAAAACATTACCTGGTGCCATGTAGCCATAAGTGCCTGCAGCGGCAGTCCAATTAGTTGAGTCCGGATTTAAAAATTTGGTAGTACCAAAATCTGAAACACAGGCCTCATATTCAGAATCCAGCAAAACATTCTTGCTTGATATGTCACAATGTACAATCGGTGGCAAGCAATCGTGGTGCATGTAGGACAAGGCATTAGCTAAACCTTTAACAATATTCAACCCTTTACTCCACCCCAATTCTTTAGCTTCATGATCATTGCTCAGCGTTGTGGCCAAGCTACCTCTTTCGAGATACTCATACACCAAAAACGAGTGTTGGTGATGTGAATAGAAACCATAAAGCTTCATTATGTTCCGGTGTCGTATCTCAGTTAATGCTCTTATTTCATTGAAGAATTCCTTCTGAAAATTATTCTCGCTATTGTGGAGAAGATGGAGTTTCTTCATGGCTACCATGTTGCAAATGAAAAATTTGCTCTGTAACTGTAAACACTTCCATGTCCTCCCGTCCCAATCCAATATATGGAATCAAAATCTTCTGTCTCCCTTATTATTTCCTCATACATTGTTTTTCCATCAAAATCTAGAATTGAAAAAGAAATTTCTTCAAGCATGTCATCATTTTGTTCCAGAGTTTGATTTTTCTTTCTTCTTGCTATCAGAAAAGCAAACATAAAGAAAGCAAGTAGAAGTACAAGTGCTTCCAGAAGAGGGAACAAGATTACAAATATGACTTTATGGTCCTTTTTGGAGTTATGTTTGCAGGATTTCAGAGCTCCAATGTTGCCGCACAGTACTTTGTTCCCCTGCAATGCTTCTGGAAGAGCATTCTGAAATGCATTGCTGTTGGGCAGGGGACCCTCAAAGTCATCTTAGGATATGTAAACATACGACAACCCATTCATGTCTTCAAAACTCGTTGGAATAAAGCCAGAAATATTATTGTGGGAAAGGTTGAGCATCTCCAAACTCTCCATGTTGCTTATTTCTGAAGGTATCTTACCTTCAAGCAAGTTATGACTTAAACAATATTCATAATTTTTATGCTTTCAACAATATTCATTGTTCCAGACTTGGAAAGTCTTTGCAATTTTTAGAACTACTTTCACAACAAACCAAAAAAGAAGAAGAAAGCAGTTGGTAACAACCTAGCATTTTTCAAAATTTTGAAGATCAACAGATGATCAAAATTCCAAGAGTACGCAAGCAAAAGCTGACTTTGCATATATAGGAATAAGAATGTGAATCTGTTCATTGCTTTTATTGTGACATTGCACTCGTGAGAAACACTACTTTCAGTTTTCTGAGAGGAACACCGTTGTTGTATTGTCTTGTTCATTGTTAATTTTGGTTGGTGTCAATTTTGAGCCTTGAGGGGTCGTTCTTCTCTTCTGGGATATGACAATTTGGTATTTTGTCTGAGGATAAAGCCAGATAAATATCTGATTTTCCTATAATTACTGCTCTTCAAACATAAAATTGAACTGACAAAGTGATTATAAATATTAACTTATGTTGTTACACCTTTTTTTCCTTCCTTCAAAATAATGAGTGGCACAAAAGTAGGCTTCAAATACATTGCTACAAGGGAACATCTAAGAAGGTTAGAAGAAACAGTCAGAGGGCAAACACAGAGTTAATATGGTGTTTATTCAAATTAATCAATCGAATAATGTCAAAGAAATTATAAAGGCATGATAGGCGGATGAGCATGACGAGTGGTGACGGAGATAATTGAAAGCATTGAACATGTAGAAACTTACCCTCGGGTTGTAAAACCGTCGAGAGCAAGCAATTCACCACATGTTATCATATGCACTGACTTGGACAAATGCAGCCTCTGAGTTGAGAGGTGTTGAGAAACTTGTTTCATTGTTGGACGAGATGGAGGACTGGGATTCAAGCATGCAAAAGCTATCTGCACTAGAGAGACCACTTCCACTGCTTCTTGATGTGTAGGGGGGGAAATGCGCTGGTCCAAAATATCCTCCATTGGCATTTGATGTGCAGGTAATGCAGATGATGAAGATGACAACAAAGACGCAGATGATAAAGATGACAACAGATCTCCTGGATGCCTTCCCATAATCAGTTCCAACGTTACTACTCCGAAGCTATACACGTCGCATTTCTCATTCACTTCCATTGTATAAGCAAGCTCTGCTTAGAAAATCTCGTAGCAGTGGCATTATTAGTATATCAAAAACTTTGGTGTTCAAAACATTTTGTGATATGAAATGATTAAAAGTACCTATTGCTAATTTGCTACCAGGTTCAATACTTTTACTTTAATTACAATGGTACAGTTCAAATGTCCTGTTCGATTCTAACAAGTTGGTTTAACCATGCATGAAAAAGAATCGGTGATAAGTGTTCAAATAAGAGTAAAAATGTTTCAACATTACCTGGTGCTATATATCCATACGTGCCTGCAAGAGCACTCCAATTAGTTGAGTCTGGATTTAAAAACTTTGCAGTGCCAAAATCTGAAACACAGGCCTCATATTCAGAATCCAGCAAAACATTCTTGCTTGATATGTCACGATGTACAATTGGTGGCAAGCAATCGTGGTGCATGTAGGACAAGGCATGAGCTAAACCTTTAACAATATTCACCCTTTTACTCCACCCCAGTTCTTTAGCTTCATGATCATTGCTCAGCGTGTGGCCAAGCTACCCCTTTCGAGATACTCATACACCAAAAATGAATGTCGTTTATGTGAACAGAAACCATGAAGCTTCATAATGTTCCGGTGTCGTATCTCAGTTAGTGCTCTTATTTCATTGAAGAATTCCTTCTGAAAATTATTCTCGCCATTGTGGAGAAGATGGAGTTTCTTCACGGCTACCATGTTGCCAGATGACAAATTTGCTTTGTATACATTTCCATGTCCTCCCGTCCCAATGCAATATATGGAATCAAAATCTTCTGTCGCCCTTATGATTTCCTCATACATTGTTTTTCCATCAAAATCTAGAATTGAAAAAGAAATTTCTTCATGCATGTCATCGTTTTGTTCCAGAGTTTGATTTTTCTTTCTTCTTGCTATCAGAAAAGCAAACATAAAGAAAGCAAGTAGAAGTACAAGTGCTCCGAGAAGAGGGAACAAGATTAAAAATATGACTTTACGGTCCTTTTTGGAGTTATGTTTGCAGGATTTCAGAGCTCCAATGTTGCCGCACAGTCCTTTGTTCCCCTGCAATGCTTCCGGAAGAGCATTCCGAAATGCACTGCTGTTGGGCAGGGTACCCTCCAAATCATTGTAGGATATGTCAACATACGACAACCAATTCATGTCTTCAAAACTCATTGGAATAAAGCCAGAAAGATTATTGTGGGAAATGTTGAGCATCTCCAAACTCTCCATGTCGCTTATTTCTGAAGGTATCTTACCTTCAAGCAAGTTATGACTTAAATCTAGTTGGGACAAGTGAACTAGCTTTCCCAACTGAAAAGGAATTCCTTGACTAAACTTGTTGTTGCTCAAATTCAGGTAGTGTAATCTGTACAAGTCACTTATAGTGCTAGGTATTGACCCATCGAACTTGTTTGTGGATAGGTCAAGATAATCGAGATCAATCAGTGATCCAAATTCGGAAGGTATACGACCTGAAAGTTGATTCCCCTGTAACATCAGCTTCACCAAAGAAGTCAGTCTCCAAAATTCTTTTGGGATCATCCCAACTAAACTATTTGAAGAAATATCAAGTTCATGAATTAGGGTTGCATTGCCAATCTCAGGTGGTATACTGCCGGTAAGGTTGTTTCCTGCAATTAGTAGGGTTGTTAATTGTGCACATTGTCCCCATTTGTGTGAGATTTCACCATTTAAGTTATTATGGCTTAGATCCATAGATTGAAGATTCGGATAAACACCAAGGTCTTCAGATATATTGCCTGTCAACTGGTTCCAACTAAGGCGGACAAAGGATAAGGTGGTGCAGGTTTTTAAGCTTTTGGGGATTGGACCAACAAAATGGTTGTTGCTTGCTGTAAATTCTGTGAGTGATCCACCTTGACAAATATTTTGGGGCAAATAACCAGAAAACTGGTTAGTATCTAAATACAACAGAGTCAACTTCACTAGATTTTCTATCTCTTGGGGGACTGAGCCAGAGAGTTGGTTGTCACGGAGGGATAAGACTTCCAAGTTTCTCAAACCACCAAATGAAGTGGGAATTGAACCGTTGAGTTGATTCTGGCTCAAGTCTAGATCCACCATAGATTTCAAGTTCCCAACCTCTTTAGGAATAGCCCCGGAAAGTTTATTTCCAAACAGATTGACATGTGTAAGATTTCTCATATCACCAATCCATGCCAGGATTGAACCAGAAAGATTGTTCCTGTAAAGGAATAATTCTACTAGAGACTTCAAGTTTCCTATTTCTGAAGGTATGATACCAGAAAGTTGACAGTCAAACAAGTATAGCACTTTTAGCTTTCTTAAGTTACCAAAAATTGGAGGGATAGGACCTGTTAAGTAGTTTTTGCTCAAGTGTACTTCCAGAACAGATTTCAGGTTCCCTATCTCTTTAGGAATTGTACCGGAAAGCTTATTTTCATCCAGAAAGAGAAGGGTAAGGTTTGCCAGATAACCTAAATGTGTTGGGATTGAACCAGAAAGATTGTTTCTGTATAAGAGTAATTCCATTAGAGGCTTCAAATTTCCTATTTCTGAAGGGATAGAACCAGAAAGTTGATTGTTGAACAAATGCAACATGGTCAGCTTTTTTAAGTTTCCAAAAGTTTGAGGAATAGGACCGGTGAAATTGTTGGTGTCCATGTAGAGTTCAACCAAATTAGAAAGATTTCCAAGTTCTGGAGGAATGGAACCAGAAAGGTAATTGTCAAAAAGATGCAGAGAAGTCAGGTAACTCATACTACCCAGAGAAGCAGGAATTGAGCCATTTAACTTATTTTCATGTAGTTTCAGGAACTTAAGATTTGTAAGGAGACCGATTTCTGATGGGATTTTCCCAGAAAACTGATTAGAAGAGAGATCAAGGTGAATGAGTTTGGAGAGGGAACTGATTTGAGGTGGGATGAAACCCAAGAATTTATTGATGCTGAGGTCAAGATATTCAAGATTAGGGAAAGACGAGAAAGCGAATTCGTGTAACGTACCTTGTAAACCAGAATTGGTAAGGTTTATCCTGTTGACACTTCCAGCTGTGTTGCATGAAATACCAGTCCACATATTGCACGGATTGCCAGAAGAGTTGGTGGCATTGACATTACTGGTAGGGTAAGTCCATGAGGTTAGATTTTGCAGCTGGGTTTGATTTTGGAAGGTGGCTTTCCATTTGAGGAGAGCCTCTGCTTCATCAGAACCAGAGGCAATAAGCTGAACATACAACAAGATAAGACAATAAGCTAGAGAGCTTAGTTTATCATAGCAAGTTAAAAATCTCATGGTTTTTTCTCAATTTCAGGGCTTTTTGTTCATTGATGCGTTATAGACTTGAGGCATCACAGGCTTGAAAACTCTCTTCCTCTTAATGATTTATTTTATTTCCCATTTGGAATTTTCTTCAGACACTTTTTTAGTCAAAGTCTTTGTTTCTTTGTTTTTGATGAACTTTAAAGTCTGTTTCTTATCTTCAAATTTGAATGTACACAAATAATGCATCCTCTGGCTTGGAATTAATAAAAATTTCACATGTGAGGAGATACTGACTTCCCGGCTACGTGTACAATGTCAAACCAAGCAAAAATATATAAAGAAGTCATAGTCTTCAAATCAATTTGAAAGTTCAATTATAGCTAGTGGTTCTTTTAAATATACTCTATGCTGCTTGTACCAAATTACTAATAAATTAGTGTATTGACATAAGGGCATGCTTGATTAACAAGCAATTCGGAGGTTGATAATTTCAATTATACTGCCACATATATTGTTCATCTCTTTGAAAAAAGCAAGTACTTGGGAAAGGCAAGATTTGAACTTGCTAAAAACCAGAACCCCCTTGCAAAAATATGGTATAAAAGGGTAGCCAAACATTTCAGTCTTCTTGAAAACAAGAAGAGTGCAGGCTAGAGAGCAGAGCATACTTGGTCATAATAAGTTGAAGATCTCATTGTTTTTGTTTTGGTAACAATGATAATGCCATTTTCTATTACTCTCTGTTTGCATATTAAATTCACAGTAGACTTTGAGATTCAGAGTTAAGACTTCTAACTTTAAAGGTGTCTTCCTCCATCGTCAACACTTCCGGTCAATTTGATGTTGTATGCATACAAACAGCACATTTTATCATTGAAAATGAAACGAAACTAATACGATAACGATAGGCAATTTGGTGACGAAAAATGCTCAAATCTGGTGTCATACCATGTACGAAAAGAATTATTGCTTGTTATCCATCTCTCAAGGAGAGCCTGTATATATGATTACAACAAAATGAAGAACTCACAAAGCCTAAATATTAGTAATTACAATGATTTGGTGGCAGCTGGTTAAGATACAAAAAATGGCTTTAACATCCTTCTGTTTAAATGTTTCAACTAAACTCAAGTTAACCCTCTATTTGTCTTTCTGTGTATGGGAGATTTGTATTGTTACAAGAAATGTCATGCATGGTAGGCCTTAACTCTGGATTTTCATGTAAGCATGCAACTGCTAGCTTTAGGATGGTAACAACTTCATCCAGAATTTTACCAGTGGGATGCGCAAGGCGATCGTCCAACACATCCCCCAACATTTTGCCTCCCCAGATTGCAGATGACAACGCAGACCCCACTAGATTGCTAGGGTACTTTCCTTTAATCACTTCAAGAGCTAACACCCCAAAACTATAGACGTCACATTTCTCTGTCACCTTCAATGTGTAAGCAAGCTCTGCCAAAAAGGGTAAACATAAGTTTTCTATTTTAGGAGAGAGATGCTCATATGAGAAGTTAAGAGAACAATGCATACAAGGGAAAACAACACAAGATGTTGAATTGTACCTGGTGCTATGTATCCAATTGTGCCTACAACTGCAGTCCAGTTTGATGATTCATAATCTAGAATCTTAGCAGTTCCGAAGTCTGAAATGCGAGCCTCATATTCAGTGTCTAGCAAAATGTTCTTGCTGGATATGTCTCGATGAACAATTGGCAGAGACACATCATGGTGCATATAGGATAAACCATGAGCCACACCTTTAATGATGTTCACCCTTTTAATCCAATCCAATTTCCTAGCTTCTTCATCATTGCACAAGATTGAAAACAAACTACCCCTTTCAAGGTACTCATAAATCAAAAACGAGTGCCGTGCATGTGAACAGAAACCATAAAGTTTGACAATGTTTCGATGGCGTATCTCAGTTAATGCCCTTACCTCGTTTAAGAATTCTTTTCTCCACACACCATCACATGGAATGTGGAATTTCTTGACAGCTACCAAGTCATCTGAGGGCAACTTTGCTTTGTATACGCTTCCAACTGCCCCCCTCCCAATGCAATATGCAGCATCAAAATCCTCAGTCGCTCTTATAATTTCTTCATACAATACTTTTCCATCAAAGATTGATATTGCACGCAATTCGAATTCTTTTGGGTGAATGTCACTTTCTTCTTGTTGGCTTTCCCTTTTTCTTCGCGAAGTAATAAAAATTCCATAGAAAGTAAGCATAAATGCTCCCAACACAGGAAGCATGATCAAGCAGTACACAACTTTGAAATCAATTTTTGAGTTATGCTTCTTTTCAACAGGACTATTATTGCAGGGGTGTAGACCTGTAACATTGCCACACAAAGCTTTGTTCCCTTGCAATGCTTCTATGGGAGCCTCTTGAAATGCTTTGTTGTGTGGAATAGGACCCCTTAATTGATTGTATGATATGTCGACAAACTCCAAGCCATGAAGTTCCATAAAATTCTCTGGAATAACACCAGAGAGGTTATTGTGGGAGAGATTTAGTGTCACCAAGCTACCCAACTTGCTAAATTCAGTTGGTATCTCTTCAGCAAGAGAATTATGACTCAAATCTAGCACAGACAGCTGTGCTAACCTACCCAACTTAGTTGGGGTTCCATGGCTCAACTTGTTGTAGCTCAAATTCATGTGGTGCATTTTCACAAAATTCCCTAGGCTACTTGGAATTGACTGGCTCAGTTTGTTAGTGGACAGGTCAAGATACTCAAGGTCAGTCAATGATCCAAGTTCTTGAGGTATACCACCAGAAAGCTGATTGTTATTCAATATAAGCTTCACCAAAGAAGTCAGCCTTCCAAATTCCATTGGGATCTTCCCAACTAAATGATTTGAAGAAAGATTAAGCAAATGCAGTTGAGTCAAGTTTCCAATCTCAGGTGGTATGGAGCCAGTAATATTGTTCCCTGCAATCTCAAGGTTTGTTAGCTGCAGAGACCTCCCCCATTTATGTGAAAGTTCACCATAAAATCTATTGTTGCTTAGATTTATGTAATCCAAGTTTGGATAAACACCAAAATCTTCAGATATATTTCCAGTGAGTTGGTTTCCATCGATGCGGAATCTGTATAAGGTTGTGCAGTTTCTCAAGCTTTCGGGGATTCGACCTATGAGACGATTGCCATTTGCAGTGAAATTTACAAGCAATGCACCTCGACAAAGGTTCTGTGGCAAATGACCAGTGAAGTTGTTTCTGGCAAGTCTCAGCACAACCAAATTCATGAGATTTTCTATCACTTGAGGAATGGAACCTGAGAGTTGGTTATCGCGTAGTTGTATAAATTGTAATTTGCTCAAATTACCAATTGACATGGGAAGAGGACCACTGAGTCTATTCTCCATGAGATTTAGAACAACAAGAGACTTAAGCTGGCCTATTTCTTGAGGAACTGAGCCATTTAGCTTGTTTGTATATAGGTACAGGTTCTGAAGATTTGTTAGGAAACCAATTTCTGGTGGGATTTTTCCTGACAACTTATTATCTGAGAGATCAAGATAGATGAGTTTGGAGAGGGAGCTGATTTGAGGTGGGATGGCACCATATATCTTATTCCTGCTAAGATCAATATATTCAACATTGGGAAAGGACAAGAATGAAAATTCATGCAGTGTACCTTGTAAACCAAACTTGGTAAGGTTTATCTTGCTGATACTTCCAGCAGTGTTGCAGGAAATCCCACTCCAAATATTACATGGATTTTCATTTGTTTCTGGATTGCTTGAAGAATTGATGGCATTGTTACTTGGAAGATAAGTCCATGAGGTTAGATTTTGGAGCTGGGTTTGGTTTTCAATGCTGGCTTTCCATTTGAGAAGAGCATCTGTTTCAGTAGAAATGGCAGAAGCAAAAACAATGGTTGATGATGAAACCAGCTGAACATACAAGATAAGGCAATAAGCTAGAGAGCATACCTTATCATAAGTTGAAGCTCTCATGGCTTTTGTTTGAGAAACAACACTGTTCAGAGCTTGAGGCTTTATCTGCAACATGGTCTCTTTCTATGGTCCTGTTTAGATGAAGATGGAAAACTCAAGATTGGTGTGCTGAGGAATTTGAAAAACACTTCAGTCAAAGATTGACAGTCTTTGGGAATGTTTGTTTTTTTCTCTTCCACAAATTGAAATTACATAAGAATAATATGCCATTTGGTCTCATCTGATCATGATATTGTGATAGAGGATAACCAATGGCCTACGATTGACCGCACCATTTTTTTAGCACCTCCAGCAGGACAAGGCCCTTTTCACACTTAGCTGCAATCATGCAGAGATCGGTATATAAAGGAGAAGAGCAGGACTGAAGGCTGAGCACTCACACAAGTCACAAGCATTAGCCCAGCTATCCTTATCAGAGTGAGATTCAATCATAATTTCCTTCTCTCCTACTTTTTATTCTTCATGTTTCTCTCTCTGTTTGCTTTCTACTTTAAGTTTCTGTAAATTTGAAGCAGTGATTTTTGACTTTGTCTCTGTGTAGGGACAGAAAGCTAACCACAACTTCCAAAATATCCACACTGAAAGTCAGCACTTGTGTCGTTTTTTTCAACAAGTTGAGAGGCATCAAATGGCTCTTAAATTTTGAGTATTTACTATTATTTTCAGAAATGGTTGAAAAATCAATTAATGATTCTCCAATCTTCTGCTTATATTTTCTGGTAAGATTTTATTATTCTCATAGAAAAAATTATCACCAAACACCAGAATTACATCTCTGAATAATTTTATAAGATATTCATATTATTTATACAACATGCAAGATGGTGTTTACCAAAATTCTGTCTATACACAAACAGAGAGTTCAATTAATTGGTAGCTACATCTAGCCTATACAAATTGAAGGAGATGATCCAAGTTCATGTCCTCTCCAAATGCCTCAACCAAACATAAATTCAGCCCTCTTTCTGTCATTCTCTATCTGGGAGAATTCTAGTGTTATAATCTGAGAAGCGTCAAGCATGCTAGGCCTAAATTTTGGATTGGCATGTAAGCATGGAACAGCTAGCTTCAAGATAGTAAAAATTTCATCCAGAACTTTATCTGTGGGTGGTGGAAGGCGACCATCCAGCAATTCCACCGGAATTTTGCCTTCCCTGCTTAATGCTGGTGACAACAAAGACCCTATTAGAATATTATTTGGGTACTGTCCTTTAATCACTTCAAGTGCTAACACTCCAAAGCTGTAGACGTCACATTTCTCAGTCACCTTCAATGTATAAGCAAACTCTGACAAAAGGGAAAACACATAAGTTATAAATGTCAAATAGTCTTTTTGTTTTCTTTTAAGAGTACAACAGATTAGGTACGCAAGAGCTGATCTTATGTCGAATAATGTGGCATGTTATGTGTCAGATTGTCGATCTGAACTATCATTTGATTAGGTGGATTCTTATTTGAGTGTGTAGTTCAGATAGACAGCCTGACAACATGTCATGGCAGACTTTGACAAGAAATTACCTGGTGCTACATATCCGAATGTGCCTGCAATGGTGGTCCAGTTAGATGAGTCCTGCTCAAGAAGCTTAGCAGTGCCGAAGTCTGAAATGCAAGCCTCATATTCAGCGTCTAGCAAAATGTTCTTGCTGGATATGTCTCGATGAACAATTGGCGGGGACACATCAGAGTGCATGTAGGATAAGCCATGAGCCACACCTTTAATGATATTCACCCTTTTACTCCAATCCAATTTACTAGCCTCCTCATCATTGGCCAAGATTGAAAACAAGCTACCCCTTTCAAGGTACTCATAAACCAAAAATGAGTGTCGCGAATGTGAACAGAAACCATAAAGCTTCACAATGTTTCGATGGCGTATCTCAGTTAATGCCCTTACCTCATTTAAGAACTCCTTTTGGAATCTCCTCTCACCATCACATGGACTGTGGAGTTTCTTTACAGCTACCAAGTCATCTGAGGGCAGCTTTGCTTTGTAAACCCTTCCAACTCCCCCTCTTCCAATGCAATATATCATCAAAATCCTCAGTTGCTTTTATGATTTCTTCATATAACAACTTCCCACCGAAAATCGAAATTGAACGCAGTTCAAATTCTTTGGGGGGTATGTCACATTCTTCTGTTTGTTGACGTTTCTTTCTTCTTAGTAAAGGGATATAAATTCCACATGAAGCAATTAGAAGTGCTCCCACCACAGGTGGAACAACTAAGTACACAATTTTGAAACTGACTTTCGAGTTAGGCCTCTTTTTGCTAGGACAGGGCTGCAGACCTGTAGCATCACACAAACCTTTGTTCCCCAGGAATGCTTCAATGGGAGCCTCTTGAAATGCTTTGTTGTTTGGAATTGGACCCTGTAATTGATTGTATGATATGTCAACGAACTCCAAGCCACGCAATTTATCAAAAGTGCCTGGAATACCACCAGAGAGATTGTTGTGGGAGAGGTTTAGTGTCACCAAGCTATCCAAACCAAAAAACTCAGTTGGTATCTCTTCATCCAGAGAGTTATAACTCAAATCCAGCACAGACAGCTGAAGTAACATTCCCAACTGATATGGGGTTTTGTGGCTCAACATGTTGTCGCTCAAATTCATGTGGTGCAGATGCATAAAGTTCCCAAGGCTACTTGGTATTGGCAAGCTCAAATTGTTTGTGGACAGGTCAAGATACTCAAGGTCAGTTAGTGATCCAAGTTCTTGAGGTATACCACCAGAAAGTTGATTGCCATTCAGCATAAGCTTCACAAGCAAAGTCAGCCTTCCAAGTTCCATAGGGATCTTCCCAACTAAATGATTTGAAGAAAGATTAAGCAGATGAAGTTGAGTCAAGTTTCCAAGCTCAGGTGGTATGGAACCAGTGATATTGTTCCCTGCAATCTCAAAATTTGTTAGTTGCAGAGATTTACCCCATTTGTCCGAAATTTCGCCATAAAATTTATTATCGCTTAGATTTATGTAATCCAAGTTTGGATAAACACCAAAGTCTTCAGATATATTTCCAGTGATTTGATTTCCATCAAGTCGGACTCTGTACAAGGTTGTGCAGTTTCTCAAGCTTTTGGGTATTCGGCCTATTAGACTATTGCCATTTGCAGTGAAGTATTTAAGCTTTCCACCTTTGCAGAGGTTCTCTGGCAAATAACCAGTTAAATTGTTTCTGGCAACTCGGAACACAACCAAATTCATGAGATTTCCTATGACTTCAGGAATGGAACCTGACAGTGGGTTGTCACGAATGTATAAAACTTGTAACTTGCTCAAATTACCAACTGACAAGGGAATAGGACCACTGAGGTTATTCTCCATTAGATTTAGAACAAGAAGACACTTCAAGTTTCCAATATTTTCTGGAATAGGGCCTGAAAGATTATTCCGATAGAGTTCAAGCAAGGTGAGGTTTCTCAGGTCACATAAGGAAACTGGGATGGCACCAGAAAGATTGTTGTCGTAAAGGCTTATATTCCTGAGAGATACCATGTTTCCTATGTCTAGGGGAATGGAGCCAGCAAGCATGTTCTCATACATGTATAACAATCTTAACCCTTTTAAGTTCACAAGAGTTGGTGGGATGGAACCTGTTAGATTGTTGGTATTCAAGTAAAGCTCCACCAAACTTGAAAGGTTCCCCATTTCTAAGGGAATGGAACTATTTAGATAGTTCCTACACAGATCCAAGTAAGCCAGATTGCTCAGATTGCCCACAGAAGCAGGAACTGAACCGTTCAACCGATTACAGGACAAATCAAGATAGACTAGTTTGGAGAGCTGACTGATTTGAGGTGGAATGGTACCAAAGATTGAGTTCATGCTGAGATCAAAATGCTCAAGATTCGGGAATGACGAGAACAAAAATTCAGAGAGCGTACCTTGTAAACCGGACTTAGTCAAGTTTATTTTGATCACACTCATAGCAATGTTGCACGAAATGGCAAACCAAGTGCATGGACTTGTTGTGTTGGAAGAGTGCAGAGAAGTCCATGAAGTTAGGCGTGACTGATGGTCTTGAAGGCTGGTTTTCCATTGCAGAAGCGCACCGGCTTCTTCAGCAGAAGAAGCAGCAGAAGCAACGTAACTTGCTGATGAAATGAAAACAAACACAAACGTGATGAAGAAACTTAGAGAGCGTAAACACTTCTTAGAGGTTGATGTTCCCATGGTGCTTGTAATGGTTTAACATCCCACTGGTATTTCAATTGTAATTCTTCTACCTTCTGTTCCTTTTGACAAATTAATGAAGAGGACTTTATGAACTTGGAAAGCCTTCTTTTGTTGTTTTGTAAATTTCTTATTATTAAGTCCAGTGTCAAAGGTGGCATGTCATGCTGATATTCTAGCGGATATTATAATCTGTATTTTAGTCAATTTCTTATTCAAATATAATCAAATTTTATATCGGAGCCAGACCAACGAATTCAAAAAAGCATTTACAAATGCCTGAGAAAAACAAACACAAAAAATCACAAAATCATTACAAATGTGCATGCCTAAAGAAGGAAATTAGAGCATATTATATCCATTTTTATCCTTCAAATATCCCAAATAACCTTCACCTCCACTCTCCCTCCTCCTCTTCTTGAGTTTGGCAGGCAGACCACCTCACCCGTCCAGCCGAAGACACACACATGGGGAATCCTGCATTCGAGTCGCACAGGGCCACGTTCTAGTGAAGTCAAATGCAGAACTCCCTTACGCGTTAAACTCAAAACATAATTTGTTGGACATAAAAATATGATCAATTCCAAAAGGATGACATGATCCTATTTCTATTTTCTATATCTTTACAAGTCGTCCAGAAAAAAGGACATGTAGCAATGCTGATTATGAAATTATTTAGAAGGACTCAGCATCTATGGGCTAAGACATGACGCAATCTCTCTTTTTTTTTTTTTGTAAATAATTTTTCTTAGTTGCTTATATAATCATTTGCCCCTTTGTCGGTAGGTTAGTATTCTATTATTTGTTTTGATCTTGGACAGATAACGGTTGTTTTATGCTTTTGGGCGTCGGATTGAATAATGTTTATTTTTCTTCTAGCTAGTGACAACTGCCTACCATTCAACATCTTAATATTTTAAATTACCAACAACCAAAAAAAAAACCATCTTAATATTTTGCTTTTGTTCCCCATATCCAAACCTGGATTTTTGCTATATGGTCTAACATCTTATGATACTTTATTTATCAATTACGTGTCGTTTTCAAACCAAAAACACACAAAAACCCATTTTCCATGGACTTGGTCAAGTTAGCTAGAGTCATTATACTCCCCATTTTGCACCCGAATTCGAATCTCTATCTCCGTAAATTAGATTAAATTAAAATAGAATATGTTTGTATCATTTTTCTTATTTCTTATTTTTTATTTTTTTGGGGGGTCCTTGTGTCCTATAACACGTAATCACCTCCGTCATGAAACATAAAAAAGATTTCCCAAGCCAAATCAGTTTTTTTATATAAAGCGAGACAAATATGAAATTACATGGATTTTAAGTTGACTTTTGACTAGAGCTCTAGTTTAAGTTATCCGACCAAAGAAACTAGCAAACAGGCGGACAATTTTGGCTGCATAGGATCAAATGCAAGCTTTAAGATAGCTACAACTGCAACCTCAAACAAGCATGCGCAACTGGGAAGGCATTGATTTAAACTTAAACAAATTCCTCAGCTTTGGTTGACAGTGATCCAGATCCATGACCAAGTTACCTTAATCAACTCTGTCGACGACGACCAAGTCATACATCTGAGAGGCTAACTCATCTGAATGGTGAAGATTTGTCATACAAGTGAGAAGGAGGAAACAAGAAATAGATGAAAGAGTTATTTAATATAAAGTGAAAATCAGGTCTCCGAAACCACATTTAATTAAGACAACATTTTGTCACGAACAATGATTACCCTCAACCAAGAAATATTCATGGTTCAATCTAAAACTCTATGATTAAAATAAATAAAAGTGAGAAACATGTCCAAAATTTGGCTAGTTTTCAGAAAACAGTGATTAAGATACTGGTACCGAGACTCAAAAGAAGTTCCACAAAATGAAAAGAAAATTGGCATAAGAAAGGTTACAATTACATAACTTATTCAAAAATTATTATACAAGCTTAACAATGCAGAAAATAAATAATCTTTCACACAGCTGAACAAGTACCTTGCGGCAGTATTTACCAGATATACCAATATTGCATCAAGGGCATGACTCAAGAATATGGACCAGTAACATTTAACTGGTGAAAATCAAAACAAACCCCACCCCTTTTTTTCTTCTCTTCCCTAAAATAACCTAAAAGAGAAAAAGTCAATGTGTTTTTATCTAAACCGCATCAGCTACATGCAATGGCAAGTGAATTCCGATCAACTTTTGGCAACAGCATCAACGTTTCCTTTGTAGGAACAAACTTTTACAAACAGTAAAGCAAAATAAGTGTGATCAGAGAAAACAAAGAACCCCATGGATATTAGACTGAAATCATGAGTTTTATTCTTACCCAACCAGAGTTTCATGACAGCAATACAGCTTAAGACCAGACTGCAATCAGCATGAACATGACAAATTGACATCTACCCTTTGTGTAGTAAAAATAGCACCAACAGCTAGTACAGCAACTCGTCAATCAGCAATGTTCACTCTTCCCGAACACCACTAAATAAGGCCAGCATATGGACCATTGTAAGTAGGAATATGACCAGACTGCAATCAGCATGGACATGATATATTGACATCTACCATTTGTGTAGTTAAAATAGCACCAACAGCTAGTACAGCATCTCGTCAATCAGCAATGTTCACTCTTCCCGAACATCACTAAATAAGGCCAGTATATGGACCATCGTAAGTATATGAACATAGCACATTTCAATCTAAAGAAAGAAAAACAGATAAAGGTAAAATAACTAAGTGGTATAAATTCAGGTAATAAAAAAAAACTAGAAATAAATATGAGTACTAAGAAATCAAAACGATAAAATATTTAAAGAGGAAAAAGGGCCAAGCACACAAGCTAAAAAGTTGCAATGTAAAATATTAATAGGAAGACTCCCACTGCCAGGGACTGCTAAGGCCATCATAGAAACTACAGCAAACACTTAATATTGTACCAGCCCATAAATAAGAATACAAAAAGCTACCATCAAACTTAGATGAGTTAAGAAACTCACTGAGTCCAACAAAGAAATGTTTAACCTTCAACAAAACTGCAGTGCAGTCAAATGTAACATTCAATACGTTGATCATAATATGAAACTCTTCTCCCAACTACGAACACAGATACAAGGGCTCGAGCCAAAAGTATCATCCCAGGCCACTTTGTATTCGAGTCCATCATTCCTGCAGAACAAAAATAACCACCTAAACAACAATGCAGAGACTTATTTGTCCAATAATATGTTGCAATCCAACCAAAGCTAAACAAGTTAAAGGTCTATGCGTGGTGTATGGGCTCACATCAGCATCAGATTTACGAGGGGAAGGACTTGGAGAATCATCACGTCGACCATGTGGTGAAACATCTTTTGGGGTAGGAGAGCGCTCGTTCCGGTTGCGCCCATCAGCATTCTCACCCCTTGAAGGTGTCCTACGAGGAGAAGGGCTCCTCTGAGAAGATGGGCTCTTCCGAGAAGATGGGCTCCTCCGAGGTGATAGGCTCCTCCGGGGAGATAAACTCCTCCTGGGAGATAGGCTCCTCCGGGGGGAAGGGCTTCTCCGAGATTTAGGGCTATTCCGAGCAGGAGAGGCACTTAAGAATACAGCCATTTTGCATCAAAAAGACACTTTGGTAAGGCACAACAGTTCATGATAGAAGATGGGGTGAAAGAGAAACAACATTTTATACCTTCCATATGACCGGCTCCGACTACGCCGCTCATCATCATATCTACCCCTCTCGCGGGATTTATGATTATCAGGACTTGCACTGCGGCTCCTGCTTCTGTAGCGATGCTCTCTTTCACTCCTATGATGCCTGTCACGACCATGTCTCTCCCTACTTCGACTGCGACTTCTCTTGTAATCCTTATCCTTATATTCATCTCGATATCTGAAAATCTATAGGGTCAGTTGCTGCAGACTAATTTCCACAATAGACTCTGGAAAATAAATCGGTAACAGTTCAAAAAAGCCATGTTAGTAGTACACCTTTTCAAAAGCACAAAATTAGTTACAAGTATAGTTAGTTGTATCAGCTACAAATAAACACCTCAAACCCATGTAAATTTAGTTCAGTGAGAATAGAAACCTAAGTGGACTGTGCCATTGCAATAATCAAATCACTTAAACACAACATCTTCCACCCATAGCATCATACAGCATAAAGGAGTAGTAAAGACCTGATTCTACTATTCAACACATGAAACGAGCTGTGTTTGGGATCGAAATAAGAGGTGTTTCAAATTTCAGACGGTTGAGCCCACCTGAGCCCTGTTGGAATTATGCTAGGAACCAAATGATAAAATATAAAAACGGTAATTCATGCACCAAAACACTCCGCACCCCTCAGAAAAAATAAACAGAGAAAGAAAAATGATGTAAGGTGTAAGACCCTTGAAAAAAAAATAGAAAATTTCACCAAAACCTCAAAAAAGATGTAGGAAGATGAAAAACAACAATCTAAGATAAGGATTAATAAATAAAAAGAAAATTTTGATAAGTACAAAGAGACCCTATGCTACAAAAGAATGCCCCTTGAACTGGACATGCTGTGTCCACATCAATGAAAAATGAGAACCATCAGCTGCTAAAATTAAATGCCTAGATGTACTAAAGCAACAGTGGGCTCTGAGTACCAACTCACAAATTATTAAGAAGGAAACTGCAATTGGATATACAGTATTGCAAAAGGACTAGCAACCCTACATTAGACCACAAAGTTTGACATCGCTTTACCCAAATTCTACTTAGGATCAGAATACAACTAATTATGCAATTCTAGCAAAGAAAAAATATCACCTTGGACGAGGGCTGCGGCTTCTGGACCTTGATTTGAGCTTGGAAGATGATTCACTCACCCTACCCTTGTGGCTGGAAATTGAAAAAACAAAACAACAACTTTCAAATTAATAAAACAGCAACTCGCCAATGAAAAGACCATAACTTGCAACAAACCAATTGCTCAATACCCATAACATTACACAAGAAACTTACATTCGCTCAGCATTGGGGCCATATTTAGCAAACTGAACCATAATCTCTCTTCCATCGACAACTCTCCCTGAAAGCAAAATCGATTGGTTAATTACAAAACCCAAGCTTCTCCTTATGATTAGAAGAAGAAGAAACTAACCGTCGAGCTTCTCTACGGCCTTTGAAGCCTCGTCTTGATACTTATACCGAACGAAAGCAAAGCCGCGTGAATCACCGGTTCTTCGATCCCTGGGAATGAAGACATCGACTACCTTGCCATACTTGTCGAAGAGCGGGAAGAGATCGTCTGCGGTGGTTCCTAGTAAAACACACACAGAAAAGAGAAAGCAGAAGAAAGAGAGAGATTGTTAGGGTTTTGAACAAGGAAGAACCGAAAAGGGGAACGTAGGAGAAGAGCAAAAAGGTATATACGGAACGTGATGTTGAGGACGAGGAGAGAGTAGGTGTCTCTGATATCTGGAGGTCCAGATCGTCCGAAGTGCGACATCTCTGAGAGCTTGAAACTGAGAGCGTCTGAGTCTGAGGCTGCGGCGGAGCGCTTGCGCTAGGGTTTGTAATTTGAGATGGGGATTTTGTGAGAGTGAAGGGCTTAAGACATTGACGCTATCTTGACGAATATGCCCCTCTTTTGTTTCTTTATTTACCGCGTTTTTTCGCTTTACCTGTTTACTGTCTTCTAGCCAGTGAACCGGTCTTCTCCCTGTTTTATCCCCTTTCCCGCCAAATATGTAGAAGCCTCTTTTTGGGGTGGTCGAACTAATCTGTATTTTACTTCACATGCGAGTGGGATTGAAGGTGGCATTCTAATTCTTAAAGAATTAACCCATTAAGAAATCTATCTATTTTATCCAATATAAACTCACACAATTTTTAAAATTTCAAATTTATCATCCATTTTAACGAGAGTATTTTAGGAATCAATTTTGTTTCAATTATGATTCTTTAGTAAACAACTTACATGGAATCAGGCACGTACCTACTAACATGCTAACCTGGGCTAAAGCCTAGGCAGCTTGTTTTTTAATAGACTAAATTAATATTCTAGCCTAGGTCACCTAAATAAAATATTATTAATTAATCCCATTAAGATTAGGCTGACCAACAAATAAATAAAGGGTAACGATTTCCCCACTCCAATTTTATCTACTTACACTCCTTTTTTAGTTATAAAATGGAGTGTAAGTGGATAAAATTGGAGTTGGGAAATCACCACTCTAAATAAAAAGAACAAAATTAGCAAAAACATACTACTTGATTGATAGATTGATTCGTTTAGTTCTAACTCTTCATGTGTCTACAACAACAACAGAATGAGCATTTTCATGTATGAGACTTATTAAAAATCGACTTTGGAATAAGATAGGTGATGAGTTTCTTGCTAATTGTATGCTACTTCATATTGAATAGAATTTGCTAATAATATAGATAATGAATCAATAATTCGTGACTTTAATGCTGTGAAGACTTGAATGGTGCAACTTATATGAAGTGTTATTTGAGGGGTAAGACTCATTATGTCTCCCATGTATTTTTTTGTTATCTATGAAATTTACTCGTACCGTTGAGTTTTCAATAGGTTTGTATATAAAGTAAATTTAGCCCATGCCATTTTGAAATCTTGGGTCCGTCCCTGGTATCATTCCAACTCGATTCCATATGGTTTAGTAAAGAACTTTAATAAGAATATGAATTCTAACTCTCCTGAATCCAACTTCTCCTCAATTCAATTATTCCTCTTCCAATTACGAATTAATAAACATGGCATAAAAGTTGTTTTTGTTTTTTTAAGTTGCAATCCAATCTACGATTCATTTGATTCTTTTCGTGATTTTATAAATACTTTAGATATCTTTTAGCATTTGAAAGATAAAGGGTTTTTAACTGTAGAGGTCCTTGAACTTTACCTCGAGTTGCAATTGGGTCCCCGAACTTTTTTTCAAGCCAATTAGGTAATCCAACTCTCTCATCCGTTTCAATTGAGTCATTCCGTCAATTTGGCTGTTAATTTGAGGGCTAAAACTGTCCATCTCAATTTAAAAAAAATTAATTTATAAAAGTTGAAAGAAAAAAATGAAAAAAGTGCAACAAAAAAAATATTTAAATAAATAAATGAACTTAAAAATAAAAAATAGAAATCCAAATCCCTCTTTCTCTTTCTCAGGTCTCCCTCTATGTCTCTCCCTCTCTCCTGCAACCCATTCCCCCTCCTCTTTATCCCACCCCCTCAAAACCCAGAACCCAACCCAACCCAACCTACAACCCACCCACCCCCATCTCCCTCAACCCCACACCCCCAAGATGCAAAGTGTTCGATTTTTTTCTTTTTCAATTTTTGAATTTACAGAGAGAGAGAGAGAGAGAGAGAGAGAGAGAGAGAGAGAGAAAGAGAGGATTTGGATGGGTTTTAGGTGAGGTTGGGTGGATCGAGGGTAGGGACGAGGTAGTTGTATGGTGGCGTTGGGCTTGGGGTTTTCTGAGTTTTGGGGTTTGCCTCTGATGGCTTAATCCTTCCTAAAAGTTGAATTGTGGTTGTCGAGTTTTGTAGTTTTGTGGGGTTTTGTCTCTGATGGTTTCACTGTCATAACCAGGATTGTTGAGTTGGGGGTTTATGAGTTTTGGGCTTGGTGGAGAAGGCTCTGTAGATGGAGGCAGGGTGGTTGGGGTCGATGATGGATGAAGAAGGTGGAGTTGGTGTGGGGTTTTGCCTTTGATGGTTTCACTCTCATAACCAGGATCGTTGAGTTAGGGGTTCTGAGTTTTGGGCTTGGTGGAGTAGGCTCTGAAGATGGAGGTGAGGTGGTTGGGGTCAATGATGGATGAAGAACTTGAAAGGATGCTGACAAATTGATAGAGTTGGACTGTAAGACCAAATTGGAACTATTTGTTAAGTTAACGGATGTAATTGCCTATAAAAAAAAGTTTGGAGGACCCAATTGCAACTCGAGGCAAAGTTTAGGGATGTCTCTACAGTTAAAAGCCCAACAATAAATATCATTAAATTGAATTAAAAATATGCATTAACTTGTTTTAAAATATTTGAAGTGAGCAATAATTAAGAGTCACTCTTTTGTGCTCATGGGGAGGACCAAAATATGAGTTTAAGTCCTAAAATTTCATTGGACAAGGTTGGATCCAAACACAAATTTTAGTGCTCAAAGCTATCATACTCAATTTTTCCTTTTCTTCATTGAATTTCATAGTTGTGGGGTTTCCTTTCTTATTATATTGGAAGGGATCAATTTCTCGACTTATCATAATTCTAACTCATTACCCCACTTTTTCTCACCATTTGAAAATTGTAAGGACTTAATTAGGAACTAACTTAAAGTGTCGTATTTCATTATTTAATTAAAATGTCACCTTTCTTAGAGGTCTTTTATGTGGGCCGGGCCCATTTTTAGCCCAACACTGCAAGGCTTGAAAAAAAAGGGCCTTTTGAGCTCATAATATTTCAAGTCAAACAATCGAACTGAGACTGATTGATAAAGCCTTATGGAGAAGGACAACTTCAAGTTCTTCAAACGGATCCCTTCAACCAGCACTGAATTTCCAACCACGGATTGTTGATAAATGGAGGAGATTGGAGGCATATCCTTCTTTGTACTTTTCTTTCGTTTTTTCTTTTGTTCTTTCCTTCTTCTTTTTTTTTGGTTGTAAATTGTTTTTGCTTTTTGCTTTTTCAAGTAGATGCACTACTAGAAAACTGCACATAGGGCATTGGCAGGCAAACTCACTCCCAGTTTTTGTGAGTTCAAGCAAAAAATTTGTCGATGTTTTACCCAAAGGAAAATTTGTCGATGTTTCTTCTAGAAAACAGAAAACAGACAACGGCACATAGAATAGAAGTAGAACCAACGCCACACGCATATAACTTTATTTTCCTCTCAAACTTAACTCTTTGAGCATGAGTATTGTGCCAGGATGACCTGTCCAAAAGTCCAATCAACTGAAAAGTTAAGGGTTTGTGAGATTGCTCTTAGAAGAAGCACTTTTGTTTGTAAGCGTTTTTGTTAAGAATACAAGTGCTGCATGTAAAAACACTTGAAGTTTTTCTTGAAAAAGCACATGTTGGTCCTTCTTCACCAAAAAAAAAGAAGTTTAAATTTATTTGTCAAACGCAGTCATAAACACTTTTCTAACCCATTAAGAAGCATTCTCAAACAAGCTCTAAGCACAAATAATTGATTCAAAGGGCACAAGAGAGCATAGTGCCTTATGAGTCATACGGTAGTAGTGACGTATATCGATATCTCAATCAAACAAAGTGTTGTAACGTGATTGCGATTGGATCAAGATTTTGGATTATAATGGTAAACACAACTCTTTAAAATTCTCATAAAATGTATGGTGGTAACCTAGGGCAGCTATAAAGTCATTTGATTAGGTGAGCTTAAGTATCCACCTCAAAGTGAGTACCAGTTTATACACATCATCATATGACCCTCAGCAACTGCTTATGGAAACAACCGTCAATTTGAGACACAGTTGCTAATGTTCCAAACATTTCCATCTGTAGTTTCCCTTTCTATTCAAGTAGTGGAAGCCATCTCATATTCCACACACAAAACATTAAACAACTGCATACCTACAAGGGAAGGGAAGCTTTAAAAAAAAAATTGAAATATGGAAGGGAAGGTGCACGCTTTGTTTCATGACCAACTACCCCTTCCCCATTTTTCCAAGACAGTTGGCTTAAAATTTAAATAGTCAATTGCAAGGGTTTGACTTATGTATCTTTTTAATTAGATGATTAACAAATTTAAACATAATTAGTGATAATTATGGTAGACAACCATGGGAGAAAATTTTGTGGTCATTTTCCCTTTTTCACTCATTCCACACTTTACGTAATTACTTTTCTTTTTTAAGATACTCAAATCAAATTTATCTGAAACGTGTGATTTTCGTGCGATTCCCTTAATCCAAATTTACCTAAAGTCATATATCCGACAAAGGAATCAACAGTGTTTTTCCCCCTCATTGGAAGTATTATAAAAACCAAAAAAAAAAAAAAGCCCAATAATTTTTTTATGTGTGGAGGAGTTTGATAGGTTCAGAAATATAGACCAGCTTACTGGTAGGTAGCTTTTCTTATTTTGGTGGCGGGTAAAGTCGCTTAAATTTTAAGTTTTGCAAATTGCAACGCCATTAGTCTTTGCTGATAAAAATTAATCACGTCTTCTTGACCCCCCAAATCTCTCTCAAGCACCCTAAAAACTGTCATCAGAACGTGGGCAGTGGACTTCGAGCGCTCCTTTCGTTTTGACTCGAGTAGTAATTCAAGCGCTAGCTACTGTTTGGTTCCCGAGAGAATCAAAGGGAAGGAAAGTGTGCAAGATATATATTTGAGGAAATGGCCGTGGGTTTCGCCGTTGACGGGCCTCTGGCTGTCACTGGCGTCGAGGGCAAGATAACGGTTTCCGTCGTGATCACGTGCATCGTCGCTGCGTCTTGCGGCCTCATATTTGGTTATGACATCGGAATTTCAGGTGCGTTTTGTGTTAATTATTTAGCGGTTTCGTTAATGTTGACGTTCGATTTTAACTAGACTTTGTTTTAGTGTTTTCTATTAAGTTTTTCCTTCCTCGTCAGTTTATGTTTTTTTCCCCTGTTTAATGAAGTTTTTCACCTGACAAAACTATCCAAAAACTAAAAGTTAAAAAGAACTACTAGAAGAAGCATGAGAGGGTTCCAAATTTGCAATTGATGAGTGAAATTAAGTTCAATAGTTGTAGCCTGCAAATATTAGAATTATGGGTAGTCACCGTTCAACTTAAACAATATTAGTTGATAGCTATTTTCTGGTAAATTATTTTGATCCATTAATCAAATGCGGATTCTACGTTGATATGATTAGAAATTTTTCACACACGCGCATATAAATGTGGATTCTACGTTGATACGATCAAAAATTTCTCACACACGCGCATAAATCAGTGGACGTAAAATAAGTCTTTCTAACTTTTATACCTTGACAATGACAATGTATGTATTAAATGTCAAAAGCTAAATTGAAAGTAATAATATCCATTGCGTATATCCTACGAAGAGAACAAATCTTACCTACAGGGGACATGTTGAATCTTGGGCCTTTCCCTTGGCAGCTAGCTAGCTCTCATAATTCATGAGTTGATTTTATTGCATGAATCATGATGATGTTTTTACAATGCCAGCTAGGTTTGGCAGCTCAAGTTTTGGTTGGGTTGGGTAGCGTTTGGTAAAAGTCTATGATCTTGGAAAAGAAAAAAGACAAAACAGATTTTTCCAATCTCCATAATTGACAACAAATTTGCGACTGAATGCTGTTGACTGTTAGGTTAGTTGGGTGTCCCATGATTTTTAATTTTTAATTTTTTTTATTACTAAGAAGATAACGTAGAGATCTAATCAATTTTAATAATCGAAACCAATTTGGGTTTTGCATTTACAGGTGCGATGATTTTTAAGGTTGTTTCTTGGTTGGCCGCTTTTTAAAAGCCTTTCTAGTGCTTTCTTCCCCTCATTATCAAAGTGATTCATATTATTATTAAACAAAGAATTATACAATTCTCTCTCCCCCTCATTATTATATGAGTAGCATCATCTTGACTTTTATTTTCATATTATGGTTTCGTACCTACTTTCATATGTTGCAATTACATAAATTTGAACTAGAAGGCAGAATCATGAATTTCATAAGGTGGGTTTGTTAAAGTTATTTGCTTAAAATTTAATTATATTTATAAATAAATAAAAAACAGTTTCTAGAAATAAAAGTATACTATTATATAAATCATGCTAGTTGCAAATACAAGAAGAAGAAAAAAAGAAATTATGGTTATATTATTCACGAAAGGTTGAATTTCATTCAGAAACTTCTCTCTTTTTTGGAGATAAATTAATAAAAAAAGATTAGAATTAGAGAATTAGAGTTAAGACTTTACCCTTACTATGCGTATTGGTGTTGGAACAATCTTTGACACCAAATACAAACGCGCAAGACCTCTGACTATGCCTATTGGTGTTGGTAAATTATGAAATACTATGCCTATTGGTGTTGGTAAAATATGAAATTGCGTATTTTTTAATTTTTAAGTTAAAATACTTGGCTATATAGGTTTTTTTTTTTTTGCCCCAAACCTTCATTGGGTTACAGCCCATGGCAGTCCACTATGTGGTTCCACTAGTGTTTGAACGTGAACCTTTGTTCAAGAACCATGCATAGTTTTTACAACATATCAAACTATTTGATAAGAGAATTAAGATGCGGCCGAGCTAACCATCTCAATTTCGCCTACATCTTTCAGTCAAAGAATTTATATTTTTAATACGTGTTGGTATCAAACATAATGAACTGAATGACATGTTGATTATATTAAACCTACCTAGCACTATACTTATCATATTAAAGTGAATAGTTTGCTGATCAAATGCATGAAATTAACCATGAAAATGCACAAAATTTTCAGGAGGAGTGACAACAATGCCATCATTTCTGAATAAATTTTTCCCATCAGTGCTGAGAAAGGAAGCAGGAAGGCCCCCCAAAAACATATATTGTGTGTACGATAGTCAGGTTTTGACGTCCTTCACATCCTCTCTCTACATAGCGGGTTTGGCTGCCTCACTTGTAGCCAGCCGTCTGGCCAGGATAGTGGGCCGAAGGAATGTCATGGTGCTGGGTGGGTGTACCTTCTTTGCTGGGTCTGCTATCAATGGTGGGGCTGTCAATGTCGCCATGCTTATCTTGGGCCGTATCTTGCTTGGATTTGGTGTTGGGTTCACAAACCAAGTAAGTCTACCAATCTCTAACGCTATGTTTGGGTTTGCTAAGAATATAGCCCATCAAAATCGAAGATTCTATTACATTCCCAAAAATGGGATTTTGGACCCAATAATTTCTTCCAAATTCTAACATAGGAGTATTGACAAAAAGTGGGATTGTTTATACTGTCGCAGTAGTGTTGAGTGATTGAATAATCCAAATTAAAATAATGCTTATTTTTACTTTCTCAATACATGTCATCTTTAATTAGACTATTTTGTCACTTGATATTTTCATTCAATACTGTCACATAACAAAAACAAATCACAAAAAAGTTTTTCTCCATATTTATACCATCCCATTGTGTCCATCTTTGGAATAAAGATGTGGAGCCCAAAAAAGTGTCTCACAAATCAATTGAGATCGTACAAAGAGTTTATCCTGAACTTTTGATATTTTCTCTAGAGACTCGATTACATATGACAAGGTATTAAAATACCTAGTCCATCAATTGGTTCTGCAGTTATAATACGCATTGGAGTAATATTGTATGCAAATGTGGGTTAAATTAGTTTACCAACGTACGTAACGTATTGTGTCTCTACCCCTTCCTCTCTTGCACAAAAATTCAACTACAACTAAAACCAATTGCATTGCTCAGTATGAATCCACATTTACTAACATCCCCTTCTAACAATGTCCAAACAGTCTGCACCAATCTACCTCTCAGAGATCGCACCACCCAAGTGGCGCGGCGCATTCAGCACGGGCTTCCAGTTCTGCATCGGAATCGGGTGGTGGCCTCCAACTGCATAAACTACGCCACCTCGAAGTACAGCTGGGGCTGGCGCCTCTCCCTCGGCCTAGCCATAGTCCCAGCCATCATCATGACCACCGGCGCCCTCTTCATCTATGACTCACCCACAAGCTTAGTACAACGCAACAGACTAGACCAAGCCAGAAAATCTCTCATCAAAATCCGAGGCAAGGAGGATATCGAAGCAGAACTTGCCCAGCTCGTTAAGGCTAGCGAGATCGCCAAAGCTCTCAACGAGGAGCCATTTGTGACCATATTTCAGAGGCAGTACAGGCCTCAGCTTGTGATCGGGGCCATTGCCGTGCCGTTTTTTCAGCAGGTCACTGGCATTAATATCATTGCTTTCTATGCGCCTGTGTTGTTTCAGTCTGTAGGGTTTGGCAACGACTCTGCTCTCATTGCGTCTATTATTCTTGGGATGGTTAATCTTGGCTCGATCCTTGTGTCGACGTACATGGTTGATCGTCATGGCCGGAGGTTTTTGTTCATGGAGGGTGGCATCCAAATGGTCATCTGCCAGGTATGTATAATTTTACCTTGAAAAAGATAATACATTTGATTTGAGTACCAAACCCATACAATTAAAACTGATTGGGTTTATGGTCAAAGGTCCTAGAATGAAAGCCACTATGTGCAGGTGAAATACAATCATGAAGCGAGCTGCATAACATATAAATTGGCATACGTTTTTGTGCAGGTTGCGGTGGCTATTGTTCTAGCAGCTACAACAGGTACCGATGGCAACGGGCACATCTCAAAGGGCTATGCCATACTAGTTCTGGTGTTGATGTGTTTATATGCTGCTGGTTTTGGTTGGTCATGGGGTCCTTTGAGTTGGCTTATACCAAGTGAGATTTTCCCCATGAAAATTCGACCCACAGGCCAAAGCATGGGGCTTGCTGTCAACTTTGGTGTTACATTTGTGCTATCCCAAACCTTTTTGTCCATGCTATGCCATTTAAAATATGCCACATTCTTGTTCTACGGCGGTTGGATTGTGGCAATGACCGTCTTCGTCGTGCTTTTCTTGCCAGAGACGAAAGGAATCCCATTGGATCAAGTGCATACGGTGTGGGTGAAGCATTGGTATTGGCGTCGATTTGTTCAAGGTAACCCTAGGGATACCATTGATGAAAAAGAGTAATGATAGGGATGTCAAAACAAATCCCAAAATTTCATATCCGAAATGATGCGTAGTGTTTCATTTATTCATATAAGCTGCCACTTTAAACTTTATTGTTTCTAGTAGGTAAGATATCGCCATACCATATATCTATTTGGCAACTTAAATTTGGGACAGATTTTTATGACTCTAGTATTATTATAATGTATGAGATTGTACATGGATTCCTAGCTAGGTGCAATTAAATTACATTTTTGTGTTCATTGTTGCTTTTTGATACAAGTGATATTGAGAGAAGGGGAAACGAACTTATAATCTCAGTTACAAAGATAAATACTCTTAAATCACTTGAACTACAAACCCCTTATGTGTTACACTGTTGTTTTTATACACAAATGAAGCAAATCTTATTGGATCATAAACTACTATGATAAATTGATAAACAGTAGTGTGTGTACTGTAGCCGATAAGTTAACAGCTTTACCAGGGTGGGCTGTAGGAGCATTAACTTGAAAATACTGGGTTATTTTCGGCCCAAATTTATCCAATGACGACATGGATGTGCCCAATGGGACAGATAGATGACCCATCAGGATTTGAGTGGGTACAGTACAGGGCCAATATATACTGCAAAGTGGTTGACATATTAGATGGACCGATTACTTCGGTGATTTATTAGGCCCTCATAGATGTATAAAGGTTTTCTTTGAGTTGCGTAACCTTATGTTTTGCATTAAGCGTATCAAAGTATATGATTGAAGTTTACTGATTTATTATTGAGCAATCATTGTGCTATGTTGAAATAAGTGGGAAATACCAATTATATTATCTACCCGTATTATAATACGTAGACTGGTTATACCACGTGATCATATTGTTTTTTTATCACACAATAATTTTTCCCCTTTCTTTTGTCGAAGTCACAATAATTTTTCTTAGTTATTGCGAACTTGATGTAAATTTTCCTTATCAAATTTTTATATATATTGATTTTAACGGAATACTTAATAAATTTTTGGTTTATAGTTTGATATAATCTTTTTTTCGTTTGGAATAAGGTATTTTAAAGTATATATAAAGTTTTAGAGTTTTTATTCCTACATTGAAGTTGGGATGGCCAATTAAACGACGGGATTGGTTAAGAGTGTTTTAGAGTTCGTTTGGAATAATTTTTCTTAGTTGAAGTTGTGTGTCAAAAATCAGTGGGTCTACATGGGATTAGGGTGTCCATCAAGACCTTACTCTAAAATTATAAATTAAACGACGGGGCTTTTTAGAGATAAAGCATATAGTAAGAGTTTGATTATTGCCCTCTCCTTTCTCTAAACAAATAAATAAACAATTATATAAGGCCATGAACTCCATGATGTTCACCAAATAAATCTTAATTACCAAAGCATATCTTGTGGCTCTTCATAAACATTAATTATAAAAAAGAAAAAGAAAAAAAGATAATACAGAAGTTTCCCCTAAAATAGTAAAACGCAATTGAAGGTGCCTCACTCAATCAGGAAAGAAGGATAAGAACTTGCCAGAAAAGAAAAGAACAGAAGGATAAGAAATTAAGCACAGAAAGAAATATATATATATATATATATATATATAGCTTGTAAGGTATGAATGCGACTATGCGAGTGAATGGCCTCTCTGCTCTGTTCTGTATATATCACCTTTGCCTAAGAGTCAATGACACAAGCAACCACCCAGGCAATGACCATCCACTGAACTTCTCAGGTATATCGTTCGGCTATTTCCTCAAATAAAAAACTGTAGTATAGCCGTTCGGCTATACATTTTTTATAATAAAAAATCCTAGTATAGCCGCACGGCTATACTATTTATAATTAAAAAAAGACCACCACTGGCTTCTAGAGCTGCTTCGCCACGTGTCAAAAAATCCAAGTATAGCCGAGCGGCTATACTAATTTTATTTTAAAACAACACTGAGTATAGCCCGGCTATACTTTTTTTTTTTTTTTTTTTTTTTAAGTACCCGCCTAGCCCGCCTAGGCTGCCGATTTTTGGAAAACTTGAATGGCGTTTTTTTAATAGTAAATTTGGCTTACACCCTTCAAATTCAATTTGCCGTACCTAAAACCCTTCATTTTTTGTTCCTATAAATAATACCCAATTTGTATAAGTAAAAACCCATGACTAGGATCCAACTCAGCAAGTTACCTAATTAAGCATAAAATCTGATTTATTGTACTTTTCAGGTTCCAAAAATACCCCCAACTAAGCCATTATTGCATTTTGTATATTAATGTAGGAATTAATATGGAAACAGTTTTTAATTGGATTGTATATAATGACAGATGTTGAATTTGGAAAGATCTCCAAATGGTTGTAATGGATGTAGGAATTAATTTTGAAACATTTAAAAAAAAATTTAACAATAAATTCAAATTTGGGTAATCGGTTTGTTTAATAAAATGTTTATGTTATTTTATTTTTATGAATTATACATGACTAATAATCCACTTTATAATTGTTTATGAATAAAACTGTACATACTAATTATGTTGAAAAAATAATGTACCTATTCCTTGTTTGTTTTATGAAAAATATAATTTACCTAGTATGAAAAGTGTACATAATTATCTATTCCAATATACTTACATTATACGACATCCAATATACCTACATTAATTTTAATGTACTTACAATTAGGATTTAGGTATTATATGTCGTCCAATGTACCTACCATTTGAATAATATACCTACTACGAATAAAGTACCTATTATTTATCTAAATAATGTACCTATATTTTATATAAATTATTGTGTACCTATTTTTAATTATGAAAAATATACGCAATTACAAAGTAACTGACTTTGTTTTTTTTTTTTGGGTAAATAATATACCTATATTTTGTATGTATATATTTATATTATATTTTTCATAGGTACATTATTGGATATGTAATTTACAAATATTTTTGTTTTGTTTGAGGGAATGACAACTAAAAGAAATGGGGTGATTGATATGCTATTAATAGGGAGTATATTAATTACAATTATGGCAATTAATGACATGCTTGAAATAACTTATAAATAAAATATGAAGTTTAGTGGCAACTATGTAAAAACATAGAAATACTACGACCTCTTATATCATATTGGTCATTTAAATTTCAAATTGGGTTTTACACATAGATTTATAGAGTGATGGGTATATGTCTAGGAAATAGAAAATGTAGGGATCTATATTGGACAAGCCCTTTTTTTAATTTAGAGTTCTTGTTTCCTGGCGGGTCTGGCGTGTCTGCGGATACATCAAGCTGGGGTTTCAGCCACTCACGTTTATCAACAACGTAAAGGTTAGCTCTTCCTAACAATTCACTCTCTCTTTTCTGTACACAAATCTATTGAGGCTTTGGACAGGATGGGAATGGATTTAATAGAAACTGGAAATCCACATGCATTCAAACAGTATCTGTAGGAGTTTGATAACACCATTCATTTGTAGAGGATCAGAAACTTGGGGATTATTTTCTGTCTTGTGAGTTTTGCTACCATAATTGGAATGATTTTCTTTTTAGTTTCTCTTCCTGTTGGTTTGAATGGTCTGATTGTGAATTTGCTACAATGTTATGAATGCGGGGTCGAAACTTGGCTGGGTGAAGGAGCTTTTGAGGAATTATTGTAACAAGAATTTCAGAAATTGAGGTCTCTTGTGGCTTTTGGAAGATTATTATCTCTGCATATTATGAGATTTGATAGATTATTCTCTAATGAAATATCAAACCAGCCCATTTGGTTGAACTCATCTTCCAACAGAGATTCGAGTGATCCTGGCAGTGAGCTCACAAGTTCCCATTTTCCCTAGCTAGTTCCAAAAAAAAGTCCTTTTCTGAACATATAATTAAATGTAACTGTATATTTCTACTTACATTTTGCAGGAAAGATGGGACCAGAGTTTTGGTTCCAAGTGCAGAGGGTTGATTGAGCCGTTTGTCTCCAAAGATGTATGATATTTTATGATGCTTCACTCAAACCTTGCTTTATTTTCTTATGTTAGATTTGAAATTTTATTTTGGTCACATCTCTCACAAATAGTTTTTTTTTTTTTTGCTGACTGTCAAATTCACAGGTCTCTGAAGACCAACAATTTCTGTTGTTTCCACAGCCCTTTCCAGGCAATGAGAATGAAGGAAATGATCATCTAAACAGTAATCATTTCCAGCAGTCGCCTGTTGTTTCCCCAGTGGATCATGATTCGAATGTGCCATACGACATATCAGTTGATCGAATCCTTCTCTGCAGCACTTCTCCAATGAATGTCCTGCAACATGTCACTTACAACTCAGAGAACAGCATGAAGAATGCCCTTGTTTTTGTGAGAATTGATAATGCCCTTGTATTTGATAGAGGTCATGTGTTGAGCTGAAGTCAAAAATTTCATCCCTTCTATATGGTTTTGCATGTATAGTATGTCTTGTATGATTCTTAATTGTAGATAAAGGATGGGATTCATTGCTTAGTACCAACAGATGGCAAGACCCTCGAGGTCGATGATAAGAGCAGTGATTTTTTGAATTTTTATTTTAATATTTTTCTGATGTGAAAATATAGTAGCTAATAGTACTATAGAATGTTATGTAATAATATATCTTCAATTCTTATACAAGTTGTTGTACGAGGATCATTGGCAAATATATCAATCATATTGAAGAGATACATATATGGTGCTTGTTGTGCCTTATTTATATGATAATGAATAATGATCTAGCATTTTCCTTCATCATAGACGTTATATCTCCACACATAGAGAGTGCCTTATGATCCCTGTTGGATTGAACCCATACGCATTTGATGCATTTCTTTGAATAACTCCTCATCACCTTCGGCAAAAACTTTTGAGATCAAGAATGAACCAAAAACATGCAGAACATGGTATTTTTTTAAGATTGTTTATGTATAGATTATAAGAAGCTTCAAAAAAATGTTCTCACTTGTTAATGGCCTCAAGGAAATTTTGCTTTCTGATCTGGAAATAGATCTTCGTCGCATAGTGATTGTTATTTCTATTTCATATTGACATATTGGAGACATCAAATCAGGTTGAGAGGGAAAATGTGAGGGTCTTTTTTTGAAGAATTAAACTTAGTTTACCTAGACTGCAAAATGGTTCTTTTTCATTGCTCATAAGTTTGACTCCAGCTCTTCAGTTTACTGCATCTACAATATTGGTTTTGATCATTATTTCATCCCTTTCAATTTGCTTCTCTTTTTTTCCCACCCAGCAGCACCCCACACAAAAATCTGCAGGGCCAAAATGACGTCGTTAAATAACAGAAGTCACATTAGAGTAGAAGCCATGTCTGAAAGTAATTGTAGTTTCCATATGCATCAGCACCAGAAGAAACTAGTACATTCAGAGTGTTCGAGAAGGCAAGGCTAGTGACTCTTTTGGCGTGACCTTCAAGCTTCCTTGTAACCTGCAAAATATATAAATGAAGGCAATGACAAATTTTTCAGGTTTGCTTCATCACAACATCGAGCATGATTTGTTTGTTTTTTACAAGAACAAACAAACTACCTCGTCTGAGTGGAGATTGTATAGGTTGGTGCCACAGGAAAAGCCCTGAAATCACAATAACTTATATTTGATAGCTTTATAGGATTTATGGTAAAGATGAGACCAGCTTATTTCTGAAGCCATTATCATGTGATTCTTTTGCATTCTGTTTTTCTTTTTCTGGGTGGTGCCTTCAGATAAACAGCACAGAAAATAGATCAGTGCTTCATGCTCCAAGGGATGCAGTTATACAGAGTGATGGGAAATATGTGGTCCTAGATGTTTGGGAAGTTCTGGACAAGATCCATTTCTGAGACTTTTCGAAGTGGATTTTGGGTAATCACTACAGTTTTTTTTAGCATCCATTTTGGGACAATATTGCCTGAATTGTGAAGTAATTGGCAATTCTGGTGGGTTGGTGCCACAGGAAAATCCCTGAAGGATGTCATTGCTGTTGGTATCGGTGGCAGCTTCTTAGGTCCTAAACAGGTTTAGATGATGCTTTCCAGTTTGTCAACTTGTAACTCTATTTTGCAGTCTTGTTTTCTATTTAGTGTGAGTTTCATAGTGAAAATGATTAAGCTTGCTTTGGAATAAACTTTGGTTAGTGTTCACTGGTTTGATTACATTTTGTAGATCCAGAGGCTATCGAAACAGCAAGGGGGAGGCAACTGCATTTGTAAGTACTTACGTATCAATTTTTAATTGATTATTTTCCAGTTCTCTATATTATTTAAGGCGTATAGCCGCGCGGCCATACTTAAATATATTATTTCAAGGGTATAGCCGCACGGCCAAACTTAAATATATTATTTCAAAGGTATAGCCGAGCGGCCATACTTAAATATATTATTTCAAAGGTATAGCCGCACGGCCATACTTAAATATATTATTTCAAGGGTATAGCCGCGCGGCTATACTATTTATAAAATAAAATAAAATAAAAAGGACCCGCCTAGCCCCGCCTAGGCTGCCCATTTTAGAAACTTGAATGGCTTTTTTTTTTTTTTGAATTTCTTTTTTCCTGGCGGGTCTGGCACCTCTGCAAATACATCTAGCTGGGGTTTTAGCGACTCACGTTTATCAACAACGTAAAGGGTTAGCTCTTTCCAACAATTCACTATTTTTTTACTGTGCATTCTTGAAACTGTGACTTAAGAGTGCATTCGTTCGAAATTTCTCAAATTGTCGATAGCTCTGAACAAGTAGTCGAGTTGAGGCTTTGGACAGGATGGGAATGGATTTAATAAAAACTGGAAATCCAGATGCGTTCAAACAGTATCTGTCGGAGTTTGATAACACCATTCATTTGTGTGCGACACCCAATTAGCGTCTTTCTGCATGTAAGTTCCTTAAGTATTGCCTCAAGTATCTGAAAGGGAAGAAGTTCAAATATATTTCCTTAAATTTGGCAAAGAAATTTCTATATATTATAACTGATCATGTGAGAATATGACACCCTAGGATGAAACAGGGTAAAGGCCTGAAAAGCATTACACTGCTGTGTCTGGATTGTGGAGACAAATTTCAGGCATTTGCTAACAAACATGCGGGGGATGCAGTTATCAAAAGGAGCAGAAAATATAATGAAAGGAACCTATCCTTGTTTTTTCTATTTCATATTGACATATTGAAGACATCAAATCAGGTTGACAGGAAAAATGAGAGGGAGAAGAAATTTTTTGAAGAATTAAACTTAGTTGACCTAGACTGCAAAATTGTTTATTTTTTTCATTGCTCATAACTTCGACACCAGTTCTTCAGTTAACTGCATCTAGAATATTGGTTTTGATCATTATTTCATCCCTTTCAATCATATTTCAATGCATTCAGATGCTGAAGAACTGTTCAACGAGCATAAAGACCAATTTTTTCCGATATGAGCAGTCAAGTCAGTGCAAAACCATGAGGGAGGGACAGCAGCGTAAGTTATGCATTTCCGGCAACAAAGGTAGATCCTTGAAAGATGTATTCTCCTTTGAGACATCCAGCAATTTAATTCTCATCAAATTAACGGTAATGTTTTTTTTTTGGGTCTGAAAATACTTCATTAAAAGGCGCAAAAACCGCCAGCAAAACAACAAGACATAAATATGGATTTCATGAACCCTCATAGGGTTCCCTTACTTGTAGTTTGACATTAATAATGGATGCCCTCTGATTTTTTATTAGTTACAGATCAGATCATGTATTGGGTTATCTTTAATTTCTCTTAGAGAGATTCAATCCCACTCGAGCCTAAACTTATAACTAGTGATCCTGATCAATCGTCTCCACTCTTTTCTTCTGTCTTCTATAATTTTTGGCTTGGCCAGAATGAAATTATGAAAGAGAGATTGGTGAGTTTTGGCTCAAAAATGACTGTTGAAATGTGGTCAAGATCATCATAGAGAGAGACCAAGTGCACAAGAAAAAATAGTTGAAACTTAAAAGAAATAATGGCTGCAAATTTTCAAAGAAACTTCTGAATTTATTTTGTTGAGGATTTAGATTTTAGATTTTAGATTTATAAAAGTTGTTACCGCAAATGCCTAAACTACACAGCATACATTATCTAGAGATGAGTTATTATAATGTTGAGGCATATATTATCTAGAGATCACATGTCAAGGACGATTCCCTCGGATTCCACAGGCTCGCAGCTCTCCAACTTGGTGTCAAGTCAAACCAACGGCAAACATACCCCATTTATCTTCATCTTCCAGAGGCTCAAGGACATGGAGCTCGCCATTGGAGAGCCCCACAGCAAACTGGGTTGCTTTATGTAAAGAGTATAGCCGCGGCGCGATAATATTTTCATTATAAAAATATCCGAGTATCGCCGCACGGCTATACTATTTTTTTTTTAAAATGGGACCCACCTTGAGCTAGCGCCCATTTCACCAGGTGTGGCTATACTGTTTTTAAATAATAAAAACCGTGGTATAGCTGCCCAACTATACTTTTTTTATTTAAAAAAAACACGTTGAGTATGGCTGCACGGCGATACTATTTATAATTAAAAAAAGACCACCGCTGGCGCCGAGCGGCCGCTTTGTCATGTGTCCAAAATAGTATAGCCGCGTGGCTATACTTTTTTAAAATTTTATAACTATACTTTTTAAGTATATTATATTAAAGAAAAATTAATATAATATGAGTATAGCCGCATGGTAATACTATTTATTAAATAAAAAAATAAAAGAAAATGACCCTTATAGTTGCATTAGTTTATACTTTATAGATATTAATTTGTTAGTTTCGACATCTCCAAAGCAGATATTGAAGAGAGAGAAATTTCACAATAAATCAATTTGAGGGTTCAAATTTTTTTATTTTTTATTTTTGGGAATGTTTGCCTTTGGCCTATCTCGTTCTCTCGAGTTCTACTAAATTATGTTACTACACACATTAGATAATGCTTGCGCTGTTTTCCAATCAGATAATGCTTTTCCAAATTAAGGCTCGATATGTCTTGTTGCTACACATGCTGTGTTGTTGGCATGGCTTGCTGAAAAGGAGTTGACATTACTTGCAGCAAAGATACCTAGCTATTACGACAGAATTTTGATGCATCTATGCATATAGATTTCTTATCACAGCTGGATCGTTAGAGCAGTAGTTACTGAGTTGGAATTGTAGGAGGTGTTTAACAAAGCACAATAAAAAATGGTCCAAATTTTTCACTCATTAAAAAAAAAAAAAAAAATTTAAAAGGTGCTTATGAGGAAGAGGAAGGAGAATAGATTTTTAAAAAGATTTTGGCGTTGTGGTTTGGCATATAGCTTTTTACACAAGGAAATGAGAAGCCTACCTAACGGAAGTACAACCAGAGAATAGTTGTCACAGTGATCAATAATCCAATTTCACTGTACAATCCCTACCAAAGTGTTTTTGGGTTGGTGAGATGTCTACATGAAAGTACTTCTGGGCGTTCTGATCATTAATATTTGGAAAAAGAGTGGAATTTATATTCTTTGTCATATTAGATGTGTTGCCACAACATGTTTTTGTTACTATTGCAATGCTAGTTAAAGAGTCATCATAATGAAGTTAGGATACATGACATTGTTTTGGTTGTGCTAAACTCACTTTTTGGCTCGCTATCAAATTTGGTCACTGTCATTTCAATTTTTCCGATTTTTTTGCCGCTTGCCATTGTTAATAAATTCAATCCAATGCCTCACCATTAGTTTGTCTAATTAAAAAAAATATTTAATATTTAGTTAATAACAATTAATTTAAATGTAAAATTTAACTATTTCAAAACACCCAATAGGCCCCATCTCTGATTCTTCCCAAACCCTAAACTTCATAAACCCTTTTTGAAAGGGAAAAAGTCACTTTTGGTTCCTGTGGTTTATAACTTTTACCACTAAGTTCCATGTTGTTTTAATTGGGTCACTTTTGCCCCTTTGGTTTTCGATTTGTCAAATTATTCTTACTTTTGTTATCTATTGAGGGACATTTTGCCAAATACGAAACTAAATGAGGCTTTGTGTGGTTTTGAATTAATATATCGAGCCCATTTGTAGCCTAACCAATTTGATTAATATGGTAAATGCATAAGAGAATTCCTTTTGTTGAATTTCTTTATTTTCCTTTTTGGTTTTATTCCTTTTATACTTAAGGTCACTAGAAAAAAACTGCAAATATGGGAAAAAAGATGATCACCACTTGGTGCCCAGCTCTGCTTTGCCACGTGTCAAAAATAGTATTAAAAAAAAGATAACAACCCTAGTATAGCCGCTCGGCAATACTATTTTTAATACATAAAAAACCCGAGTCTATCCGTTCGGCTATACTATTATGTAAAAATAAAAAGAGGGGGGGGGGGGGGGACCCACCTAGTGCCTAGCGCCTATTTCGCCATGTGTCCAAAGTCGTATAGCCGAGCGGCTATACTATTTGTATTTTAAAAAAACCCTAAGTATAGGCTATACTATTTATAATAAAAAAGACCACAGCCTGGTTCCAAGCGCCTGCTTTGCCACGTGTCAAAAACAGTATAGCCGGGCGACTATACTATTTTTTAATAGTAAAAACCGTAGCATAGCTGCATGGCGATACTATTTTTATTATTAAAAAATTCGTGTATAGCCGTCCGGCTATACTATTATTTAAAAAAAACAAAAAAGACCAGCTTGGAGCCTGCGCCCATTTCGCCATGTGTCCAAACTAGTATAGCCGCACGGAGATACTGTTTTAAATAGTAAAACCGGTCGGCTATATATTTTTATTTATAAAAAAAACCCTAAGTATAGCTGGTATTCTAATAATTTGCTTTCCTCAGTGTGCAGTCTTGCAAACGTTGATCCTATTGATGTTGCCAGAAATTTTGCAAGGTTAAACCCAGAAACTACCCTCGGTAAGCATTAAGTTTATTTATATCACCAAATATTGACTTTTGTAATCTAAGCTCTATGTGGGGTTTCTTATCGTTCATTCATATTCTTTTGGTATTTGCAGTTATGGTAGTTTTGAAGACCTTTACAACAACTGAAACAATGTTGAATGTTCGAACCCTTAGAGCATCCACAGTGGGGAGTGTATGTTAAATATACACCCCGATGGGGAAAGAATGAACCTTGTGCAGTATTTAAGACGTATAGCCGAGCGGCTATACGTTTTATATATATTATTTAAAGAGTATAGCCGTGCGGCTACACTATTTATTATAATAATAAAAAAAGGAAAAAAGAGGACCCGCCCAGCCCCGCCTAGCCCGCCTAGGCGGCTGATTTTTGGAAAACTTGAATGGTGTTTTTTTAATTTAGATTTCTTGTTTCCTGGCGGGTCTGGCGTGTCTGCAAATTCATCAAGCTGGGGTTTTAGCGACTCACGTTTATCAACAACGTAAAGGTTAGCTCTTCCCAACAATTCACTCTCTCTTTTCTGTACACAAATCTATTGAGGCTTTGGACAGGATGGGAATGGATTTAATAGAAACTGGAAATCCACATGCATTCAAACAGTATCTGTCGGAGTTCGATAACACCATTCATTTGTAGTTTTGCTAAAATAACCTTATACTAATTCAATACTTGTGTTATGCACGTTTCCGGTGCATTCGGGCGGAGCTTGCAGACGCAGTCAAGTTTCGGCTGCTTCGTCCTCCTTGTTTGGCACCGAAAAATGACCCAACCCGCCTAGGAGGCCCGCCCAGCCGCCTAGCGCCCGCCTAGCCGCCTAGCCGCCTAGCGCCCGCCCAGCCGCCTAGCCGCCTAGCGCCCGCCCAGCCGCCTAGCCGTCCGCCCAGCCCCATTTTTTGAACACTGCGATTGACTGACAGTCTGCAACCCGAAATTGAAAAAGTTTACTGCAAATTTGAGCTTGAGATTGAGATTTGGAAGCCGAAGCAAGCACAAGTCATGGGAACCCTAAATACAAAATTTGCTGACTTGGTGTCTGTCTTCGGTGGAAGGAAATGATGAAGCTATCCTATCATGGAGTTTCTATGGTCTTGCCAATAACAAGGTTCGGTTTTTAGGCCCCAATCTCAAATTCTGACTGTTTATTTCTGGTTTGGTTAAGCAATAGATTGATTGGTTTGGTTCTTCTTGCTTGAAACTTGATAAATCTTTATGCATTCAATATTCATCCATTGATGGTTCTTCTTGGTTGGACTGCTTTTCATTCTTTGGATATTGCATTTCTGTTATAGATTTTGACATTTGATCATGCCCTCTTGTTTGCTGATAGAAAAAAAAAGAAAAAGATTTGTCTCCTCCTCCACTTGCATAGGAACACAAAACCAACCCACGAAAGAACAGAAAAAATAAATAAATAAATAAATAAAAATTACACCACCTTAGTCCTACCGCAAGTGACATGTGGAAACTGTCAAGCTAACTGTGGGGAGAACTGTATTTGATTTTACCTTAAAGACTGATCCGAAACCACCTTCTCCAAGTTTATTGTTGTTTGAAAAGTTTTTGGTTGCACAAACAACAGCAGCCAAGTCAAATAATGGTAATTCCAGATCTTCCTTTTGGCCGGGCTTCAGTTCTCCTGTGAAGTACGTAGTGAAGTAAATAATGTAGCATGGAACCTTAGCTTAGAAACCAGAGAGGCAACAGCAAACATTTTCTACAGAACTGAACCTACCTAATCTTAGAACATGGAGGGGCAGAAGAGTAGAAAATCAAATAGCTTACCATATATTTGTTGCTGGTTCTTCCTCACATATAATAGCAGGGTTAGGCCCAGGATCAGCAGTCCAGTAGACAACACAGTACTGGTTACTATGATCTTTGTATTGTGTCCTCGATCTAGGACTAGGAATGAAGTATTTGAAAGCAGAAGATTGAGGAGTCAGAAATTCATAAAGAAGACATAAAGAAGAAATCTAGGCCTGGATTTCTTATATTTGTGTAGTTCGAACAAAATAAATATAAAAAAAAAAGTCTTTGATAGGAGTTCAATGTTCACTTCATCGCATTTTTGCAATGGAAGATGTTGGTTTAGTTGAGGCTCATGTAATCTCTCTTAATATCAAAAACAAAAAAACAAATCCATGTTTTTACACTTGGTCGCTCCTGGCTCTGATTGTTTCCCTCCTTGGCTGATCCCACATGAAAAAAAGGCTACATGATCTCAATCAAAACACATTACTATATTCACCCAAAGATATCAATCAGGAAATAAAAGATGGCAATCACAGGCCATATAAGTTGAACCTTTGAACATCAGCACTATGAGCTAGTTTGGTACAGCACTGCCTTCAAAGTTATCATATAACCATATTTTGATCTTGCCATCCACTGATGTTGAAAAGACAACTGAGGCATGAAGCATGAAAAAAAGTGTTGGATAATATATTGCAGGAACCGGAAAGTAAATCAGATGATTCAAAACAAAAACATCACCACAACCACAACATCAATACCCAAAGTGGCCCTTTTCTTTGGTATGAGGACAGACAGAATAGACAGGAGCTTCATGGCCTTCAAAAGTAAACAGTCTTTGGCTACAAAATATATCCCAAACCTTAAACATACATTAATGAAACCAACCTTGACGGTCTTGTCATCAGCACAAGTTATGACCAAAAGTTGGTTGTGAGGGGAAAAGAATGCCAAAATCATTTACACTTCCTAAGTGAGCATCAATCTACGTAAGAAAAATGATGGGTTGGGTTTATAGTCACATACTCAAAAGTTGCAGTTTCCTTGAGAATTTGTGTTCTTTTTCATAACTTACTTCCAATTGTTGTTGCCTCCATTATAAGAATATAATTGCACAATGCGCTTTGCATATGCAACCCCTGTTCATTGAAGAACACGGCAGCAGTGAATGTGAACTACAAGAACTGAAAATCAGCAACTCCATACCATTTAAAGTATGAGAACATTCTCACCAAATATAGAACCATCAGGACTCTGTCGGATACAATTAACAGATACATATGAATCCTTGACCAGAGCTTCCTGAAATAATTGACATTGGTTCAAATTTCAGATCATATCAGTAAGGTTGAGAGAGTAGTACATAATCCAGAAGCAGGTGCACCTTTAAGGCCATCGGGCCTGCATCAAGATTCCAGACTCTAAAATTTCTTGAAAGCAACTTTTTCCCCGAACTAACATCCCATAGTCCTATGTCTCCAACACCCCCAGGTTCCAACTGAAGAATCACATTAGCAGGATTCATGAGTGAACTATCAAAACTAGTTACCGCACACGATCATCGTAGAAAGACAGGAAATTTATAAACTATGGGAGAAAAAAAGAAGAAAAAAAGGAACGTAGTTTCTCATTACTTAACATAGAAGAAGAGTCTGCCAAGTGGGATGAAAATCCATGCTCATTGGAGATGAGCCCTCATTTAGTGTCAGGGCAAAAGTAGTGGGCAAAACATTGGGTATGGCAACTGCGGACAGGTGATTTTGGCCAGGATCAGTGACAGTTGATTTTACCTAAACAAATGAAAGAAAACCAAGGTCAAGATACACAAGTTCTATAATTATGTAATTCTGTACATAAAATTGATTCAGATTACCTCATCCAAAATCAGAAAGAACATTTTTTTTGGACAAGCATGGATAGTCAATAACCTCTATAGCTGTAGCCACAAAAATTTAATCAAAAGTTAATAATAACAACTATGCAATGTGTAAAATGACGACACATTTCAAACATAAATTAGAGGGTACTAGTACCCAACAACATCACTTGAAGAACTAAAATAAAATACCTGGGCTCTTTGCAGCATTGAGAGGTACTGCTCCCGGAGAGCGCATCTTGTGTTACAGATAAATTTTTGGCTCAGCAGAAGAAGTTGGAAGTGGATTTGATGTTGCTTGTGAGGGCTAAATACAGAAGTTTAGAGCAATCTTAGAAGAAACCAGAAAGACTAAACAAAATCTTGTTTAAAATAGAAAAAGAAAATCAGCTAGTATGGCTGATGAGCAGGAAACATTGGTTAATGAGGACCATTACGAAAAGAATTTCAGTTTACCAGAACATATCTTACTTTCAAACTGTTCCCAGTCGATAGAGACAAAGACAAACAGTCCTGCCACTCACAAACACGATCAATGAGAAGGGTTTTAATAACTGGATTTGGACAAAAATCAGTAAGTGTAGACACTGAGCAGGACATTGGTTAATGAGGACAAATACTTAGGAAAAATAAATTTATGTCACCATATATAATATATCTTACTTCCAAATTGTTTTCAATTGGTTGAGGCAAAGGAACATTTTCCTGTGGTTCACAAACATGATCAACGAATAGAGTCTTAATGACTGGATTTGGATGAGGGTCTTTACACTGTTAATGCTGCCAATTCAAGCTGTCAAGTTAAACACACAAGTCAGTGTCTCTACCAATTACAAAAAACTGAAAGTGACTAAATCTTTTACTAAATATGAGAATAACAAGTACCCTTTCTCTCACACAAACGCGCACAGGCATATGTATGAACATATGCAATCACAAAATAGAAAGGAAGACCAAAACTATTGAGGAAGCATTACCTTTGGTTAATGAGTTTATGTAATCTATGACTTTTGATGCTAGGATACTTCAGTTTGCCACGGAAAACTGGATTTGCCTCAATTATTTGCCTGAGTTCTTGCATCATATTCTTCCTCATAAACATTATATCTCCACACATAGAGAGTGCTTATGATCCCTGTTGGATTGAACCCATACACACGTGATGCATTTCTTTGAACAGCTCCTCATTACCTTTGGCAAAAATTTTGAGATCCTTCATGAGGATATCTAATGCCTTGGCGCGACAATTGCTATCAAGAATGAACCAAAAACATGCAGAACATGGTATTTTTTTAGAGATTGTTTATGTATGGATTATAAGAAGCTTGAAAAAAAAAAATGATGTTCTCACTTGTCAATGGCCTCAAGGAAATTTTGCTTTCTGATCTGGAAATAGATCTTTGTCGCATAGCGATTGTTATGTCTATTTCATATTGACATATTGGAGACATCAAATCTGGTTGAGAAGAAAAATGTGAGGGTCATTTTTGGAAGAATAAAACTTAGTTCACCTAGACTGCAAACTGGTTCTTTTTCATTGATCTAAGTTTGACTCCAGCTCTTCAGTTAACTGCATCTACAATATTGGTTTTGATCATAATTTCATCCCTTTCAATTTGCTTCTCTGTTTTTCCCACCCAGCAGCACCCCACACAAAAATCTGCAGGGCCAAAATGACGTCGTTAAATAACAGAAGTCACATTAGAGTAAAAGTCATGTCTGAAAGTAATTGTAGTTTCCAATATGCATCAGCACCAGAAGAAACTAGTACATTCAGAGTGTTTGAGAAGACAAGGCTAGTGACTCTTTTGGCTTGACCCTCAAGCTTCCTTGTAACCTGCAAAATATATAAATCAAGGCAATGACAAACTTTTTGGGTTTGCTTCATCACAACATCGAGCATGATTATTATTATTATTATTATTATTTTACAAGAACAAACAAACTACCTCGTCTGAGTGGGGATTGTATCGGTTGGTACCACAGGAAAAGCCCTGAAGGATGTCATTGCTGTTGGTATCGGTGGCAGCTTCTTAGGTCCTAACTTTCCATTTTGTCAATTTATAACTCTATTTTACAGTCTTGTTTGCTATTTAGTGTGAGTTTCCTTGTGAAAATGATTAAGCTTGCTTTGGACTAAGCTTTGGGTAGTGTTCACTGGTTTGATTACATTTTGTAGATCCAGAGGCTATCAAAACAGCAAGGGGGAGGCAACTGCATTTGTAAGTACTTACGTATCAATTTTTAATTGATTATTTTCCATTTCTCTATATCAATGAATTAAGAGCTGGTAAGATGCTAATGGTATGAAATGAATCCATGTCTTGAGGCTTTTGAAGTGAATTCCCACTACTGCTGTCAAACATATTAGCTTTCTTTTAGCTCCTTCATTTTAGGACCTACCTGATTGGAACAATGAGATTGTCTGTGTTCACGAGTTTATTTCAGTGGCATAGTTCTTGAAGGAGGGATGCATTCATCTGTCGAAGACATGTAGAGAAGCATTTTGTATTTGATACGGCACATAGGATTTTAGGACATGGCATGCTTTTACTTATGCTTTCAAATTTTTTTTGTTTTTTATTTTTGAAAGCAATCCATATTCTGTGTGCTTGGTTGTACTTGTGGTGGTTGAAGAAACATAGCCCATATTCAGGGACTATGTAAGATGCGTTCTCTGTGTAAATATTTGGTTGTAGTCTTGGTAGTTGGGTTAAATGATTAGATGCATTCTGTAAAATCTACTAACGTGTCTTATGCAAAGAGTATAGCCGCGCGGCTATACTGTTGACAAAAACACTGCTCTGGTAAGAGTATAACCGGTCGGCCATACTATTTTTATTATAAAAATATCCCCGTATGGCCGCACGGCTATACTATTTATGGAAAAAAAAGACCACCTGGCGCCTAGAGCCCGCTTCGCCACGTGTCCAAAATCTTATTGTTTAAATATATTATTTAAGAAGTATAGCCGCGCGGCCATACGCAAATATATTATTTCAAGAGTATAGCCGTGAGGCGATACTATTTATAAAATAAAATAAAAACGGCTAGCCCGCCTAGGCGGCCGATTTTTGGAAAACTTGAATGGCGTTTTTTTTTTCAGATTTCTTTTTTCCTGGCTGGTCTGGCATCTCTGCAAATACATCAAGCTGGAGTTTTAGCGACTCACGTTTAGATCTCCATAGTCGGATCTGTATGAGTTTGAGTATGGGATTCAATCTTAGTAGCATCTCCAGGTTCACCTAAAACAAACCTAACACTTAATTGTGAGTTTGACGGGATACTGTTGGACTACTCACGGCAACGTACCACGCCTGAAACCTTTACAACAGCTGAAACTATGTTGAATGTTCGAACCCGGGAATGGATTTCATCTTGTCTAGGGTCAGTGCACTGCTAGCACTTCTTCATGTATATGAACACGTTGCTTCAGTTCAGGATTTGCTTAATAATCTTTGGGTTAATTTAAACAAACGTGAATGAGCTTGGGAGTGGGCGGAATGAATCATATTTGGACTACCTTAGTAATTTTATAATTGAATAATTTAGTCCTCAAGATTTGGTATGACGGAGTGAAGGTTTATTATGTCTTTGTAGTTAATCATTGATTTTGTCAGATAAAATTTAGTCCTCTTTCTCATGATTGAGTGTAACAATTTCAGGCCTGATGCAGTTGCAAAGCATATGGAATGGTAGCAGTCGGCACTAATCTTACAGTATGGAAATTTCCTTTGTTCTCTTGCCTTTAGTTGATTAAACATTCAGATTATCACTAAATTTAATTAACAATTTTTCATTATCCGTTGGTGATTCTGAATTTATGTGCTTTTTTCTTTTCGATTTTGATGGTGATGCTATTTATTGAGTTCATCAGGACGAAGGTCCTAAAGATATCCTTGTTATTTCTATTTCATATTAAGTTGATGGTGATGCTATTTGATGTTTAACTCAAATAAATATGCATTTCATGAACCCTCATAGGGTTCCTCCTGCTTGTAGATTGCTACTAATAATGGATACCCTCTGATTTCTTATATTTAGTTGCAGATCAGATCATGTATTGTTTATCTTTAATTTTTGTTAGAGATTCAATCCCACACGAGCCCAAACTTATAACTAGTGATCCCGATCAATCGTCCCGACCCTTTTCTTCTTTGTCAAAGAGAGATTGGTGAGTTTTGGCTCAAGTGACAAGGTTGAAATGTGATCAAGATCATCTGGACTCAATCTCTACCCATCATAATTGTGTAATAATCATGTCAATATATTCATACAAAAAAGTGGCTCTCGGTGAGAGGTGGCAAAGCGAAATAAAAGTTGCACTCCATCCTTGACAGAGTTTGGGGTATGGATCTTAGATTTTAAGTGCACACCATTCTTGACAGAGTTAATATGTTAGGATGCTAAGCTTAGATTTTAAGTTTTAATTCTCAAGATTTTGGCCATGTTCCAAAACCAGATAGTGAACCTAAAGCTTAGGTGAGAAACGAGTGTTGATCGAAATTTACACTGATTGGCAGCCAGGCACATCCGTTCCATAAGAAAGAATGAATCTGGCGCAAGAAAAATTTTAAATTTTAAAATAAATAAATAAATAAGGGTATGGCCGAACGGCTATACTGTTTAAATATATTATTTAAGGAGTTTCGCCGCCCGGCTATGCTTTTTGAATATATTATTTAAGGAGTATAGCCGTCCGGCTATCCCTTTTAAATATATTATTTAAGTCGTATAGCCGAACGGCTATACTATTTATTTATATAACAAAGGACCCGCCTAGCCCGCCCAGGCGGCCCATTTTTGGAAAACTTGAACGGCGTAGTTTTTTCTTTCAGATTTCCTTCTTCCTGGCGGGTCTGGCATCTCTGCAAATACATCAAGCTGGGGTTTTAGCGAAAGAGTGAGAATGGGAGCTGGTACAAAGGAGTTTTGGCATTATCCATACCTTTGTTTCCTCGATTGAATTTCTTAGTTCCCGCAAGCTTATTGTCCCTTCTGTTGATTTTTCAGGTGATATAGGGTTTCCATTCACTGCACCAGAAGTAAGGTTATGCATCCCAGATGCGACATCCTTTTGCATTTTCAGATTCACTAGTTTTCTCCTACTCTTCTCTAGTTCAGTCATGCTGTCATCCAGCTCACCTGTCACCCATAACAGAAAATTTACATATTCAACACAATCAAAAGGTGGCATCACCAAACAGGGGTAAACCGTGCTTATCCTTTAGTTCCTTAAGTTTGGCTTCAAGATCTTGCAAATCATGCTTCCGTTTGTCTATTTGCTGAAGAAGTCTCTGGTTCTGGTACTGGAGAACTGCTGCATCGACCTGGGCACGTATAGTACGTACACAAAATACCAATACATTTCAATCTACTTCCTATCCCAAATCAAAATTGAAGTGTACTTGAAATGCATTGAACTATCAATGTGCACTCATCTAAATGCATGTTTTTTTTATGAAAAAGCATACTAACTTCAGAAGTGACTTCATCAACTTAGAGATTAATGATGCTTTACGGCCCCAATTACACAATTAATAAACAGAAACCCTCTAACCTACACCCTATACTCCAAAAATTCCAATTCTGTAACTTATATCCCTTTTCTTACACTTCCTCAACAACCAAACAGAGCATAGTACAATTTTTCACATTCTCAAAAGCACATCCAAAGCAGAAATTTCCCAAACTCCAATCACCCATCAATCACAGTAATTTAAAAAAAAATAGAACACCTTTTTTTCATAAACCAAAAAATTTGATCAAAAGCATTTTTCCGTCAGTAACCAAGCAAACGGTAAATGGAGAGAGAGAGAGAGAGAGAGAGAGAGAGAGAGAGAGGGATTGCACTATGCTTATTGGGTGGAGAAGTGGTGGAGCTATGAGCCATGATGGGCGAAAGTGAGTTTAAATGAGGCCTCTTCTTTTGTTAATCAAGAGAAATATACTGAACTTTCTTCATTCTCTCTGAGTTTTTCCTTCCTCTACATAAACATTTTTATACCAAAATCAATAGGACTGATAGCGTTTCCGCAGGCACGACTGGGAGTGGGAGAGAGAGATCGTTGAGAGATCACAAGGAATTCATTTACTATCGTCAAAATGAAATGTATGATAAATTTCAGCCCAAAATCAAGTTTTATGTAAAGGGTATCGCCGGGCGGCTATACTATTTTGTAATAAAAACTGCAGTATAGCCATTCGGCTACACATTTTTTATAACAAAAAATCGAGTATAGCCGCACGGCTATACTATTTATAATTAAAAAAAGACCACCGCATGGCTTCTAGCGCTGCTTCGCCACGTGTCAAAAAATAAAAGTATAGCCGAACGGCTATACTATTTTTATTTTAGGAGTATAGCCGCGCGGCTATACGTTTTTTAAAAAAAGATTTCTTTTTCCCTGGCGAGTCTGGAGGGAAAGGTTAGCTCTTCCCAACAATTCACTCTCTTTTTTCTGTGCATTCTTTAAGCTGCGTCTTTGAGTGCATTCGTGGGTTGGATAGAAGAGAGAAAGGGAAGGAAAGTGTGCAAGATATATATTTGAGGAAATGGCCGTGGGAGGTTTCTCCGTTGACGGGCCTCTGGCTGTCACTGGCGTCGAGGGCAAGATAACGGCTTCCGTCGTGATCACGTGCATCGTCGCTGCGTCTTGCGGCCTCGTATTTGGTTATGACATCGGAATTTCAGGTGCGTTTTGTGTTAATTATTTAGCGTTTCCGTTAATGTTGTTGACGTTCGATTTTAACTAGACTTTGTTTTAGTGTTTTCTATTAAGTTTTTCCTTCCTCGTCAGTTTATGTTTTTTTTCCCCTGTTTAATGAAGTTTTTCACCTGACAAAACTATCCAAAAACTAAAAGTTAAAAAGAACTATTAGAAGAAGCAAGAGAGGGTTCCAAATTTGCAATTGATGAGTGAAATTAAGTTCAATAGTTGTAGCCTGCAAATATTAGAATTATGGGTAGTCACCGTTCAACTTAAAGAATATTAGTTTATAGTTATTTTCAGGTAATTATTTCAACCCATTAATAAAATGCGGATTCTACGTTGATACGATTAGAAATTTCTCACACTATCAATGGACGTAATATAAGTCTTTCTGACTTCTATACCGTGAAAATGATAATGTATGTATTAAATGTCTAAAGCTAAATTGAAAGTAATAATATCCATTGCCTATACCCTACGAAGAGAACAAATCTTACCTACAAGGGACATGTTGAATCTTGGGCCTTTCCCTTGGCAGCTAGCTAGCTCTCATAATTCATGAGTTGATATTATTCCATGAATCATGATGATGTTTTTAAATAGCCACCTAGACTTTGGCAGCTCAAGTTTTGGTTGGGTTGGGTAGGGTTTGGTTTATTTGTCAAAAGTCTATGAACTTGGAAAGAAAAAAAAAAGGACAAAACAGATTTTTCCAATCTCCATAATTGACAAGAAATTTGCGACTGAATGCTGTTGACTGTTAGGTTAGGTTGGGTGTCCCATGATTTTTATTTTATTTTATTATTAAGAAGATAGCATAAAGATCTAATCAATTTTAATAATCGAAATTCGAAACCAATTTGGGTTTTGCATTTACAGGTGCGATGATTTTTAAGGTTGTTTCTTGGTTGGCCGCTTTTTAAAAGCCTTTCTTCCCCTCATTATCATTTGTTTAAGTGATTCATATTATTAAACGAAGAATTATACAATTCTCTGTCCCCCTCATTATTATATGAGTAGCATCATCTTGACTTTTATTTTCATATTATGGTTACGTACCTACTTTTATATATTGCAATTACATAAATTTGAACTACAAGCCAGAATCATGAATTTCAGAAGGTGGGTTTGTTAAAGTTATTAGCTTAAAATCTAATTATATTTATAAATATTTATAAAAAAAACAGTTTTTAGAAATAAAAGTATATTATTATATAAATCACGCTAGTTGCAAACACAAGAAAAAAACAAAGGAAATTATAGTCATATTATTTACGGAAGGGTGAATTTCATTTAGAAAAATGCTTCGCTTTTTTGGAGACAAATTAATAAAAAAAGATTAAAATTGGAGAATTAGAGCTAAGACTTTACCCTTACTATGCATATTGGTGTTGCAACAATCTTTGACACCAAATACAAACGCGGAAGACCTCTATCTATGCCTATTGGTGTTGGTAAAGTACAAAATTGTGCATTTTTTTTATTTAAAGTTTAAATACTTGGCTATATAGGTTTTTTTTTGGCCCCAAACCTTCATTGGGCTACAGCCCATGGCAGCCCACTATGTGGTTCCGCCAGTGTTTGAACGTGAACCTTTGTTTAAGAACCACTCATTTGGAATAAAAATCTATCTTACTCATTAGTTTTTACAACATATCAAACTATTTGATAAGAGAATTAAGATGGGGCCGAACTAACAAGCTCAATTTCGCCTACATCTTTCAGTCGGAAGAATTTATATTTTTAATACGTGTTGATATCAGACATAATGAACTGAATGACACGTTGATTATATTAAACCTACCTAGCACTATACTTATCATATTAAAGTGAATAGTTTGCTGATCAAATGCATGAAATTAACCATGAAAATGCACAAATTTTTCAGGAGTGACAACAATGCCATCATTTCTGAATAAATTTTTCCCATCAGTGCTGAGAAAGGAAGCAGGAAGGCCCCCCAAAGACATATATTGTGTGTATGATGGTCAGGTTTTGACGTCCTTCACATCCTCTCTCTACATAGCGGGTTTGGCTGCCTCACTTGTAGCCAGCCGTCTGGCCAGGATAGTGGGCCGAAGGAATGTCATGGTGCTGGGTGGGTGTACCTTCTTTGCTGGGTCTTCTATCAATGGTGGGGCTGTCAATGTCGCCATGCTTATCTTGGGCCATATCTTGCTTGGATTTGGTGTTGGGTTCACAAACCAAGTAAGTCTACCAATTCTAACGCTATGTTTGGGTTTAATAAGAATATAGCCCATCAAAATGGAAGATTCTATTACATTCCCAAAAATGGGATTTTGGACCCAATAATTTCTTCCAAATTCTAACATAGGAGTATTGAAAAAAAGTGGGATCGTTTATACCGTCGTGGCAGCATTGAGTGGTTTAACAATTCAATTAAAATAATGATTATCTTTACTTTCTCAATACATGTCATCTTTAACTATATTGTTTTGTCATTCAATATTTCTACTCAATACTGTCATATGGCAAAAACAAATCACGCAAAAGTTTCTCTCCATATTTGTGTCATTCAACTGTGATTACCTATGGACCATCTTTGGAATAAAGATGTGGAGCCCAAAAAAGTGTCTCACAAATCAATTGAGATCGTACAAAGAGTTTTATCTTGATCTTATGATATTTTCTCTAGAGACTCGATTACATATGACAAGGTACTAAAATACCTAGTTCATCAATTGGTCTTGGCCTAATTTTATTTCTCCCCCGTTGTTGATAAGAAATTTTAAAAAAAAATTGCATTCACAATGTACGAAATTTTAGGCATTTAGGTATTTAATTAATTTCACAGTTATAATACGCATTGGAGTAATATTGCATACAAATGTTGGTTAAGTCAGTTTACCAACGCATTGTGTCTCTACCCCTTCCTCTCTTGCACAAAAATTCAACTACAACTCGTATAGTAGTTTAGAATTGTCTTGTCACAAAATAAAAAATAAGAAAACCAATTGCATTGCTTAGTATGAATCCACATTTACTAACATCCCCTTCTAACAATGTCCAAACAGTCTGCACCAATCTACCTCTCAGAGATCGCACCACCCAAGTGGCGCGGCGCATTCAGCACAGGCTTCCAGTTCTGCATCGGAATCGGGGTGGTGGCCTCCAACTGCATAAACTCGCCACCTCGAAGCACAGCTGGGGCTGGCGCCTCTCCCTCGGCCTAGCCATAGTCCCAGCCATCATCATGACCACCGGCGCCCTCTTCATCTCAGACTCACCCACAAGCTTAGTACAACGCAACAGACTAGACCAAGCCAGAAAATCTCTCATCAAAATCCGAGGCAAGGAGGATATCGAAGCAGAACTTGCCCAGCTCGTTAAGGCTAGCGAGATCGCCAAAGCTCTCAACGAGGAGCCATTTGTGACCATATTTCAGAGGCAGTACAGGCCTCAGCTTGTGATCGGGGCCATTGCCGTGCCGTTTTTTATATATTGATTTTAACAGAATACTTAATAAAGTTTTCGTTTATAGTTTGGTATTTTAAAGTATATATAAAGTTTTAGAGTTTTTATTCCTACATGGAAATTGGGATGGCCAGTGAAGTCATACCGTAGTTTTTTTTTTTTTTTTTTTGAGAAATTCTAGGATTGCATTCATAATTCAGCCAAAAAAGCCATTAGCCACAGGGGCTAAAACAAACTAGCCACAAAGGGCAATTACAATAACGGAACGGTCGAACAACAAAATTAAGACAATCTTGTGCGCCTCCACTAACGATCACGTAGGATCGAATAAACTCTGGCATAGGCATCCCCACTAAGATTGCAAACTCAGAATAATCAAAAATAGACAAAGCTTGAAAAAACCAAGCCATAATAATACAAATAAAACTCTCACAAATGAGAGATAAAAAGCTCTCACAAAGGAGAGGTGAAAAGCTCTCACAAAAGGAGAGGTGAAAACTCACAAAGAACCTACAGAGTCTCTGTGACTTATTCCGAACATAAAGAAACCGCAAAAAATATGGTGGGAGAGATCTGATGCCGAAACACAGCAGGAGATCTGACGTCAAAACGCAGGTGGAGATCCAACGCTGAGACTCATAATTCATCAAAAATACATAATTAAAAAAAAAACTTATACACACATATTACATTATTATTAAAAGGAACATAAAACAAGTATTTTTCTTAACGGAATATCATATACAATTTGGTCCTGTCATGTAAATGCATGAAAACTATACGCTTATTATGGTGAAAGAAAAGAGTTATCCAACCCACTTCAATTGAGCCGTGGGAGGTATAGCCGTTTTGGCTATTTCCTCAAATAAAAAACTGTAGTATAGCCGTTCGGCTATATATTATTTATAATAAAAAATCCAGGTATAGCCGCACGGCTATACTATTTATAATTAAAAAAGACCACTGCTGGCTTCTGGCGCCTGCTTCGCCACTTGTCAAAAAATCCAAGTATAGCCGAACGGCTATACGATTTTTATTTTAAAACAACACTGAGTACAGCCCGGCTATACTTTTATTTTTTATTTTTTATATTTTTAAAGGACCCGCCTAGCCCGCCTAGGCGGCCGATTTTTGGAAAACTTGAATGGCGTTTTTTTATATTTAGATTTCTTGTTTCCTGGCGGGTCTGGCGTGTCTGCAGATATATCATGCTGGGGTTTATCAACAACGTAAAGGTTAGCTCTTCCTAACAATTCACTCTCTCTTTTCTGTACGCAAATCTATTGAGGCTTTGGACAGGATGGGAATGGATTTATTAGAAACTGGAAATCCAGATGCATTCAAACAGTATCTGTCGGAGTTTGATAACACCATTCATTTGTAGAGGATCAGAAACTTGGGGATTATTTTCTGTCTTGTGAGTTTTGCTACCATAATTGGAATGATTTTCTTTTTAGTTTCTCTTCCTGTTGGTTTGAATGGTCTGATTGTGAATTTGCTACAATGTTATGAATGCGGGGTCGATACTTGGCTGGGTGAAGGAGCTTTTGAGGAATTATTGTAACAAGAATTTCAGAAATTGAGGTCTCTTGTGGCTTTTGGAAGATTATTATCTCTGCATATTATGAGATTCGATAGATTGTTCTTTAAAGAAATATCCATTATTGAATAAATTCTCTGTAGATATGCCATCATTATGCAAAATCTGACTGAGAGCCTTAGGCCCCTTGTGGGTTTGAAAGGCTGGGATTATTGTGTTATTTGGAAATTGAGTGAAGACCAAAGGTTAAGAGAAACTTTTTAATTAACAGTTACTAATTCATGTTTCTTTTTGTGACTAATTTTTAGATTGGTTTATTTTTTTATTTTTTTTAGGTTTATTGAGTTGATGGATTTTTGTTTTTCTGGGGCTGATGAGAACACTCAGACTAATGGAGGAAATGAACTTATTTTTCCAGTTTATCCAGTCCTTCCATGCAGAGATACAATGCAGCACTCAAGAACAAATTCCTGTGATCTTCTTGCTCAGCTTCCTTCTTCTCTGTCCTTAGACTCTGGGTACCTATATATCCTTTTCATTTTAGCATTTTTGTTTACTCATTCAATCATAATTACCAATTACCGTACATATCTGGACAAAAGAAATTAATTAGTTTTATTATATCATTAACCATGGCTGCTCATGAGCAGTATTTATGCACATCCATTAATATCAAACCAGCCCATTTGGTTGAACTCATCTTCCAACAGAGATTCGAGTGCCATGGCAGTGAGCTCACAAGTTCCTATTTTCCCTAGCTAGTTCCAAAAGAAAGTCCTTTTCTGAACATATAATTAAATGTAACTGTATATTTCTACTTACATTTTGCAGGAAAGATGGGACCAGAGTTTTGGTTCCAAGTGCAGAGGATTGATTGAGCCGTTTGTCTCCAAAGATGTATGATATTTTATGATGCTTCACTCAAACCTTGCTTTAATTTCTTATGTTAGATTTGAAATTTTATTTTGGTCACATCTCTCACAAATAGTTTTTTTTTTTTTGCTGACTGTCAAATTCACAGGTCTCTGAAGACCAACAATTGATTGATTATATCACAGCACAATGCAACATTTCACTCGAGTTTTGGTTCCATACGACATATCAGTTGATCGAATCCTTCTCTGCAGCACTTCTCCAATGAATGTCCTGCAACATGTCACTTACAACTCAGAGAACAGCATGAAGAATGCCCTTGTTTTTGTGAGAATTGATAATGCCCTTGTATTTGATAGAGGTCATGTGTTGAGCTGAAGTCAAAAATTTCATCCCTTCTATATGGTTTTGCATGTATAGTATGTCTTGTATGATTCTTAATTGTAGATAAAGGATGGGATTCATTGCTTAGTACCAACAGATGGCAAGACCCTCGAGGTCGATGATAAGAGCAGTGATTTTTTGAATTTTTATTTTAATATTTTTCTGATGTGAAAATATAGTAGCTAATAGTACTATAGAATGTTATGTAATAATATATCTTCAATTCTTATACAAGTTGTTGTACGAGGATCATTGGCAAATATATCAATCATATTGAAGAGATACATATATGGTGCTTGTTGTGCCTTATTTATATGATAATGAATAATGATCTAGCATTTTCCTTCATCATAGACGTTATATCTCCACACATAGAGAGTGCCTTATGATCCCTGTTGGATTGAACCCATACGCATTTGATGCATTTCTTTGAATAACTCCTCATCACCTTCGGCAAAAACTTTTGAGATCAAGAATGAACCAAAAACATGCAGAACATGGTATTTTTTTAAGATTGTTTATGTATAGATTATAAGAAGCTTCAAAAAAATGTTCTCACTTGTTAATGGCCTCAAGGAAATTTTGCTTTCTGATCTGGAAATAGATCTTCGTCGCATAGTGATTGTTATTTCTATTTCATATTGACATATTGGAGACATCAAATCAGGTTGAGAGGGAAAATGTGAGGGTCTTTTTTTGAAGAATTAAACTTAGTTTACCTAGACTGCAAAATGGTTCTTTTTCATTGCTCATAAGTTTGACTCCAGCTCTTCAGTTAACTGCATCTACAATATTGGTTTTGATCATTATTTCATCCCTTTCAATTTGCTTCTCTGTTTTTCCCACCCAGCAGCACCCCACACAAAAATCTGCAGGGCCAAAATGACGTCGTTAAATAACAGAAGTCACATTAGAGTAGAAGCTAGCCATGTCTGAAAGTAATTGTAGTTTCCATATGCATCAGCACCAGAAGAAACTAGTACATTCAGAGTGTTCGAGAAGGCAAGGCTAGTGACTCTTTTGGCGTGACCTTCAAGCTTCCTTGTAACCTGCAAAATATATAAATGAAGGCAATGACAAATTTTTCAGGTTTGCTTCATCACAACATCGAGCATGATTTGTTTGTTTTTTACAAGAACAAACAAACTACCTCGTCTGAGTGGAGATTGTATAGGTTGGTGCCACAGGAAAAGCCCTGAAATCACAATAACTTATATTTGATAGCTTTATAGGATTTATGGTAAAGATGAGACCAGCTTATTTCTGAAGCCATTATCATGTGATTCTTTTGCATTCTGTTTTTCTTTTTCTGGGTGGTGCCTTCAGATAAACAGCACAGAAAATAGATCAGTGCTTCATGCTCCAAGGGATGCAGTTATACAGAGTGATGGGAAATATGTGGTCCTAGATGTTTGGGAAGTTCTGGACAAGATCCATTTCTGAGACTTTTCGAAGTGGATTTTGGGTAATCACTACAGTTTTTTTTAGCATCCATTTTGGGACAATATTGCCTGAATTGTGAAGTAATTGGCAATTCTGGTGGGTTGGTGCCACAGGAAAAGCCCTGAAGGATGTCATTGCTGTTGGTATCGGTGGCAGCTTCTTAGGTCCTAAACAGGTTTAGATGATGCTTTCCAGTTTGTCAACTTGTAACTCTATTTTGCAGTCTTGTTTTCTATTTAGTGTGAGTTTCCTAGTGAAAATGATTAAGCTTGCTTTGGAATAAACTTTGGTTAGTGTTCACTGGTTTGATTACATTTTGTAGATCCAGAGGCTATCGAAACAGCAAGGGGGAGGCAACTGCATTTGTAAGTACTTACGTATCAATATTTAATTGATTATTTTCCAGTTCTCTATATTATTTAAGGGTATAGCCGCGCGGCCATACGGAAATATATTATTTCAAGGGTATAGCCGAACGGCCATACTTAAATATATTATTTCACGAGTATAGCCGCCCGGCTATACGATTTATAAAATAAAATAAAAAGGACCCGCCTAGCCCCGCCTAGGCAGCCCATTTTCGGAAAACTCGAATGGCGTTTTTTTTTTTGAATTTCTTTTTTCCTGGCGGGTCTGGCACCTCTGCAAATACATCTAGCTGGGGTTTTAGCGACTCACGTTTATCAACAACGTAAAGGTTAGCTCTTTCCAACAATTCACTATTTTTTTTACTGTGCATTCTTGAAACTGTGACTTAGAGTGCATTCGTTCGAAATTTCTCAAATTGTCGATAGCTCTGAACAAGTAGTCGAGTTGAGGCTTTGGACAGGATGGGAATGGATTTAATAGAAACTGGAAATCCAGATGCATTCAAACAGTATCTGTCGGAGTTTGATAACACCATTCATTTGTGTGCGACACCCAATTAGCGTCTTTCTGCATGTAAGTTCCTTAAGTATTGCCTCAAGTGTCTGAAAGGGAAGAAGTTCAAATATTTTTCCTTAAAGTTGGCAAAGAAATTTCTATATATTATAACTGATCATGTGAGAATATGACACCCTAGGATGAAACAGGGTAAAGGCCTGAAAAGCATTACACTACTGTGTCTGGATTGTGGAGACAAATTTCAGGCATTTGCTAACAAACATACGGGGGATGCAGTTCTCAAAAGGAGCAGAAAATATAATGAAAGGAACCTATCCTTGTTTTTTCTATTTCATATTGACATATTGAAGACATCAAATCAGGTTGACAGGAAAAATGAGAGGGAGAAGAAATTTTTTGAAGAATAAACTTAGTTGACCTAGACTGCAAAATTGTTTTTTTTTTCATTGCTCATAACTTCGACACCAGTTCTTCAGTTAACTGCATCTAGAATATTGGTTTTGATCATTATTTCATCCCTTTCAATCATATTGCAATGCATTCAGATGCTGAAGAACTGTTCAACGAGCATAAAGACCAATTTTCTCCGATATGAGCAGTCAAGTCAGTGCAAAACCATGAGGGAGGGACAGCAGCGTAAGTTATGCATTTGCGGCAACAAAGGTAGATGCTTGAAAGATGTATTCTCCCTTGAGACATACAGCAATTTAATTCTCATCAAATTGACGGTAATATATATATATATATATATTTTTTTTTTGGGTCTGAGAATACTTCATTAAAAGGCGCAAAAACCGCCAGCAAAACAACAAGACATAAATATGCATTTCATGAACCCTCATAGGGTTCCCTTGCTTGTAGTTTGACATTAATAATGGATGCCCTCTGATTTTTTATTAGTTGTAGATCAGATCATGTATTGGGTTATCTTTAATTTCTCTTAGAGATTCAATCCCACTCGAGCCTAAACTTATAACTAGTGATCCTGATCAATCGTCTCCACTCTTTTCTTCTGTCTTCTATAATTTTTGGCTTGGCCAGAATGAAATTATGAAAGAGAGATTGGTGAGTTTTTGCTCAAAAATGACTGTTGAAATGTGGTCAAGATCATCATAGAGAGAGACCAAGTGCACAAGAAAAAATAGTTGAAACTTAAAAGAAATAATGGCTGCAAATTTTCAAAGAAACTTCTGAATTTATTTTGTTGAGGATTTAGATTTTAGATTTATAAAAGTTGTTACCGCAAATGCCTAAACTACACAGCATACATTATCTAGATGAGTTATTATAATGTTGAGGCATATATTATCTAGAGATCACATGTCAAGGGCGATGCCCTTGGATTCCACAGGCTCGCAGCTCTCCAACTTGGTGTCAAGTCAAACCAACGGCAAACATACCCCATTTATCTTCATCTTCCAGAGGCTCAAGGACATGGAGCTCGCCATTGGAGAGCCCCACAGCAAACTGGGTTGCTTTATGTAAAGAGTATAGCCGCGGCCGCGGGCGATAATATTTTCATTATAAAAAAATCCGAGTATAGCCGCACGGCTATACTATTTTTATAAAAAATGGGACCCGTCTTGCGCTAGCGCCCATTTCACCAGGTGTGGCTATACTGTTTTTAAATAATAAAAACCATGGTATAGCTGCCCTGCTATACTCTTTTTATTATAAAAAAAACGCTGAGGATAGCCGCACGGCGATACTATTTATAATTTAAAAAAGACCACCACTGGCGCCCAGTGGCTGCTTTTTCACGTGTCCAAAATTGTACAGCCGCCTGGCTATACTATGTTTAAATTTATAACTATACTCTTTAAGTATATTATATTAGAGAACAATTAATATAATAAGAGTATAGCCGCACGGCGATACTATTTATTAACTAAAAAAATAAAAGAAAATGACCCTTCTAGTTGCATTAGTTTATACTTTATAGATATTAATTTGCTAGTTTCGACATCTCCAAAGTAGATATTGAAGAGAGAGAAATTTCACAATAAATCAATTTGAGAGTTCAATTTTTTCTTCTTTTTTTGTGGGAATGTTTGCCTTTGGCCTACCTCGTTCTCTCGAGTGCTACTAAATTATGTTACTGCACACATTAGATAATGCTTGCGCCGTTTTCCAATCAGATAATGCTTTTCCAAATTAAGGCTCGATATGTCTTGTTGCTACACATGCTGTGTTGTTGGCTTGGCTTGCTGAAAAGCAGTTGACGTTACTTGCAGCAAAGATACCTATTACGACAGAATTTTGATGCATCTATGCATATAGATTTCTTATCACAGCTGGATCGTTAGAGCAGTAGTTACTGAGTTGGAATTGTAGGAGGTGTTTAACAAAGCACAATAAAAAATGGTCCAAATTTTTCACTCATTAAAAAAAAAAGATTTTTAAAAGGTGCTTCTGAGGAAGAGGAAGGAGAATAGGTTTTTAAAAAGATTTTGGCGTTGTGGTTTGGCATATAGCTTTTTACAAAAGGAAAGGAGAAGCCTACCTCACGGAAGTACAACCAGAGTACAATCCAATTTCATTGTACAATCCCTACCAAAGTGTTTTTGGGTTGGTGAGATGTCTATATGAAAGTACTGCTGGGCGTTCTAATCATTAATATTTGGAAAAATAGTGGAAAGTACTGTTGTGACTCAGTTAAAGAGTCATCATAATGAAGTTAGGATACATGACATTATTTTGGTTGTGCTAAACTCACTTTTTGGCTCGCTATCAAATTTGGTCACTAATTGGGTCACTTTTGCCCCTTTGGTTTTTGATTTGTCAAATTATTCTTACTTTTGTTATCTATTGAGGGACATTTTGCCAAATACGAAACTAAATGAGGCTTTGTGTGGTTTTGAATTAATGTATCGAGCCCATTTGTAGCCTAACCAATTTGATTAATATGGGAGAATTCCTTTTGTAGAATTTCTTTATTTTCCTTTTTGGTTTTATTCCTTTTACACCGAAGGTCATTAGAAAAAAAAAAACTGCAAATATGGGAAAAAACCAGAGTATAGCCGGGCAGCTATACTATTTTTATTTAAAAAACCTTGAGTATAGCCGCGCGGCTATACTAATTATAATAAAAAAAGATGATCACCACCTGGTGCCTAGCTTTGATTCGCCACGTGTCAAAAATAGTAAAAAAAAAAAGATAACAACCCTAGTATAGCCCCTCGGTGATACTATTTTTATTATATAAAAAACCCGAATGTAGCCGAGTGGCTATACTATTATTTAAATAAAAACAGGGGGGACCCGCTTGGTGCTTGGCGCCCATTTCGCCACATGTCCAAAGTAGTATAGCCAAGCGGCTATACTATTTTTATTTTAAAAAAAACCCTGAGTATAGCTGTTGGCTATACTATTTATGATTAAAAAAAACCATAGCCTGGTTCCAAGCGCCTACTTCGCCACGTGTCAAAAATAGTATAGGCGGGCGGCTATACTATTTTTTAATAGTAAAACCATAGCATAGCCGCGTGACGACACTATTTTTATTATTAAAAAATTCGTGTATAGCCGCCCGGCGATACTATTATTTTTTTAAAAAGGTCCAGCTTGGAGCCTGCGCGCAATTTTGCCACGTGTCCAAACTAGTATAGCCGCACGGCTATACTGTTTTAAATAGTAAAACCGGTCGGCTATACTATTTTTATTTATAAAAAAACCCTAAGTATCGCCGGTGTTCTAATAATTTGTTTTCCTCAGTGTCCAGTCTTGCAAACGTTGATCCTATTGATGTTGCCAGAAATATTGCAAGGTTAAACCGAGAAACTACCCTCGGTAAGCATTAAGTTTATTTATATCACTAAATATTGACTTTTGTAATCTAAGCTCTATGTGGGGTTTCTTATCGTTCATTCATATTCTTTTGATATTTGCAGTTGTGGTAGTTTTGAAGACCTTTACAACAACTGAAACAATGTTGAATGTTCGAACCCTTAGGGAATGGATTTCATCTTCTCCCAGGTTAATGCACTGCTAGCACTTCTTCAAGTATATGAACACGTTGTTTCAGTTGATTAAACATTCAGATTATCACTAAATTTAATTAACAATTTTTCATTATCCGTTGGTGATTCTGAATTTATGATGGTGATGCTATTTATTGAGTTCATCAGGACGAAGGTCCTAAAGATATCCTTTTTATTTCTATTTCTTACTGAGTTGATGGTGATGCTATTTGATGTTTAACTCAAGTAAATATGCATTTCATGAACCCTCATAGGGTTCCTCCTGCTTGTAGATTGCCACTAATAATGGATACCCTCCGATTTCTTATATTTAGTTGCAGATCAGATCATGTATTGTTTATCTTTAATTTTTGTTAGAGATTCAATCCCACTGGAGCCCAAACTTATAACTAGTGATCCCGATCAATCTTCCCGACCCTTTTCTTCTTTGTCAAAGAGAGATTGGTGAGTTTTGGCTCAAGTGACAAGGTTGAAATGTGATCAAGATCATCTAGACTCAATCTCGACCCATCATAATTGTGTGATAATCCTGTCAATATATTCATACAAAAAAGTGGCTCTTGGTGAGTGGTGGCAAAGGGAAATAAAAGTTGCACTCCATCCTTGACAGAGTTTAGGGTATGGAACTTTGATTTTAAGTGCACTCCATTCTTGATAGAGTTGATATGTTAGGATATTGAGCTTAGATTTTAAGTTTTACTTCTCAAGTTTCTGGCCATGTTCCAAAACCAGAGAGTGAACCTAAAGCTTTGGTGTGAAACGGGTGTTGATCGAAATTTACACTAGTCGTGATTGGCCAACGACACTGATTGACAGCCAGGCACATCCGTTCCATAAGAAAGAATGAACCTTGTGCAGTATTTAAGACGTATAGCCGCGCGGCTATACGTTTTATATATATTATTTAAAGAGTATAGCCGTGAGGCTAGACTATTTATTATTTAAAAAAAAAAAACAAAAGAGGACCCGCCCAGCCCCGCCTAGGCGGCCGATTCTTGGAAAACTTGAATGGCTTTTTTTAATTTAGATTTCTAGTTTCCTGGCGGGTCTGGCGTGTCTGCAAATACATCAAGCTGGGGTTTTAGCGACTCACGTTTATCTACAACGTAAAGGTTAGCTCTTCCCAACAATTCACTCTCTCTTTTCGGTACACAAATCTATTGAGGCTTTGGACAGGATGGGAATGGATTTAATAGAAACTGGAACTCCAGATGCATTCAAACAGTATCTGTCGGAGTTCGATAACACCATTCATTTGTAGTTTTTCTAAAATAACCTTATACTAATCCAATAATTGTGTTATGCACGTTTGTGGTGCATTCGGGCATTGATTGCTGAATTCTTCTATTGGGTGATGCATAGGACGGAGCTTGCAGACGGAGTCAAGTTTCAGCTGCTTCGTCCTCCTTGTTCGGCACCGGAAAATGACCCAACCCGCCTAGGAGGCCCGCCCAGCCGCCTAGCGCCCGCCTAGCCGCCTAGCCGCCTAGCCGTCCGCCTAGCCCCATTTTTTGAACGCTGCGATTGACTGACAGTCTGCAACCCGAAATTGAAAAAGTTTACTGCAAATTTGAGCTTGAGATTGAGATTTGGAAGCCGAAGCAAGCACAAGTTATGGGTACCGTAAATACAAAATTTGCTGACTTGGTGTCTGTCATCGGTGGAAGGAAATGATGAAGCTATCCTATGATGGAGTTTCTATGGTCTTGCCAATAACAAGGTTCGGTTTTTAGGCCCCAATCTCAAATTCTGACTGTTTATTTCTGGTTTGGTTAAGAAGTAGATTGATTGGTTTGGTTCTTCTTGCTTGAAACTTGATAAATCTTTATGCATTCAATATTCATCCATTGATGGTTCTTCTTGGTTGGACTGCTTTTCATTCTTTGGATATTGCATTTCTGTTATAGATTTTGACATTTGATCATGCCCTCTTGTTTGCTGATAGAAAAAAAAAAAAAAAAAAAAGAAGAAGAAGAAAGATTTGTCTCCTCCTCCTCTTGCATATATAGGAACACAAAACCAACCCACGAAAGAACAGAAAAAATAAATAAATAAATAAATAAAAATTACACCACATTAGTCCTGACCCAAATGACATGTGGAAACTGTCAAGCTAACTGTAGGGAGAATTGTATTTGATTTTACCTTAAAGACTGATCCGAAACCACCTTCTCCAAGTTTATTGTTGTTTGAAAAGTTTTTGGTTGCACAAACAACAGCGGCCAAGCCAAATAATGGTAATTCCAGATCTTCCTTTTGGCCGGGCTTCAGTTCTCCTGTGAAGTACGTAGTGAAGTAAATAATGTAGATGGAGGGCAGAAGAGTAGAAAATCAAATAGCTTACCATATATTTGTTGCTGGTTCTTGCTCACATATAATAGCAGGGTTAGGCCCAGGATCAGCAGTCCAGTAGACAACACAGTACTGGTTACTATGATCTTTGTATTGTGTCCTCGATCTAGGACTAGGAATGAAGTATTTGAAAGCAGAAGATTGAGGAGTCAGAAATTCATAAAGAAGAAATCTAGGCCTGGATTTCTTATATTTGTGTAGTTTGAACAAAATAAATATAAAAAAAGTCTTTGAGAGGAGTTCAATGTTCACTTCATCGCATTTTTGCAATGGAAGATGTTGGTTTAGTTGACGCTCAAGTAATCTCTCTTAATAACAAAAACAAAAACAAAATCCATGTTTTTACACTTGGTCGCTCTTGGCTCTGATTGTTTCCCTCCTTGGCTGATCCCACATGAAAAAAAGGCTGCATGATCTCAATCAAAACTAACATTACTATATTCACCCAAAGATATCAATCAGGAAATAAAAGATGGCAATCGCAGGCCATATAAGTTGAACCTTTGAACATCAGCACTATGAGCCAGTTTGGTACAGCACTGCCTTCAAAGCTATCATATAACCATATTTTGATCTTCCCATCCACTGATGTTGAAAAGACAACTGAGGCATGAAGCATGAAAAAAAGTGTTGGATAATATATTGCAGGAACCGGAAAGTAAATCAGATGATTCAAAACAAAAACATCACCACAACCACAACATCAATACCCAAAGTGGCCCTTTTCTTTGGTATGAGGACAGACAGAATAGACAGGAGCTTCATGGCCTTCAAAAGTAAACAGTCTTTGGCTACAAAATATATCCCAAACCTTAAACATACATTAATGAAACCAACCTTGACGGTCTTGTCATCAGCACAAGTTATGACCAAAAGTTGGTTGTGAGGGGAAAAGAATGCCAAAATCATTTACACTTCCTAAGTGAGCATCAATCTACGTAAGAAAAATGATGGGTTGGGTTTATAGTCACATACTCAAAAGTTGCAGTTTCCTTGAGAATTTGTGTTCTTTTTCATAACTTACTTCCAATTGCTGTTGCCTCCATTATAAGAATATAATTGCACAATGCGCTTTGCATATGCAACCCCTGTTCATTGAAGAACACGGCAGCAGCGAATGTGAACTACAAGAACTGAAAATCAGCAACTCCATACCATTTAAAGTATGAGAACATTCTCACCAAATATAGAACCATCAGGACTCTGTATAACAGATACATATGAATCTTTGACCAGAGCTTCCTGAAATAATTGGCATTGGTTCAAATTTCGGTTCATATCAGTAAGGTTGAAAGAGTAGTACATAATCCAGAAGCAGATGCACCTTTAAGGCCATGAGTGAACTATCACATTAGCAGGATTCATGAGTGAACTATCAAAACTAGTTACCGCACACGATCATCCTAAAAAGACAGGAAATTTATAAACGATGGGAGAAAAAAAGAAGAAAAAAAGAACATAGTTTCTCATTACTTAACATAGAAGAAGAGTCTGCCAAGTGGGATGAAAATCCATGCTCATTGGAGATGAGCCCTCATTTAGTGTCAGGGCAAAAGTAGTGGGCAAAACATTGGGTATGGCAACCGCGGACAGGTGACTTTGGCCAGGATCAGTGACAGTTGATTTTACCTAAACAAATGAAAGAAAACCAAGGTCAAGATACACAAGTTCTATAATTATGTAATTCTGTACATAAAATTGATTCAGATTACCTCATCCAAAATCAGAAAGAACATTTTTTTGGACAAGCATGGATAGTCAATAACCTCTATAGCTGTAGCCACAAAAATTTAATCAAAAGTTAATAATAACAACTATGCAATGTGTAAAATGATGACACATTTCAAACATAAATTAGAGGGTACCAGTACCCAACAACATCACTTGAAGAACTAAAATAAAATACCTGGGCTCTTTGCAGCATTGAGAGATACTGCTCCTGGAGAGCACATCTTGTGTTACAGATAAATTTTTGGCTCAGCAGAAGAAATTGGAAGTGGATTTGATGTTGCTTGTGAAGGCTAAATACAGAAGTTTAGAGCAATCTTAGAAGAAACCAGAAAGACTAAACAAAATCTTGTTTAAAAATAGAAAAAGAAAATCAGCTAGTATGGCTGATGAGCAGGAAACATTGGTTAATGAGGACCAATCCGAAAAGAATTTCAGTTTACCAGAACATATCTTACTTTCAAACTATTCCCAGTTGATAGAGACAAAGACAAACAGTCCTGCCATTCACAAACAAGATCAATGAAAAGGGTTTTAATAACTGGATTTGGACAAAAATCAGTAAGTGTAGACACTGAGCAGGACATTGGTTAATGAGGACAGATACTTAGGAAAAAAAATTTTATGTCACCATAACATATCTTACTTCCAAATTGTTTTCAATTGGTTGAGGCAAAGGAACATTTTCCTGTGGTTCACAAACATGATCAACGAAAAGAGTCTTAATGACTGGATTTGGACGAGGGTCTTTACACTGTTAATGCTGCCAATTCAAGCTGTCAAGTTAAACACACAAGTCAGTGTCTCTCCCAATTACAAAAAACTGAAAGTGACTAAATCTTTTACTAAATATGAGAATAACAAGTACTCTTTCTCTCACGCAAACGCGCACAGGCATATGTATGAACATATGCAATCACAAAATAGAAAGGAAAACTAGAGAGGAAGCATTACCTTTGGTTAATGAGTTTATGAAATCTATGACTTTTGATGCTAGGATACTTCAGTTTGCACGGAAAACTGGATTTGCCTCAATTATTTGCCTGAGTTCTTTCATCATATTCTTCCTCATAAACATTATATCTCCACACATAGAGAGTGCCTTACGGTCCCTGTTGGATTGAACCCATACACATGTGATGCATTTCTTTGAACAGCTCCTCATTACCTTTGGCAAAAATTTTGAGATCCTTCATGAGGATATCTAATGCCTTGGCACGACAATTGCTATCAAGAATGAACCAAAAACATGCAGAACATGGTATTTTTTTAGAGATTGTTCATGTATGGATTATAAGAAGCTTAAAAAAAATGATGTTCTCGTCAATGGCCTCAAGGAAATTTTGCTTTCTGATCTGGAAATAGATCTTCGTCGAGTAGCGATTGTTATTTCTATTTCATATTGACATATTGGAGACATCAATATTGACATACTGACCTCAAGAGACATATTGACCTCAAGGGTATAGCCGCGCGGCTATACTCTTTAAATATATTATTTAAGGAGCACCGCCGATCGGCTATACCTTTAAAATATATTATTTAACGAGTACAGCCGCGCGGCCATACCGTTTAAATATATTATTTCAGGAGTATAGCCAAACGGATATACTATTTATAAAATAAAATAATAAGGACCCGCCTAGCCCGCCTAGCCCGCCGATTTTTGGAAAACTTGGATGGCGTTTTTTGTTGTTGTAGATTTCTTTTTTCCTAGCGGCTCTGACATCTCTGCAAATACATCAAGCTAGGGTTTTTGCTACTTTCGTTTATCAACAACGTAAAGGCTGTTGAACTATAGAGCTTGGAGAAGACGAAAAAATGGTTCTGTAAAACTCATTCTGATTCACGCACAAGTTGTGCATTCTTGGTGTATTCATTTTCTCTGAGCTATTGAGCTCCAAACCAACAATCCAAATTACTCAGATAACAGTCTGCAGATTCTAACAAAGGCATCTCTGAAAATCAGCAACGTTCCACGCCTGAAACCTTGGAAATTGGCAGAGGTGGGGTTGGCCCGTTCGTAACTAGTGTCTGGTGGGGGGAAGGGATTGGGTGAATATAGTGTTGTTTAATTAATGTTGTCTATGCCACAATGCAGGCTGCATTCCTCAAAGAAAAGATTAACGAATGTTTGGTGGGGAGCATGGCCCATAAAGAGTGGCAGTACTCCGTTTCTGAAAAATATTTGTGGCATGTATACTTTATTATTTATTATCAGAGGATGGATGATTCGGGTCTAAGGGTATTCTATTAATTTGTTTTCCTCTGTGTGCAGGTGGGGTTGATCCTATTGATGTTGCCAGAAATATTGCAGGGTTAAACCCAGAAACTACCCTCGGTAAGCATTAAGTTTATTTATATCACTAAATATTGACTCTTGTAATCTAAGCTCTATGTGGGGTTTCTTATCGTTCATTCATATTCTTTTGATATTTGCAGTTGTGGTAGTTTTGAAGACCTTTACAACAGCTGAAACTATGTTGAATGTTCAAGAGTGTAGAGTATAGCGGCTGTACTCTGGAATCATTAGATTAGCATGTTCAAGAGTGAAGGTTTATTATGTCTTTGTAGTTAATCATTGATTTTGTCAGATAAAATTTAGTCCTCTTTCTCATGATTGAGTGTAACAATTTCAGGCCTGATGCAGTTGCAAAGCATATGGAATGGTAGCAGTCAGCACTAATCTTACAGTATGGAAATTTCCTTTGTTCTCTTGCCTTTAGTTTGATTAAACATTCAGATTATCACTAAATTTAATTAACAATTTTTCATTATCCGTTGGTGATTCTGAATTTATGTGCTTTTTTCTTTTTGATTTTGATGGTGATGCTATTTATTGAGTTCATCAGGACGAAGGTCCTAAAGATATCCTTGTTATTTCTATTTCATATTAAGTTGATGGTGATGCTATTTGATGTTTAACTCAAATAAATATGCATTTCATGAACCCTCATAGGGTTCCTCCTGCTTGTAGATTGCTACTAATAATGGATACCCTCCGATTTCTTATATTTAGTTGCAGATCAGATCATGTATTGTTTATCTTTAATTTTTGTTTGAGATTCAATCCCACACGAGCCCAAACTTATAACTAATGATCCCGATCAATCGTCCCGACCCTTTTCTTCTTTGTCAAAGAGAGATTGGTGAGTTTTGGCTCAAGTGACAAGGTTGAAATGTGATCAAGATCATCTGGACTCAATCTCTACCCATCATAATTGTGTGATAATCCTGTCAATATATTCATACAAAAAAGTGGTTCTCGGTGAGAGGTGGCAAAGCGAAATAAAAGTTGCACTCCATCCTTGACAGAGTTTGGGGTATGGATCTTAGATTTTAAGTGCACACCATTCTTGACAGAGTTGATATGTTAGGATACTGAGCTTAGATTTTAAGTTTTAATTCTCAAGTTTTTGGCCATGTTCCAAAACCAGATAGTGAACCTAAAGCTTAGGTGAGAAACGGGTGTTGATCGAAATTTACACTAGTCCTGATTGATTGGCAGCCAGGCACATCCGTTCCATAAGAAAGAATGAATCTGGCACAAGAAAAAATTCGACCCACAGGCCAAAGCTATGCCGTTCAAGTTTTCCAAAAATGGGCCGCCTAGGCGGGCTAGGCGGGTCCTTTTTTATATAAATAAATAGTATAGCCGCCCGGCTATACTCCTTAAATAATATATTTAATACAAATTAAAAAAAAACCCAAAATTAGTGTTGAAATTATAAAAAAAACCCAAGTACTATTTAAACTTAGAAACACACCCAAAAAGTGTATTAAAATAGTATTTTTTGGGGGTTTTGAATGTGTGTAATAGTACTTTTTGGGTGTGTTTCTAAGTTTAAATAGTACTTGGGTTTTTTTATAATTTCAACACCCATTTTGGGTTTTTTTTATAAAAGCCCCTATATTTAAACCGTATAGCCGTTCGGCCATACCCTTATTGGCTGCTGGTTTTGGTTGGTCATCGGGGTCCTTTGAGTTGGCTTATACCAAGTGAGATTTTCCCCATGAAAATTCGACCCACAGGCCAAAGCATGGGGCTTGCTGTCAACTTTGGTGTTACATTTGTGCTATCCCAAACCTTTTTGTCCATGCTATGCCATTTAAAATATGCCACATTCTTGTTCTACGGCGGTTGGATTGTGGCAATGACCGTCTTTGTCGTGCTTTTCTTGCCAGAGACGAAAGGAATCCCATTGGATCAAGTGCATACAGTGTGGGTGAAGCATTGGTACTGGCGTCGATTTGTTCAAGGTAACCCTAGGGATACCATTGATGAAAAAGAGTAATGATAGGGATGTCAAAACAAATCCCAAAATTTCATATCCGAAATGATGCGTAGTGTTTCATTTATTCATATACGTTGCCACTTTAAACTTTATTGTTTCTATTAGTAGGTAAGATATCGCCATGCCATATATCTATTTGGCTACTTAAATTTGGGACAGTTTTTTATGACTCTAGTATTATTATAATGTATGAGATTGTACACGGATTCCTAGCTAGGTGCAATTAAATTACATTTTGCGTTACATTGTTGCTTTTTGATACAAGTCATATTGAGAGAAGGGGGAAACAAACCTAGAATCTCAGTTACAAAGATAAATACTCTTAAATCATTTAAGTTACAAGCCCCCTTACGTATTACATTGTTGTTTTTATACACAAATGAAGCAAATCTTATTGGATCATAAACTCCTATGATAAATTGATAAAAAAAAAATAGTGTGTGCGCTGTAGCCGATAAGTTAACAGCTTAACCAGGGTGGGCTGTAGGAGCATTAACTTGAAAATACTAGGGGCATTTTCGGCCCAAATTTATCCAATGACGACATGGATGGATGTGCCCAAAGGGACAGATAGATGGCCCATGAGAATTTGAGTGGGTACAGTGCAGGGCCAATATATCCTGCAAAGTGGTTGACATATTAGATGGACCGATTACTTCGGTGATTTATTAGGCCCTCATAAATGTATAAAGGTTTCTTTGTGTTGCGTAACCTTATGTTTTGCATTAAGCGTATCAAAGTATATGATTGAAATAAGTGGGAAATACCAATTATATTATCTACCCGTATTATAATACGTAGATTGGTTATACCATGAGATCATATTTTTGTATCACACAAATTTTTTTCTCTTCTTCTTAATTGAAGTCACAATAATTTTTCTTAGTTATTGCGAACTTGATATAAATTTTCCTTAGCAAATTTTTTTTATATTGATTTTAACGGAATACTTAATAAAGTTTAAAAAAATTTTTTTTATATATGATTTTAACGGAATACGTTAAAAAGTTTTGGTTTATAGTTTGATATAATCTTTTTTCTTTTGGAATAAGGTATTTTAAAGTATATATAAAGTTTTAGAGTTTTTATTCCTACATTGAAGTTGGGATGGCCAATTAAGTCATACCGTAATGGTTCAGAGTGTTTAACATCATACTGAGTTTGAGGTTTGAAACCCACCCCGACATCAGAGTTTGTAATAATAAAAGGCTTCAACTTGAAGTTGTGTGTCAAAAATCAGTGGGTCTACATGGGATTGGGGTGTCTCCATGAAGACCTTACTCTAAAATTATAAATTAAACGACGGGGCTTTTTAGAGATAAAGCATATAGTAAGAGTTTGATTATTGCCCGCTCTCCTTTCTCTAAACAAATAAATAAACAATTATATAAGTCCATGAACTCCATGATGTTCACCAAATAAATCTAATATACCAAAGCATATCTAGTGGCTCTTCATAAAATTTAAAATTTTAAAAAAGAAAAGAAAACGGAAGTTTCCCCTAAAATAGTAAAACGCAATTGAAGGTGCCTCACTCAATCAGGAAAGAAGGATAAGAACTTACCAGAAAAGAAAAGAAAGGAAGGATAAGAAATTAAGCAGAGAAAGAAATATTATATATATATATATATATATAGCTTGTAAGGTATGAATGCGACTACGCGAGTGAATGGCCTCTCTGCTCTGTTCTGTATATATCACCTTTGCCTAAGAGTCAATGACACAAGCAACCACCCAGGCAATGGCCATCCACTGAACTTCTCAGGTTACTAAAAGTCTGGTCAGGACGGTGGACCCCTAATTTATAAAAGGGCTTGTCCAATATAGGTCCCTACAATTTCTATTTCCTAGACATATACCCGTCATTCTATAAATCTATGTGTAAAACCCAATTTCAAATTTAAATGACCTGTAGGATATAAGAGGTCGTAGTATTCCTATGTTTTTACATCCTTGCCATTAGACTTCATATTTTATTTATAATTTATTCCAATCATTTCATTAACTACCATAATTGTAATTAAAACTCCCTATTAATAGCATATCAATCACCCCATTTTTTTTGGTTGCCACTCCCTATTAAAATTGCAAAAAAAAAAAATATATGTAAATTACATATGCAATAATGTACATATGAAAAATATAAATATAAATATATACCTATAAAAATATAGGTATATTATTTACAAAAAAACAAAAATAGGTCAATTACTTTGTAATTGAAATTTCCGTACATTTTTCATAAATTAAAAATAGGTACACAATAATTTATAGAAAATAGGCGCGTTGATTAATTGAAATTTATGCACATTTTTATAAATTAAAAATAGGTACATTATTTAGAAGAAAAAAATAAGTTCATTATACTAGGTATACATTATTAGAGAAAAAAAAGGTACATTATTTAGAAGAAAAAAATAGGTTCATTATAACAGGTAAATTGTTTAGGGGAAAAAATAGGTACATTATTTAGCGAGAAAAAAATAAGTTCATTATACTAGGTAAATTATTTTACTAGGTATACATTATTAGAGAAAAAAAAAAGGTACATTATTTAGAAGAAAAAAATAGGTTCATTATACCAGGTAAATTGTTTAGGGGAAAAAATAGGTACATTATTTTGAGAGAAAAAATAGGCTCATTTTAATAAAAAAAATTGTTTCCATAAAACAAACAATAAAAAGATGATCAAATTATTTTTTATAAAACAAGTAATAAAGAAAAAAAATAGTTACAATATTTGGAGAAAAAATAGGTTCATTAAAAAAAATGTTTTAAAAACATAACAATAAATAGATTATCAAATTTTTTTTCAATATAATTAGAATGTAAACTATTATTCATAAAACTATAATAAAAAAAGAATACTGGTCGTATAATTCATAAAAAGAAAACAACATTAATTCCTAAATTTAATATTGAATTTAAATTATTAATACTTTAAATAGATTACTAGTCGTAATTCATAGAAGGTAAACACCATTAATTCAAAAATAGATTACTAATACTTTAATGTGGAATTTAATATTTAATTTCAAATAAGTTTCTAAATTAATTCCTACATCCATTACAACTATTTGGAGATATTTCCAAATTCAACGGGTGTCATTAGTTACACCCCCAATAACACATTAACTTATAAATAGGGGTAGTTTTGGAATCCGAAAAATACAATAAATCAGATTTTAAGTTATATTAGGTAACTTGCTTAGTTGGATCCTAGTCATCGGTATTATTTGAAAAAATTGGGTATTTTACATAGAAAACTAAAGGAAATGATTTTAGATGATTTAAAATGAATTCTATGGGTGTAAGCTCAATTTACTATTTATAAAATGATACTGCTTGCGTGATTCTCGGGAAGAAGATACTTCTCTTTTTTGTAAATTACAATTTGATATATCTGTAAACATAATTCATCAAAAATATACAATAAAAAAAAAATCTTCTAAACACATGTTAAATTATTATTAGCAGGAACAAAAGACAAGTATTTTTCTTAACGGAATATCGTATACAATTTGGTCCTGTCATGTAAATGCATGAAAACTATACTTTGCTTATGGTGAAAGAAAAGAGTAATCCAACCCACTTCAATAGAGCTAATAATACACGTAGACAATTCAAATTAGATTATGTGAATAGGGTCGTTTGGTATGACACATAAATTGCTTGCTCATATATTATGAAAAAAAGTTAGAAAATTCAATTCAAAATTAATTAATAGTGAATAACGAAACTTGTGACGTAGGTTTCCAGTCATCTTCCACATTATTTGGTGAATAAAAGTTAGTCAACCTCTTGATACCTTTAATATTGTTGATTTTTTATATTAATAAATGCTATAGAGAAGTGCTACAGATATTCTTGATTAAAATTTTTGAATGCATGCATGATGCACATTTATATAAATCTTTTGTTTCAAAACCCTTACGATGCCCACGGGCTGAAGGGAACTCAACGCTCAATAGATTGTTTAATTAATTTAATCTAAAAACGACAGGAAGTGATGAATCTTGGGAGGCTGCTTTCTAGGTAATGGATTTTGCCACTCCCACCTCCTTCATCTCATATCAAAGCCATAAATACAAGATAATTGCATACGCCACACTCATTATGAATTTATGATACATGCATAATATCATGCATCCACTATAACTTAACCTCCTAATCCACTAGTATAATATTCCCACAAAATAAATATCAATGATGGGTTTTTTAATTATCGTAATATTCAGGCAACAATCAATATAATCAATGGTTCAGATTTATAGTATGGCAATATAAGCATTTGTTTGATAAGAGAACGTCAATCATCATCTTACAACGTAAAACTTAGTTAAGTAGTCACGTAATAAGAGATATAGTCACACAAGACTCCAATTACGTAAAGTCCCACATAAGCTTCTCTCACAGCTGTTAAATATTACTGTCCCACATAATTAAGCTTCTCTCACTGTTGAATTTTGTAGATTGCGTGCATGGTTGTTAAATATATTATTGTCAAATTAATGACTTTGAACTGAGAAATTTAGTTGAAGCATAAACAATTGTCGGTTCTTTTTCCCTTTTCAATTTCTTGCACTATAGAAGCTCCTGCTGCTAGGACACTACACTTGAAAATAAGTGCAAATGGCTTACAAAAAATTTAACTCTTAGGAATTTATGAACACAAAAGAGAGTAGATATTCTGACAGTCCATCCTTATATGGGGAAGTGATTGAAACTTCATGAATAAATTTTCAGAGAGAGAGAGGCTATGAAGAGAAGAACATAAATGAAGGGAAGAAGAGGTGGGTTGGGAGCATTTAACAGAAGCAAATAAACGGGTGCTGATGAGAGTGACGAAGAAAGATATATGTTGAAGAAAGTGAGGGTGGTTTCAATGGTCATCCTTGAATTCTGCATTGAAGTGAATTCAAGATGATTTAATGAAGGCAGGTGAACAATACTTGAAAACTCTCTCTCCCTCAAAGCCTTTAATACCATTGGGACCCTTTTGGGTTTTTTTTTCCTTTTAAATTTCTTGGTTTATCTAATTTTTTTTCTTTCTTTCTCCATTTTCTTGTTTTCAATGTTGTGGCTACCTTACAAAAATACCCATTGTTAGGAAAACATTTTTTGTGTGTGTCCTAACTCTTTTGACTAGTAGCAGTAAACAGTCCTGGTATTTATGTCATTAGCTGCCTAGTCTATTGAGGGTCCCTCACCAATTTATATTTGGTTGGTGAATTTTGGCTAAGTATACCTCTCCAAGAAAAGGAACTTATTGGCACTAAAACTTGCAATCTCGAGGCCAAAATGGTATTCTCTTCAAGGATATAAGAAGCTGAAGAGAAAAGGCAAAAAAGAAAAAGAGTAGTTAGGATAGGAGGGCCATGAATGAAACTCAATTAATGTCTCTTTTTTATGTTATCATTTTTAATTTTCTTTTGTTTTTTAAGGAAAAAAAAATTATTATGAAGGACAGAAATATTAGGTACTTCAACTGCCTACTCCATTAGAAGCTGAACTCAAAACTATCTCTTTAATAAGGGTAGAGGTACCACCACACTACCTCTTTAATCAGTGACATCAATGAATTTTTGGTGCATGATCATTGGCGGATCTGTTAAGGAGCAAGGAGGTGCAGCTGCACCTCCGCTCGTCAGAAAAACCATTGTAGGTGTTTGAAATTGCCCCTTTGCTCAGCTGATGGTGGTGTACAAATTACCTTATTTCCATCTTCAACATTTAAGTAAATGTCTTTGTCTTTTTACTTTCATTTATTTTTATATTACTCCATTTACTTAAGTTTACAATGTAAATAAGGAAGTACCCCCCATTTGGATTCAAATAAAAATACTAGAAAATCAAATTCCCCCCAAATCAAAATTTGAAAAATCGGTTTTAGTGCAAAATACGATTTAGGCTAAAAATGATAGCTCATTAAGTCAATATATACTTCATAATAAAATCCCATAAAATCAAGTTTTCTTATTTGATGTGTAAGGAATAAAAGCCGCCAAAAATTATCTTGAGAAAATGATTATTCCGAAAAACCATTTTTCATACTTAGTCAATATTTTTACATAGAGAAATTTTTCATGTATGATATGAATGCATGAATGGACCTAAGGTCAATCTAGATAAAAAGCCTTAGATGTTCAATTCACAAAGAGTTTTTAGCCTTTCAAAATTGCACCTCCGCTAAAAAATTCCTGGATCCGCCAGTGTGCATGATGCTTGCAATACATAAGCTGTTCACATGTTTAAGGATATTTCATTATGATAAAACTATTTATCAATAAAAGGATTATCGCTTTTGTTTTTACAAGCGATAATCTAAACTACAGGAGAGGGAATTTCTCACACACGAAAAACAACAATTAAAAAGACGGCATTTTGATGACTTGTTGGTCCAAGAATAAATAGGGGACCCTGATATTAGGAGCAAATGGATATTTTGGGGGGCATGAATGGCAGGGTAGGCTTCATAAAAATAATGAAACAACCAAACAAAAAGTCAATAAAGAAAATAAAAATATAGGACATATATATGGTTGATTTACAATTAATAGCCGATGGTGTTGAGAGCTTTAAAGGCATAGTTAAATTAGTTGCAGAGATTAATTTCATGGCTCATGTCATGGAATGAGGTTATTGATGGCTGAGAGAGCTTGGGTGTTGAGAGCTTTAAAAGTTTCTTGTTGTTCTTTGAGTAACTCAATTGTGGGAAGTTGGAGTTATTGTGTATATTAAAGATCCCATAGCCATTCAAGACCTTCTTCAACCGTATACAGACTCTCCTCATTTAATGACCACTTCACACACCTTCTTTCCCATCTCACCGCCTCTCATGAGTATCATAACTTGGCATTTGAAGTACATTTGGCTTGCAACTACTGGCTCTTGGCTTGGCTAGCTCACTTAATTCCCGAGACACGAAAAACTTAGGTAGGGTTGTTCTTGTCACTTGACAATTTTGAGTAGCACAACAGTCCATTATTAAGAGTTGGTCTTCACACTTAAACACATGTCATGTTTTAACTAGATTGTTGTACCGCTCATCACTGCCACACAACGAGATAAGTATTTCTCCTAAGTACAGTCGACGCAGCCCAAATTGAGTGCTAGGATTTATATAGTTGGCTGTGTTGGGTGGCATCAGGATCAGGGGGGTTGGGGGTATTAGACCAAGGAGTTGAGTTGGTTAGGACTTCACATCTTAGGCTTTAATAGAGAGCTGGCTTGGCGCTCTCTCTCTCTCTCTCTCTCTCTCTCTCTCTCTCTCTCTGTGATATAGAAAACAGAGTTAATTGAAGAGAACCAACTTGGAATGCACGTCATGCATGGGTAGGCCAGGTTTCTTTTAGTTGTACCTTTAAATTTTGCCCCTATTAGATTCTCCCTTGCAGTTGTGGCCAAACCTCATCAAGCCTATATAACAACCAAAACTTTCTCCAACCATTTAACTTCTACAACTCAACCCTCAACTCTCAACTCTCTGTGTGTGTATGAGAGAGAGAGAGAGAGAGTAGAAGTCTTACTTATCTCTGAGTAAATTGAAGCAGCTAGCTTAGATAACAGCTATGGTTTCTTTTCAAGCTCATCCCCTTTCTCCAAACCAGAAGAAGGCAATCCCAGAGTCTGAGAATTCATCCAAGAAAAGAAAGTGGGATGATGAGCCATATGATGGTCACGATCATGATCAAGTCGAACAAATTTTCGAAAAGCGTTGGAAACCACAAAACACAGCCAAATCCTTGTTTGATATTGAGCTTCACCAAGAGACTCCATTGCCTTTGGAGTGGCAAAGATGCCTTGATATTCAGGTAAATATATTTACATATACATTTTATACCATGTTCAAGATGTCACAGTTAATTTCACAATTTAATTTTTCATGTTCTAAATTCTGATAGTTTCTCTTCTGCTGTGTGCATTATTTTGTGCAGTCAGGGCAGATACACTTTTACAATACAAGAACACACATGAAGACTTCTAGGGACCCAAGGAGGAGCCCTGAGCCCCCAAGTCCAGCTCCTCACATGAGCTTAGACCTTGAGCTCAACTTGAGATCCTGTGAGTCAATGATCAGGAAAGCCAATATTTCAGATCACATCAGTGAAAACTCCAGGCCTAATTCAGACATTTCCCTTCACAATTTCCATGATCTTTTCATGGAACCCAGCAGACCAACAAAGAGCAAAAACCCATCAAGGATGGGGCTCCAAATTGATCATCTTCATCACCAAGAGATGGTAGCCACTGTGTGCATGAAGTGCCACATGTTGGTTATGCTGTGCAGGTCTTCACCTGCATGCCCAAATTGCAAGTACATGCACCCACCTGATCAAACCCCACCAACCCTTTTCAAGCCAAGGTGTAGTAGCTTCATGTGTTAGTTGTAAGATCAAAAGCAAGCCTGCTTATTAAGTTTATTTAAGCGAAGATATATAATATGTAACAGAGTTAATTCTGTGTTCAAGACTCGTCTCCCTTGGAGGCTTTAATATGCCAAGAGATACTGACCTTTTTATATAATGTAAATATGCATTAAGCTTATCCTACTAGATTTGTTTAAACCTATTTTTTTTTTTTTTTATGGGATACAACACCATAATCTAAAACTACTTTAAATTAATCTAATCTGTTGGAAGAAAAACTCGAACTTGGGTGAAGGGGGTGGGTTCCCTGCCCCACTTTTGCTTAATTTATTATATATTGGAAGAGATCCAGCCTTTAGATTTTTCCATGATTTAACCCTCAGCACACCTGTTGCAAATTAAAGGCGATTTCTAGAGGTCCACGCTTTACTGTCGTAGGTATATCATCATCACATTTGTTATTATATCATGGAAAAATATACATACATATTTTTGGGATTAGGATGACATTTGTGTCAGCATAAGTATTCACTCACTCGTCTCTTATTCTTTTTGTTTTTTGTTCTGAGGGCTAGTCTCACTCTAACTACATACGTTTCAAAACCATCTGATGCAAAACCTAAACATTTTTCTCTCTTCCAACAATCCAGCATGTAATATTTGCAAACTGTAAATTAAGATCATTGATTAGTCAAAATAATAATGTCCAAATGTGTGATAATGATCCACCGTACAAATGCACCATGCCATATACCTCATCATATAATTGGCCCAATCTGAATGGTAAAATAAGAAGTGGATAAATTTCCACTATAGAGCATTCAATCAATTATGCAAACAGAGAAGGCCCCTGAAATTTACGATGGTGAAAAAGATGAATTATCACAGTTTTGGAAACCCAACACAAGTTACATGATTGATGATGGGGAAGAAAGTTTCAATGCTAATCCTCTGTGTCTAATCTTCTGTGTATCTACATATTGACCTAAAATATCATATGACCTGTTTGCTAATCTTTCTGTGTATTTTCATCTATCCTATATAAGTACCTACTGGCCAGTTGCTGCTTTTCTGCAATTACCTGACACTAATCTCTTATTCATCTTCAGCTTTCATGTAGTAATCTCCATCGGTTTTGAATAGAATGAATACATTCTATACAAACTACCAGACATTAGTCTATCAATCATCTTCAGCTTTCCTGTAAAACTTATTACTGTGCAGCTGCTGTTCTCCATGGACTGGGCAGATATGGTAGTAAGCGCTGACCCTGGTAAGAGCTTCGTTCAAGGGTAAAAGTAAAACTTCCCATGAGGGCAATATGGTCTGATGACCATTGAGGAGATGGAAGACCAGAACCTAAGGCTTCCTTGTCAAGAAGCTCCAGTACACTTTCAAGCCTCAAACTATTAACTGCAGGAAAGCATTACATATACAGTCAAATGGCAATAAATAAGAAAAATTCAGAACTGGAACAAGCTGTGGGTTATGTTCATTTCAAAAAATACATCAATGCAATATACTTACTGCATCACAAGTGAATGCTATAATCTCATTTTGTAGTCCATAACGCATTCTAACCAAAATGTTAGATTTGCAATGTCTTGGAAGCCAAATAAGGAAGAAGATACATGGTACACATAGAAATAACCAATAAAAACATTTCGCAAGATTTTAAATTCATCCAATATGATATAGCTTTTGCTAGAAACGTCTAATTTAATTAGGAGGGACAATGCAAAAACTAAAGCATCATAAGAACCATGAACAAGCTTATAGGCCAATGCTCTACCTAAGGCACCTCTGGAGGTCCAAGCATGCAGATAACTATCTTTTGCAGGAATTGAGAAGAGGGAGATTTTCAATAATTTCAATTTCTGTAGTGTATACAATTTAGGCAAGAAAAACAAAAAGGAAATACGCTTCTAGTTTTTTAGCATCGTCACCTAAAACAGAGAACTAAACGTTTGAGAGGAAACAAGATAAACGCATCAACACTGTGGGGGCAAAATTTTGCTCAGCACATCAAGACAAGCAAACAGCATAGAAATTAATTTTAGACCTACCAAACAACCAAGTAGCAGCAGCAAAAAACAATTATTGTTATCATGTGATCCAGAGCAATATAAAACGTAAAATAGTTGATACTTTGAACCTAACCTAAACACTGCTAACTAACAACGTACGCTGGGAGGCAGGTTAAACTTCTTTTTTCCCCCTGAAAGCTTACCCTGTAAACTTCCTGAATCATTTTAAAACAAGCCAAATCATTGGTCGAAAACGAATTTCAGTGAGTACTGCAAGCATATACCTACTTAAGAATCCATTGACAAACAAAACCTTGCATCATTTATAAAGTAAAGCTCTTGGTTCCCAAGGCACCAGGACTAGGAAGAGCTTCGATTTTATATTGCAATGAAAGAATTTCTTTGCAAGTAAGCTTTCCTTTGGATGCTGATTACATCAAGCAGAATTACTGCAGCTATATAAGGCTAAATGTGATTGGTAGGTGTAATTCCCATCCATCTAACGTGTTTATAACTATATGCAATGCCACTTTCCTGATAAGGTTGTTCAGTCAGCACTCCAATATTTGAGTAGAATTCAAATAATATAAAATTAAGGGTAATTTTGGGAAATAATTTAAGCCTCCTTTAAGAACACCTGGATCTCTCTTATCAAAGAAAGGACATCTGGCTCTCGGGTGACAGACATATAAATAGAGGACAGGAACCCCCATGTGGCCTTTCAAAATTATAAGCTGTTAACGCAGAGGCAAATTAAACTAAAAATGTACTTTTCATTTAAAGAAAACTATTATTAGGATGAACTTATGCAGGTAAAAATCTGAGGCATCATAAAATTCTGAAATAGTCGCTCCTAATACCTGTGAAGAAGATATAATCCAGAGTTCCTGTGAATTCTGATGTGAAATTGGTGAATATAGGCTCCATGGTTTCAGAATCCATCTTCCTTCGTTGTTGCTCCTCAATACCATCTGACTGAAAAAAACATGCATATGCACTTTTCTGGAAAACAAAATCTTCGGCATTAGAAAATGATCACAAGAACCATCCTTGGCACAAGCAACAACAAAATATTCAGAACCTCCACCAACTTTAGAGGTGTAGTCCAGGAAAATATCTATGTTCCCATAAACAAGGAGAGATACAATGGCCTTACCAGCTTATATATAGGACGAGGCCGGAGATACTGATATACCCCTAACGGATCGGTTTCCTTGTTGGGAACACTCTGAAGTATGCCCTTACTTATGAAACTATGAGGATTACTGCAATGTTGAATAAGTATATCAATAATCTTCGCTTCTCATTCCATATGGAAACAAATGATTTCCAAAATTTAAAGTATATCTTAAAAGAGGACAAACAAAGATTCGATATCATTCCAAATACACAGACATACTCTCCCAAGTCTTTCAGTAAACCAGTTAGTAAGAACAGAAGACTAACCTCAGAGGAAGAGAGTTCAAGTCTCCACAAATCAATAGAGGAATTTTCGAGTTGGCAATTGTCCCAAGTCCATTGATGAGGCTCACAACCTGTAAATCAGAAAAGAATTCAGTTAAGTCAATCATGCTCTTTAAACTTATCGTTAATAGATGGAACAGTTACAAATTTTAAACTACACCTGAAACCATTTTACATCTGGAAATTTTTCACTTGCATGTATATGGGTATTTGCCTGCAGTGGAAAAGCACATCTGTGTCAGTACCCAAAAATTAATGATGTAAAGCTGTAGAATTTGAAATGGGCACAATACCACACAAATTCTAGGTTGATTGCCATCGAAGGATCCCTCATTTTTAACTCTTTCTAATATAACGACAAGTGCAACATTGTCCTGCAAAATCATGTATAAGAAGTTGACAGAACAAACAGATGATGCAGAAATCAGAGCCACAAGAACATAATGCATAGTGAAAACTATAGGAGAAATGTATACCTTCAACAGACGAAAGCGACCATCCTTTTTCAGTTCAGGTTCCAATGCTTCTACAAATGGCAATGCTGATTTATCATACTCAAGCTACAAAAGCAAAACAGAACCATCAATCACTGGGAACATACAAATTATTCTCACAAATGAGATTTTCCTCACTTTTTCCTCATAAGTACAAGCAAGAGATTCCTTACCTCATATTTCACAATTTCTTTGAATTTATCACGCCGGTAAAATGTAGCACAACCATCAATTGTATACTGGTTAGGCGTATACACCTGCAAGGCATCCATTAAATTCATTATCTTGATATAATGTCATCTAAAAGTTCACTGAGTTAAGTGATTGCTTTTAGACCAACATATAGCAAAAGACATGTTGCCAAATTGTCTATAAAAATTCATTTGGGTGCACTTTTATCATATATTGTTGATCACATGTTTTGCTCAATGCACAGAAAATTGGGACTGAGAGACAGTTAACGCGATACAGATCATATATTATTAGTAACATAATTTTCATTATTTGTAAACACAAAGAAATTCAAAAATTAAGATTACAAGGGTTAGTGAATTGAAAGTTTAGAATATTGCAGTTGGAGTAGTTTGAGCACTCGCTGCCATTTCTCTTTAAGCCTCAGCGAGTTACAAAGAATTGACATCCTGTTATTTAAAAACACACACTGAACAATCTCAAGGATGCTTTGGCCAATTCATTAACGAAAAGGACCATAGGAAGGCGGCTATACTTATTTGTGTCCAAGTTTCAGGGACATAATTAACTAGGACAATTAGAGGACAACAGTCCTACCTTGGCACCAAGTACGAAACAGACCTTTAGCTCAGGTCAAGCTAGCTTAGGCTGGGGACCTAGGATGAAATTATACTTGCCAAAATATTTTGCATTATTCTACAAAATAAGTTTGTTTATAGCAATATCCCATTATTGTATAAATCATATTATACAGTAACAGTGGAACCTTATCATCCACAGACTTGTAGTTTGTGGGGTTCACATGGGCCATATGGTTCTTGCATGGACCCTACAAACATAGAAAATTAAGACTGAGGCAATTCAAACAATTGATTTTAGGGAATATGTCTCCATTTGAGACGCATCTGGTACAAAAATCAGCATTTCCAAGAGGGAGTAAAGCCATAGTATAGTACACTGCATACTAAGGTATAGAGAAAGAAACTCAATACAGGAGATGTACTGTGGGAGGGGGACAAATAAATTAGGTGCCTTCAAGACTGATTAACGTTATAGAGAGACTACAAGTAAAAATAATCGTTTTGGGGCTAAGTGATGGTATAATAACAGGAAGAAAACTTTATTGGAATTAAGCATACAGGACAGGATTCTGCATGTAACTCGGCCTATTCCCAAATGCAGATGAATACAATCTCTATGTGAAGCAAACAAATCAAAATATTTCTCTTAACAATTCATATATTTAAAACCATAATTATTCCAGATTTTGTACTGCGTATTAATGGTTTATCACCAAGTCAGGCTAAGGTTGGCGAAGGACAACAAAAGACCAAATCTATTTATAAGTAATGCAGGTCAAGTTTAAGAGTATATCACACTTTCAACCTACTAATCTGCCATTCCAAACACCTTGCAAATAAACAAAATAATGGGGATTGGAGGATTTGAACTGAGGACAAACACAACTCTGATACCATGTTAGACAACCATTTAACCCCAAAAGCTTTAGTTGTATATCAAGCCAACAATTTTCTGGTTTTCAGCTAGCATCAACATATAAAAAAACTTTTGAAAGGAATCAACATAAAAACAACTTCGTTAATCAAAGAAATGAAGCATGGTATTTTCTATTCTATCTCTCTTACAGCTAGCTTATGATTACATACTTCCACATACCGCACTTTTATGATTACCAATGTATGTGTCCCTAAATTTCAACCAATAAATAATAGGTACTACTACAAAGTAACAAATCACAGAAAACAAGCTAAGCTACATTCACAAAACCTATGTTAACCCATTTGTTCAGATTGCAAACGATTATCTATGGTTCTATCTATGTAAGCAAGCGTTCATATGTTAGGCAAAGGGATAATAGTAATACTCTTGGCAGAAAAAAGAATCCTGGAAGTGCACACATCGCTACAAAATAGGACATATCACATTACCTCTTTGGTTTTCGTCTTGTATAGAACTGAGTATCCACATTTTGCCAACGCAGGTTTGAGTAAATCCTCAAAATGGTCTCTCTGTACCTGCCCATCAAATAAGGAACAATACACAAGGTAAAACAGGGTTGTGCGATGTGGGGCTCTAGGACCAACATTCATATAAGAAGTTTGAGAAAACATAGTTACCTCCTGAAGACAAAGGATATCTGCGTCATATTCAATGATCTCATTAATTATATTTTGCATACGGTATTCCCATGACAGAGCCCACTCTGGGCAGTAGCTGTACCTATTACCAGTAGCATAAATACCGGCAAGGATATTATAGGAGAGCACACTAAATGTCAAATCACTGGAAGAGTGTGCTTCCAGACCAGAGTTCCAAGATTTCCAGACGCATTTAATTGTAGAACGAGGCGGATGAGCAGGAGGATAAATCACAGGATCTGTCACTGTGATGTTTACTGGGGTGATATTAGTACCCATTGAACAATCAACAGCTGCACATTCCAGTCTCAGACGGTGTCCAATATCATGCTCTGTAGGTGCATAAGACTTCGAAGATCCGACTTTAATCCAAATTTTCCCGTCCGGTTCCATCACCTTTTCATTCTTATCAGATGATGAACCCACAACAAAGTCAGACTCCGGCCAATATTTATCAGGCCCATAACTCTTGATATTTCTTACTTCTTGTTGATTGTTACTCAAAGTCTCACCAACAGTTTCAGCTGCATAACGATGGTACACCTTGTGCTTTTCCCATGCATCCACATAACAACTATTAGAGCAATGGTAACTTCCCTTGACAGATAAATTCAGTTTTACACATTCCTCGCACTGCATTTTGGCCAACATGTCAAGATGGACAGAACAGCGAACCTTGTCCCGGTCAAAAGAAGAGCTAGTCTGCTCTCGGTACCTACATATTGGAACATGATTGAACATGAATCCACTATAATAGGTGCTACTATACTACAACGAAGCTTCTATAGAACAACAATTTTCCACACTTGGAAATGGAAAAACTCCAATATACTATTTCCACCTCTTACTTCATTGTGCTGCTAATAACGGGAGAACAAATAAAGGAAATATACGAAAGCTTGAGCTTCATTGTGCTGCTAAGAAAATTTTAAAAATCTCATTATGACAATTATTATCATTACAATTAGGAGTGTACAAACAGAAGGGATGATAAGAGAAATTTAGAAACTCGGTCATGGTTTTTTATATTATAAATAAAATAAGAGAATATGAAAGAAAATATATACATGAAGGACTCTTACAAGTTACAAGTGCCTACCTTAAAGGGAACAAAATAAAATAAGTAAATAAAAAACACGTCAGCTTTATCTTAAAGATAAAACCATTTTTCTCAGCTACCAAACAGAGCCTTATTTTTCAGACCAAAAAAAACAGAGCCTTATTTTGAATAGAATGACCCACTTCACATGAAAACAAAAAAAAAAATTAAGAAAGGAAGAAATGTCGAATCTCAAGTAATCTTGATTGGTTCAAGATACCACAATACTACTCTCCAAATTTTGATTCTTCTCAGAAAAAAAAAACACCTACTTGTTTTGTTGGCATTAAAGTTCACATCTTGGAACCAAAAGTTCACTAAACAAAAGGGTAATCTTTTCCTCTGTTTCTTTAGCAACCGAAACAGACATTCATGTGGAAAAAAAAAACACATGCATTGTGATTAAAATCACATTCATCAAGGAAAATAACAAAAAGATCATAAAACAAAAAAATTCACAGAAAAAAAGGGACGAAATTAAGAGAAAGAAAGAAAGAAGAAAAAAAAAAGGCTAACCATGAGAAAGTGAGCTCGTGAGGCGGGACTTCAAGTTGAAGGAAAGATTGGTGCCTACTCACACGAACGATAGGGAACATTCTGCAGCCAAAGACAGGAGTGTTTGAAGAAAGTTTCACAAGGAGTCTGAACTTATCACTGCCAGTCTCAGATTCTTGAGGACCCATTGAACCCAAAAGGGCTGCTTGGCATTACCAGGGAAATGGGATTTGGTGAAGAAAAGAAAATGTTTCTTGGGGTTTGGTGAAATGGGTGGGTTTTTGTTTGAACTTTGAAGGCCGAGAGTGAGAGAAAAAATGGGGCTTCTGGGTTTGTTGGGTTTTTGGGGGGTTTTTGTCAGAGCCTCGGAGGTTTTACAGAGTCAGGCTCCTAGCTCTATTTATACACAAATAGGGACTGAGGTGTGCTTGGCTGTTGTGTCTCTTACCGCTATTTTGTCTGCACGAATATGTACGCGGAGAAAACAAACAGGAAGGGAAAAATGGTTTTATTTTTATTTCCGAAAGTTAATAATTAATTTTCTTTTCTTTTTAATATTAATTGAATTGTGAAATAATATTTTTAGCTATTACTTCTTTTAGAAAAAAAATTGAATATTTAGTATGTTCTTCTGCAAGCATTTTCTTCGTTGTAGTTACTTATTGAGATAAAAAGTTTTGACTAAACAAATAATCTAACGTGTTCTTCGTTGTAGATATTGAAAATTTAGTAATATATTGAAAATTATACTCAAAAAATGGTTTTTTTATATTCATTATAGTTACCTAAATGAGTTGTATTCTTTATGTAATATAACGCGTTCTTCGTTGTAGATACTTGAAATACATTTTGGACATAATTACTAGTTTATGTGATAACAATTTAGTAATTTATAGAAAATTGAACTAAGAAAATAGTTTGTCATATTCGTTATGGTTACCTAATGAGTTGTATTCTTTTTACGTAATCTCATGTGTTCTTCGTTGTAAATACATGAAATGTATTTTTTGACCATAATTATTACTTTATGTGACAACTATAGGGAATGAATCTCCCAGGCTATTTGGAAAGACCTTTGTGCCTTGAAACTAAAAAGAAAGAGACAAAATTAACCATTAGACACACCGGGGTTGTGAACCAAAAAGTCTCTGATGCCGAAGTCAATAGTGAGGAATGAACAAAGTAGGATTTCTTAGTTTCAAGGAATATTTACATTCTCCTTGAGGCATAGGTTGCTTTCCATAAAATTATGTCTTGCCTGATTTTTCGTCATGAGTGGCTACGTGTTTAATGTCGATTGGATGCATTAAGACTCGTTAGGTTCATGCTTAAACTAAGGCACGTAAGGCCCAAGTGCCCAAGTAGGGCTAGATTTGTCCCTTACTTGGTTGTGGGCTTTGTTGAGCCCTCCTATGTCACGAGGGCTTATGTGCAACCTATGTATCTCGTTACCCTGGCAGATGAATCGTCATTTGTCAGCTTGTAGGCAGTAGGGATGGCAATTTTCCCCGTGGGTAAGGATCTTCGCTAGGATTCGACCATAATGGGTCGAGTATGAAGGATAAAAAACGGGTATAGGGATGGATACATGGAAATTTTTTGGGTATGGTGTTCAGGGAGGGGCATGGATGGTATTTTAATCCCCGACCCGAACCCTCCCCGTTTAGAATATATATATATATATATATAGTATATATAAATATGATATTAAAGTGATTGTGCCGACAAAATTTTATATTTTCTATGATTATATTATATATTTATATAATTTATATGAATCTTAAGCCACACTACTTATATATTTAGTTAAATTTTAATTCATATGTAAACATTCTTATATTGTCTTATATGTATATGTTATATATATTTATTATCTTGCTCTAATTTTTTTTTTTCTTTCAACAAAAGTAGTTTTATATTGTTTTTTCTTCCGTAATAGGGTCGGGGAACCTAACCCAAAGAAGGTGGGGATGGAGAATTCCCGACATGAATCTTGCGTGTATGAAGGTGGGGATGGGGAAAAAAGCTTAATGGGGATGGGAATAGGAATGGTATACCCACCCCCAACCCATTGCCATCCCTTACTGCCCTTAATTATTGTTGACAATATGCATCTCACTTCCTCCTCTTTAATCAGGGGCAGTTTAGTCCATGTGAACATCTTCTATCCAAATGGCGTATTGTCATTGGTTGCGATATTTACTAAACCAACAATTTAGCAATGCATAGAAGTAAATCGAAAATGTTGTTAATATCAAGTGATACCTAAGAGCACTCTACCGATGTGTCAAAAGTGCCACACAAACATTTAACATCTAGAAATAACATCTCACATCACTCCAACTGATGTGTCAAAGCTGATGTGAAATGAAGGCTGGAAGTTGAGATATTATTTTTGACATCCTAAATGCAAGATGTCGAATGAATATTTTATTATTTTTGCTTTTCTTTTCTTTTTAATTAAAAATAAATCAACACTAAAATGTAATAAAATAATAATTTAATTTGACATATCGGGTAGAGTGTAAAGTTGTGTAAGATATCAAATTGCCACATCAGCCATTAAATTTAAATTTGATGTTTGGTATTTGACATCTCCCTTGGAGATGCTCTAATGAGTTATATTCTTTTATGTCCAGTTATTAGCATATGCCAAATTTTGAGAAATATAGAACAAATTAGGATGCATACTGGTATGTGGTTCTTTGTTGTAGTTACCTATTGAGCCTAACATTTTGAACATAATTTAAAAATTGTTGGCCTTTTTTTAAATTAAGATGAACATGAAGAAGCAAGGGACTTGTAGCTCCCGTGATAAAAAGTATTTACCTATGCATCCGATATCCTCCTGTGCACCCAATATCCTAGCTTCAAATTTTCCCTCCCCAATACCACTTGTAATTTTTATTTTTTTTAAAAACTTTAATGAAGCTTGAGAGGAATTTGGACAGTTGTAATTTACTGAAAAACCTGTAGACGTGGATAATTATGGCTCACTTGGCGAATTTTAAAAATCCAAATTGAGTTGCATTGACTTGCCCTGAGGTCCAACCGACACGTGAAAAGTAGCAGAACCCCCAGTTTAAAATCAATCTCAATTCAAAGCCAAAATAATACAAATTCATACAGTGAAGAAATTAAGAGAGAGAGAGAGAGAGAGAGAGAGAGAGAGAGAGAGCGCTATGGAGGGAAGAGAGACCCAAACCAAAAGCGAAGGAGGCGAAGCTCTGAGATCGCATGCTGCAATTCGCTGTGCAAAAGCCGCTCTTCTTCTTTCTTCGCTCAAATCTCCGCCCAATCGCAGCCTCGACACCGTAATCGACAACGACGACATTTTGGTACTAATTTGCTCAACACATTAATCTCTCACTTTCTCTGCTCATTTTTACCTTGATAATCTTAGTTGTGATCGGAATTGAAAATTCGATGATCAGGAGAAGGAGATTCTGAGGAGAGAGATCGGAGATCTGAAAATGGAGGTTGCGAGGGAGCGACTCCAGAGCAAGAGGATCAAGCTCTGCGGCTTGTTGGAGCTTCTTCTTCAGCTGGTGTTGCTCTTGGCCCTTTCCACTTTCTTTTTCATGCTCGCGTTCGAAAATGGAGCTTCGTAGTTACTCTTTCCTCTGTGAAATCGGAGTTGCAGTAGAAAACAAGTAAATAATTCATTAGCAACGCGACACCTGATTAATTAGTCCTAATTTTCATTAATTTTCATGAATTTTTATTATCTTTTTGGTCTGTTGATTTGGATCGGTTGAGTTGGGCTGTAGTGATCGAGCAAATACTGCAGCTTCAATTTTTGTTGTGTTTGTGTGGTTTTATTTTGGGCTTAAAATCAGATAAGGTCCATGTGGTTTACTCTATTCTATTCCCGTCTTTAATTTTGTTGTTTTTTTTTTATATGCCCTCGTTGTTTTGGTTTGTTACCAATTTTAATTGATTTGTGTACGGATATTACGGTTATTTTCGTATACTTCACAAATTTTTAAAATTATTTATAAAATTTTTATTTTAGACTCGGTTCATGCAATTTTATTAGAGCAGTTTATGAGTGATTTTAGATAGACCAATAATCACTTTTATGGAGAATTGCTTATCATATAATCACTTGATGGTTTTAAGGCTCCGTTTAGTTCATAGGAAATGAGGCTTAAGGATGGGAAATCAATTGCTTTCTCATGTTTGGTATGCATAGGAAATTGTTACCCGACATGAGAAAGTGGGAGGGAGCCATTCTCCCCTCTTGGGTTTTGTTTTCCCTAATCATGAGAAAGTTTGGTAAATTGAGCCAACATTAAATGCACATTTTTTATGACCCCATAACAATTTAGAATTAAAATATAGCATTAAATGCATTCATTTTTTATTTGATTTCGTATGGGTTTAAGTGGAAACTTAAACAAACTTTGTTTTACAACATTCTTATGCAAACCAAACATGTGAAAGGAAATAAAGTGATATTTCCTGATTACTTTTCCAACATTACTAAACATGGGAAAGAAATCTTACATTTCTCATCCATGGAGAAAGACATGAGAAATTGTTTCCCCTTAAATCTTTTGTGAGAACCAAACGGGATGTAAGTGATTTTATGAAGAAGTACATGTGAGATGCTTCTCCCTACAAGTGATTTTGGCTGTCTCTCCCATAATTACTCCCAAACATCCCTTATTGGAAAAATTTGTATCCCCACAACCCAAAATGTGCTCCATTAACGGGCCAGAAATGGGATGTAAATGGAGATTTATATTGTCATGATATATATATATATATATCGGATACCAATTAATGTGGAGGTAATAGAATCTAAGGGACATCCATACATCTAGATTCTTTAGTGAAAATAATACTCCTTTACCAAATAACTAAGATGGGCAAATCCATCAAACTGAGAACCAACCTTGTAAAAGTTGTTATAACAATTGTTGACAGCTCATGAAGCATGAATTGCCTGCATGCAAGATGTACCTCATAACAAAGAGAGAAGTTACAACGAATTCAACTAATTAAACCGCAACCACCGCATAAAATAACTAGAATCTTGTACTATATATGCCCCGCCATACAAGAATCTTGAAAACAGAAAAGAAAAAAGAAATCAAGCTTATTATAATTGAGTGAAGGGAGGCAATTAAGCTGTAGCCAAAGAGCCACCATGAGATTGCCTAATTTGAAAGCCATGTTGGGTTCATTGCTGCTCTTTCTTCTAGCAGTATTTCCTGACCATGCCATTGCCCACCGTAGGCCAAGGTTCACTGCCGGCCCTTGGAAGCAAGCTCATGCCACATTCTATGAAGGAGGCTCCGGAACATTTGGTATGAAATTCTAAACCAACGTCGTTCTGAACACGAGCACTATATTTTCGTTACATTATATATATTTGCAACTAATTCTTTTGAGCTTGTCAGGTGGAGCTTGTGGTTACCGTGATGTTGTTCAAGAAGGATATGGCCTGGAGACAGTAGCATTGAGCAACGCATTGTTCAACAACGGACAGTCATGTGGTGCATGCTACGATATCAAATGTGTAGACCAACCTCAATGGTGCAAGCCCGGGAGTCCGATTCTGTATGTCACGGCGACTAACAATTGCCCCCCGAATTGGAATCTGGCAAGCGACAATGGAGGATGGTGCAATCCACCACGCGAGCATTTTGACATAGCCAAACCTGTATTCCTCAATATTGCCGAGTACAAGGCTGGAATCGTCCCAGTCGAATACCGCAGGTAATTTCATGCATTAATTCATGGACAATCTAATAACAACATAACATGTTGATATAAGAGAATATTATCGATCGACCTTTTCATTATTATATATCCTCATGATCAACATTTGATTGAAATCGTTAAAATGCTTTGCAGGGTTCCATGCCAAAAGAAAGGAGGAATTCGATTTACGATAACCGGGAACCCTTACTTCAACGAAGTGTTGGTGTGGAATGTGGGAGGAGCTGGAGATGTGATGAGCCTGCAAGTGAAGGGCAACAAGTTGAAATGGACAATGATGAAGCGGATGTGGGGTCAGAGGTGGGTTACTGATGCCAAGTTAGTTGGTGAGTCACTCACCTTCCGAGTCCAAGCAAGTGATAAACGATACTCCACCTCATGGCATATAACCCCTAAGAATTGGCAGTTTGGCCAGACCTTCGAAGGAAAGAACTTTCGATAGGAATGAAGCTCCCCAATGTTTAACGTCATTCTTCTCAACCTTCTTGCAAGAATCGAATTATTTTGGCTTATCCTCTCAAAAATATATTGCAAGAATGCTTAAGGCTTCGATTCTACGGTGTATTGCAAACTCAGAATGAGTTTAAACTGAGAAATTACTATCTAGTTCTTTCCTATTTAAAATTATGTCTTCCATTTAAAGAATGCATATTTTTTCAATATTTGAATTAAGGCATAAATATTATATTTTTGGAAAATAAAATAAAGTAAAATCATGCCTACAAAGTGCAGTTGAAAATAGCTTAATAAAATGCATTTGGTCTTCTGTATGTGGATTCAGAGATGCTTACATATATATATGTCACACCCCGGACTCGAGTATGGTAGAAATGTAGTGCTGAGTGCCTGAAAAATAAAAGATAAAACAAAAAGGGGCTGAAACATGGGTTAACATAAACTTCTCTTATAAAAATAGGTCCAAAATCTTATAAGTGTACCAAAAATAGATAAATTTATCTTTAGCTCGCCTACAATCCTCATCTAATTTAAAGTTCCAAAAACTTTAAAGTTTTACCACCCTCATCTAATTTAACCTCAGCTCGCCTACTATCCGTCTTTTCGGTTTTAAGTTTATAAGGTCTACAAAGAGGCGAGCGAAACCACAACTCAATAGAGACATAAATCTTACTATAAGAAATTGATATACCTAAATTAAGTGACATACAATCATACAATCAGATATCAAATCAATTTTAGTAATGCATGAGTGCACAATGTACGCTCTTTGTCTATTCATGTTAATTCATATAACTGAACAAGCAGACCTCACACGTTTCATACCATGCTTATATCAGTTGATCCCGAATGCCTATTTGTAAATCATCCCATAATTTCCCTTTTGTTAATCATTTTGTCTAAACTATTGATCTCCAAGCCCAAATCACCCAATCAACAATTATATACCACCAATATCCTATTATGATGTGCTTACAATTCTTGCCTGAACTTAGTCCCAACAATGGTCTGACTCAACTACACAAAAGATCATTTCTATTACCTTCTTTCTCATAATTACTTTCTTAATCCAAGAGTTCGAACCATCACCTATAACATGTCAACATTAATCAAATAATATCAATAATATCATCATTTAATAATCTTAAACAATAATACAATATTCACAAAATTTAATTAAATAAATTTCTGTAAAGACTCCCCAAGAACCCCTATACCTCGATTCGAAAGCATAACAAGACGTTAATAGAACACAAGGCAAGCTCTCTATATCTCCTCCGATATGTCATCTTTCCTATATATATATTCTCTCTCTATTTATACTACAATGAAGCAGCAAGACATTTAATTGGTGAGGTGTGGAGCAACTTTAGCTTTAGCTAATTGTTTCTTGAATGTCACGCCAACTCATGCTAGGAAAACCACCTCATGCTTCTTTGATTGGAGAAATTTTTGTATGCTCCTTTGCTTGCATGTAATTGACGCCAAAATATCTCTAATTCTTCATGCTCATTATATTCATGATGCTCATTATACCCATGTCATAATAAACTCACACTCATCCTGTCAACAAGATATGCAATGATGCCACGTAGTCTAAACTCTACATCATTTCTTGTTCAATAAAATGAGAATATTTATGAGCTAATTAATAATGAGAAGAGATATATATAATTTATAAACTAAATGAATAGTAAAATATTTAATTCTAAATATATATACATGTATATATTTTTAAGTGGGTCTTCACAATATATGATTGAAACCCTTTGAAGTGGGCTGTTGACACAACCTCATGAGATCCACATAAATAATATAACGTAGCAAACTCTATCTGCATATGCAAACCAAAGAACCGAAGGCTACATGTATGCTTCGTGAATCATACTTACAACCTAGCTTTTCCATACAATAATAAAAACTTCTATAATGTGTGCATTACAAAGTAAAGACCCAAAAAAAAAAAATTCCAATGCTTTCATATATTTGTCACATGGGCGCCACGCTAGACAAAACTACATCGATGGATTTGGGAAACTTGACACCCACGTTAAATTTTAAGTGGTAAAGTGAGTGAAAACTAAAAAGACACTTGATAATTCCTGGCGCATTGCTACAAATTCTTATAATGTGGTTTTGTAAGTGATGTACTTTTAAAATTATCTTCCCTAAATTTGAAGACAGTATCAAAGTTTTTGGAAACCTTTTTGTAACTAATGTGGGGATAGTAGAGGAAAAGGGAGTTCTGTAGCCTGAAAACACTCTGTAAAGTTTGATCAGACGATTACCGTTGGATGAAAACTAAACACGATTAATAGGCCTAAGACAAACGCTTAAACCATGTAGATATGATATATATCATGTTAATCTGTATGTTATGTTTTTACTCTAATTTTGGACTGAGAATGTTGTTTTGTTGAATATAAATGCCACGCATGTGAACGAGTTTAAGATCCATCTGATGCTGGAAATAATCTACTGATGCTGTTGTAACATTTGTTGGAAAATGATGGCTCATAATTGGCAGTATGATTCAGTTGCTTGAGTTGTTAAGGTCATTCCCTGAGAAATAGGGAGTTGCTAAAATTACAATGACAACGATGATAACTAGAATTTTGCACTATATATACCCACGATGCATGAGAATCCTCATAGCAAAAAAGAAGGGAGAAATCAATAAGTTTATAATTAAGTTCAAGGAGACAATTACTGCAGCCAAAGACCACCATGGGACTGCATAATTTGAAAGCCCTATTGGGTTCATTGCTGCTCTTTCTTCTAGCAGTATTTCCCGACCACGCCATTGCCCACCATAGGCCAAGGTTCACTGCTGGCCCTTGGAAGCAAGCTCATGCCACATTCTATGAAGGAGGCTCCGGAACATTTGGTACGAAATTCTAAACAACGTCGTTTTGAACAAGAGCACTATATTTTAGTTACATTATATATATTTGCAACTAATTCTTTTGAGCTTGTCAGGTGGAGCTTGTGGTTACCATGATGTTGTTCAAGAAGGATATGGCCTGGAGACAGTAGCATTGAGCAATGCATTGTTCAACAATGGACAGTCATGTGGTGCATGCTACGATATCAAATGTGTAGACCAACCTCAATGGTGCAAGCCCGGGAATCCGATTCTGCATGTTACGGCAACTAACAATTGCCCCCCGAATTGGAATCAGGCAAGCGACAATGGAGGATGGTGCAATCCTCCACGCGAGCATTTCGACATAGCCAAGCCTGTATTCCTCAATATTGCCGAGTATAAGGCTGGCATCGTCCCAGTTGAATACCGCAGGTAAGTTTATTCATAACAGTGTAACAACATAACATGTCATAGTAAATAGCAAGAGAATATTATCGATCAATCATTTTAATTATTATCTTCATGTTCAACATTGAATGAAATGTTAATAATGTTTTACAGGGTTCCATGCCAAAAGAAAGGGGGAATTCGATTCACGATAACCGGGAACCCTTACTTCAACGAAGTGTTGGTGTGGAATGTGGGAGGAGCTGGAGATGTGATGAGCCTGCAAGTGAAGGGCAACAAGTTGAAATGGACAATGATGAAGCGGATGTGGGGTCAGAGGTGGGTTACTGATGCCAAGTTGGTTGGTGAGTCACTCACCTTCCGAGTCCTAGCAAGTGATAAACGATACTCCACTTCATGGCATATAACCCCTAAGAATTGGCAGTTTGGCCAGACTTTCGAAGGAAAGAACTTTCGATAGGAATGAAGCTCCCCAATGGTTAACGTCATTCTTCTCAACCTTCTTGCGTGAATGAATTATTTTGGCTTCTCGTCTCCAATATATATGTATGCTGACCAGTGGCCATGAAATCATAATTAATAGTACAAGAATGCTTAAAGGCTTTTGATTCTGCGGTGTCTTGCATACTCTCAGATTGAGTTTAAACTGAGAAATTAGTATCTACTACATTTATCAAAATTTTCGAGTACTCGAAGGAAGGCATATATTATATATTCCAAAAGTAAATAAAATAAAATCATGCCTACAAGTACAGTTGAAAATAATGAAATGCATTTTTGCTACCCTTCTGAAAATAAGTCACGGTGTATATATATACAGAAAGCTTCTATTGAGGGATCCTTCAAATTAGCTTATTTAAGGGACACCTTTGTAGGCCCACTTCATATTGTATTTCACTAATCCAAACCGTCTATTTTGTAGATACTCATTTAAAGATCATCTACAAAAAATCACTTGAGTCCGATATAATTTGACCACTCAATTGAATTATTGAAATTTTAGTACTTTCTTGAAGCATTGTGTTCATTGATTTTGTAGGAAACAATTGGATATCGAAGTGGTTTCCGATTTGTCTAATTTTTTTTGCAAGGATGATCTATGAATGTATACTTAAAAAATAGATGGTTTGGATCATTGAAAAAATATTTGTAGGGGACCCTAAAGAGTGTCCATCAAATATATATACATATGTCACGCCCTGGACCCTGAGATAGGGTAGAAACTTCATGCTTGGTGTGTGAATATAGAGGGGCTGAAACATGGGTTAAATAAACTTCTCTTATAAAAATAGCTCCAAAATTTTACAATATTGTACCAAAAATAGATAAAGTTCTTCCATCCTTAACTAATTCAACCTCAACTCGCCTACCATCCGTCTTTTGGTTTTTAAGCCTATAAGGTCTATAAAGGGGTGAGTGAAACCACAACTCAGTAGGGACATAAACCATACTAAATTAAGTGACATACAATCATACAATTAATGATAGTAATGCATAATGTATGCTCGTCTATTCCCATTAATTCATATAACTGAACAAGCAGACCTCGAACGTCTCATATATCATGCTTATACCAGTTGGTCTCGAATGCCCATTTGTATGAACTAACACCCATCTCAATAATCATCCCATAATTCCCATTTTCTTAGTCATCTTGTCTAAACCATTGATCTCTAAGCCTGCCTAAATCACCCAATCGACAATTATACCACTGATATCTATCATACTGTGCACACAGGCTCAACTGAACACGGTCCCTCTTTCCCATAATTACTTTCTCAAATCCAAGAGTTCCAACTATCACCGATAACATGTCAACATTAATCAAATAATGTCATCATTTAACAATCTTAAACAACAATACACTATTCACGAAATTTAATTAAATCAATTTATGTAAAGACTTCCAAAAAAAAACCGCCCACCTTGATTCCAAAGCATAGCTACAAGTAAATAAAACGCAAGCCGAGCTCTCAATATCTCCTCCGATGTCATCTTTCCTCTCTCTCTCTCTCTCTCTCTCTCTCTCTCTCTCTCTCTCTCTCTCTCTCTCTCTCTCTCCCTCTCTCTCTCTCTCTCTCTCTCTCTCTCTCTCTCTCCTCTCTCTCTCTCTCTCTCTCTCTTCTAACTAGTGGTATGAGCACCACACTAACACAAGACTTATCTATTGTGTGTTTCAAAAGAAGCAACAAAGGGTCCTATTTATACTACAATATTTGAGGCGGCAAGTAATGGCATTTAATTGGTGAGGTGTATGCAGCAGCTGATAAGCTTAACTCCAAGCTTTAGCTAATTGTTTCTTGGATGTCAACAGCTCATGTTTCTTTCATTGCATGTAATTGACGCCAATATGACTCTAATTCTTTAACACCTCATGCTCATCAAATTCAACTCTAGTTATTATCCATTGCGTGTGAATATACCCATGTCAAGATAATATACCACATAATCATCCTTTCAACAAGATTTGCAATGATGCCACGTAGTATATACCTTACATCATTTCTTGTTTCTAGATCAAACTCAAAAAAGCGGTAAAGTGAAAACAAAAAAGGCGAGACACGTGATAATTCATGGCGCATTGCTATAATTAACCCTTAGCACTAACTTGGGATGTTTATTATTTGTGCTTACTAGTTACTAGGCTATGCTATTTTTGAGTTTGTGTCATATGGTAGTAGTTAACTGATTTCTCTGTTTTTGCTTGGAAGGTGATAGATTTTGGAGTCCATAGAGTGGGGGTGTACAAATTCTTCTAACTCTGACTCATACGTAGTTTTGTAAGTGATTTACTTTTAAAATCATCTTCCCTAATATATGAAGACTCTGTGTCAAAGTTTTTGGAAACCTTTTCCTTTTGTAACTAATGTGGAGATAGTAGAGGAAAAGGGCGTTCTATAGCCTGAAAACACTCTGTAAAGTTTGATCAGACGATTACCGTTGGATGAAAACTAGACACGATTAATAAGCTTAAGACAAACGCTTAAACCATATAGATATGATATATATCATGTTAATCTGTATGTTATGTTTTTACTCTAATTTTGGACTGAGAATGTTGTTTTGTTGAATATAAATGCCACGCATGTTAACGAGTTTAAGACCCATCTGATGCTGGAAATAACCTATCTGATGCTTCAGTTGTAAAATGACGGCTCATAATTGGCAGTATGATTCAGTTGCTTGAGTTTTTAAGGTCATTCCTGAGAAACAGGGACTTGCTAAAATTACAATGACAACGATGAATTTGTACTATATACACCCACGATGCATGAGAATCGTCATAACAAAAAAGAAGAGAGAAATCAATAAGTTCATGATTAAGTTCAAGGAGACAATTACTGCAGCCAAAGGCCACCATGAGATTGCCTAATTTGAAAGCCCTATTGGGTTCATTGCTGCTCTTTCTTCTAGCAGTATTTCCCGACCATGCCATTGCCCACCATAGGCCAAGGTTCACTGCTGGCCCTTGGAAGCAAGCTCATGCCACATTCTATGAAGGAGGCTCCGGAACATTTGGTACGAAATTCTAAACAGGGTTTCATGCCAAAAGAAAGGAGGTATTCGATTCACAATAACCGGGAACCCTTACTTCAACGAAGTGTTGGTGTGGAATGTGGCAGGAGTTGGGGATGTGGTCAGCGTGCAAGTGAAGGGCCACGACAAGTTGAAATGGACAATGATGAAGCGGATGTGGGGTCAGAAGTGGGTTACTGATGCCAAGTTGGTTGGTGAGTCACTCACCTTCCGAGTCCTAGCAAGTCATAAAAGATACTCCACCTCATGGCATATAGCCCCCAAGAATTGGCAGTTTGGCCAGACATTCGAAGGCAAGAACTTCCGATAGAAAAATGATCTTGGTGTTCCAATTACACAAAACCCAAACCACAACCATATGTAATGCTTATGTTATGATGTCCACATGAAATCTTATGTCAAAATTCCTCAACTGTACAAGCATTTCCTTGGCTAAAAGCTTAAAAGTATTTTAGGATTGTTCGGGAACAATTATGCTTTTGTTTTTACTTCTTTTAAGTTAGAGAGGGAATAATCAGTATGTATTTTCCTTCGCTTATCCCTCACATCGACTCTTTCTCTTCTCCAACTTTCCTCTAACATTAATTTTTTTTTTTTTAAGCATTATAAACAAAGCTTTAAAAATGGATGTTCAAAATCCTTAAACCTTTCAACCAACAAGTTTCATATACGAAGCCCATATAGACAAAAGAGAAGAGTGAGGCAGTGATCAAATTGGAACTTGCAAATCAGTAAAATGCCAAAGTTATATGCACATATATACAAGAGAAAGCATGTAACCAGCAGAAACCCTGTATGTCGATATCATGTGCCCAGCTGGCTTTGAGTGAAGCAGTTCAGGGAAATTACAGAGATCTCTTTTCAGACCTGAACCAAAACAAGAAAAGCTGGTCAGTTGCTAAATACTCACATTTAGTCTAAGCAGACCCTACTCAAAATCATATCGACGATCTGGAAGGGTGGGGGTTCAAAAAATTGCATTAAAATGAAAAGAAGGCAATCATATTTTTCTGTAATAAATTAAACAAAATCATGACTACAATAATCAGTTGAAAATACCTTAATCAAATGCATAGGGATCGTCTGCATATGGATTCAGAGACCCTTCTGAAAACAAGTCCCCTATGTTTGAAGGATTCGGTTGACCTCCTCCCTTAGATCCCTACATAACAAATATGACACATTGCAAACTCTGCATGTGGAAATCAAAAGGAACACTGCAGTAATATAATTTAAGCCATGCTACATATGCTATCATGGTTCACGATTTATACATGCATATCCAGCTTTTGCAATAGATAAATATATTAATAATACTTCTAATTACATTACATGCTCCAAAGAAAGGTCCCGAGCGATATTGGGGCACGAAAAAGTGGAAGCATTACAAGAGATTACAAAAACTGAAGTAAATAAGTATTTGGTTGATTCTGTTACCTTAACAACACTCCTGGGAGTAGTGGCTTTTGGAATACTTGTCTTTTTATGTTTTCTTGGATCCTGATGTTACATATAAATAAAATTCAGTATTGGGTAATGTATGCTGAAAGAGCAATTCTGGAAGTCTATTTATTTCATATACAAAACAAAGATTTAGTATATAGCTTCACGGAAGTGACCAGGTACATACTTCAAACATCACTGTGCTTCTTGTTCTCCTTCTTTTCGTGACTGTTCTTCCATTAGAAGTTTCAACTTCATATTCCCGATGAGTTACCTGCAAGCTGATGAAGTTAGCCTAAAGAGGTTGAGGGGATAAGGCATGTATCGATCGATCATATTAGTAAGCCACATTAAATTCTTAAACGACCACTAGTGCCCCTGCCAAGAGGATTTATATATTTCTTACTACTGAAATGCATTTATAACTTATAGAAAAGCAAATGTTGCATCATTTAAGAATACTCTAGCAGAAAAACATTCGTACAGAAGTTATTCACCTTTTTGTGATGCTTTGGAATACTCATTATACTTCCTGTGTTTGCGTTCTCTACTTTCTTCAACAACTTTGACACTGGAGTTTGTGTTGCTACCAGTAAAGGTGAATCCTGTCAATGAAATAGAATCACATATCATAATCATTGTCATATTGTCATGTGGAAAAATGAAGGAAAGTAGAAATGATTTTTCATTAATGTGCCACCTTTTCATCATTCTCTGGTACCAGAGAATGCTGACCTCTTTTCTACCAACAGAGTTTCTCATCTGCCTTGACGAAATGGAGTAATCCTGAGACAGAATGAAGGCATCAGAGTCATAGAATTTCAGATTAGTTGCATCATAATTCATTTAAAATAATTACTGCTGATATGAAAATTTACACTTCAACCCCAAAAGGAAAAATTCTTAACAAAATATGCTTTCCCAGTTCCCACTTGCTGTGAATACTATATTGACAACAGTCCCCACTGTCTCAGACTGTTTAAATTTTGAAATTATTTTATTTGTAAAACTCCCAATCTACCCCCACCCCTCTCCAAGAGAGAGAGAGAGAGAGAGAGAGAGAGAGAGAGAGAGAGAGAGATCTATTGATTTTAAATCCCACCTTCTTTGAATTCACTTCTTGGTCCTCCTGTGGTTTATCACCCATAACTCTCCACTGCAATTGCAGTAATGCCCTCTGTCTCTCCTCCTGTAAAATAAGCATTATAAATAAAAGGTACAGATAAATCTTATTATATAAAGCACTTCTGCTAGATATGTACTTTGGACTTTTGAAGATCCAACTCATCCTGCAGCTTCTTACACTCATCTTCGTGCTCGAGCCTCAAACCTCTAAGCTGGGCTTCATGTTCGTTCCTCAGCGAAGTCATTTTCTATGAAAATAATAAAATGATTAGTAAATCATATTATACTCAACTTAAATTAGCAGTTCCAACTAAATTTAAAGCTATTTGAACCTCTCTCAATTCGTTTTCAGCTTGAAGTTGGATATGCTTGAGCTCTTCACTGTGTTCAGCTTTTAGACTGAGTTCCTTTTTATCATGCTCTTGCTGAATACGACTGACCTAAACGACATCAAATATGAAAGTCAATAATGTTCATAACCAAATATTCCAAGTCAGTCTTCGAAGTAGAAAACACAGAAGCATGCAATATAAATGCCTCATAAATGAGCAACTTCCCATATTAAACTGAGCAACCTAATATGATAATAAGGGAAAATTTGAAGTAATTTCTTACAAATGTTCACCTTTATTAATAAACTGCAGATAAGCTCATTTAATAAGTTAATTTAATTATCAGTCCAAAAAGACTGAGTAACAAACTAGCTCTTTTTTTTCTTTTCTTTTTTTCAAATTACAACTTAAGATTCAAAAAAACTAAGAGTGATTGCTAAGAATGAAAATTCTGCATAATCCAATACAAGTTCAGAGGTATTTAACATATGAAAAAGAATTACTCCCTAACTGAAAGTAAATGTTCGGTAATGCCAGAAAATGTGTAGCAAAAACAAGAATAGGATTTGGTGGTAAGATAGCAAACAAATGCATCATAGAGAAAAAGTGATCAGCAATTAGCACACACCAACACATACCAGAGTAGCATGTTCCTCCTGAACACGCATCAAGTACTGCCTAGATTCTTCTTTGCATTCTTCAAGTTTTTTCTCACATTCTCTCTCCCTTTCTCCAACAATTTTTTCGGCCTGAAGTTTCAAATGAATAACAATTGAAGAACATGATTCATTCCTAAGCATATTGCAAGAGACGATAAAACGAGCAAACCTTTTCCTTTTCCATGTTAACTATCTCCAGCTTCTCCACCTCATACTTCTTCCGGATGTCATTAATTGCCTAATTAAACCCTCTTACTGTCAGTCCAAAAGTACTTAAAGAACCTGTATGGTGTCCATATAAGAATATCACAAGAGATAACACCTGATCATTCCTCTGAGAGATATCTTTCAAATGCCTTGATAATTCCAGTTGTTTACTCTCTAGCATGAGATCATATTGCTTCTTATCTTCCACAAGTTTACTTTCAGCAGCAGCTAGCAATGCCTGATTCTGCAAAAAAAAAATACAGAATCGTAAATACATGCAAAAAAAACAGATTTATGCACTCAACGCATTTGCACTGAATTCATACCCCTGTGTTCTGTTCTTCCAGATTCTTCTCTCGTGCCTTATGTTGCATAATAAGGTTCTCCTTCTCCTCTAGCATATTTTGAAGCTGACTGACTTGTTTATCCATCAGATCAACTTGCTCTTCATGTTTTTCACCCTCCTTTAGTAAACTATCTATTTCTTCCGCTCTTTTCTGTAACTCTGCTTGTAATTTCTCTGCATTATCTTTACTCTCAGTTTCTAATGCCGAAATTTTCAGCAACAGATCTTGCTGCATGATGGTATAAAACAAAGCTTAATATGGAAAAAATGCTGCTCAAACGCAAAAAGTCAACGTGTTGGAACTTGCTAACCATTCTGTTCTCAGATGATCTTGAACTTTCTGACAGAGAATCAATTTGCAGTTCTAATTGGGAGACCAACTTCTCTGTTTCAATATTCTTTGAGACCAGACCTTCTGCTTCAGACTCCAAGTTCTGTATCCTCTCTCTGGCTATATGGCATTCCTCTGAAAGCTGTGCCACAACAGACTCCTGAACTTTCTGGAGTTCGAGGACCTTATTGTTCAACTCCTGATTTACCAATTCTATAGCATCTTTTTCTGATGTTAAGGTCAGAAATCTATCATGCAGTTGATCGTACTGTCTCTGAGAAAGCTTGGTAGAAAGGTCTCTCTCCTGCTGGACCAACTTGAAGCACGCGTCATAGAGAGAGTTTAACTTATCAAACTTGTCTAAAAAATCCAAAGTTTGTTTATCCAATTCGACCAAGTGTGCAGCCAACACATGAACAAACCCTTCAAGGTTTTTTATCTCAAGGACAGACATATCTAATCTCTTAACAAGGTCATCGTTGCTCAATTGAACACCCAGCTTTTCCTTTTCCAAGTTTTCCTGGACAGTTATCAAATGTTTGATTTCATCCTCTTTCAATTTTAACTCAAGATGCACCTCACCCAACTTAGAGTTCAAACTTTCTGTAGCCAACCTATTAGTTGCTAGAGTTGCCTCAAAGTTCTTTATCATAGCATCTGCAAGGAATGACATAAATGACACATTATAAAACAATCCCACGACAACTTGAAATAATAATTTCTGAATTTCATTCAACATGCCCAAGGTGCAATTGTTTTCTCAATGACTGGAACATGGAGGTAAACCTAACAATGCATGCCTTCAAACATTTCTATGTTTTTGTTTTGTTTTTTGTTTTTAAAGAAAAGTGCAGACATTAATTAGACAGTACTTTATTGACTATCAAAAACATACTACCAGATCTAAAATGTGTTCTAAGGTTGCCTACATTGAAAGGAAAAACTAATGCATGAGCCATATGACACATGCATGCATAGCTTCAACCATCTTCAAAAGCACTGAATTGTAAAGCTCCATGAACTGTAATTTAAAATTATTTAGTTGCAAGATTGGCTTATAATGGCCAAAAATACAGTAGTTCCAGAAATTTCAGCTCATTGTGCAATATCTAGTTGCAACTAAGCGATGATGCCACCTAAAGTTTTAATTCATAAGATGTTTACCTTTTTCCTCTATGAGATTTGCAGTTCTGCTCTGTTCATCTCTGTAAGATTTTTCCCTTTCTTCTTTATCAGATTTGAGTTCCTCCAGCTCCTTTTCACCTACGTCAGGATTCAGAAACATCACAGAAAGGAAAATGCACCTTTATCCAGTTAAACATTGCATCATCCTTACATTCTAAAATTTAAACATTCTCTCAGGAAAAGGAAATGAAAGGGAAACAACTTACGGTTCCTTATAATGTCCTCTGCAGACTCTAATTTTAGAGACAGACCATTCATCTGTTGATTTAAACCATCAAGAGCTATTGCACTCGCAGAGATTTTTCCTTCAAAGTACTCTCTGTCTTTCTCGGCTGTTAAAGCAAGCTAAGGATAAATAACACTGTGAACATAAGAAAAATATGAAAGGTCAGAGAACTCAAAATAAGACTTACCATCCTGAACCTGGCCAGCTAAGAGCTGTAAAGTTTCCGTGAGTTGATCACAGAGAGTTTTGGTTGAAGAAAACTTAGACTCCAATCCCTTCCACAGCTTTTCATCTTCCTTCTGCTTCACCTTAAGCTTAGCATTTTCATTGAAAGCATTCTGCAATTTTTCCTCTAATGCACGGATGTGCTCCACTGATTTTTTCAGCTTTGTGTTCTGCATTTATCATTTAAATCTCTGGTCAGATACCTTCGAATTTATAGAGATAGATGAATCTCACCTATTTACAAGAAATTGAAATCCTAACAAATCGACGCAGATAGTGAGACACAAAAACCTAACCACACAATTTCACAAGCTAGCACGAAAGATAAGCTCATTCACTCACACACACTGATAGAAAGCGATAGAGAGAGAGAGAGAGAGAGGTACCGCCATTTCCAGATCAGTTTTCACAGAAGCTTGCTCTTTCACTAATTTCTCTGTAAACGAACAAAACAACGACAAATCGTCTCAGAAACTCCAAATTCCATAGAGAATCAACCAATAATCACAAATTTCCAGTAAAAACCTGCGGTGAGCTTCAAATTTGCGAAACTTCCAGAAGAGTTCGAATCTGGAGGACGCGAGGAGTAGGCGAAGATATTCGAAGTTCCTGAGACCGATTTCGAGAGGGACTTGAATTTATCCAAGCTCCTCATACTCGGAAAACCTAGCTTTTGCATTTTGAAATCTAAGATTGATCGCACAGAGAAAGCCCTAGAAATTTGTTTATCAATCTCTCCCTCTCTCTGGAGCTCTGCGATTTTTGGAACTGAAATGATCTTGGCGCCAAATTAATGTTGACACAGTTATAGAGCTTTTTCCTTCCCTTAAAAAAGGCCTAGTATTTGTTTAATTTTTTTGCGGCAAGTAAAAATATAATTTATTTCAGGTGTGAGACTATTGTTCACTAAACTTTTATAATAAAAAAAAACTCAAAAAATGACAGTTTATCTAATTTAATTTAATTTTTATTATTAAATTATTTTGATGCCCAATTGATTGTTTTGGGTTTTTATTTATGAGGTTTTGGGTTGGACTCATTTTAATAAATTGATTGCAGTTTTGTAATTTATAGGATGTTTGAATTTTTTTTGTTATGTTATGGGTTTTGGATGTGCTTTTAAAGTCCATTTCATGTGGGTTTTTTTTTTTTTTAAATAAATAATTTGGGCCCTTATATTAGATATAATAGTGAATCTCCTTTTTTTTTCTTGATGAAATAAACGAATGCATTTATGAAGCTCTTAAAATGTCATCATCTCATGTGCTCACCCGCCAATTCGGTTTTTTTTTTCTTCTAAAAAAATTAGGTTTAGATTGAATAGACTAGTTGAACCTGTATAATTTATTATTTTAATTTTAATTGCACCATGTTCAACCAAACCGAACTGGGTGTATTTGTTTAGAGTATAGGGCTAAACCCTAAACCCTACAACCCTCTCTCTCCTCTTCCTTCATATTCATCTTCTCTCTTCTTGTATGGCCTCTCTCTCATTCTTGTCTTCTCTCCCTCAACTCTATTGCAACCGCCACACCTCTATTTTTTTTTTTTTGAAAATCGACTGAATTGCACTGATTTATCAATAAACCAACTATAGTCGATTAAAGACATTATCGAATCATCGTTTGTTTGCAAAGATGAGCACACTGACAAAGGTAGTTTGGTGGTTGGTGTCACCTTATCGGCTTCATTTTGGGCATAAACAAAAGATTACCACCAAAACATCAATAGCAACATTCTCCTTTCCTCTTTGACATACTTTAAAACTTTATTTTTCACCTGAAAAACTAAAATAAAATAAATCGTATTTATATTAATTTATTTACAAAAATAAAATGGAAAAGACAAATAGTTCCGACTTAAGAAACATAATCATTAGCGCGAGATAGATAAAAGAAAAAATAAATAAATAAGAAATGATAAAATAAGCATAGTATACTGTATAGGAGGGAACTGAATTGTACTATGCATGTTTGGCGATGGAAGCAAAGCTGCCAAATCCGCCATTTTCACCAACCCTTCTTCTTCCCATTCGCATTCCAATCCCTCGAACTCTGCAACCCCACAATCCAAACACACTCTGACGAAGACGACGACAGCCACAGCCCACAAAACCCAAAACCTATTCAATCCCATTCCCACGCATAAAATGGACGACCCAAATTCGAGCCTTTTCATCATCGGCGGCTTGTTTTTGGAACCCACAGTTTCCAATTCTCTGCTCAATTCCGTAGTGTCGTTCCGGAAGTCTTCTTCGGCTGTCGTTTCCGGGTCTGGTTCGTCGTATGGGTTTAGGCTGAGAGCGGTGGCTGGAGGTGGGTTCTTGTCGGTGAGCTTGAAAAGCGATGGGGTTGTACGGGACTCCAAAGGGTGTTTGGTGCAGAACGGAGATGAGGGTTTGCAGAACGGAGATGAGGGTTCGGAGGAGGCGGTGGTTGAAGAGACGAGGACAGAGCAAGTTGGGATTAGGGGAGGTAGAGCTATGAACACCACCAAGCATTTGTGGGCTGGTGCTATAGCCGCCATGGTTTCCAGGTCTGCTTTTTGCTTTTTATAATTCATCGTTTTGTTCAAACTATTCTGGGTAATTGGTATATATTGCATTTGACAGTTTAGAAGAATAGTTTGAAGGAATTTGATTTCTCATTGATTTAATTTCAGTTGAGTGTATTAATTTGTTGATTTCAGTAAGTTACGGGAGTTTTATGGATAGGAAATTGGAATTTCATGTTTCGTGAACTGGATGACACACAGAAATTGAGAACCGGAAAATTGGAGTTTTATGTTTCATTTACAATCTGCATTTAGAGATTATGGTATTAGACATAGGAGTTTCTCTGTGATTGTTACCATTTAGCACTTCATTTGTGGCTGATTGAATGTTGTTGTGTCAGAACTTTTGTTGCACCTCTTGAGAGACTAAAGCTGGAATATATAGTTCGTGGAGAACAGAGGCATCTATTCGAGCTGGTTAAGTCAATTGCGGTTTCTCAGGGCTTGAGGGGCTTTTGGAAGGGGAACTTAGTCAATATTCTTCGTACAGCTCCATTTAAAGCAATCAATTTCTATGCTTATGATACTTACAGAAAACAATTGCTCCGCTTCTCCGGAAATAAGGAGACTACAAATTTTGAGAGGTTTGTTGCCGGTGCTGCAGCTGGAATTACTGCTACCATACTCTGCTTACCTCTTGACACGGTAAGTGACCGTTTAGGATTTTGCTGTTTGATCAATTACTAGCTGAAATTGGGTTATGCTAAGTGGTTGAAATAGAAATTCAAGAATCTGTTTGCGAGGATTTGAAAAGGTAGTGGCACAGCTAAACCTACATGATTTAACTCGCTTTCCCTTCCATAATCAAGCCAATAGAAAGTATGCATGTAATTGTTCAACAAGGGTATGCCTTTTCACTTGGGAACTCGTTTCGGCGGAGATATAGATTATAAGATAGTCTGAAATAACTTATGCTGAAAGTTGTATTGTGTGCCCACTCTAAACCACTTATCCCACTGTGATATTTTCTGTGGTCAAAGCATAATTTGTTTGGAATCTTGGGTATGGTGCATAGATAAATGTCTCCTTTCGTTTATTGAAAGTGAAGTCTTCCTTTTGATGCTTTAGTTTCCTTTTCTTCTTTTTTTCATTTTAAGATAGAAATTATGGTTTACCTTTATAATGGAAGAAATACAAAAATGTCCTACCTGTAAGCCGAGCACTTCGTGCTTTTTGTTGGTATTGACTATTAAGTTTGCATTCTTGGAAGTTAGTCCACACTGAAGCAGATCTAACTTTAGTTATGCCTAATGAAAGAAAGAAAAACAAAGTTTATGATATTATTAATTGTACCCTGCTATTACATAGATATACTAACCATGCAATTAGTTATATATGCTAAGTTAGATGTTGTATGCTTCAGATTCGGACTAAGTTGGTGGCTCCTGGTGGGGAAGTCTTGGGTGGTGTAATTGGTGCTTTCCGCCACATGATCCAAACTGAAGGGTTCTTTTCACTTTATAAGGGCTTGGTACCCTCCATCGCAAGCATGGCACCTTCAGGTGCAGTTTTCTATGGTGTCTATGATATATTAAAATCAGCTTATCTGCATTCACCAGATGGAAGGAAAAGAATTCAAAAGATGAGCCAACAAGGGCTGGGCCTGAATGCTTTCGACCAACTGGAGCTGGGACCCGTTAGGACATTACTTTATGGAGCTATTGCTGGTGCTTGTGCAGAAGCTGCCACATATCCGTTTGAAGTGGTGAGGAGACAGCTGCAATTGCAAGTCCAGGCAACTAAAATGAGTGCCTTGGCAACTTGTATGAAAATAGTGGAACATGGAGGTGTCCCAGCTCTTTATGCAGGACTTGTTCCCAGCTTGTTACAGGCATGTTATTACATGGATCCCTATTTACTTTAGCTACTTTGTTGTGTTTTACAAAAGTTAATATGGTGATACAGTTGTCATATTCTTTTTTTATATTTCTTTGGTTCAATGGCTTTGAAGTTTTGATGCATATGGATTCCTAGGTTAGAAGTTCTGAATGCATCTCTTTCTATAGGTATATACTTGGCATCGTCGTACTACTGTCCTATACCCCTCTGCTATACATGTGAAGATTGTTGCATTCCCTTCAAATTGTAAGCATTGAGGTTATGTCTGTTTTCTTATCTCTGGTGTTTTGCATACTCAGGTACTTCCCTCAGCTGCAATAAGTTACTTCGTTTATGAGTTCATGAAGATTGTTCTCAAGGTAGAATGAAGAAATAAAATGGGAACCACCAAAGGAATATGATTGGAGATTTTACAGTATACTTAGAGAGGAGCACCGGCTATAAATTCAGAATTGTAGGATTATAGTGACCTTAGCAGTTACCATTCATGTTCCCAAAAGATTCTGGTATTGCAAAAGGACAAAAATAGTCCACATCTTAGCCTTCTCTGAATTCATACTAACTCATTTGCGAGCCTAACCGTTTTGTTCACTGCCAAATTTTGATTTCCATTCTCAAGAAACGTATACAGGTCAGGAAGCAGCAATTATTTGGTGCTACTTTAAACATGTTTGCTATCACATTCTCACATTGGGACAATGCATGCTTAATTGAAGCAAAACTACAAACACCATCCATTTTTGTCGGTGCTGATTGCGCCTACTCGGAGGAGAAAGTGGTCTGCTGCTTGCTGCCCTCATTTACTTGCTGCAACAATTAGGTTGTCATTATTTTCTGTTTCTTTTCCCTTGAGGCTTTATTTTTATGAAAGCACCACTGTAGTTAGCACTGAGGAATTGCAAAAGAAATTGTGGTGCTGCCATAGTGCTTTTGGGCATAAAAGTGAGCTTTGAGCTGCAGTAAGTATATTAGTCATTCATCACATTCTAAATGCTGCAGGTGTATGCTTACTAGTGATGTAATATTCAATTGCTCCTATGTCATGGAGATTAATATACTATATCTTCTAATGTCCTCTTCTCCGTTTTAAATAGGTCACAGGCCAAATGTTTGAGCAAGGAGCTTCCGTGCTTTTTTAGATATTCATTACTTCAATTCATACATCATGAGTTATGGGTTCAAACACTACAAGCCGGAAGATATAATGTAAAGCTACCAAACCTAACAGCTATTATGCGACTTTAGATGAGATAGGATGGAGTGGATATTCTCACCAACTAAAGTTTAGTTATTGAGGTAGTAGAGTGTTAAGTTAATTTAACTTGTTAGCCGGATTTGGACTATTTTGCTTGGGACAGTGGATTTGGGACATTCGCTTACAGATGTACATGAATGAATACTAGTTGTTGATACGTAGGGTGCAACGGTTGAGAGTCACCCACCCACAAGCACACGATTATTAGATGTCGATACAAGCAGCCTGATTGTGAGGCCAATAGTCGAAAGTCACCCACACACACATGGCCAACTGTCCCAAATGGTAGTCGACTAGAGGCACTGCTGCTCCTTATTAGCCATATCCAGCACCACATGAAGCAGAGCAATTCTACAAGATCTAACTTTTTTTGGTCAGACCATGAATGAAACTACCCAGTCTGATTATCCAATACAAGACTGAAAAAAAATTTACAAAATAAACACTCATTCTCCCGACAAGAAAAGCCTCAAATAGAAAAAAAAATAAAAATAAAAATTATCACGTCATCATTCCAAACGACCTAAACTGTCATACTCGTTAGCGTTTCTCACTCGTCATTTCGATAATAGCAAAGCCCTTACGCACACTCCTCTCATCTGCTTCGAATATTCTTCGTATTCTTCACAAAAAACGCCATTCCTGCAAACCCCGAATCTGTCATGTCGCCGTCCGGCGACCTCTGCACATGCTTCGCCGGCGAAAATGGCGGTCCTAACGGCGACCACCACGAATCCGCCGATCCGAATTGTACGCATTGCAAGAAATCCGATCCGTCGCGGTCGTCGTTTTTATTCTTCTTCGCTCGGATATGTTTCGGTGCCGTTGAGCGACTCGGAAAAGCTACGGCGGGTTGTAACTGCCTCAATCAAGGGCTTCACCATCGGAGCCGGTCTCAAAGGCGGGCTCGCCATTTTCTCCATCTTAGCTCGATTGAGACGACGAAAGCTCTTAGCCTCTCTCAGGTGAAGAACTCACCGAGCAACGAATTTTCAATAATTCAAATTTATGGTAATTTAAGTAATGATTATTTTTATTATTCAGGAAGGAGGGTGTGATTACAAATAATGAAGCTATTGTTACTGCTTTGAAAGAGACATTGAGATATGGTCTATTTCTTGGAACTTTTGCTGGTACATTTGTTTCAGTGGATGAGATTATAGGTTCTTTGGTTGGTCACCGTAGGCAAGTTCCCTGTTCTTCCATGATTCAATTTCTCATTTTCTGCTTAAACTAAATTTCTGTTTGCTCTGACTTAATTGATGGGTTGGGTTGTTACTTGTTACTCTAGTTCAGGACAGCCAAATGGAGGGCTTTGTTAGCAGGGGCTATAGCTGGGCCATCGATGCTTCTCACTGGCCTGAACACGCAGCATACGAGCTTGGCCATATACATACTTATGCGTGCTGCTGTGTTGGCGTCGCGGTGTGGGATTAAAAGCAAACGGTTCGGGGGCATTTGTAAACCTCTCACTTGGGCTCATGGTGACATTTTTCTTATGTGTCTCTCCTCTTCGCAAATTCTGTATGTACCCTTTACTGCAAAATGTTCCTTTTTAGTGCAAAGTATTGCTAACGATGGCATGAGTGCAAAATGTTCTCTTATGGTGCAATGATGGAAATGCACTGCCATATGTGGAAATCGATAAAACTTCCATGACCTTTGGATCTGTTTATGAATTCATCTTGTTGATCGTCAAAGCTGATTTTACTACTAAGTCACAATGTGTAATGAAAACTCTTAAAAAGTTTGTTGCTTTTGAAATTACAATTTCTACAACCCTAATTATGATCCTCTGGTGACTGCTAACCAAACCTACCTAAAAGTTAATGGATATTGTTGTTGATGCAATTCAAAGTTTATGTTTTTTGCTTTTGGATGGTGTCCCATTCATATGCATCAAACTTAGAAATGTATGTTCAGTGTTTTATAGATTACTGAAGTTGTCAAGTTTTTCTGCTTACCATTAACTTTTAGGGTCTTTTGATACCCATTACTTTTCCTAGACTGTACTAAGACTAAAAGGAGGAAACAATTCGTTTCTCAGGTCTGCTTACATATTGAAGCAGGAAAGTTTACCTCCATCATACAAATCTTTTCTCAATAAACATGGTGGAAAGGATACAGTAATATTGCAAGGTGTAAAAGAGATTGCAAGTGGCATACCTTTTACTAATTTGGAAGCAATAGAAAAACATTACAAATCCATTGGAACAAATATTAAACTAGATCCAGCCATGGAAGTTCCCTGCTCGGTATGCATTCTTCAATTATCATTCTACCTTTTTCCTTCCATGTGAAAATAATTTGCATTTGTTTGTCATTTTTATCAAAATTGTTTAAACTTCATTGACTTCAATCTTGTTATTTGAAGTCTTAAGCTTTCACAATTCATGCAGATTGTACATGGAGATCAGTCATGTAGTGCGCATATTTTTTCTTTCCTAGTTCAAGCCTATAAAAGAGCATTACCAGTTTATCTTCCAGTGTATCTGATTCCCGCCCTTATAGTTCATCGCCAAGATCTCCTGAAAAGGTAATTCATATAATTTCCTTTTGATCATCTTTTTTCCTATACTGATGATACTTTATGGAGATGTGGTCAAGTGCTATCATCTTCTAGTATAAATTTCCTGGAAAAAGAAGTTGAGAACTGAGGGGTGTTGAGATTTTGATATGTGGCTTTAGGTGTACCATAAGTCCTTTTGGTGGATAATCTTAAATACCTTTAAGCAGTCCATGCATTAGTAATTTAGGAGCTTTCTTTTTGTTAAAATAAATTTATACTACTGGATAGCTTTTTGGTTTAGCAAGTATTTGATGGGAATGGGAATTTGATTCACTAATCAATTTGTGGCATGATTGACGATTTTAAATTGGAGCAATAGAAACATTTTGATTTACAGTTGTTTATTCCCTTCTTTTTTTCGTTGAAGAACCCGCCTGAGTTCTTGTTTCTTGATTTTCCCTGATGTCTTGTTAGAAGTTGTTTATAAACCATCACCCATTCTTTCTTATCATATTCATTTGATACGTACCTATATGCATATTGCAATCATATAGTCGTGCCATGTTTGAACTTCTTTTTGCAATATACATAACTTGGCTTTTGTCTGTTTTGCTCCTTATGTTTGCTGTTTATATGCAGGCATTACTCTATCCTACTAAAGGGCCTTCTTGGTACTGCAAGATCAAGCTTTTTTCTATCCGTATATTGCTCATCTGCCTGGTTAGCAGCTATTTTCTTCTATCTCACATTCTAATGGTACCATTTACGTGAAACCTGCTGCTAGGAAAGTTGCCCACTTTATTGAATATGCATAGATGAGAACCTGGGAAGCATCCAGAATCAGTTTTTAATACTTAGGTCTTTCCTCATACCTCTGTGATAAGTTTTCAATATATCATTCTTCAGAAAAATTATTTTCATGGGGCATGAAGTCCAGATGTAGGGACTGATGAAAATTGAACTGAAACATAGTGCAATATATATACTTTTTTTTTATTTTATAAATTGTTGTTGTTGTTGCAAAGCATAGGAAACCAGTGGATATAGAATACTCAAGGAACTCAAGACCAGATGAAACACTTTGGACCCCCTAGAACTAGGTTACTAGATTTATAAACTCTGTTGTGCTTGTTTCCTTTTTCCTTCTCTGGGTTAATAGTTGCCTGGACCATCATCAGCAGGACGAATTTTAGAAAATCTGATATTTCAAGGGATAAATAAGTTGCTATAATCTAGTGATGTTGGACAATATCTGATATGGAATCAGCTAGTCAAGTGGTCAGGCCCATGGTTTGCTCCCACGTTGTCTGGGATTCACTTCCTCAAGGTATGTAGCTATTTGCTAGAGTTTCCTGCCTTACAAAGATAGTAGGGTTCAGCAGGGGCCCCAATTTCGAATCCAGGGTTGTGAAGCGGGTTTGGGTGATTTCTGGGTTTTTTTTATAAAAACGAAAAAAGAAAAGTTCAACTGGCATATTCACCACTATATGTCAGGTAAATAATTATATGAACTTGCATATTCAAAATGGTAAATCATTGTATTTCCACCTTCTTGTTACTTCTGATCACTTCAAATTTTGTTGAGAAAGTGGATTTTTCATTAGTTAAAAAGCCATCTCTTATTGTTCTTCAGGGCATGGACCTGCTTTCTATTTAGGATTTTCAGGAGATGTAATATTCCAATGGTAGCAATGGGGACGGTATGAACATTCTTCAACTGTTTTAATTTGGTAGCAAGATGAATTTTATATCTTTGCTTAATCAATAGCATTGTTCGGCAGTTCCCAACTGGCTTGGCCTTGGCCATTGAGAAGAAAAGCAGGCGAACTGAGATTTCCCTCTACTGTCTTGCTCGGGCCATTGAGAGCTTTTTCACATGCATGGCTGATACCGGATACTTGCCACCATCAACAAAAATGAAGAGAGCTGATGTTGTAATCTTCAGCTTATCCACGGCCATCATAATGCATTGCTATGCACAGGAGAGGGAAGTGTTCAGATCCAAATACTTGAATGTCCTTGATTGGGTTTTTGGCGTCCCACCTCCTTCTTGTGAAACCCCTCGCTGCAAAAAGAGTTAGGAAGAAGTATCTGCCAATTTTCAGTTTGATGAGAGATTTTTTTTTGTACTTCCTCTAAACCAAATGGAGGGAAAATTTGTATCATAGTTCAAACATTCTATTACTGCCCTTCAATTACTTCAATTTATAAAACGTGAGTTGTGTCTTCCTCATACTTGTTAGTTCTACATGACTCTTCAATGATTTAAGGCTTCAAGTTCAAGGGATAAGGCCACATATTAAAAATTGTTTTAGCCCTGCTATGATTTTCAACATATCAAAATAAAACATAATAACTAAACAAAACCATAACATTCCAATTTATAGTGACAAAATCTGCAGAACAAAATCCCTAATTTCAGTAAGTACAAGATGAGCAATGACAGTGACTTGATTCACACTTCGTCTTCATGAAGTAGCATATTGGGTATTCCCTTAGAAACCGGAAACCGGCGACCAGTCTCGGGGCAAACAAGCGCACCCTCCTCGAGATGAAGCTCCAAAAGGGCATGATGGAACTTGCGCAGAAAATCTTCAGAATCAAGCCTGGAAGGCTCAACCTCCTCAGGGAGCTCGACATAGCCCAAAGTACGAGCGGCGCCGACGAGGGCCTTCCACTCGATCTTAGGGAACATGTTCCTAAGGAAATCAGCATTGAAGTCAACCTGCTTCTCCACGACTTTCTCTATTTCAATGCGCAGAGGGAAGCCGTTGGTCACGCCTTTGATGTTGGAAGATAGCATGTTGTGGGTTAGCAGCCTCATCTCTCTCTATCTATCTGGCCTAAACAGCAGTGATTTTTCCTTTCACTTTTGCTTGAGGACCTGAGGTCACAAGTAAATAACAACAATTAGACCTAGGAATGTGTCGTGTTTTTGCAATTAGAGTTGAGTTTTTGCTCGTTCGTGCTTTCTAAAAGTTCTCAGACAAATCTTACAAGGAGGCGATGAAAACAAATAAATAAAACATCTTTGATCAAAGCTTTCTCTCTCATTCAGCACAATAAATTGCTATCAATTGATTAAACACTTCTACAGACAGAGCGCAGAAAAAGGGCAAAGCACATAGGACAAGAGAAGAAGCTAAAGCCCTAAAATCAGACAAACAAAATTGAACAATTGAAATATAAGTTCATGCATACCCACCCAAAAACTGAGGGAAAGAGTTGGGATTGATGGAAAGCGGCGAGAAATAAGTGCTTGAACAATTCGTAAACTTAAATCATGTGCCTCTGATTTTCCCAAAATGCAAAAAAAGGGAGTAGGGGTAAGCTAAGTACCTATGATTCTCCGAAGTTGGGGACTGAAATCTGGCCGCCAGCGGCAATGTATAGAGAGATGGAGAAAGGGAGATAGAATACAGAGAGTCGGAGGAGAGGAAGGTGAGCGTCTATGACAGTGAAGGGGAAAAGAATTAGGGTTTTATTTGATTGCAAAAATTACCCGAATACCCTTACTCTTAAATTGCTAATTTGGTAAATACCGTAGGAGTTAAAATGGGGTTTTTTTATTTTTATTTTTTAATTTATTTTCATTTATATATATATAATAAATAAATAAGGGTTTTCTTGTTCAATTATTCTACTAACAGATTGACCAGGGCCCCCTATATATATTATGTTTTTTTTTTGGTAAATATCATGAGGTATCCCCACATCTAAAAGGTGGAATTAAATCCATATTCGGAGTTCGCTTGCCCCTGACCACAAAATGCTTTCAATATGTTTTGAATAATGTTTTTTTCACTTAAGTGCTAAACTCACTCTCATTTTTCAATCAAGATTTAACTTATTCAAATTAATTAAAATTTTACCATTCATGACAAATAAATTATGTAAATTCAAACTTCAATATATAAAAATCTAAAATAATAGGCTACGCTTGATACATTCAAATTTAATGCATAAACAAGATAAATACTTGTAACAATTCAATATATTTTTTTTTTGGACTTCCATATTGTTGTTTTTTTTATAAATCATTGCTACTTGAAATCAGAAATAGTACAAGGAAATCCAACGAAATTTTAATACTTTAAATAATAAACAAAGAACAACATAAGTTGGAATTTGAGAAATCCACCTCCACAATAACAAACTTAAAACTTCCAAATTTACAATCACTTGGAACTTAAAAGAGTTGAAACACCCCATACTACTTTTTAAAAAAATTAAAATATATATAATAAATATAAGGGGCTTTTATAAAAAAACCCAAAATGGGTGTTGAAATTATAAAAAAACTCAAGTACTATTTAAACTTAGAAACACACCCAAAAAGTACTATTACACACATTCAAAACCCCCAAAAAGTACACCCAAAAAATACTATTTTAATACACTTTTTGGGTGTGTTTCTAAGTTTAAATAGTACTTGGGTTTTTTTTATAATTTCAACACCCATTTTGAGTTTTTTTATAAATTTGTATAAATATAATATGCCTCTCTATATAAATAAATAAATAAATAATTTGGGCCCTCTTGGACAGTGAGCCCAGGGAAGTTGCATTGACTACTTCTATCCAAGGCCAACACTGAGATTGACAAAATTTGAGAAAGTTTATGTATTATAACTAAAAAGTAATAAATATTGCCATGCCAGAGCAATGAAGTTATGTATTTAATTCCTCCTTCTTCGTAAGAAAAACTTACCTAAACTGGAGATACCACTGTTGTGGTTATCCCAAGTCAATCATCTATTGCTATGTGTTTTAAGTTTCTGACATAACATTGATAATACTATTTTCTGACATAGTAATGCATGATAGGTTTGAAATACCATCATAATGACATCCCGTTACATGTAAGTTCTTCTCCCTTATTTATATCACATATATCTTTTTATTAGCTCCTATTCGTAGTGCACAATTTCGTGGACGGTAGTGGTCATGATCAATTTGATATAAAAGGGGGCATTTTTTTATCAACGACATAAAAGAGGGCATAGTGTGTGGAGTGAGTGAATTATATGGTTTAAATTAAAATTCTCACCTGTCCAAAACCCTAAACCCTTATAAATACACCTGAAAAAGCACAAGTCAAATAAATAATTTTTATATAAAAAAAATATAATATTATATAAAAAAGCCGAAAGGGGTGCAATTCAGCCCGGCTTTCTGTAGCGTTGAAGGTTTTACCTTTTAAATGCTAAAGACTTAATGGGCCTTTTTCTCATTTTGGCGATCAGTCAATTAAAGACATAGCAGGCCCATTTTGCTGGCAATCAGTCAATTAAAGGCGTACCAGGCTCATTTTGGCAATCTGTACGCGTTAGTAGCATAGAGAGTCACAGGCACAGACGGCTGCTGCAAAAGCTTCAGGCTTTTCCGACCCGCCTGCACTCTGTACTCAAAGGACAAGCTCCGGCCAATGCCATTCATGGCGCGTCCATCACTTCTCTGTAAGCCAATGCTGCGTTGGAGAGAAGCGATTGGCTCTTTCAGGCTATTTATACTGGTTTTCCAAGTGTCGAACACCTTAGCTACTCACTCTTAGCTCCATAAATTCTCCAAGAAATTCAATTAATTTATTCATCTGGGTAGTTTTATTATACTTCTAGATTAGAAATTCGCAGCTTGTTTGTGTTTGTGTTTGATTTCCACCAATGGCGGCTGTGAGATCATCATCTTCATCGGTATCAATCCCAGTTTCTGATTAATGTTCTGACCAAGGAAGCAGCAACAAATCTGAGCCGTTAATTCCTGGGTTACCGGACGACATTGCCGAGCTCTGCATTCATTACCTCCCCTCCCCTACCAAGCTCTGGTGCGTTCGGTCTCTGCTTCGTGGAACAGAGCCATCACAGACTCAGAGACAAGCTGGGATTTTCATCAAGCACCTGTTGTGCACACAAGGGGTCGCTCCGCAGCTGTCCAAGGAGTCCACAACTAAATTTCAGGCATTCCAAGGGGTAGACCCCTCTTGTCCCAACGTGCATCCGCCTCTGCTGGTAAGGCTAAACCCAAGAATTTGTTTTGTGAGAATACAAGCCACAGAAACTTCACTCCATTCATAGTTTCAACTTTCCTCTCTGTCTTTACATTTATTTTTCTTATTCACTCATCTCATCAGGATTCATGGCTGGGAAATGCTCCGTGTTTTTCAAGTTTTTGGTTCCTGGGTTCAACAAACGACTTGTATGATTCTCTTCTCTTCGCTCTCTGTTTAATATGTATGTGGGTTTTCAGGTTTATGTTGTTTGTGTTGTTCAACTTCATATATTGTTTACATAAGCTTTCTCTTGACAAATCTAGATTCATTTTTCTGTCTTGGTAAATTATTTATTATAGGGTAATAAATAATTAAATATATTTTAAAAAACCTAAATCTTGCTGCTTTTTCCTTGGTCATATGATTGTGTATGTGCTGGCATATTTTATGAGCAACTTTGGACTATTAATTGGAGATAAAACGACCCCACATTTTTGTTTTATAAAGATTACTGTCCCTAGTTTGATTCTATGTAAAGTTGTGTTAATCGGACTTATAAATTAATTATAGTAACTTTCAATTAAGTAAACTTCATTGCTGGAAACTTGCTTTGTTAGTTTTGTGGTTGTTTTTTGTGCATCTATGGTTTTTACTATGAACTACATCTATGGTTTACCAGCTATTATGTTTACAAGTTATGTGACCAGCATAAGTACTGTGGCGTACTCTTTTGAAGTAGCAAAGAAGTGAGTGTTTGCCCAAGTGGGACAAGTGATGTAAGAAAGAAATTTTGGGCTTCACACTCATGGTCTTATCATTCTTTTTATGCTTCTCCTTTTGTTTCCAATGAAATTTCAATAATTTGTTTTGATGGCAGGCTATTTAGTTTCTTAGCTACTGATTTTGTTTTACAAAGTATGAATATTGGTCTAGGAAATTAAATTGGTGTTTAAGTTGAAAGTTGAATACAGATGCATGCAGTTATTAATATGTTGATATGTTTTTGGTTTCAAACATATTTTTTGGCACATTGTATTTGAAAAAGTGCAAAACAAACTGCTATAGTTACTACCACTATGCAGACAAAATGGATGTTGAACATATTGGCACACAATCTCCAACTAAAAGTTTTGTCAATGGGAGTGTTCAAAAGATTGGTATCCCAAATGGTCATCTATGAGACTTTTGATTCAATCAATCAGTGGGAGGAAAAGGTTAATTTGCAGCGGTTCCATTAAATGTTCCTAGTCTTCTCGTGTTGACTTATCAATAATGCATACTGCTGATTACGCAGTTTCTGATTTCTGATGTATATTGATTTGCAGCTTAACATAGTGCTTACATAAATTTTGTTCTAATTGGTTTGACATAGATTTTAATGTTTTAATTGAAAATACATTATTGAGTTCAACTATGAATTCGTCTTCAGTTTTAGTGGATCAATAAATAGATATACAATCCTCTTTTGTGGCATATCATTTGGTCTGCAACATGGTATTACTTGTTTGAGTGTGTATGTGATTTTAAAGTGCAGATGCAGTTGAATTTGCATCATGTTTTCTATAGTTCTGCATTTGGACCTTTGACAGTTGTTACATGGAGGTAGTTTATATTAATTGTAGCCGTAGAAAAGAAGTTTATTCAATAAAAGATTGTTTATTTTTAGAATCGTGTGCAGGTAGTTTATGTTTATGTAATGAAAAAAAAGGGATATTAGGAAAAAGGTAAAACAGGCGTAATGATTTTAGATGGTTCAACTTCACATGCCTTGCTTTCAAATTAGACTTTCATTCCCAATATTTTTCAACTATGTTTAATGGTGTGCGCCCATTCCCTTTATTTTGAAATTAGGATATCTCCACCAAAATCATGATGCTTTTTTCTTCGAAAGTACTTGTGGCATCTACCACATCTTACTTAAGGATTTGCTTCTTGCATTTGGACATCCCATAAAATCTGATTGTAGGTCCATCCATTTTAACGTGTAAACTGTTTATACTTTTCAGTAAAATTGAATGATTAGGATTGTGGCCTAATATTTTTGTTCTACATATGAACAGTCACTTCCAGTAGCTTTCTGTAGTTCTCTTAGTGAAAAGAAACTGGATAAAGCAGTTATTAAAAGCTGCTTGGGATCTTGGTGTGTGAGACTTGGCAGGAGTGTTGATGGAGTACTTTCCTTTGAAGAAGGTTGGGAAGATTTTGTGAACCATCACGGCTTGAACATTGGAGAAATGGTAGTATTTGAACACAAAGGCAAAATGGTGTTCAATGTGGTTGCCTATGAGTCACTTGGTAGTGAGAAAGAGTATGAACTGCAGAGCGACAAACACCAGCATGATTACAAAGGTGGGTTAAATTTAAAATTCTCTTGCATTTCACACAAGAATGGCAGTGGCATATTAATTTTCATTTGCCTTCATTTCCCACAAGATTTACATCAGGTTACACTCAATATTTATGCTTTTGTTAGGATTGCATCCTCTTAATTATAATGAATGTTGGGTTGCATCTAATGTGGGTTGTTCCTTGGACTATTTTCAGGAAAAAGAACCTTACAAGGGACTGCATCCTCAAGCTCAAGGACATTGTTCTGTACCACGATGAGTAAATCCCATGGGGATCCTCGTCATGCTTATATGGTAAGTTTTCTAACTTCTCTTTGCCTGTATGAAGTGTGTCATGTTATTATTTGCATATTATTGAAGATAAAAAATTTCATGATGTTCACTTCAAGCACACTTCTTGAGTCTGGAGTTTTAGTGGCAAAGCCCTGGGCTGTGTTGTGAAATTGGTCTGTTTGTTCAGTGAGTTGCAATCCTTACAACTTTTTTCTTTTTTGGATTTTCTCTAAATTTGGTAGTTGTTTTATGACAGACTTTTCCTGCGGAATTTGCAAGATCAAATGGCATTGTGGCCACATCCAGAATCATTCTCAAAGACCCGTCTGGAAGATCATGGCCGCTGTTCATAAGTAAGTGGGAAAGCAAAACCAGGGGTAGTTATCGTATAGCTATTAGAAAAGGATGGTACAAGTTTTATGAAGCCAACAAGCTCAAAAATGGGGATGTCTGCATATTCAATCTCAAACCGGTATCATCTAAGTCAGGTTCAGAATCAACTCGTGTCTTGGAAGTCCAGATAACCCGAGATGGATCCTAGTCCATTGGTCAATTTGTTGTTGTCTTTCAGATTTTGAACAAAGATTATCAAGCCAGAAGCATGTAACTTCGATGGCTGAAACCTCCTTTATGCTACTTTTGAAATTGTAATTCGGATTTCTGTTAACGGTTGAGTACTAATTATTATTCTACTAAGTTATTTTTAGTTTGTTCTTTATACACGTCATACTCTAAACTATTATGATATCTTTATTTAATCACGGTTTATTTTATACTTTACTCTCTGAAAGTTAAAATGAATTTACTTTTGTCGAACCCACCTCACTTTGAAATTAGTTTGCCTTCACCACATTCACATGCCTGCTTGGCCAATGGTAAAAACAACATATATATATATATATATACCATATTTAAATTTTGGTTTTGTAAACAACAATTAATTGATGAATGATTACAGAAAACAACATATAACAACTTGAAAAATTAGGACAATAACATTTGTGCTTGTTGTGCCTATAATTACTGTCTGGTCACCTCTTCTCCTTTCTTCACACTCTCTCTACTCAATCATACCTGCAAGCAATTCATTCACCCAGTCGTCACTAAAAATTACTGCACCATGCAACTAATTAAAAGTTTTTATTTTTATTTTTTTTTTCAAGTTTTACTTCCTATCGTGAAAATAAACATCACTTTCTACATTATGTGGTATAAAAATGTAGTCTTCGTAGCATGCATTTCAACACAAATTTAAGCCGAATTAAGCATGTTAGAAACCAAGAGGAAATTGGAACTATATCTTCCAAGTAAATTGGATTTGGAAATCTCATATATATGGAACCCAATGTAATATTGCAATGGCAACTGTCATCATTCATAATTTACATACCGATAAACTAGAAAGTACCCCAACACTATTGATCTTCTCTGGCTTGATATTAGCTTGATATGAACATCCACCACTTGTGTAGAGCAAACCCATAAACTGTGGCATAAGCAACCAATCTCATAGGATTTTTTATAAATCTGCAAAAGGGAGAATTGTCTCTTAGGTTACAAGTCAAACACTCCGGACTACCTAAATTTATTCCATGAATATACTTGTGATTAATAAAATAGGCAAACACGTTTTAGAACATTGAAATACAATGTGGTGGACCCTATAAGAGTGTCGCTCAAATCAAATAAACTTATTTGAGGAACCCCTCTATATATGTGTGTTATATACCATACATACGTAAAATATACTTAGATTGTATTCATGAGTAGAAAGAAGTTATCATATAGAAGTGAGAACAAAAAAAAATGTTAATTACTATATTGCCCTGAAATTTTAATTTTATTGTTGCTATCATTAAATTTTTGTACTCTTTAACACTTGACAGACAATATTTTCTTAATTCTCTCATTGAAAAAAAACAACATTTTCTTAATAACAGTACTGATTAATAAGTTGCTGCAAGCGGGTTTGTAACTCAAGTTACTAAGTAAAATATGATTATGCCGGCCGAATTTTGGGCCGGTCTAGTCCAATAGACCTTAAGTCGATGGGCCAAACAACGATCCCTAATTTTGTTTGTTGATGTTTTACTACTTAATGATGACCCTAAGCTAAACGCATAAACATCAATCAATTGTTCACTAATATTCTTCCACAACAAAATCACAACATTCAATTGAAAAACCAGTAAATCTCACATGTCCGAAAAAATAAAAATAAACTGACCTTCTAATTAACCCAGATCTTTGAGCAAGTTCAGAGGCTCTTTCCTCGGCTGAAACCGGAGACGTCCACCGCGAAAAGTCTCGGTCAAAGTAACCCCAATCGGGCAAGAGCAACCCAGAAATACCCAGCACACCAACCACGTAAGTTAACATCATCTTCTTGAAAGACTGTGTGCATACTCCAACTACCACTATAACTGCAGCCAACCAAACCAGAGAGGCCCTGAAAACGGCATCATTTGCCATGGGGTGGCTTGATGAAAATGACAAAGTTGAAGTAGGGGATGAAGATGAGTGAGAGAGTACTAGTGTGGGGAAGGAGGAAATGGGCAAGAATGGGTGATGGGTGGCGGCCATGCCAGCCACACAATACTCTCTCTCTCTCTCTCTCTCTCTCTCTCTCTCTCTAAGGATTTGCTTCAAATTAAGAGCAGAAGTGGTTGGAAAATGCTTTCAATGCGAATCCAGCTGTTGTTATAAATGCATTTTTCCTTCATGTTTACATTCTTTTTGAGTTCGGGGCTTAGCTGTTATTTGCATGGGGAATGCCACGTAATGCCCATTTCTTCATTTTTTTGGATTATTCGTTTTATTAGTCCCAGAACTTTGACTTGATTAGTATTTGAGTCCCTCAATTTCCAAAATCGTTTTTCGATGTCCTTCAATTTTAAATGGTCCTGTCATCAATTTTGTTAACTTTTTCTGTTAAATGCAGGGGTAAAATGGTATTTTTGTATTATTTTTAATTTCCAATGTTTGAATATTCCTTTTACCCAAAAAAATAAATTAAAAATTAAAAAATCTTATTCCTATCCTCAGTCAAAGTAAAAATTAAAAATTAGTTCTTATTCCTAAAAACTTGAATTTTTTTCTTTTTAATATTTTATTCATATTTTAATTAATTTAAAATTAATATATATATAAATACCATTTTGTCCCTGCATTTAATAAAAGTTAACAAAATTGACGGTAGGACCATTTGTCCTAACGAAACTGAAGTTGAAGAACCACGGAAATGATTTTGGAAATTGATGGACTCAAATGCAAATCGGGTCTAAGTTCAAGGACTAATAAAACAAATAACCCTCATTTTTTTACACTTAAAAATTGAATCTTGTTGAAGCTCCACAGAAGCTTGATGGGCTTGAGAGAGATTCCTATTCAAGCCCATGCATGCCTTACATATCTTCAACTTGGGTTAAGCCCATTTGGTTGGCTCGAAAGAATTTCGATTCTGAAGTAAAAGAATGAGATCGAAACCCTTTGAGAACCAACTGCATTGACTTTGATTTCACAACCAAAATTCTTGCAATTAATCAATGAAAACTTTAGTTTGGTATGTAAAAGATGATTCGGTTTCATCGCAATGTAGTACGTAGCATAAAAATGAAGTGAACTATTTCGATTTCATTGAAGGAAAAAAATAAACAAAAAACTTATCCAACATTTACAATAATTTGAGAAGTTTTGATTGGAATAGGAAAACCTAATGGTGCCCTGATCAGAAGAGGAAATGTTTGGGAACTGAAGAGGAGCTTATTGAGTCTGAATTCAACAGGTGTCCATTGATTAGTCCAGGGTGGATGGGGAGCTTTTGTGTGAGTCTGGTTGGAGTTAAAGGGAGATGTACATGATTGGCGATTGGGCCCAATAATTATTTGTTGTTTGCAAACTCATTTCAGAAAACAAATCAGTTGGTTAATTTGACAAGGAAAGCAGAGATAATTTATGATAATAAGTCAAGCTTAGCTTTCATCGCAGGCCTTTCCTTATTTATAAATAATTGGTCACCCGACGAGGAACATAGGCTGGAGGATCAAAATTTGTGTGTGTAGGAATCTTTTTTCTTTTTTTAAATAAGGCAATAATTTTGACATTTTTCTTGGTTTAGCTTTATGATGCTTCAAATTGTATATTTTATAAACTTTTCCGCACTTATAATTAAAAAGCTAAACAAAGTTAAATTAGGAGTGTCAAAATCGTTACCCTTAAATAATGCGAGCTAGCGTAGCTAACTAGAAGGTTCAAAAATGGGGTTGCAAGTTCATTTATTAAAGAGGGGGAAATTGCATCTCAGGCATCAAATAAAGCAAATTCTTAGACAAGTAGAAGCTACACTTTATGCCATGCCAATGGCAGCAGTCGTTAGTTTCTTAACTTTTACTCAGTTTTGGTGCTCATATATGAAATAAGCACTTATAATGTAGGTTGATTAATAGAGATACAAGGATTTTATTATTATTATTATTTATTTTATACAAGCGATATTCTACTTTAAACTAATCTAAACTACGAGGAGGGGAAATTCAAACTCAGGTGCAATGCAGAGTGGAGAGCACATTCGCTCTAGCCAACATAGCTAAGCTCCATCTCTACTAGATATAAGGATTAAGATTAAAGAAATTGGTTAGTTTATTAAGAAGCTGGACTTGTTGGGTACTTTAAATGAATATATCTTCAAAGGACAATGGCTTGTACTAGAAGATAACCTTTTACTTTAGTGGTTGATTTACAGAAGAGAAGTTTACCAATAGCAAGGGAAAATGTGCATAAGAAACCAGATGAATGACGACAAGCCACCAACAAATCCCATGGAAATGGAAGAGTTTCTCTCAAGCGTGTAAAGAATGTCTTGTGTGTCGCACACAAAAAAGAAAAAGAAGAGAAAAAATTGGTTCAAATTTGGGGCATTTGCTGCACCAACTTCCCCTCTAACTGCCCCACCCTCCAAGTCAAATGGGCCATATTTGCACATTTTCTACTGTCCCTTTCTACCAATTATATATACCCATGCCTACTGACACCAATAAATTTTTGGTCTTTTCTTTTGAAATAAATAATTTAAATTATATTTTATATGTTTGTTTCTGGGGTTGAATGGGGATTGGTACACATTGTTTTCAAGGATTTTTCTAATTTCTGATCACCTGATTGATTTTAATGAAAGCATTGAGAAACAATTGACAAGTGCCACATTATAATTGTTTGTATAGGCACCATCAATGAGGCCAACTTTGTATGCATTTTTTCTTCTTCTTTTTTCTCTGGAGAAATGATTATCATGTAGGATGGTGCGGCACAACTCAATTCTTGCTTCTAAAGAACCAGCTAGGTTCAACATCATTCATACTTAGTGGTTGTATCTTTATGACTAATTTATATCAATTTTTCAACTATTGAAATAGTTTATTTCAAGATTAATATATATATATATACATACACTATTTTTATCTTTTTCGTAAATCACAACAATTCATTAATATTTGAATTTATACCTAGAGAAATACCTATAGATATACACATACATAAAAATAGAACTTGATTTATGTTTTGAGGCTATTAAGAGAAATACATGATAATTTAATTAGTCAAGCTAATGATCATGAAATCTAACTAACACAATGTGGTAATATATTTATCATACATTCGGACAAAAATTAACTTTTAATCAGTTATTTAGATTTACAGTATATCAACGTAAGCGTGATATATAGTCGGAGAGTATAGCGAGGCAACATTTTCCTATATATCATATATAGTTTATATTTATACATAAATAATCACTTATTGTTGTAGATACACTAAGCCTAAGGGCTAAGAAGGTCTCATAGAGTTGAAGACCTAACGAGCTAAAACCTTTCGTGAAGCCATGCAAACGATGACGACAGTGCCTCTTCTTGCGTGCATGGATCGAGTTTGACAAAGAAGTGACCTGCAACGTTGACATTATGTTTCGAAAGTTTCGCTCATTTTCAGCTTTGGCATTAAAAATTAATTCATCGTATGGAAACATAGAAGCCCTTGTGCTAATTATTTTGTGTATAAATAGGCAGCCACAGTTTTTTTCTGGAAACAGATCAACTCAAGAAGCAATACATTTACAAACTGAAACAGAATGGGGAGATCTCCTTGTTGTGATGAAAGTGGCCTCAAGAAAGGACCCTGGACTCCAGAAGAGGATCAAAAGCTTGTGCAGTACATTGAAGAACATGGCCATGGAAGTTGGAGGGCTCTTCCAAAGCTTGCAGGTTTGCTTAATCAAAGCCTCTCTTTGTTGATAAATTTGGTTGTTTACCAGCTTAAGCTCACATTAAGACTACCCCTCACATGTCATTAAGATTTGTTGGTTTAACACTATCTCTGAAAGCTTGATTTAAAGGCCGGTGTCGGTCCAAAGTGTTCTTTGTTAGTTTCTGTTTTAGTTTTCGGGTTCGTCCCGCCTTGTAACCAAACAAAAACACAAAAGCTTGATTTAAATTGCTATGGTTTTCTCTTTTGTAGGTCTCAATAGATGTGGCAAGAGTTGTAGGTTAAGATGGACAAATTACTTGAGACCTGATATCAAAAGAGGCAAATTTACTGAAGATGAGGAGCAAACAATTCTACATCTCCATTCTATCCTTGGAAATAAGTAATTCTTTAATCCAATCTCTTTTTTCCAACGACTAAACCCATCAAATTTTCAATATGTTTGACTATTGGAACTTACTCTTTATATATCTATGCTTTTGTTTACAAGATGGTCAGCAATTGCAACACACCTAGATGGCCGAACTGACAATGAAATCAAGAATTTCTGGAACACCCATTTGAAGAAAAAGCTGATCCAAATGGGTTTTGATCCAATGACCCATCAACCAAGAACCGATCTCTTTTCCGGTTTGTCTCAGCTTCTGGCCCTGGCAAACCTGCAGGACCTCATGCAGCAATATCAGCCGTTAGATATTGATCAGCATGCTGCAACATTACAAGCAGATCAGGCTGCTCAGTTGGCCAAGCTTCAATACATGCAGCATTTGCTCCAATCTGTAGCCTATATAAGCAGTGGTGAGAATTATAGCCAGAACAGAAACACAGCTGACACAGACATGGAGGCTTTCAATTTATTGAACTCACTTGTTCCTTCTATCAAAGAAAACCCAATTTTAAATTCATCTCAGTTTGAAAATCCAAGCTCATTTTCTCCTGGATATGGTGGGACTTCTCAACCACTCCACCATCAAAGCCTACTGCCTCATGACCCACAAGTCCCTTTCAGTTCTCTACCACCTTTGAATAGCAATCATGAAATGGGCTCCAACTATACAATGGTCAGCCAAGAAGATAACCCACCTCATGATCATGATGACTCTCCATGGTTTGATAATCTTCTGTCTCCTGCTCCTAATTCTATTCCTCCAACTATGACCGGGATGTCGATTAGCAACCCAGGAGGAGATGTCTGCTGCAGCACTTCAAGCTATGGAGGTAGAAGTAGTGGTTCTTCTTCCTACTGGCCTGAACTCTTTCTTGAGGACGCCAATTATGCTTGAGGGATTCTTAGTTAATTACTATCATAGATTGAGAAAGATTTGGTGGTTGCTGCCTTTGTCGTTGATCATTATTATTTCTTACTTATTCCATGCATTTGCATGTGTATATACCGACATACAGATATGTGTGATGTAATGCATATCTACGTACATTTATTTGTACACGTACACATCTTATATATGTTTGTGCATTGTATTGTATGTACATTATTTGGGACTAAATTATCATGGAATATACTTTTTTCACATTATAATGTGATATATCATATTTGGTATTACTCAAAGCAAATATGGGAAACTCATGATCCTGGCAAGCCTGCATTGGTAAACTGTTCAGAAGACATTGGTGGTAGGACCCGAGTTATGTCGTGTTTGTGTCATGTCATTTACTCGCATCGAATTTGACAGCGACACTAACTCAACCTGATTCTTGTAGTTAAATAGTTGGTCATGGTTGTCAAAGCAACATAGAAAATGAAGGTTGATTAGGTTTGTTCCCCCCTTTTTCCCAATTCAAAGAAATAAATTTCACCACCTAATCCCATCCCATGGTTGTACACCATTCGACGTTTCTTATGTCATGACGATCATGTTAAAGACGTTTCTTATGTCATGACAATTAATCATGTTCAACAAGACTTTTTTAATGTCCAAACAATGCATGGAAATGGTGGCTACAAGTGGCAACTAACAAAGACAGGGATCTTTCTTTCAAGCAGAATAAATCAAATCATGTTGAAACAAGTTTAAGACTCCACTTATTCATGGTTCTGATAATCAGTGTGTATGATCTGTGTAAATATGTTTACCTCCTTTATTCTAGGCTTTATTGGAACTCTGGGATGCTACCCTAGGAACTCAACTCTTCACCTAGAAAAATACTAAAAAGACGAATAAAAAGCAGTGCAATAATGCAATGCAATGGGATCTTGATGAAGTGGTTTGGAGTGGAAATGTAGTAAGTGCTAATAAGTCAGTGGCAACAAAGTGGAGGCCTGCATATACAATATCATTAACTGGGTTTCATTTATGAAACATAATTAGTTTTTTAGCATCATCACAAGACGGGATTAGTCAGCTGTTCCAGCAGCGCCTACTCGATGCCAACACTCCTAATGATCTAGGGCTAACTTAGCCATTTTTTACAGGCTAGTTTAGCCTTTGATCCTTTAACTAGCAAATACTAAATGTTTCATTCAGTATTGAATAGATTGCCTATGGAAAACAGAGAGCTGTGATTGTCATTGACGATCACGACTACATGTGAGGAACTGTCACTAACACAACTATCTAAAGTTCAAGTTATGGAAAAACTACTTTGTGGAATTAACATGAAGTTTGACAAGCAGTTTTGATTGCTATAGATGATACATATATATCATTCAACATTGACATGAGATACTTAAATCAAAGCAATTTACAACTTCTGCTATAAGGTCGTACCCCCACCATCTGACATGAGAGATGCAGCAGCCGCAGCAGCAGTAGGAACAACCCCAGTTGAAATGCCCGGTTTTGACAAATGCAGGAGCCTGAGAAATCAATTCCAGGTGAATGAATATGTTGTCAAGTAAACAAATTTTCAATATAGAGTCATCATAAACCTTAAAATCAGTTTTCCTATATGCAATCTATATGCACTATTGAATGCCTCGTCATTTATAATATGATCAACAACGGTGCAAGAAATATTCAATTGGGACCCTTTGGACTGTCGCGGATCACCCAATGAAGACTTATTTATGAAAAAGATGATAGAGGATATCCAGCCACTAGATATGCAAGACAAAAAAGGACTAGTCTGTTCAGTTTTCAAGCGTGGACCACAGGGACCCCTAGCCATGAGGCATAGATCAACAAGCTTATGTGTAGGTATGTGGGCTTTAATGCTTTTTTATAAATAAATAAAAAAGTAGGGGGGAAAAAAACTTACGGTGCAAGATATTCACAAAAAGATGATACTGCAGCTGCAACTTCAGTATAGTTTTCAGATGTAGCAGGGGCTGTCACTTCTACCAACTGTATCCCAGGAGTTACAGGGACAGCCTCATCTGTGGCATGCAGTTGTAGCATCTTATTAACTGATGACACAGTCACAGTCATCTGTGTGCCCCTCTGGAAATGGAAGGCAAATCCCACCCTCAGAAGCTCATGGTCCAACTTGTAGCCAAGTGCATAAAATAAGCGAAGCACATTCTTGCTTGCTTTGCTTTCGATCATGGTTCTTACTAGAACTGAAATTTGCTCAGCACCTGCACCTCTCATTGCACCTCCTATATGCCTTACGGTCCTACAGAATTCAGAATTTGGCATAGATACAATCATATGTATGTGTGAAACACAAATTTCCACGTGTTAACAAATATGACAAGGCAGGTTTTTAAGTCTTACCATGTTGGTTCAGTTTGCTCAAGATTGCATATAAGTCGAACCTCTGAAGCTACAGCCCCTATAGAAAGGAAGATCATTACTAGAACGGCCTACAAAATAATTTCTTTCTGTGGTATTCAGCTGATATATACTGAACCAGACCACAAGTTGTTGCAGCAATCAATACAATATAACACTGTTGCTAATTATAAAAATCTTCAAAAAAATCCATCTAACCATCGCATCAAGGTTATTAATGAAAAAATGTGAACTTAAGAGTCGCAGAGGAAAAGTACCAAACAGATTAAAAAATAACGGGCTGCTATGAAAATTTATTTAAGCACACCAGGGAAGGCTTTCAACATCTCTTTAAATGAGTCCATAAAAGAGGAGAATTGACTATTCTGACTTTGGCTTAATTGTATAGAAAATGTGCACATTATTCTAGCCACACAGCTCAATATGAAAAGATGAAAAGAAATGAATTACCAAGGTTCGGGCCACTTTTAAGACATATCTCATGGACCCTCAAATTTTCTCTGCGAACACCACAAAGACCCTGAAGAAGAATCTCAAGGGCCTCAACATGCTGCAAATGAAAACCATATTTTAGATGCAGCTACAGAAACTACCCACAGATGCGGGAAAAGGGGTTCTTTTAGGGATCTATTTCCAATTGTGAACAAAATAGAGTCCATAATCATGAATAACTTGTACATGCAAGAAAACAAAAACTACTCAATAAAAAACCAAATATAGATTTTCTTCCTTTCTCGCATATTAACCTCAAATGAACAATTTGGTAAACATGGTTAGAAGATATGTGTCAAAAAGTGAGCTCTAAGCAGAAGATTCAATCTTTCTCCCCTAGCAGCAATACACAGATGTGCTATCAAGTGATCAGAATTTAGAGGCATTTCCAGAAATTGTATAACAAAATGTAAGCCTAACCCAACCCCCACATTATCAAAGTACTTACCTGTGTTTCTATAATTCCCTGAACCACGCACTCCATCAAGTTGGTACAGTTGATCTAAGAAAACCCAGTAAACTCTTTATAGAAAATATGTAGAATTGACGGGAAAAACATCAAGAAATCAAGCATAAACTTCTGAGGGAGTGATTACGAATCAAAAATACTAACCGGTTAGTTGCAGCTCGGGCGCGACAGCAGCAAGCTAAAAGAATGGAGAAAGAAGAGGGGTTCCTATGGGACCTGGAAAAAGTTCAAAACGTGAGTGACCCAGAGAAAGGAGAGAAAAAAAATTTATACTGCTTTTTCAGCTAGACATTGGGTTCCAATTTTACCCAGAGAAAAAAAACTGTGTCGCAGCCTCCTACCTCTGTCCAGTTCGCAGCCCCTCCGCCAGTCGTCCCTCCCACCTCCGTCCAGTTCACAGTCCCTCTCTGCAGCGCCCTCCCTCCCTGTTTGTATTCCTTTCCCCAATCCTTCAATCTCCTTATCTAGGTTGCTTTTATCTCCCTCAAAACCTCCAGATCCGAGTTCTCTTTATCCAACTTTACTCTCAATCCCGCAATGCCTTGACAAGAGATGATCAGATACACGCTTTCAGAAAGATGTGCAAAGCAAACTTAACCTAAAAGGCCCCAAGAAATTCTTGATTGGAATGTGATGATAAAAGCCAACTATTAAATAAAGTGATTCTCAGAGAGAGAGAGAGAGAGAGTGAGGGAGAGAGAGATGAAGGAAAAGAAGAAGGGGGGGGGGGGGGGGCAGCAGCAAGGGGGTAGAGGCACTGCAGCCAAGATCTGCAGTCGTTTTCTTTCTTTTTTTTATTAATTTTGTAAAATTGAAACCTAATGTCTAACTGGAAAATAATTTAATTATTAGAGGATAAAAAGACCCGTGTCAATATATAGGTAGAAATATCATCAGTTGACGTGGTGATATCATATTATTCTATAATTTCTACAGAGAAAGACTACAATGAGGAGTTAAAGTGATGAGGTTATTTGAGGAGACCGATCCGACCGTCAAAACATTTAAAATATTTAAGTCTCATGATTTCTTTACATTTGTTGATGGTGAGATTTGACCTCCTCAAATAACCTCCTCATTTTAACTCCTCAAGAGAGACTGCACAAAAATCTTTGCTGGGTATAAAATTGTTTGGGCCTTAAAAAGCCCATTTAAACGCTTTATATAAGGGGAAATTTAACATCATTGATAGGATTTAAAATTAGAAATTAAATAAAAAATTCGAAAGAAAAGGATACCTCAGATTTTGGCTGCTGCTCCTCTTCAAACTACGATTGAACAACACCTCACAATTCAGACCAAAAAAAAGAACAAAACCTCACAAAACTTCGAACCAGAGAAACAGAAATTGGTTAGATATGGAGTAAACTTGGGAATAAGGAAGCCTTCTAGTTAATGGGTATTTGGGGAATTATCTGAGAAGCTGATATTTAAGGCGATGAGTACTCGTACCTACTTATGATTTTGTGCAAAAATCGTAGGTTTGGTGAAGACGAAGCTCGACCATTTGAATTGCTTGACCTGGTGAAGACGCAGACGCAGACCTGGTGCTCGCGTGTTTTTGAGTCTTGGGCTGGACTTAATTAAGAGGACTACATTAAGCCCACCTAATGAGGTTCTAAGCCTACCTAATCCAGGTCTTATTGCTAAATAGTCCAATCCATGTCCTTGTCCGGTTTACCAAATGTGTCCTAAAAACATATATATAATTAGATTGGTTCGGTTTAGTTGGATTTTTATCGGAACTCATAAGAAATAACATAATTGAAATCTGTCAAATTGAATTGCTTGACTGGTTTAATCGATCTCATTTTATTTTATTTATCTAAATATGGAGATTTGAACTTGAAATCTCTTCAGCAAAATAATGTAGCTAATAATTTGATTCAATTTTAAGCACCTCTATTGGCAGCGCAAAAATGAGTGATAATAAATAGGTACAAGGATGGAATGAGACTTTGATTAGGGAAAAAAATGTAGTAGGAATGTAGACATTTCTACATTATGTTAGGTTAGCTTTTTGGTAGAAGATGAAAAATAAAATAAACAAATTTGTAGGTTTTCAGAGGTGGTCCTGCCAGCTTGTAAACAAAATGCAAGGGGACAGAACCGATACAAAATATCAAAAGAAGGAAAATTCTACAATGGGCTTGGTGTATCCATGCGCCCAAAATATCAGCCATTGGATGAGTAAGTGAGTTTGAGGGTTAAATCCAGACCATTAAATGCTGGTAACCGGTTAAAAGGGTTGCTGTAGGTAAAAGTGAATAAAATAAAACTGAAACAGGAAAAGAAAAATAAAACAAGAAATGAAAGGGATCGTGAATTGCTGCTGAGGCCTCTGCATCAACGGCACTTTCTCTTTCATCTCTCCCTCTCTTCCTCTACATGTGAATTGCTTGATTCTGGAGATGAAATTCAGAAGATATTAAATATCGGTGGCTGGGCATTTTGGGTTTAGGGTTTACAAAAAACCAGTGGAAACTAGTTGCTGTTGCTGAAACGAATTGAAGTGGCCAATGCAAAGGTAAAATTAATAGCTTTATAGTAGTTTATCCTTGTCCACTTGAGTTCCCAAAAACCAGCAATATAACATTTGGCTATATTGATCTGCTCAAAGAAAACTAGCTATTTCCATGGGTAATTTTCCCTCTATGAAATCAAGTAATTATGTAATGAAAAGAAAACCAGAAAAATTAAGCAGAGATTAATGCAGGCCAGGAAGCAACAAAGCAGAAGTAAATGGGTTTTTGATTTGCTGAAAAGAAAGTAATTGTAATTTGAGTTATTTCACAGACAAGAAACACAATATGATCAATGTCAATATCTTTCTCTTCTTTAATATTGGGCATATTGTTGATGTTGAAAAGTTTGTGACTCATTTGAAAAACATTAGATAGAATTTGTTAATTGTATTGCAAATGCCATGATATTTGTAGCCTTGCATTTTGGTAATGGAAATGTAAGAGGGACTTGAATATGTCATTTTGAATCCAATTACCAATTAGTTAGTCCTATTTTGCAATTATTGTATCCATATTGACATGTTATTGGTTGTTTATTACATTTTGAGAACATATGTGAGTTGTCAATGCAACTGACAAACAGTTACTTCGAATTGCATTATAGGCTTGCAATTGACAAACAGTTACTTATAATTGCATTATAGGCTTGCAATTGACAAACAGTTTCTTCTAATTGCATTATAGGCTTGCAATTGATAAACAGTTACCTCGAATTGCATTATAGTCTTGCAATTGACAAACAGTTACTTCTAATTGCATTATAGTTTTGATTTGCTGAAAAGAAAACCATTGTAATTTGAGTTATTTCATAGAGAAGAAACACAATATGATCAATGTTTCTTTAATGTTGGGCATATTGTTGATGTTGAAAAGTTTGTGACTCATTTGAAAAACAGTAGATAGAATTTGTTAATTGTATTGCAAATGCCATGATATTTGTAGCCTTGCATTTTGGTAATGGAAATGTAAGAGGGACTTGAATATGTCATTTTGAATCCAATTACCAATTAGTTAGTCCTATTTTGCAATTATTGTATCCATATTGCCATGTTATTGGTAGCTTCTTACAATTTGAGAACATATGTGAGTTGGCAATGCAATTGGCAAACAGTTACCTCGAATTGCATTATAGTCTTGCAATTGACAAACAGTTACTTCTAATTGCATTATAGTTTTGATTTGCTGAAAAGAAAACCATTGTAATTTGAGTTATTTCATAGAGAAGAAACACAATATGATCAATGTCAATATCTTTCTCTTCTTTAATGTTGGGCATATTGTTGATGTTGAAAAGTTTGTGACTCATTTGAAAAACATTAGATAGAATTTGTTAATTGTATTGCAAATGCCATGATATTTGTAGCCTTGCATTTTGGTAATGGAAATGTAAGAGGGACTTGAATATGTCATTTTGAATCCAATTACCAATTAGGTAGTCCTATTTTGCAATTATTGTATCCATATTGACATGTTATTGGTTGCTTCTTACATTTTGAGAACATATGTGAGTTGTCAATGCAACTGACAAACAGTTACTTCGAATTGCATTATAGTCTTGCAATTGACAAACAGTCACTTCTAATTGCATTATAGGCTTGCAATTGACAAACAGTTACTTCTAATTGCATTATAGGCTTGCAATTGACAAACAGTTACTTCTAATTGCATTATAGGCTTGCAATTGACAAACAGAACAGTTTGTTTGCATTCTTGTCACCCAATTGCCATTATATGTGCATAATTATGAAATGTAGAATCTCTCAGTAAAGAGTAATCCTTCATAATTTAATTGTATGTTTATATTTCTACTAAATGCAATTGATGTGTATCCATTTATTTTCATATTAATTGTGCCATGAAAGACATGTTGCCTATTTTCAGGAAATGGAAGCAGAAACAAGTAAAACGAATGGAATTCAAGGCCAAAACTCTGTCCCTAACAGTGAAGGTTATTTTGCAGAGGCTGAGTCACTTGAAGAAACTGAAAATGTCCCATCTTTACAGATTTTGGACAGTAGAACAGAAGAAAGTACTGAGAAAAGCGGACAGTTTGAGTATGATGGGTTAAACTTTCAAAATATGAGCATTGCTGATTTTGCAGAGAGAGAGTTTGCAAAAGTTGAGGAAGCAGAAAGATTTTACTGCAACTATGGTCTTGCAATTGGTTTTAGCATAAGAAGAAGTCGTTTGAGACGTAGCGAGGGTGGGGTTGTGATGGGAAGACAATGGGTGTGTTCAAAAGAAGGGAGTAGATCAAAGAAATGGACGAATAGAGATGATATGGTTCGTACACCAAGGAAAGAGACTAGAGAAAATTGTCATGCTACATTTGCTGTGAAGTATTGTCCTAAACGGAATGCTTATATTATGACTAAATTTGTAAAGGAGCACAGCCACCGACTTGCTAACTCACGTGAGGTGCCTTTTCTTCGTTCGCACCGGTGTGTTACGGAATCTAACATAGCACAATCTATGTCTATGAGAAAAGCCTCTATTAAAACCAATCGGACATACGACTATATGGTTGACCAAGCAGGTGGATACATAAAAGTGGGGTTCACCAGTAAGGATTTATATAACAGGATGGATTTCGAGCGTCGACAAGTGGTATTGAATGGTGATGCACAAGCTTCTATAAGCTACATGAATGCCAAGGCAATAGCAGACCCGGAATTTTTTTGCATGTTTAGTGTAGATGAGGAGAATAGATTGGCAAATTTGTTTTGGAGAGACTCTCAATCTCTACATGATTATTGTTGCTTTGGGGATGTGGTGATATTTGATAGCACGTACAAAACCAACGTATATGACAAGCCTTTAGTGGTGTTTGTTGGTGTAAACAATCATAACGCGACTACAGTTTTTGGTTGTGCATTTCTTGGTGATGAGACTGCTGATACATATCGTTGGGTACTCAGAACTTTTTTAACTTCTATGAAGGACAAGAAGCCCGTATCTATTGTCACAGACGGGGATGAGGCAATGCGCGTAGCGATTGATGAAGTTTTTCCCGATGCACATCATCGTTTATGTACATGGCACATCATGAGGAATGTGAACACCAATGTGAATAACCCAGAAATTGTAAGGGAGTTTAGCTATTGTGTGCATGGTGGTTTGACACCAGTGGCGTTCGAACAACATTGGCAGCAAATGATGGATACATATGATCTAAAAGGTGATTGGATCGAGATGATGTATCGTAAACGAAAACGATGGGCTGAAGCGTACTGCTTGGGGCATTTTTTTGGTGGGAATACCACCACACAACGTGTCGAGGGTATGCATAAGAATTTGAAGGATGGAATTGGTAGAGGCATGAGGTTAGTGGAGTGTATTCCACGGATTGAAAGATCATTATTGAGGTTGAGAAATGAGAATGTGAAGGATGACTTTGATTCCAACAATTCACAACCAGTCCTTCGTACACACCTCCGATCACTAGAGGAACATGCAGCTTCTATTTTCACTCACGACATTTACAAGTTGATAAGAAATGAGATAAACAAGGAGGCAAAATTAATTCTCGTGCAACCCGTAAGAAACAATGAAGATCCTCGTGTTTACACATTTTCCAAATTTGGAAGACCCGATGAGAAATGGATTGTAGTGTACTACAAGAAAGAGCAACATGTACAATGTTCGTGCAAATTATTTGAATCCAGTGGAATTCCGTGTTGTCATATGTTTGGAGTCATGAAATGTGATCATATGGATCAAATACTTCCGACCTTAATAATGAAGAGATGGACAAAGGATGCAAGAAGTGGGAGTGAATTCCTAGTCAAGTCGGATGATGTTCCCAACGAAACTATTCAAATGGCTAGGTTTGGGTCATTAAGCGCTGATTTTAACAAGCTTTGTTTTTATGGGTCGCAGACAGAAGTCGCTTACAAGAGGCTAAAGGCTGAATTTGGGAGATTAAATACTTTGGTTGAGACATGGAAGGAGCAACATGAGCAAACTAGTCTTAATCTAGGATGCCATAATAATATTGTAAGAGATCCCATAGTTGCTAAGACAAAAGGAAAGCAAACAACGGGAAGCAAAGGCAAAAAGGCCCCACAATGCGGAGAGTGCAAGGTTACTGGTCACAACAAAAGAAACTGTCCAAATCGCATTGTTGGTGAGGGAGGTAAGCGGAAAAGAGGTTATACACGTGACAGGAGCAATATTCAGTCTAGTTTTGGACCAGAAGATGATACAAGTTTTGGGAACAAAACATTTTATTCCGCCTCAAGTTGTGCTCATGGGACTAAGACGTTGTCCTCTTCTTATACAACCCCTTACTCGAGCTTCTCATGTGGCGAAATGTCTAGTGGCTCCACTCATTACACCTCTGATGGTTTCACCTTTGAGCCACCTGAGTATAGTGTATTGGAATCACAATTTGACACACAAGACACGTCACCTAGAGATTGTAATAGATTTTGGGTTCCATTCACCCCAATAAAATGACATGGATTATAGTACTTCTACTATATATATGGTTTAAGTTTTATGTACGAAATATTCAAAACATACAAATAGTTCATGTATTTCTCCAACTTTTGGCATGACATATATCATTAGTGTTATTTTGTATCTATGTTAATGTTACATGAAGGAGTTTTGATACATTAATATTGATATTTTATTATGATTTTGCATGATTAGAATGGTTATATGCAATAAATTCCATTGTTTTTCATATTTTGGTTATGTACTTAATTCTGAAGATACATGAAAAATGGGAAAAACGATATGGCAGAGTTCTTTGGAAATTGCCAAACAGTCAATATGAGTTTGCAACATGAAATGGCAATTGCACATTGTGTGTTTGTCATTTTCATTGTCCAATTCAGAATGTTTTCACCATCAAACTTTCATAATTGAGTTAGTCAGATATAGTCATTCTTAGTGTTTGTTAAACTACAAATTTGAGATAGTTAACAACCAATCTTTGTGGGCATAATCTTTTACTTGCACCCTTGACTATTTTTCAATATGTGCACTATTGTTCACAATGTGCACTTGCACGTTTAACTTTGAATAATTTCAATATATTAATTAGGTTCAAACAAATATTTTCGCACAAAATTCTTTACATTTCAATTTGTATTGTTTGTGGTAGGTCATAAAGTTATTACAATGTGGCTTTAAATTTCAATTTAAGTAATAAATGTAATAATCAATTTCAAACCCTAATATTATCCAATTAGTCATACAATCGAAATGGAGTAGGATGATTCGTAAATTCACAGGAGGATTAGGGTTACACATATGCGGGTGAGGAATGAAAGAATGTGGGGTTTAATGTGAAGAGAAATAGATTTGAAAAAAATAAAAGACAAAAAAGGTTTTTAAAAAATTCAAAACGCACAAGAGGCATTCAAACCCCCACTGCAACAAAAAGGCAAGACATTTTTTGGTTGAAATTTTAGGGCTTATTTGGTATTTGATTTGTGTAACAACCCAAAGATGTATTATTTTTTTCTTATTCATTTATTCAATAAAAAGACTATTTGCCCCATACTATTTTATTAGAGAAAAAGTTTACTCTTTTTTTTTTTGGGAGGAATTTGGGAATTCCGATTCTACTGTTGCGTAGAGCACGTCGACACGAGTCCATAGACACGTAATGACCTCGAATCCGAATCGTATTGAAGAAAATATGGTCAAATTATGTTGAGGGGCAACAACGTAATTTTTGAAATCAGATTTGTATATCTGACTTTCTTCTCTCTCTCTCTCTTTATTTCTGTATCTCTCTCTCGATCTCTCCGCGAGCCAGCCCCTCCCCCTTCAATTTTTCACACAGCGCCGCACCTCCAAACCTCCATAACCACCGACGCCGACCAACCCAACCCTCGAGACCGGACCCAAAACGTCCGGCCAGACCTCGCCGTCACACCCCGAGCCATCACCGCCTCGTTCCCGTCTTCCAGGAGGCGGAATATTGCGAAAACAGGCCGGTTTTCCCTAGAATTTCACAGTCGTCGTTCTCCGTACTCCGGCCACCACTTTTGGCAATCAAGGTATGGATTTCCACCTTTGTTTCATGCTCTAGCTGGTAGGATTGGGTGTATTGATCAGATTTTAGGTCTAGTTAGAACTGGGTGTATTGGGCATTACTGTTTAGATTGGCCTTCTGGCCCAAGAACAAGAAACATTTCTTCAACCTAACTGGTCACTGTCTCAGATTCTCAGAAGCAGGACATTCACAGGCACCTCCAGGACCTCTTCAACTTCGCAAACTCTTGCACGTTTACTTCTCCAACTCCCAAAGCTTCAAACTTTTCAGTGAGTATTTTCCTTTTGTCTGCTCGAAATTTTAAAGGATTTTGAATCACTTACTGCCATGGCCGCCCTTACTGAAAATTGATTTTAATTTGGCAATTTTAGATTTTTGTTTGTAATTTTTTTCCTTCTGTGACAAATTGTGTTATTGGAATTAACTAGTGGGTCTGCTCTGCTGTAATATGCATAAGGGTTTATATGCTTGCTTATTTTTATCTTTTATTATTATTTTTTATCTTGGTTAAGTTGTTTACCTAGTATAGCTAGACCAGGGGAGAACTTGTCCCTTGTATTGTTCTGTTCTCTTCTTAATCAAATTATGTTGCTTATTACCAAAAAAAAAAGAAGAAAAAAAGAGGCAATGAAGGGACAGATAGAGAAGCAGGTAACAGTATATACTCTAGTTCAAAATAGATTACAAAAACCAAGAGGACGTGTTTTCTTCTTTGTTTTTGGTTCATGGGGATACTTCTATCTTGCCCATATTACGTCATGCTGCCTACGATTGCAAATTCTAAGCCATTCTTTTAGGACTTCATGATTTGGGTTTCAGGATTATGTCCTACGCCCAATTCCAATTCAGATTTATATTGTGTTCTATTCCTACAGTTTTTGGTATGATTGTTATTCTTTTTTATTGACCGGTTTTGTATTTTTGTTCAGGCCTTTCAGTTGTGAATATGGGGAAGAAGCCCTCGACGAATAAGTCAACTTCCCAGAATCGCTGCAAAGGCAAAGGTTTAGTTCCTACACTGGTGGCGCGGAACACGGCAGCAAAGGGAAACAACAATCGTTCTGTTGTAACCAGTCAGCGGGGTTCCAGTTCCACAGCATCCCACTCAAATCCTGCTGATCACCCTTTCTTTGGCGTGAGGCGATACACACACAAGAACCACAACTCATCGGATCCTGTGCTACATGTGAATGTCACTAACCATTTATCTTATAAGGTAATTATCCAATTGCATTTAGCACTTACAATTACCTGTATACTGTCTAGTAATTGGATGGTTCATAAATCCAATTGCATTTTAAGTGTGCGCAATTGGATTTCACATATGTAATTACCTGCCTACTGTTTGGTGATTGGATGAAATTAAGCAATATGCACTTACTGCACACCATCCAATTGCATTTAAAATGTGCGCAATTGGATTTCACATATGTAATTACCTGCCTACTGTATGGCGATTGGATGAAATTTAGAAATATGCGCTGAACACAAAGTTTGCCTTCTTGTACTTGCATCTAATGCTATTATTAATACTTGCAGAAGAATTTGACACACATTAAGGGCTGTGGAAACAACACACTATGTGGTTTGTGGTATCGGCATGAATTGCCTCCTCGAGTGCAGGAGAAAGTAGCTTCTGCGGGGTTTGCAGACTTTGCAATTCTACTTGGAACAAAGGGAAGAAGAGACAAACACCTCCTGATGGCATTGGCGGAGCGGTGGTGGGACACAACACATACATTCCATCTAGATGAGGTTGGGGAGCTTACCATGACCCCAAAGGACTTTAGTGCCATAACGGGTTTACCCGTATGTGGGAAGTCTTTAAAGTATGACATGGAGGCTCATACCAAAACCGAGGAGGTGGTGAGGCTCTTTGGGACCCCCATTCGAAGCATCCTCAATGCTAAAATGAAATACAGGGACATTGTTAATAAGTACAAGAGGTGGAAGCCCCAAACCCCTGAACAAGAAGACCAGTTAACGCGTGTCTTCATTCTTGCAGTGCTTGGCAGCAGTTTGTGCAATGACAAGAGTGATTCTGTGTACTTGTATTACATGCCAAGCCTTGCTAAAGTTGAGGAAATAAAAGACTATAATTGGGGCGGGGCTGGGTTAGCATGCATGTATCTTTCCATGGATGCTCTTTCTCGAGGGCTAGTGACAAGCATAGGAGGATATTGGCGAGCATGGGAGGTGAGTCATTTTGTGTTGGGCGATTTAATGATTATTACAATTGCTTGTTATGTGGTAATGTTGTTGTCATAGCTAACAACGGTTGTACGTTTTTGGTTTATAGGTATGGGCTTGCGAGTATTTTAAGCCACTAGCTTTAACCCGACCATTGAGTGATGTGGAATCCTTTCCGCGGGCATATCGCTGGTTATCTGCCCCAGATGTGCGGGAAACATCCCACAAGTTGGAGCATTTTAGGACAACACTCCGATATATCAGTACTGATCAAGTGAATTGGCATCCATGGGGAATCGATGATGCGAACCTACATGATTATGTGCAAAAAAGCATTCCTATGACAAAACAAAGGATTCTACTGCAAGGACCAGCTGGGTATGCTTGGTATTTAGGAGAAAGGGTATCTGTACAAAGCCTAGGTACAACAGAGTCGCAAGTCCCAACAAGACCCCCTAGAACCATGCTTAAAGACATGAAAGTGCATGCTTCGGACAAAGAAATCAAAGCAGCACTTAAAGGCTTTGATGCAGAGGACTAGTTGGCAGAAACCACTGATTATAAACTCTTTCGAAATGAGTATGTCAGATATAAGCATTATCCAACTGTCAGCAATACTGTAAGTTGTACTTTTGATAATGGTCCTTAATAATATCGTAATTTACATTATGCAAAACTGGATGAAATTAAATTCATAGCACATAACTATGCAGAGTGCAGACGAAGGTGTGTCCTCTGTTGGTCTGAAGTTTCAAGCTAGTGAAATTAAAATTCCTTCATGGAGTGTATCTGTGGTGGGATGGGGGGATGCAGATGATTGTGAAGTGTTGGATATCCCAAGAGGCAAGTCTAGCACGTGCCTACCACTCCCGGAGCATGTGAAATATGTAAGTTTCAGGTTAAGGATCGGATTTAACTTATGGCTTGGTAACTACACGAATATTTTAATTTCCTTTACACATAACTTGTTTGTACTATAGGTAAGTGCATCGACAGCAACACAACTATTGGATATGATTAGTGGCCTAAATTCATTACTCTTCACTAATCGCATGGCTGCTAGGACAATCATAAGCGAGCTTAGACAGGTAATGTTGGATTGAATTGCTTGTAGGAGTTTTTCCAAATAAATGCAATATGATTTCAAACTCCACTCGTTATATATTGTGGCAAATATGCATGATATTTTCTGAAATGCAGTGCCTTTGATTAGAATTATATGCGGAGGACTGATAATTTATGTGAATTAGGTTTGTAAGCATAAAAAAATATATATTCATGCTGCTGTTGATGTAATGCATGATAGTAGTTATGATGATTCTGTGCAATACTTGTTATTTTTTTTCAATACAATGTGCCATACTTGTTACTTTATATTAAGTTAAAGATTAGGCGACATTCATAATTGCAGTAATCATCAAAGGTTCTGACTTTGGTTTTGTAGGGGACATACACTCACCACAAACAGAACCCCCTTGCTATAAAAGAAATTGCTGATGCGGAAGATGATTGTGGTTTTGAATATAAGGATGATGAGGACAACGAGAATGGTTTTGAGACATCAAGTGAGGATGGTGAGGAGGATGAGGAAAATGTGGAGGATGAGGATGACGAGGAAAACGAAGAGGATGAGGAACACGTGGAGGATGAGGAGGTCGAGGAAAACAGGGACGAGGATGAAAATGACCAGGATGACGAGGAAGATGAGGTATTAGTGAGGGAGACCACAACCAAGTCACCACCCCCTAACACCAAAGGAAAAGGAGTTGTGGCAATTAAAGGAAAAGGCACAGCATCACCAAAAAAACGCAAGACCTGTTTGCCGGAACAAGAACCAGAACCACACCCTATTAGTAAGAGGATAAGGCTAAGGAAGAAGACATAAATTGTGTTATGGATATTTTGTCTTTGTAGTATACGTTGATAAAATTGTGAACATAAGTGAGATTATATATTTTGTGGTAGATGTTAACTAGTAGCTTATGTAACTTGGTTGATGCTACAAACTTATTACATAATGATGTCAACTATGATTGTCTATTGTTGTCTGTGAATGGATTGAATGAGTTCAGTTGAAAGGAAGTGACCATAAGATGGAAATGTCACTGATATGTTGCCTTGCCTATGAGGAAAAAGAAATAATTCAATTGACAAACGGTGAGTTGGAAATTGAACAAGCATAATGCAATTGACAAACAGTGAGTTGGAAATTGAACAAGCATAATGCAATTGACAAACAGTGATTGGAAATTGAACAAGCATAATGCAATTGACAAACAGTGATTGGAAATTGAACAAGCATAATGCAATTGACAAACAGTGAGTTGGAAATTGAACAAGCATAATGCAATTGACAAACAGTGAGTTGGAAATTGAACAAGCATAATGCAATTGACAAACAGTGAGTTGGAAATTGAACAAGCATAATGCAATTGACAAACAGTGAGTTGGAAATTGAACAAGCATAATGCAATTGACAAACAGTGATTGGAAATTGAACAAGCATAATGCAATTGACAAACAGTGATTGGAAATTGAACAAGCATAATGCAATTGACAAACAGTGAGTTGGAAATTGAACAAGCATAATGCAATTGACAAACAGTGAGTTGGAAATTGAACAAGCATAATGCAATTGACAAACAGTGATCGGAAATTGAACAAGCATAATGCAATTGACAAACAGTGATTGGAAATTGAACAAGCATAATGCAATTGACAAACAGTGAGTTGGAAATTGAACAAGCATAATGCAATTGACAAACAGTGAGTTGGAAATTGAACAAGCATAATGCAATTGACAAACAGTGATCGGAAATTGAACAAGCATAATGCAATTGACAAACAGTGAGTTGGAAATTGAACAAGCATAATGCAATTGACAAACAGTGAGTTGGAAATTGAACAAGAATAATACAATTGACGAACGTCTGTTTGAAATTGCAAACGTGCATGTATGCCTATTTTCTTAACTTCTGGCTTGGTTTTCCACACGATTTCACTTCCCATTCGAAATAGTTTTGTAACCCCAAAGTTTATATTTTTTTTGGGTTAAAAACATGCGATTGTTGTCCTCTGTTAATATTTTGTAAACATCTATTTAATTTATAATTAAATAAAAACAGAAATGTATATAAGCGAAGGTGGGATAGTAGATAAGTAAATTGGGATAAAGCTAAAGACATGTAGTACAACACTAAGGTGACTAGGGACATTAGGAAATTAAATTGGGTCCTTATATGTGTAAACACACATGTTTACTATATTAAGGTCTCGTTTTACTCGGTTTTGGATAGTTATGTTCCATAAGAGTGTAAAATGCATCCTTAATGTTATAATGTCGTAATTTACAAAGCTAAACACATGTAGTACAACATTAGGGTAAAGGGGAACATTTGGAAGGTAAATTGGGTCCTTATACTTGTAACCAAGGAGGTTTACAATATTAAGGTCTTGTATTACTCTGTTATGGATAGTTATGTTCCATGAGATTGTAAAAGCCATCCTTAGTGTTGTAATATCGTGATTTACAAAGAGAAGGACATCTTGTACAACACTAAGGAGACTAGGGAGATTAGGAAATTAAATTGGGTCCTTATACGTGTAAACACACATGTTTAATATATTAAGGTCTCGTTTAACTTAGTTTTGGACAGTTATGTTCCATAAGAGTGTAAAATGCATCCTTAATGTTATAATGTCGTAATTTACAAAGCTAAACACATGTAGTACAACATTGGGGTAAAGGGGAACATTTAGAAGGTAAATTGGGTCCTTATACTTGTAACCAAGGAGGTTTACAATATTAAGGTCTTGTATTACTCTGTTATGGATAGTTATGTTCCATGAGATTGTAAAAGCCATCCTTAGTGTTGTAATATCGTGATTTACAAAGAGAAGGACATCTTGTACAACACTAAGGAGACTAGGGAGATTAGGAAATTAAATTGGGTCCTTATACGTGTAAACACACATGTTTACTATATTAAGGTCTCGTTTTACTCGGTTTTGGATAGTTATGTTCCATAAGAGTGTAAAATGCATCCTTAATGTTATAATGTCGTAATTTACAAAGCTAAACACATGTAGTACAACATTAGGGTAAAGGGGAACATTTGGAAGGTAAATTGGGTCCTTATACTTGTAACCAAGGAGGTTTACAATATTAAGGTCTTGTATTACTCTGTTATGGATAGTTATGTTCCATGAGATTGTAAAAGCCATCCTTAGTGTTGTAATATCGTGATTTACAAAGAGAAGGACATCTTGTACAACACTAAGGAGACTAGGGAGATTAGGAAATTAAATTGGGTCCTTATACGTGTAAACACACATGTTTACTATATTAAGGTCTCGTTTTACTCGGTTTTGGATAGTTATGTTCCATAAGAGTGTAAAATGCATCCTTAATGTTATAATGTCGTAATTTACAAAGTTAAACACATGTAGTACAACATTAGGGTAAAGGGGAACATTTGGAAGGTAAATTGGGTCCTTATACTTGTAACCAAGGAGGTTTACAATATTAAGGTCTTGTATTACTCTTTTATTGATAGTTATGTTCCATGAGATTGTAAAAGCCATCCTTAGTGTTGTAATATCGTGATTTACAAAGAGAAGGACATCTTGTACAACACTAAGGAGACTAGGGAGATTAGGAAATTAAATTGGGTCCTTATACGTGTAAACACACATGTTTACTATATTAAGGTCTCGTTTAACTTAGTTTTGGACAGTTATGTTCCATAAGAGTGTAAAATGCATCCTTAATGTTATAATGTCGTAATTTACAAAGCTAAACACATGTAGTACAACATTGGGGTAAAGGGGAACATTTAGAAGGTAAATTGGGTCCTTATACTTGTAAACTCGGGTGTTTACAATATTAAGGTCTTGTATTACTCTGTTATGGATAGTTATGTTCCACGAGATTGTAAAACTCATCCTTAATGTTGTAATATCGTGATTTACAAAGAGAAGGACATCTTGTACAACACTAAGGTGACTAGGGACATTAGGGAATTAAATTGGGTCCTTATACGTGTAAACACACAGGTTTACTATATTAAGGTCTCGTGTTACTCGGTTATGGACACTTATGTTCCATAAGAGTGTAACTTGAATCCTTAATCCTGTAATGTCGTAATTTACAAAGCTAAACACATGTACTACAACATTAGGGTAAAGGGGAACATGTAGATGGTAAATTGGGTCCTTATACTTGTAACCAAGGAGGTTTACAATATTAAGGTCTTGTATTACTCTTTTATTGATAGTTATGTTCCAGGAGATTGTAAAACCCATCCTTAGTGTTGTAATATCATGATTTACAAAGAGAAGGACATCTTGTACAACACTAAGGTGACTAGGGACATTAGGAAATTAAATTGGGTCCTTATACGTGTACACACACAGGTTTACTATATTAAGGTCTCGTGTTACTCGGTTATGGACAGTTATGTTCCATAAGAGTGTAAATGGCATCCTTAATCTTGTAATGTCGTAATTTACAAAGCTAAACACATGTAGTACAACATTAGGGTAAAGGGGAACATTTGGATGGTAAATTCGGACCTTATACTTGTAACCAAGGAGATTTACAATATTAAGGTCTTGTATTACTCTGTTATGGATAGTTATGTTCCAGGAGATTGTAAAACCCATCCTTAGTGTTGTAATATCATGATTTACAAAGAGAAGGACATCTAATACAAAGAAAAATGACCCCCAATACAAAGCAAAAAGAACCTTCGAGGAGTAAATGCAGTCATTATCCTTGTAACCAAGGTGGTGGTTACAACATTCAGGATTCGTATTATACTCAAATGGACATACTCGTTCAATTACATTGTAAAAGTAATCCTTAATCTCGTAATACCATCATTTACAACAAGGAACTCTTGTACAAGAATAAGGCAAGCATAGACCTTGGTGGAATAAATTTGGTCCTTGTGATTGTATTACCAATGACCTGTTTGTCAATTGCATCAGTACATGCAATTACCAATGACCTGTTTGTCAATTGCATTAGTAACATGCAATTACCAATGACCTGTTTGTCAATTGCATCAGTAACATGCAATTACCAATGACGTGTTTGTCAATTGCATCAGTAACATACATGAATTGTATCACTTTGCATATTTTCCTATCCAAAGCCACCATTGTAACCTAAAATCCAATGAGTTCATTCAAACCAAAATAGATTAAAAGCACAAGTTTTTCTTAAAAACATAAGCAAATCATAAACTAGAAGGGTACAAAATGATATACAATTTGTGCACCGATCAACAAGGGAAATGACCCCCAATGCAATGTGAAGGTAATAATGAACCTTGGACGAGTAAATTGGGTCATTGTCCTTGTCCTTGTAAGAACAAATAGTTGCAAGAATAAGCACGAACAGTACACTATTATGGAAATAGGCATTCCACAAATTAGTAAACGATATCCTTACATTTGTGAATTACATTACTTGGGTTTTACATAATGCGATGTGGTCATTTTTTTTGTTAATATTTACATATAAAGTAAAAAAAATATTTTCTTTAGGTTTTGTGTGATTTGCACTAAAAGTCATTGTTTAAAAAAAAAAAAGTTGATTTAGGTTTTTTGTGATTTGCACTAAAAGTCATTGTTTGACGTTTAGGTACTTCAATCATGGAAAGGGAGAATGATTGAACAGGAGGCAGGAATTGAACTGTAGTTTACCAATTACCAAACGGGCAGTAGGATTTCACACATTTGAATTACAAATACATAGGTACTGTTTGTCAATTGCCAAACAGAAGGCAGTAATTGCACATTGAAATGCAATTGGATTCCAAAAACAATAAATTACAGTCCCCTGATTTGGCAATTACTGTAATCCGCTGAACACCAAAACATTGGAATGACCATCATAACTTGCAATAGAAACAGAACCAAGGGTAGCAGCACAACGTAAAGTTAACATATTAACTTCATCAATTGTTTGTACATATGGTTACCCAACAAAGTGTGCCATACTTCACAAAATTGCATTTTCACATCCTCTGTTACATTTTCACACCCTGTGCTAGTGATGATCTATATAATATGGAAACCAAAATAAGGACACCAAATAGGAAAATCGACCTAGATGTACAAACAAAGGTGTCCTACCTAACCATGGTCAGAAGCCTTTGAAAACCGCTTTACAAGAAACAGACAAGTTGTCATGTTATACCATGGTCACCCTCCTTCCAAAAATATAGGGTATGCACAAAAACCAATACCATCACAGCATTAGATCGAACCTCACAAAAATATATCCTCGCATTGTTAGAGTCCCATTACCTAACCTTGTTAGCGGCGCCGAGGTCTAGGCTGACCGCGGCTTGTACGTGTTTCTGGTATAGTCACTACTGATTTGTTTTGTTTCCGAATATAAACCCTCTTTCTTCTAACAGTCACATCCGCCACATCCTTGTCTTTAACCTCAACATTACCAATCTTGTTCCCCTTCGCCATAAAATCAGATCCATTTTCCATCACTTTCAATGCTTCACGTATTATCGCATCACGCAATAGATTTTTTTCATTTCGGATCAACTCAATAGCAAGTCGCATTCGTTGTTCATTAGGGTCATACTGCAACCAACAAAAAAAAAAACTTTAGCGTTTCATTACGTATTAAACATTTATACAGGAAAAATAGCACATGCGCAATGCATACCCGGTCATACCACAATTGACGATAATATTGCATGTGTCTTATGACAAAAATGCCACAATCCACACCATTAGGTTGGATGGGATTGGCATTCAATGGGGACACAACAGAAAAGGAGGAGAATGTCCACTCAGTCCCAAATACCGACAATATGTCATCATGAAAAACAGAGTCTAGGTACAACAACTGTTGCATACACAAGAACATAGTCGACATTAGTAACATTGAGTAAAAGAAAAACGTATAATTGCATTGAACAAAAGCTTCTCCACTTACACTAATATGGCAATCGTTCTCGCGTTTCTTATTGTGACGCGCATCAGGTAAACTATCCCAAATTTCAGCTTTCTTATGGAAAATGTCACAAACCAAAAGATACCAGTGACCAATTACATCATCGTGCATCGGAATATAGATCTGCAAAAAAAATGGTATATTCATTATCACCGATAATTTATATTATTGGAGCTTGCATATGAAACCCACCTGCATGCAATCCTTCAGTCGCCTATTAAATCTTGCGAGACGACAAAAGTTGTGTGTCCTAGCACATGACGTCATACGATCACTGGGACGTACGAGCTTGGCGCCTTCCTGTATTTTATGAGATATAACACATCACCTTTAACCAATAAATATCCTTCATTAATCTTATCCATTTACTTACCGACCAAAAAAACGTAGGTAGGAACCATTTTGTGGATGTCGTATCATATAAATATTCTGCCATTACATTGATTACCTATTACAAGATAAGACACGATGGTTAGCATCCTAGTACCAACATTCCAAACATATACTAATGAGTAGTTAAATACATATTCGATGCATAGTCCTTACATCATCAAAAAGAGGCGACCCAGGGGCAAGGCTTCCAAAATGGTGACGATTTATAACTACAGCCCCAGTGTCAACGAGTAGTTCACTGTCAAACAGAAAAAATAGGCGTTCTAATCAATTGTTCTTATGTCATTATGACAACACATAAAAATTAATTTCACAAATTTGGTTCAAGGTATACCTCCAAACTTTTGGATCCAATGGATTGCAACAAAATGCAAAACTTAGTAGATCTCTATCATCGTCAGAAAGATCGTTGGTCATCCGGAATGGACCGACACCCAATCTCTTCATAATCCGCTCGTGAGCAATTACGTGTCGGGTTTTTGCATTTGCTTTAGCTTTCAACTCATTGATGTCTTCATAAGGAGTTCTCTTGTGGGGACCCGGCTTTCTCTTCGCTGTTGCACGCGTCACTATCGGATCCCTTGTTGAAGTTGAACTACAATTCTCTAAGAACAAACTTTTAACTTCGTTGTGACCCATTTTATCCTAGTGGCCACAAATCATTACGAAATAGCATTTACAAATCAATATAACTGAAACAAACATATATTAGATGATACAAAGAATTTGCATAAAATAAAGACACCTAACTTTGTCATTACATTGGGAGAAAACCAAATAAAATTACAACATAATCCATAGTACAATGATTTCTGCAAATCAAATACTCGATACTTCTCATCATCCAAACATGTAAACCAACAAGTGAAAATATGAAATTGCATACAAACAAGCTACAACCAATACTCATCATACCTCATTCTGAGGTTGTTTTGCATGTTTTCTCTCATGGATGACTTCAATAGAGGGAGCCGAAGTTTTTTCAACAGTTGCAAATCCTTTAACATTGTCATCTTGCTCATTTGGAGTTCCGTCTTCTTTGTGTGGCCTACTTTTTGAAGGTTTAGTATTTCCAAGGTCTTTTTGTCCCCCATCACACCTCATATCAAACATGTTATCATCTTTCTTATTCAGTTTAACTTCCAGTTCATCATGGCATGGAGTGCACAATGTTCTTTCTTTTTCTTCATTTTTTGATGATAACTCGGACATAATCTTGGAGAGAGATTCGTCCATACGAGCAACAGTCGCCACCAAAGTTGCCACATCCTTTCTTATTGAACTAGCAACAGTGTCCACCAAAGTTGCCACATCCTTTCTTATTGAACTTAACTCTTCGGCAAAATGAGTCATTGTTTTGGCATCATCTCCAAGACTTCCATATTCAGTTTTCATAACAATTACCTTATCACTTTCAAAACCCCCTCTTTTTTGTAGCCACTGCTTCATTTTTTCAGTCTCTACTGTCCCCCACACAGTGAGTGGTAGCACAGACTTATCCACAAGTACGCTACCATGAGCTAAAGCATCAAGGTAAAACAATTGAAGGAATAACAAGCAACCACCGATGTAAACTTGATTGTTCTCCTTAAATGACTTGACGCTGTCTAATAAAAATCTGAATGAATAACTTGCCCAATTTTTCCTTGCTATTGCCTTGCTATCTCTTAACGGAAGCAGATATTTTAGATTCACATACACGGAAGTGGTTGGACATAGCAACGTGCATAGAGCAAACGTGACAAAACCAACTTTAAAAAAGTCACCTGCTTCTTTTGTCCCCATCATTATCTGCTTCAACTCATTATTTTTTAAAAGCTTCTTCCCGCCCAAAAAAGAATTTCGCACCTTTACAATGTCTTGCTCATCCATGGATCCGGTGAAGTCAACTTCTTCTCCTCCATCCTTAACACCCATTATGCGCACAAAGTCATCCACAGATATCTTAAATGTTTTCCCATGTAGCATGATTGATGATTCAGCGGGATTCAATTTATCAACCAAAAAACGACACATTGAATGAGACAGTTTTCCGCACTTCATTTCCAACAACGAAACAAATCCCATTTCTTCAATGGCTGCTTTTTTCTCATCGCTTAAAACATTTATAGTGTCCTTTAAATCCTTCGGGCTGCATCGTGTGCCTATCTTCAAACAACTCTTGTTCGAGGCGTTCGTTGAAGGTGTTTTAGATTCATACTCTGCTTTCTGAGTAGCATCCAACTTTTGCCACATATTAGCGATTTCCTTCTTCGTCTGAGGAAGAAAATAATAAAATTCAATCAATTCATTATAAGTTGTGAGCTGTAACGTCTCTATTTAAATTATTGTTTACAATTTATCACCTTCGTATCCACTTTCTCCACTATTTTTTGTGCCTTCATTTCATCACCCTTTATTTTCCTATTTAAAACATTCAGATTTAGTTAGTCCTATAAAAAGTACTTAATATACTGGAAGAGATGTTTAACACTTACAGAAAGTTAAAATAACCGATCTTGCGATGAATCACCATCTTGGATTCGTCTTTTGTTGTTTTTGGATTTTTGCCCTTACTATGCACATCACTGTTCTTTCTCACCATTTTATAATTCCAATTAACTGCATTAAACAAGGAAAACATTTTATATATCAAATAAACTCAATAGAAAATAATAACATGTCAACTCATATGCAAATTGTCAAACTATATCAAATAATAACATGTCAACTCATATCAATGGGAAAATAATATTTCAACTCATATGCAATGCCCAAAGGAGATATGAAATTGCAGGACCCTTAGGCATTGCATATGAAATTGTAAAATTCCCATTCAACGTAATTCTCAGTCATCCAAAACAATCTCAATGCTTGTTCTCATGCTAGCCACTGTCATGAAAATTTTACAATTTTGAATAATATGTTAATCAAATTAACTTCAATCCATTCCATAATTCGAACATCGAAGAACACAACATATTAAACAAAACAACAAGTAGCCTTATCAAATAAACAATCCAAAAATAACATGTATATATCAATTGCCAACCAGGTGCAATGAAATTGTATTACCCCTGCCCAATTGCATTTTCGTGCTATACTATATCACTTTCTACATATCCAGCATGAGGCATCACAAAACACTTAAATGTAATGGTTGTTCTCACCCTACTGACTATAAAGACTATTTTGTAATTTGTAATAAGGTTACCCACCCGCAAAAATGAAATTGATATTACATTTTCAAAAATAAACTTAAAGAGGTGAGGTTAGGGTTTAGTAAAACACAAGTCATTTACGCAATACTAATTTTACAACAGGTTAGGGTTTCTCAAGAGATAAAATGAGATTCTTCAATACTACCCTTACAAAACTTCAAACTAAGTGCTTTAAACCTTAAGTAAATAGCTACCAATCAATGGAGGAATCTTCACCACATAACATATGTCAACTCATATGCAATTGCCAAATCATAGAAACAAATTGCATCAACCCTATATAATTCCATTTTAGTCAGTCATACCGAATAAACTAAAATAATAACATCTCTACTCATATTCCAATTTTCAAACGGACTTTTATGGAACCATATATGAAATTGCATTCTCGCCAATCATATCAAACAAACTCAATTGGAAAGTAATATGCCAACACATATGCCAATTGACAAACAGAAAGTATGAATTGCATGACCCCTATGCAATTGTATTTTCGTGCTCCAATAAATCATATTATATGCATCCAACGAATTTCTTATGCATAATTTTACAATGCTAGTTCTCTGTATAAAATATGAAATTACAATGCTACTAAATTTCATTCAAATTTTACAATTTAGAATAAGGTTACCTACCCACACAATATTCAATTCATATTTGGTACAAAACTTAGTTCAGATTCAGGTTTACCCATAAACATAAATTAACTTAAAAAATCTTGAGATTAGTTAGGGCTTAGCAAGAGAGAGATGAAAACATAAATTAACTTAAAAAATCTTGAGATTAGTTAGGGCTTAGCAAGAGAGAGATGAGATTAAGGTTTACCCATAAACATAATTAACTTCAACAAGAGGTGAGATGAGTTAGGGCTTAGTAAGAGATAATTGAGATTGCTCAATACTAACCTTAGAAAGCTTCAAATCAACTGATACCCAATGTTTTAACCCTTAGGAAACAATTGACAACTACTGCAGAAGATATCAATGGAGGAGATCGCAATATTCAGAAGTTGAGTTTTTGGGGTTTTGAAGAGAAGCCCGCGCTTCTGTTTGTGGAGACTGGAGAGCAGCCCACTTAAATATCAGCTGGCAAATCAATTACCTCCACCTACTATAGCAGGTTTTCTTTTTGTTTTTTTACAACTCAATTGGCATGTGCACTGCACATGCTTCATAAACAACAAATGGAGCATGGATACACAAGGTGCACCGTAGAAGGTGCCTCAAAAGAATTTGGAGCATTTTAGATTTGGTACACAATTATTAGTAAGGTTGAGCTGACCTTTCAACAACAATTGTGATTTGATAGATGATTAATCAAAGTTCAACTATCCTGCTAGCAAGGTTGGATCAATAATTGATTAATAATAAAAATAAAAATAAAGTATTGAGTCTAGCTCAAATTGTCAAAACCAAACCAAACTACGATTTCTCCATTACTTTTAGTTTAAATTGAACCAGATCGCACCTAATGATTTTTTGGTGAAACCAATCCAAATGAGAATGTGTCCACCCTACCACTTCCTAATAAGCCATTTATAATTTTACATAGCAATTAACCAAGGTTTATTTATTGATTTGCCCCTTGAGCTTTATCAAAAATCTCAATTTACCTATGACCTTGTAATTGGGTCAATATGCCCCATGTGCTTTTATTTCGTGTCTCAAGTTGTCCCATTCTGTCAATTTGATCACTGACATTGTTAACTTTCTGATGTGGCATAGACATTTTATTAATTTTGTAAGTTAAAATTCAAAAAAGATTAAAAACATTTTTTTTAAGAAGCTACAATTGTTTAATTAAAAAAATAAAAAGTTACCAAAAAAGTGGGATTTCCATAAATAGGCCCATTCCAATATGACATATTATACAAAAAAAAAAACCCTTATAAAACCTATTTGGAGGAAGAAAAAAAAAAATCAAAACTAGCCAATTGTCATTTTCAAATTGGTTCTTATAAAATTTTAACACAACCAATTAGAAAATGACAAATTTCTAATTTGGGTTTTTCTCTCCAAATAGGTTCTATATGGATTTTTGTATATTATGCCATGCTAAAATGGGTTTTTGAATAAATATTTTTAAAAGAATCCAGCAGCTCCTCCTCCCTCATCTCCCCAACCATCCCATCACAGCCACCTTCGACCCCTCCCCAGCCACCCCGCTGCAGCTCCACAACAACCCGCCACAAGCCACACCCACCCTTGCGGTTGTCACCATCATCATCATCATCCAGATCCCATCTCCAAATCTCATCCCCAACACCACTGATTAGAAGAAATCAATGTAGTAACTTTTTCTGTTTTCAACACATGTGATTAGAAGAAATAAATGCAAATTTAATGTGCTGGTGTTGAGATTTTGCACATGCTAATAGTTATATTTTCAGATCAGCAAGTTAATGGTTTTATTGAGAAAATTTACAGAAGAGGGCACATAGGACACGAGAAAAAAGCACATGAGGCACATTGACCCAGTTGCAAAGTCAAGGAGTAAACTGAGATTTTTGGTACAGGCCATAGGCAAATCAATAAATAAGTTACTAACCAAACCAATCTTTCAATTCCGTTACCCCTAATCACGAGCCAATATGTTCTTCAATGATTGAATGGCAGATCAACCATTTCTGGTTGATACATGCGTTGATGCTTGGTTGGTAGACAGATAGAGGTTAGAGATGAAAAGGGACCTTGCAAACATGACTACCATCATATCATGTCAGTAGCTGCTAGGGCACACATGACATGTGCACTAATTTTGGGCCAAAAAGGTGACATTGTCCAGAGTTTGTTTTTCCTTTTTGGACACAGATTGGTGTAATTGGTGAGGAGTTTTGCTGTGTGCCTGTTCAGCACCAATGCCGCCTCCTCCTTCATGATGCAGACATCAAGCTCTCAATTATTGATCCATCATCAACTTCGTGACTTTTCTCTTTTTCTTTCTGTAATTTCTTGCATAAGTAATTTGTTTAGAGCACGTTCATCCCTAATTGGATTCTGTCCCCTAATCAAATTGTGATGATTCATACAAGAACAGGTGTTCAAGTTTCTGTTTTATTTTTTGACCTTTTTGAAAAATAATAATAAATTTGGTGGCGGAGGCATTCAATTTTGTAGACAACCTAGTTCTAGTTGGAGCCAATTAAGGAGTTGACAAAAGGATTCCAAAAAGTTCGTTTTGACTACATGCACGCTTAAGAGGATTTTGTATGAACTTTTAATTAATTCGATGTAATGGCTTTAACATAGATGCCTGTCTTTAGACTTCACATATAAATAAATATATATATATATATATTGGAGTGATTATTTAAATAACTTACGAAAAAAGGATATTAAACTTGAGTGCAAGATGACGGATACATTTTCATAGCTAACAGCCTAATCAAATTGAGTTTGTTATTTCTAAAGTGTCTTTCTCTTATTCAAGACATTACCCTTTTTTTATTATTTTCTTCTTGTTCTATGTATTATTCAAGATCAACAGAGCCGAGGCTAGCAGAGGGAAAGGACTGAAAAATGGTTGTCGGGGAGTTTGGTCTTCCATGAATATTATGACTTGACATGTTAGTGTGAGGAGAAACCATCAATACACATCACGCCGGTTTTGTCTAAATTTATTTCATTTCAAAGTCTGTACGGGAAAATAATGACACTCACCAATCACCACCTTCAAATTTTATGGCTTAGCTTAAAATGGGCTTAAATTTGCATAAATATTCATATTACGCACTGCTTAAAATGGCATCCCAAACTGATTAGTGTATTGCATTGTGCATAGATATTATGACAAGGTTGATTTAGGTTAAAAACACCTTATCTACAAAACATTATTGTTGAAGTCCAATCTATTCTTTATGAGTTCTTTGCTTATTTTGAGCAAACTTTTAAACGCAATTAGGGTTAGTTTGGGTACTAAACTATTTTGATTCACATCCCCCCAAAAAAAAAAAAAAAAAAAACTCAGTGACAATTTGGTCTGCCGAATTATTGAAACTTTTTTGTTGTTGTTACAATTGAGGGAATGAAACCTTGACCTAATCTTTATCTGAACCACTTAAGTTAACCCCAATGACTTATTGAAATGAACTATTTTACCTTTATTTCTTTTCATTTTCATAATTTCTTTTAAACTTAATGAAAAGAAGTTCATGAGTTATGACGCTCTAAATTTACGGGGAGGTGAATAGGGAAGAAAGGAGGGTGGACCGGAGGGAGAATGAGAGATAATTTTCTTCTGGGTTATTGACCAAAATGGTCCCATAATTATTGCTCCAATATCATTTTGGTCCATCAACTAAAATTTTTATTTCAATGGTCTTTCAACTCTTCATTTGGTATCAAAACGGTCCAACCATTAAAGTCTGTCAATTTTATTATTAAATTGAGGGGTAAAAATGTCTCTACAAATTAAAATAGTAATTTATAATTAAAAATTAAAAGAAATTATTATAAAAATTAGAATAATTGAATCTCACCAGCCACATGGGCTTTTTTTTTTTCCCCGTGAGATTGACCTAACAATTAATTAAAAAAATTCTCTATTGTTTAAATGAATAAATACAAAAATAAAATAACAAATTTTTTAAAAGAGTAAACAAACCCATATTTATACAAAAACACTGCCTCGCATCCCAACTTTGCAACCTCCCCCAACATACCCCTCTGCTTATTCTCCCTCACAACCTGACCACCTCATCCCTAACTCTGCAACCTCCCCCAACACACCCCTCTGCTTATTTTCCCTCATGACCTGACCACCTCATCCCCACCCACAAGCCGCAACCCACAGCCTCAGCCCCAAGCCCCAAGATTCTAATTTGGGCAAAAAATTAAGGAAATGATATTGCCCAAAACTCAAGAGCGAGGGATGTTGAACACACTCTACTTCTTTGATTTCATTCTCAAAAATTGTGTTGGTTGCTGCTTATGTTATTGTAGATGAGAGAAAAAAAAAAAAAAGCAGAGGAGAGGTGGGGGAAGGGGAGAGCTGAGAGCTGAGATGGTATTTAGTTTATATGGACGGTTTTACCCCTCAATTTAACCCTAAAATTGACATATTTTGACGATAGGACTGTTTTGATACTAAATGAAAAGTTGAATGACCATTGAAATAAAAATTTTAGTTGGTGGACTAAAATGATACTAGAGCAATAGCTGAGGGACTATTTCGGTCAATAACCCTTTTCTTCTTGTAAATTTTAAAGGATCATATAATTAATTATTCCAGGGTGCCTTTTGGGAATATAGTAAGGTGTGGTGGTAAAAGTTTAATTTTCTAAATTTGTGTTTGTGAGAAAAATAACTAGACTGGGTTTAGTGACCAGTTTTTTGGATGCTACTAGAATTACTCTTAAATTTGGGTAACGTTGCGAACTCAGTTTAAAAACAACCAAACCATCAACTTGGCACGAGCTATCGGTGGACCTCCAAAGAGATTTGTTGAAATAATTCTTGGATATTATCATTGGAATCCAAATATTATTATTTTTTGGTGGGTATGTAATCCAGTTATAAATTACTGTACAGAAATTTATCAACAAATTTTATTGTGCAGAAATTAAATTTAAAAAACTATTTATAGAAAATAGAAAATACATTAAATTTTGTAAAAAAGAAAAAAAAAAAAGAACAAGAAGAAGAAATGTAATGTTGGAAATGATGCATTAGAAAATGGAATTTGTTTGAGCGCCACATCACAATTCACTTCCAACAGTGACGCATGAATGGAATCTGACCACTATGATATGAATAAGCTTTATCAAGAGCCCAAACCCCAAAAAAAAAAAAGAAAAAAAAAGAAAAAAAAAAAAGGGACTAGCCCACCTAAAGAGAAAAAAACCAAAATGCAAAGAGTCAGCATGCTGCATGCCTATCTCTCTATGCCAGATGTCCCCTTAAAAAATCCAAGCTGCCAATTGTGCAATCCCAAGTTGAGACAATGAGATGAATGATTAATTATAGAAACAAAATCTCTCCGCAAGTAGCAAAACCCTAAATCATGACTGAGACTGGTTGCATTAGACTAGAGACGTAGTTATGCTTAACTTATCTGCATAAAGCAAGCTTGACAATTCAAAGTGAAATGACAAATGATGGTGATTAAACACTAAGCAAGACATTTCTTTTTTGGTATGTATTAGATGTGTTGAATAATGTGGAAGTCCCATATCGATAACTTACTCATAAATTCATGTTGTTGTTAGTAATCGACTTAAATGCTTTTCTTAATTATTGTTATGCTAAATTTAATGTTTGAATATAAGAAAATTAAAATATTCAATATAAAATTAATTGACAATGAAAATTAAAATCCATAATATTATTATTATGCTAAAGTTTAACTTCCGGATATAAGATTCTCTCAACAACGAATGAGTCAAGGTTTTCAACTCATGACCTCTAGTTAGATCTTCGATGTCATGTTGCACATGAATCTAAAAAAAATTAATTTATTAAAGAAATTCGCCGAGCAAGCTAAGAAATATTTTCCACCCAGTCAAGGTAAAGAAGGAACTAGATAGGTGGATGGGGATTTGTTTTGTTGCATAATAAGATAAGAGAAATATAAAAATATAGAAAATAAAAATTGTGGCTGCAGTTCGCCTACCAATTTGTTGTAACTTGTACTGTACACCACCCACTCCATTGGCATTAACCAATCGTATTCGCTAACGTCAGGACCCCCAAGCCCATCTCTCTCTCTCTCTCTCTCTCTCTGCCCAAAAGGCGTTTTTGTAGCAACTAGCCTAAATTGCATGGGCGAGAATTTCATCCCAAAAATTAGGAATAAATAAATAAGAAAGAAAAGTAAAAGATAAGGGAAAAAATAAAATCTTTCACTCCTGAAAAAGAAATGAACTTTTTTTTTCCTGTTGGGTCTAAATTCCCATCCTCATAAAACTCTAAAGTATGAGAAACAGAGCAAAAGATAAGATTAATTACAACCCCCCTGGCTCAAAGAGAGAGAAAGACAGAGAGAGAAGGATATGTCAGATGGTATATTAGTTTGAGATAGAAAATACTTGTGCTAGGTTTTGTTGGTTGGTGAAATATTTTGTGGGGATGTCAGGTGGTGGATGCAGTGTAGTCTGGTTCAGGAGAGATCTGAGGGTGGAAGATAACCCAGCTTTAGCTGCTGGAGTGAGAGCAGGAAGTGTGGTTTGTGTCTTTATTTGGGCACCTGAGGAAGAAGGCCCATATTACCCTGGAAGGGTGTCAAGATGGTGGCTCAAACACAGCTTGGCTCATCTTGATTCCTCTTTGAGAAGTCTGGGCACATCTCTCATCACCAAGAGGTCCACTGACAGTGTTTCTTCTCTTCTTGAGGTTGTTATTTCCACTGGTGCCACTCAGCTCTTCTTCAACCACTTATATGGTCAGTTCTTATCAACACCAATTTTCTTAATTCTTATCTGTTACAATAGTTTTTAAGATGTCTTCTTTTTCAATGATCTGGTTTTTGTGTCTTGAATATAGGGATGATTCTGATTTCTATAGGCGTTTTGAATTTCTCTCCTCTTCTGGGTTTGGGGCTAGTTCAATAAATTTATTGGTTTGGCATGTAAATCTGTAGTATTGGTTGAAAAGTAATTCAATTTGTTTTCTTATCAAATTCAAAAAGGATGGTGCTTTGATGTCTGGCTGAATTGTTTGAGTATTTGATTAATTACCTACCATGTTCCTGTTTTGGGTGATTTACTATTCAGTAGCTGTTGACAGTGTTGAGGTTTCTTGATTGGGGCAAAAATGCTATTTGATTGTTTGTAGTATAGTGGTCCTTTCTCACCAACAGTGGGAACAGATTCAGTTATGATTTGTTCATTAAGCCTATTTGAATTTTTTAAAGTATAAAAAGAAATTTTTTTTAACTATCAACATTTTTAGTTACAAGGAACAGAGCGTCTGTGTTCTGTCTAAGGATCCTTCTGTTCTTCATTTAGTTAATTCTTGTATTTCCATTACACGGTTGAGGAAATCAAAGGAACAAAGCTTTTGCAATTTAATGCTTAGTGCTATCTTTATATTTCAGATCCTATATCACTGGTTAGGGATCACCGGGCCAAGGAGGTTTTAACTGCTCAAGGCATAGCTGTGCGTTCCTTTAATGCGGATTTGCTCTACGAACCATGGGATGTTAATGATGTCAATGGTCGCCCGTTCACCACCTTCGATGCTTTTTGGGGAAGATGCCTTAGCATGCCATATGACCCAGATGCACCGCTTCTCCCCCCTAAGAGAATTATATCAGGTTTATTTACATTCAAATTATTCTTGTACTTCAACTGTATTCAATGTCAATACACATCAAGCATCTTATTGTATTTTATGTCCCATCTTGTTTCTCATCCTGTTTATATTTCTACAAATATTTTGGTGCTGGAGTCATGTCACTGCCTTGATAGTCCTCATGATATTTATATATGTCCTCCAGTATGCGTACTTTTTCTACAAGAATTTCAGGTAATACTTTCATGAACCACCTTTCAGTTCATGTATTGGATTAACATTTGAAAGTTCATGAACTTTTCAGGTGACACCTCAAGGTGCCCTTCTGATACATTGGTTTTTGAAGATGAATCAGAGAAGGGAAGCAATGCGCTTCTTGCTCGAGCGTGGTCACCTGGGTGGAGCAACGCTGATAAGGCTCTGACCACATTTATAAATGGACCATTACTTGAGTACTCTCAAAACCGCAGGAAGGCTGATGGTGCCACAACATCATTACTTTCTCCCCATTTGCATTTTGGGGAGGTAAGTGTGAGAAAAGCATTTCATCTTGTTCGCATCAAGCAGGTTCTTTGGGCCAATGAAGGCAACAAGGCTGGTGAAGAGAGTGTGAACTTGTTTCTGAAGTCTATTGGTCTTAGGGAATATTCAAGATACATTAGTTTTAATCATCCTTACAGTCACGAAAGACCTCTTCTTGGGCACCTAAAGTTCTTCCCCTGGATTATAAATCAGAGCTATTTTAAGGCATGGAGGCAAGGTAGAACTGGCTATCCATTGGTGGATGCTGGCATGAGAGAGTTGTGGGCCTCAGGCTGGCTGCATGATCGTATACGAGTAGTAGTTTCTAGTTTTTTTGTAAAGGTTCTGCAGCTTCCATGGAGGTGGGGAATGAAGTATTTCTGGGATACACTCTTAGATGCTGATCTTGAAAGTGATGCTCTTGGTTGGCAGTATATATCTGGTACTATCCCTGATGGTCGTGAATTTGACCGCATAGATAATCCACAGGTGCGAATGTTGAGCTTGATTATCTTGAATTTTAGACTCTGCTTCTGCACAAACATACACTCACAGCTCTAAATTTTACAAGGCAAAAAATTTATCCATGCTTTTTTACTCATATGTTGCAATTCTGGCTTTCAAATCTTAGATATATAGTTTCAGCTCGATATTCTAGTGTCCCTCATCAAGGGTCATCAATAATGAATAGAATCTAGTGCACCTTGTTTGTCAGTGCCCATGACTGTTCATAAGAAGCAATTTCTCAAAAGCCTGGGAGACATAGTTCTGCCTTGATTCCACTCTCATAAGATGCCTCACCTGAAAGGCCCCACCAGTAGTGGCTACTAGGTTTATAAGGGCAGTGTAATTGGTGGTCATCAACAGTACCCCTTAGGAATCTTTGGTCTACAGTTTTGATGAATACAGGGGTTTTTGCTTTTTATGGACATTGACATGCTGCTCTTTAAAGTATTAAAAACAAAGCTCGTGGAGTTGTTTTCACACATGGACTATCAAATCATGCATGAAAACCTGCAAAAATCTTGTGTTGAAAAACTTTGTTTATTTAATGTTTCTTCACTTTTAGCTATATTTGTGTCTGAAGCATCGAGTGCAGATGCAATTTTTTATACAGTTATGAAAGTTGATAATTGATTCATGCTCCTCTTTGTTTGAGGGGATTAATGCAATATTACCACTCTTAGTTGATCAAATTTCAGTAATAAAAAATCTCATATTGATTTGATTTCTACAGTTTGAAGGTTACAAATTTGACCCAAATGGAGAATATGTGCGAAAGTGGCTTCCTGAACTTGCCAGACTTCCAACTGAATGGATACACCACCCATGGAATGCACCAGAATCTGTACTCCAAGCAGCTGGAATTGAATTAGGATCGAATTACCCTCTCCCTATTGTAGGAATAGATGCGGCAAAAACCAGGTTGCAAGAAGCATTATTAGAGATGTGGCAGCACGAAGCTGCTTCAAGAGCTGCTGTTGAAAATGGAACTGAAGAAGGGCTTGGAGATTCCTCTGAATCAACCCCAATTGCCTTTCCTCAAGACATACAAATGGAGGAAAGTTATGAACCCGTGAGGAACAACCTTCCTGCCACTCGAAGGTATGAAGATCAAATGGTCCCAAGCATAACTACATCTTTGGTGAGAGTTGAAGAGGAAGAAAGTTCATTGGAAATTCGAAATTTGGTGGAAGAAACCAGAGGAGAAGTGCCTACGAATGAAATGGTGAATCAAGAACCAAGAAGAGACACTTCAAACCAAGGGGTTTTGCAGACTATTCGTAACAACACTCTGCCACAACCAAATGCCGCAATAGGGCTGCAACATGCTATTGAAGATTCCACTGCAGAATCTTCCGGTAGCAGTAGGAGAGAGAGGGATGGAGGTGTAGTTCCAGTCTGGTCTCCTTCAACTTCTAGCTACTCGGAGCAGTTTGCGAGTGATGACAATAGCATTGGAACAAGTTCTTACTTGCAAAGACATCCACAGTCTCACCAAATAATGAATTGGAGGCGGCTATCTCAAACTGGGTAAGAACTCTTGAACAATTCACCAAGCAGACTTTTTAAAACCTTCCTCTTGTCTAAAGCAGTTAAGAAGCTTAGCTTTGAGACATATCACAAAATGGAATTGGGTCTGTTGGTGTATTACTTAAATTTCTTGAGTTGTTAAGTTCTAAAACAATGTATCACAAAGCATTAAGTGAATGCCTATTTGTTTGAGAGTTTATGTTTATATTCGTACGCCGGCTGTCTCATTTTCACTCCTAATTTTCTTCTTTTACAGGTAAAACATATAGATGCAAATAGGGAAAAAAAGTGTGTGGTGAAGTGATGCACGCCATCAAATGGATTTGGGGAAGGTGAACATATCTTCCACATTGACCTTCCAACCCTTTCTCCTGGCCACGAGTGACCTTAAACAGCAGTAGACCTCCTGTGTGTGATATTTTCTAATTAATACAGGCAACTTATTAGCTATCCTTTTCTTCTTCTTTTTTCTTGTTCTACCATAATGCAGCTCTGTTGTATAGCAATGTTGTACTTATAAAGGAAGAGAGTGAAATAAGATATGTAGTCATTGAATAAACTCAGGTTTTTGCTTTCTCATTCTATTGGTAGCAGATACTTATAACGTATCCACACTTTGTTGTAGGTTTGGAAATTTACTGATCTGTTATGGAAATTGCACCCACTAAATATCTGCCCTAATATCTTTACATCCTAATGCAATATCGATGCGAAAGAGACGAACTACACGATTGAATATGCCTGTGAGTATAGGAATAGTTCTTTACTATTGGGGATATGAGCAATCTTATTAAAAGTAAAAATAAGGAATCGTTCTACATCTTATTTGGCATGACCAGAGTGATTTTGTGACATTTTGTGCATAGCCAAGACTCCTCTTTAAACTTGTGCAAGTGTTCTGGCTATCAGATCAGTGTTGCGTGAGTAAACAGGATTGTGTACGACACTGGCGTTCTCATCAGATTTTACAGACGTGGGTGCCCGGAGAACACTGTCATCAGATTCTACCGGCGTAGGTACACTGAGAACACCGTACACCATAGTAGCAGCAATGGCTCCAAGAATGGGGCCTGCAGTATAGACCCAAATATTCTTATAAATACCAGCGACAGTAGCAGGGCCAAAACTTCTGGCAGGGTTCATAGAAGCTCCAGTGATAGGCCTGCAGATTCCAATGCATAAAAAAATGTCACAAAACTCAGCAGACTAGTGCTATAACAATGAAGGTAAAATGCAAAGCTATGGTAATAGATCAGTTATTAGATTTTTACTGAGGAGTTAATTACCCAGCAACCATAACAGTAAACACAACAGCAGCACCTATAGCAATTCCAGAGATATTTTTGCTCTGTTTTTGACAGTCAAGCATATAGGGTTAGTATTTTCTTGCACCAAAATGAAAGGGAGAAGATGATCTTGTTGGGGTTATCAAAACATATTTTTGGGTGGGTTGATGAAATTCTATAATTCAAAGCCTACAAAGTAGATGATTTTACCGCTCTGTCATCAGTAGCAACACCACAAATGGTGAACATCAAAATAAAAGTGCTTATAAATTCCCAGGTGAGGGCTTGTACGTAAGTTGTTGAATAAGAGAACTGAGTCAAGGTTGCTTGAATGTTGTTTTGGTCGTTAAACAACAGCCTCAGGGTCAGGCTTGCTAGGGTTGCTCCCGACAACTGTGACATGATATACATAGGTACCTACACAACAATACCAAGCATATTTTAACCAAGTTGCAATTGAAAATGTTTAGAGACACCCTTAAATAATTTTGGGTTTCTTTAAAAGACTTATCCGTTTGCATATCCAATAAAAATTTAGAAAACTAAAATGTTATTACCATGTTAAGGCCGTGTTATAGTCAAGATCGAGTCGGAGATGTAAGTTAAGATGAGAACATGAGACATCTATTCACATATCGACTCTATCTTTATCTTTTCCATTTCAGAACAAGTTAGTTTACTAAGTTTTTAAGAGAAGGAAAGGAAAAACATTTTATATTAAATGTTATAAACAAGTTATTTCATGAAGAACCCATCAAACTTTGGTGTTAGTGTCTCACATGTCTGCATGGAAATCTGCGGCCAGCAGCCAAGGCAATGGTAACTGAAGGGTTGAAATGGGCACCAGAGACATGCCCAACTGCATATGCAGTGGCCGTAAAAGCAAGACCCCATACAAGTGCTATGCCCACAATTGTAAGAGATTGTATATTGTTGACAAGAGCAGCCCCACAGCCACTAAATATAAGAATGTATGTGCCCACAAGCTCTGCCGTCATCTATTCACACAAACAAAGACATCCCAGATGGTGAAAATGGGAATTAAAACTCTTGGTTAGAAGATGATCACAACAATTATGGTCGTGAAAGCCAACGATCTTTTGGCCTAGTGACACTCAGTCTCCACTTTCACGGACAATAATTGTTGAATTAAAAGAAAGATTTAACCACAAAAATGGATGTATTATCAGTTACCCTTTGGAAGATTGAAGTAGAAATTTCAGCCTTAACGGTACGTTTCTTCTGAGTACCAGTTGCCCCTGCTTCTTGCACAGCAGTGTGTCCAGTGGAAAAGACAAGTGTAGGGGAAGAAATTGAAAATGAATTAGACATTGCAAAATGTAAGAGAGCTTGAGCTTGACTTGATGGCCACCTCTGGCAAACACTTACATATATATGCAGTATTTCTTGCATTAAAAAAAGGAGTTTGTCTGCACTGTCACAAGGATATTTTCCATATATGTTATGGAATTTTATATATCAAACTTTCTTGCCATGAATTGTTTTGGTTTGTAGTTGTGCATAATTTATTGAAGCCGGACTAAATATCCTTTTTCTTGTTTGTTTTTGGAAATTGATTTGAATAGCATACGTTTTCAGTATTTGAGAATCAATTTGGTGGTATCAGAACTAGTAAACTTGATGTGGGGCTTCCATCTGTCGATTACAAAATTATCTGTCATGTTCAAGAACTAGGTCAAATGCAACAGTGAATGGCTCATATCAGTATCAGCTAGCAAGTTAACAAGAAGAGAAAAAGAGAAGAAAGTTAGATTTTTTTTTTAACCTTTTGGTGAAATGTAATTTTGCTCATGAGTCATATCCTATAATTCCATTGCATGGAACAAAGTGTCCATTCAACCTTTGAATTTCATTTGTAAAATTTCACCAAGAATAATTACAAATCAAGCGACAAAGTTCGTGGCTTAGTGGAGGAAGTAGACAACCTTGGAAAGCAAAATTTCAAATTGAACAAATTGTGCAGAAGTTCTTAGTTTTGGTTGCAGAATTGAGTCTCATTTACTAAATTACTAAATCAGAACTGAGTCTCATTCAATATTGGCAGCTCCACTGCTACACATCAGCTATGAAACTTTAACACGAAACTTATTAACGAAGATTTAAGCAAAAACTTCTGACTTTAATGATAAAGCACTTATCTTCATATTTACGACAAAGGTTCGATTTTGCTCTACCCTACTTCATTTAGATCAAGAACAATATATTTGACCAACGATTAATGATGTTAGGACCAATAATCACATGCAGAGCTTCCTAGAATTTAATATGTAGCAAACAGATGTCAACACCAGGTTTTTCGGAAATTCAATGCCTTGCTGCCAATTGACAATTTGACACCCTACATTCTGACCAAAAATTAATATATAGCATTCAACATAAATTTATTTATTTTTTTAAATTTTAAAAAAAGGCATTCATATTGCTGCAAATTTTAAATTAACATCATTCAATTTCCTGGACCAGCATTAATTGGTTAAAGAATATTGCAGATTTTTTTTTTGTTTTGATAGGCAAACAAAAGTATTGCATTGCAGCTCAGGTTAATAGATTTATTTCTTTTGATAAAAAGGGAAGATTTAATTGGCTGTGTGTTGGACAAATAGAGAGGTGCTGCCATGCAGCTGAAAGATAACCTATATACTTCTTTTTGATATATTGTAATTTTACTTTGTAACCACAAAATGATTTGGTCTCATGGCATTCAGTTTTCACTTTGTTGAAGGAGGTTCGAAGTTCGAATCTTATTGATAAATAAATAAAAGAATTTGAAAAGTAGGAAAAGTGGAGAGAAAAAACAATGCCTCATAAAAATATTAAGTGAATCATGGTCTGGGGGAACCTTATTAATGGGCTCTTTTGGTGCCATACTAAGAAGCAAATGATATAGAATCATGAGATGCTCATAGTAGAGGTTATGCCTGTCTTAATAGGGCATAAAGCCTACCAATTCATAATTGATCAGCCATTGGCCAATTTTTACTGTTTTTTTCTCTGGAAGAAGCATCAAAAGCCTGCATTTTTCTTAGTAGAAAAAGCATCAGATTCAGGACCACTGCAGAAGTCAACACAAATATATTACCTAGGAGCTTTAAAGATGTAAATGATTTGGTGAGGGATCAAGATGAAGCAGCTATATACCACTAGATGAAAGCTCAAACCTATTGAGTACAAAAGAAAAAAGTAATGATCATGAATTTCTGATTTATTATCTTATAAGATTATTATATGGGATGATGAAGATGATTTGCTTAATAAATTAGATTAGATGCTGCATCCCATTAACCATTTTTCTTCGGGACTTCGAAAAACTCCCACTGACTATATATTTATATTTATAAAATACTCCAAGAAAATGCAATGTGACCAAAACTGACAGGAAGCTGTGAACAAATCAAGTTTACTCAAAAGGGTAATCTGGAAGTTAAGTAGATAATTAGTCTGCAACCTTGTTTCATCAGTGTGGAAGGCTAGGAGGAGAACTCAAGTAATTGGATCTGTATCTCTTTGTGATTTGTAAAAGTCATTTATAGACCCCATTTACCTCTTGTGATTAGGTAAAAAGGTAGATGCTGTTGAGGACTCTAAATCAGAATCATGCTTTGAGGTTATTGGCTTTGAGGGCCTCAGTCACAGTGTAGTTATAATATGGCTGCAAGTCTGGCCAATTAGGGTTTAGTTACTTGCACCAGCCACCATCTCAAAGTGGATCAAATCTTTACTAGTTCCATATCCTGCTTTTGGAATTAACAGCACTGAAGCTGCTGATTTGTTACTTTTTCTGCATAAATTTTATTCTATCTTGTGTGGTTTGTTCTCAACAAGTGGTCAAGAAGACCATGAGCCTTCTAAGATGACCTGATTGACAAAGTTACATTCTGTTTGCTTCAAACATTTTAAACCTGTTTCTCCCTCTAAATGGTCTCCTCCACCTGAATTATATATTGGTTCAAGATGAACTTTGTTGCTGCCATTAAATTTGATCCAACTCTAGGTGAAGCAAGGGCTGCTCTCTTAGCAATCACAGAAGCTGCAAAGTGGGTTAGCAGCTTATATTACTACAGAGGGTGGTTTTTTTAATTTATAAATTCAAGTAATTAATTCCATAGAAAATCAAGATTCTTCTTCTGGTTTGTAAAATGATGTATCAAAAGAGCTTTAGCATGGCCAGGTACTGCAACTTTGCGGCTCATAATGTTGGACAATGTGCTTCATCTCATGACCTGTATCAGGCTCCACTTTTTCTTTGGTTCTAAACTCGAAATTAAATATCTAACTAAATATCTCTACCTAAATATCATGACCTGATGGCAGTTTTGTAAATTATAAGAAGTTCAAAACCTCTTTGTTACGTTGTAAATGAGCTTTGGGTGTATTTCTAAAGTCTATTTCATGTATGAATTTTTTTTTATAATTTCAGCCCTTATATTTGACATAAGAGTGAAACTCCCTCTTAACTATTCGGAATTGTAATGTTTATGTCTTCTTTTCCTCTGCTTTTGCATCTTTTACTCGGAAACCAAAACAAAGGGGCAGCTAAAATGTTATCCTTGGAGACTGAACTTTTATTTTGGTTACATTAATATACCAACAGTATAGCTACAAATTTTGTACATACCTATATGTTTCAGAGTAATATACCTATCTGAGAAAGAAAAAAAGCGTAATAATAACTTTTTGGTCAAAATTTGGGAGGGGATGCGACATTGTGGTTCAAACTTGAGATCATTAATTTTGTAAAAACAATAAGAAATTCCAAGACTCATTATCTTTGGTTACTTGGTTTTTAAAAAAAAAAGGGTTAAAAAAAAGTTAAATAAGTGCTTATGAAACTAGTAAACATTTACCGTCTTTTCAAAGGGTGAGTCAATTAAGTATGTTTTTAGTGGCCAGCAAAACGTGAAGTAACAGACTCCGTATGATAAGCTGATTAAAGATTGCGATCCTTTGTGGGTCAAAAACAGATTGTGATTGATCCCTCACCCTAAAAATTGCGAAGAGTTTTAAGATTGCGATAGTCTCTAAAAATTTATTATCTTCTCTGCCTGCCTGCAGAAGCTCTAATTAATAACGTTTTATTCCATAAGAAATTAGACATTATATTATTCCTGAAAACAAGATCCTCTACCGTTGACCTTTGTAGTTAGGTGGAATTTCTTTATCTCTCAAAAAACAAGAGTGTAGTGGAGAATATGTATGGTCAAAAGGTCCTTTCGTTTGCCAAAAAGAATAACCCTTTTGCATTTCTTAGCAATGTTGCCCTAATTGGTTGCTCCAAAAAAAAAAAATATTTTGTTGCCCTAATTGGTATATAGAAGTTGGAAACAAACAACTCTCACCTAAGACACGGATGGCTCACTTGAAAAATTATTAAGAAATTGCTTTTCTTCTTTCGAAAGCATCATTGTTTACTTCTTGTTAACAATGCCTAACTCAATAAAAAAGGCCATTGACTTCATACTAGTGGTCTTAAATTCGAATCCCCATGACTCGTGGTAGTGTGTGTGTGAGAAACTCTCATCCCCTATAATTTAGATCATCGTTTATACTAAAAAAACCTATAATTTAATTAAATTAATTACGATGGTATAGTCCATTATGGAAATAATAAAAAAAATCCGAAAGATAATGGCAATCGAAAACTCATTCTTTTGGTGCATAGGAATATCTGTTCACTAAAAACATCCCATATGATATTCATTCATTTGAATACAACACTAGTACAAACATATGCATACATAACCCTATAATATAATACTAAGTCATATTTCTTTCTTTTATTGGTCGAACTAAGTCATATTCTTGGTCCCCAATAATCAAAAGTTTTGGTGGTCAATTATTTTCAGATCAAAATCCAATATTTTATATTAATTTTAAAGATTTAAGTACGTTATCGTGATTTGAATCAAGTTTGAAAGTCAACCATTGAATTTTGACTAAACAATTAATGATCATGAATTTTTATAGTGAAAGAAATAAAACTTTAGAGTATTGCTAATATCAGTCGTGGGAGCGTTACATACTAATGATGAATATTGAAGAGTCTTCCTTGTAGTATTTAGCTACCCCCAAATATTCCTCGGAGTATTTAGGTACAAATATTTTGTACAAAATACAAAACCGTGTGCTTAGAAAAAGACAAATACAAAACCGCGTGTGTAAAAAAAAAAAAAAGTAAAATACGAAAAAGCAGCAAAGGAAGAGAAAGAAAGAAAAGAAACAGACTGGACTGAAAATGAAGAAGAGTAGGGGCAGCAAAAAGTCAACAGCCAAGAAGTCTCTGTTTTATGGCATCCTTTTCCAGTTTCCTTTAGGACCTTTAAAATAAAGTAAATTAAAAAATAAAAAATAATTTAATTATTCATTCCCAGACTCCCACGATAGCAGTTATAAATCATCACACAGTTCCTAAGCTCGCATAAAACTTTAATTTCTCCAGTTTTATTTTATTTTCTCTTTTTAAAGAAAAAGGTTTCAAATGTTCTCTCTTTTATTTCTTTATTACTCGTCATCATTACCATTCTGTTTTTATTCAATTGCTTGTGCGAAGTCATCAGAAGAAGAAGAAGAAAGGGGCACCGCCAAATAAACAAAAGCCAAGCCATTTTCTAGCTTTCATTGGATGGTAAGACCAAAATCCCCGGTACCCGGTTCCTGGTTTTACTCGTTTGTGGATTTTGTTCTTAGTGGGTTTTAGGGCTGTTTTGTTTTTTCAAAAAGGTTTTTGCTTGCTTTGTTTATAATGATTGAAATTGGTTCTCATGGTGCAGTTTGAGAATTTAGGCAGCAAGTTTTGATCTTGGAAGGTGGGTTTGGTTTGGAATTTGGATTGGAGGTGATTACAAGAGGTGGATGCTGAAGATTTAGCTCCAGTACTTCCTTTTTTATGGATAGGTTGTGCTGTTTTAGCGGTTCCTACTCTCAGGTGATCATGTTTTTTCACTTCTTATGCCCTATATGCAGTCCTTTTATTTTATTTTGTTTGTTTCTTGTTTGATGTATATTTTCTCAATCATAAGTCTTATAAAGCATGGTTTTTGATTATTTTCTGGGACTATATGTCTAATTCAATTGAGGAATTTTGTTCATGTACTTGATTTTTCTAGTAGGATATCCATCAGCTTTCGGGTGGATTTGAAAATTATGTTTTATTAATTATTATGGTCAGCTGGATTAATATGCTCTTTTGGGATTAAGGGGTATCATGATCGTTCATTCTTCTTTGTTCATTTATTTCATCTTTTCCTGTTCTCTACCGATGTTGTGTGTTTTGGTTTTCTGATATGATCTTAGGAACTGCTTTGCAATATTTGGTAAATTGAAGTGGTTTTGGGTATTCTAGTTGACTGAGGATGCTAAAGCCGAGTATTTACTTTCTTCTGCTGCATTTCTGAAGCTGGGTACAAGGGATATTCAGTTGCCTTCAATACTAGAATACTCAGGCCACAATTTCCATAGCTGTGCTGAACTTCTGAATTGAGCCAACACGTTCGGACCAAAAATGAACCAACATGTTTCTAACTGGCTGCTCTCTTGGTTTGGTGCATTAAAAATAAGTGTATTGTTTTTACTCAACAGCCATATAATAGAGTTCTGTTTCATTGTACTTAAAAGAAGCTTAAGAAGGAAAGCAATTCTAAAAAAGAAATAGATTCAAGCTCGATTTTCTTCTATGCTTGCCTTAATGCATGAAACTCAAATTTGCTTCTTTACCTGGTAAATGGACTAGAAACTGAATTTTTATGTTTCGAAGCAAAAAGTTGAAAACAATTGTTTCCTAGAAACTGCAATATTTATAATTTTTCTATGCAGTATGGGGGACGTTCATCATCTGGCTCTGGTAAGGGAAGAAGCCACGATGGGTTAGTAAAGTATGGTTTCAGCCTGGTAAAAGGAAAAGCTAATCATCCAATGGAGGATTATCATGTTGCTAAGTTTGTTCAGAGCCAAGGACATGAGTTAGGATTGTTTGCTATATATGATGGCCATTTGGGAGACACTGTGCCTGCATATCTACAGAAGCATTTGTTTTCAAATATCCTTAAGGAGGTAGCTGCTAATTTCAGATAGTTCCATTTATTTGTCTTGTTTAGGTGCATAGAAATTGTGGAGTGATGTATTCTTACAATTTTCATGTAAATATTGCAGGAAGAGTTTTGGGTCGACCCTAACAGATCTATCCTAAAAGCCTATGAGCGGACGGACCAGGCAATTCTCTCTCATAGTTCTGACTTGGGGCGTGGTGGGTCCACTGCTGTGACTGCAATATTGTTAAATGGTCAGCGATTATGGGTGGCAAATGTTGGAGATTCACGGGCAGTTCTTTCAAAGTGTGGTCAGGCAGTACAGATGTCTATAGACCATGAGCCCAATACCGAACGAGGCAGCATTGAAAACAAAGGTGGCTTTGTCTCAAACATGCCAGGTATTTTACAGCAATGATGTTTAGAAAGTTCATTCAATGTGTAAATACACGTGTAAAACTGTAACATTTTGAATGAACATTACTGGTTTTTCAAGAAAAAGAACGAGTAATCAATTTTCACTATTTTATTTTTTAAAGTGGTGCTTCATCTGTTATTATGTTGTGTAGATTTTAGTTTTGTGCTGCAAGGGTTTTCCACTGAGATACATTCCAAGACTTTTGTCGCTTTCTCAACAATTGAAATTGTTCAACAGTTCTTACACCAAATAGATAGAAGCAATACCATAAACTATTTTATTTGCAAGAAAATATCAGCATTCAGATAGGAGTTGAACTATGATGAGCTTACTTTGTCTTAGAGGATGACTTTGCTGATCCTTTGGATTAGTTTTCTGCACTTCTGTTATTTAATTCAAATTTGTGTTGGCTATACTTCGTAGGAATTGCATTCTCCAGAAGAACTTAAGACTTTTAGCAACTTTAAGTTTTCCAAATAAGTAAATACGAAAGGGGAGAGAAAGAAGTAAAACCTTATTCCATTCATAAGTTTAGCCATCTGAGTACCAAAGACTTGATAATTTCTTATGAATCACTTGAGCACTTCTGAAGAATAGTAGGAAATTCTCGATCAGGTCCTTATTGTCCAAATTGTAGAAGTTGTTTGAACAATTTTTTTAAACAGATTTTAGAATCTGGCTTCCTCTCTGACTTTTAGCAGACAGTAATCTTTTTACTGGAGGCCTTTGTAGTGCCGTGATACCCTTGACCTCCCCATCTATGCCATGCGGTAATGATTCCTCTGGCTGTAAATACGTAATTATGTTGAATATATGAACTATGTCTCATCAGGTCACCAACTTCCTTGACCTTCCGGCACTGGGCAGGCATCCGGTTTTTCAAGTTTCCAACTAAAGATTGGATGACACTGTGCACAAGATAAAAAGGGCTTTTTATCCAAACTAAGACCTTTTTCAAGAATCTACCTTCTATTGACATCTTTGTTTGTTGATACTTTGTTTACTGGAGTTGGTCTCAGCAGTCTGCATGCCTGTTTGTCTGATGTTATGGTGATGCAAGCTTAGGAAGAAGCTAGCATGATTTCAATGCACCAACTCTTCCCTATTTATTTTGGGGTAATAAAACTCTTCAAGTGGGATTTAGGCCACAAATCAGGATTTCTCTTTTCAATTTTAATTATGAGTAAACAACCAGTGAGAGTTATCTTGTATAAAAAACGTTTAGTCTTAAGATATTTTCCTGATGCAGCTGTGAGTTGCATGTGTCAATTATGGGGTCTTTCATGTTACTTAATGAATTTTCAGCATCTATCATTGGTATTATAGCTGTAACCACACAGGGTACCAATTGAGCTTATGTTAAGCCTCTCATTGAACTGACTTCTATCACACGCTTTTATTTTCAGGAGACGTTCCTAGGGTCAATGGGCAGCTGGCTGTTTCTCGTGCTTTTGGAGACAAAAGCCTCAAGTCACATTTGCGATCAGATCCCGACGTACAAGATACCTTCGTAGACAATACTACTGATGTTCTAATCCTTGCCAGTGATGGTCTTTGGAAGGTGAAACATTTTGCCTGATCTTTCTTCTCCTTGGTGCATTGTGCCAATTATTTTAGCAGTCTAGAAAAATGGGGAAGAATTCACCTAAACGGAGCGTGCTTCAAATTTCATGACAATAACTTTTTTTCTTCTGTATGTGATAATCTAGGTCATGGATAATCAAGAGGCCGTTGATATTGCAAGAAAGATTAAAGACCCTCTGAAGGCAGCTAAGCAACTAACAGCTGAAGCACTGAAAAGAGATAGTAAAGATGATATTTCTTGCGTTGTTGTTAGATTTAGGGGATGATACCAGTAAAACCATATTGCTTTCCGGGTGCAGTATAGCAATAATCCAAGTTTCGTCGCATGCAAGGCTGATTTATGAATGGATTACAAAACAACAACAAATACATACCTGGTTGGGGTAAACCTTGAATGAGTTATGCAGCATGGAAATTGGCCAAAGAAAAAGAAGGGAGAAATAGTGGAATGCTTCTTACTGTAAATTTATGCTCTTATTTATGTTCTGGTGTTTGATATTGTTTGAATTCTTTGAGAAGGTGATTTAGTTTGATGTATATGTGGCCATTTTACTTTACTCAAATGACCAAGCGGCTATGTAGATGACATACTTCTGTTTGTGATTGGAGGAATGCATTTTGTTTTGGACCAGGTTTTCCCTTTTGCGGTATCAAATTTGTTGAAGATTGCTTACCAGTGGAGATTTTAGCTGGGATAATACAATTCTTTGTTCTTCCCTAGCCTAGTCATTTGTTATGATCGAAGTCCAGTAATAATAAAAGTTTGTTGTTTTGATTTGAAATTCTTCTCATTCCACTCAACTTAAATAATTTCTTTTAACTTTTAGTGTTTTTTTAAAATAAAAAAAAAATTTCTTTCAGACTTTGAAAATTTAAAATTAGCCATAGCCATCGAGGTGGGGGAGTTTTACATTGAATTTTGAATTTAGTCACTTTCGAAAGAAATAAAAAGGATTAATTTGTCCATTTAATTAGAACCATTACATTGGTAACATATCTATGAATATGTACTTATACGTGCGTTAGGCAAATTGAGCAAAGAAGTGAACCAGTCTCCTTGCAAATAAGTTCAAATACCCTTCCCGTACTTGTATTAGAAAAAGTCTGATAAAAAACAATAACATATTCAAGAATTCAATCTATGATTTTAATAAAAAAGGAAAATAATTTTTAACGAAGGTTTTTCATTTTCAGATACCAAATGTAACAAATAGGTGAATTCATAAAACTATTCAGGGGTACAATATACAAATATGGTATAAAGCAGGAGGGAGGGAGAGAGTCACCACCAAATTCGCAAATGCTAATACACCGCAATATCGGTCTACAATAGCCAAACCCTTGTATTGTAGCTAGGGTTTTAAGCCGAGCCTATATATACACACAATTAACATCTCCTCCAATATCCCTCCCTGCAATGCTTCTCTCCGTCACTCTCTGCGTTCTTCGCTTCATTTTCTCTGTGTAGTTAAGAAATACTCATGATTATTAGAATTTGTTTAGTGGGTCTTTGCTTGGGTTTTTTTTTTACAGTAATTGCCTCTTCTTTCGGCTGCAAGGGTTAAGATCTTTTGATCAATTTCTTGGTTGGCTTTGTTCTGGAGGCATAAATTGATTCTCCATGGTCTTGGGGCTTAAACCCAGATTTGCATTTCTTGCTTTTCTGGCTGCCCTTTGCTTGGAACATTTGAATCTTCCTTTTTAATCACTCACTTCTTTTTATTTTTCATTTCTTGGGGTTCTCTAAAATTGGTTCATGGGCATGGTGAAAAAATGTTATGGGATAATTGGTGTAGTAACAATTCTTGTGCTCTGATTAGGTCAAATATGATATTTGATTTTCCCCAATTCGTGGTTGGGTTAGGTTTTTCCCCAATTTTAAGTTAGAATTTCAATTGAAAAAACCTAGCAATTCATCCAAATGCACAATTAGAAATGAGAAAGTCATTGAGCAGACAAACTTAATTATAAAGTACAGGAATTAATGATCACAAAACTTTCTCTGTTTTCCCACTGTTTCTCACCAACCAAACAAGACCAACAATTATCCCAGAAGAAATATTGCATCCAAAGATGATAAATTAAAGAAGATTCAGATCACACTAGAGATGCGATGGGAGAGAAGAATTGAGAGTTTGGATCTCAAACTCACCCAAATTCCTATTTGAAAGCCTTACATTTTGGCCCATCAAATTTTCCAAATCCACTGGAAAATAGGCCCAAACAGAGTGGTTTGGATTGGGACACCTCAAATCTCTTCTCCCAAACGTGCCCTTATAAATTGGGAAAAAGGCCCAACAATACGAAGGACCCCAAAAAATGAGCGTGCAGGTTGTGGTAAGATGTAATTGGTAATCTTTTCAAATGGACAATCTAATGCATTTTTGGTATTTTCAGAACCTTGGAAAGGAAAGAAAAGATTGTGCAGAACTAAACCAGAATGATATAGTCGACTTAGAAGGAAATTATCGGTCCAAGAAAAAGTTGAGAGAAAATTATTAGGTTAAATATGAGCTTCTTTGATTTTAGGTTGCCCGAAACCAAAAAATTAAAAAAATAAACTAATAGAAAATAGTCCTAGTTTGGTTAACAAAAGAGATTTGCTAGTTATTGGATTAGGAATTTAATTTGTTTCCAACTAAGATTACCTCTATTTAAACCCCAAAAAAATGCAAGGGTGTGTAACTTGGTTAAGAACATTTATTGCTGCATCCTAGGTCTTAGATTCGATTCCTGAGAAGAATTGTCTTCCATCCAATTGGGTTCTTTCTACTGTTGGTGAAGCCAGCCAAAAATATGTCATCTTCCATTGAGGCTCTTGCAATGGCTGGTGCTAATTATCTGGAATGCAACATTGATTTGAAAGAGTTGGAAAAGAAAGACCAAGAGCCACCACCATGCCACTTACAAGCTGAAACATTCGAGAGGGATATTGAGTACTTAAGTTCCCTAACTCTGAGCTCACCCAGTTTTCGCAGTCTAAAGTTTGATGAAAAACGAAAGGGTAGGAACCACTTGATGCAGAGAGACAGCCTTGTTACCAAGAGGATGGAAACTAGGGTTTTGAAGAAATCAGGGGAAGCGATGACAAAAAGGATGTAGGGAGGAAGATCTCAATGGTTATACATTGACATACCTTTAGCGTAGGTTTGTTTTGGCTAGTCACATAACATGTTCTAATTTCAAAGGTTGGTTCTTTTGAGAATAAATGATCTCTCAAGGTATGAAGAAATTATTGTATGGTACCGTAAAACGGTCACGTAGTATAATTTGTTCACGTGTGTTATAATATGAATATACAACAAGTTTGATATTTCCAACTTTTAAAGTATAATATCAATAAATCTTTTCATCTAGTTCGTCTTTTCCTTTATTTTTCTTTTTAACTTAGTTCATACTTTAATGTTCTTTTTAATTTGTATTATAGTACAATTTTATTATCTTGGTCATTGTGTTTGATTTTGTTATTAGCAAGTTAAGGACAATTTCAAATTTTGGTCAGTTTAATAGATGAAATAAGTTTCATCTCTCATGGCTTCCTTTAAGTTAAAATTTAAACCGAGTAAAAATAGCATTGACTTGTAGACCAGTAGTATCAGGTTCGAATCCTATTTCGTACCCTCATGACACCTTCGTGTGTGAGAAAATTCTCCTCCCCAAATATTACTTGTATTAAAAATAAAAATAAAAAGTTAAAATTTATAAAACGTTAATTCCAATACACAATATTATAGGCGTATTAAAGCTTATCAAATTAGTTTCAAATTCATGTACAAAATTGCTCATAACCAAGAATTTATGATGGAAGATATAAGTGGTCAAATAGAGTCGCGGGCAAAAGCAATTGCACTAATTTGCTCCAAACAATAACCAGAAACTTGTTTCAACTTGTGGGTTTTACTAAGAATGGGTGAAAAATCATGTCTATATCCTTAGATTTGATATTCAAGCAAGAAATAAAAGAAAATTTCAAAGTTTCCCTTTTGTAGAGTTAAAATAGTTTTTTTAAATTTTATTTTATGCTTAAGAATACAACTACAACACAAAATCCCTAATTCAACTACATTTCAAGATCGATACGATTTTAAAGAGTGGTCTAGATCCGCTAGCGTATCTGCTACAAATTTAGTTTGTTGAAATGCATGTTAGAAACAAATTTTTATTTTTATTTTTTATGAGCACAAGTTTAAGGGGAGGAGAGGTTACCCCATCTCAAGATCAGGGCATATCAAGGCCTTTTTGAGGACTTACAAATGCTAGAAACAACTTTTTAATAATTAATCATCACTGATTAATTTGAAAGCTGCTATCAAGAGAATACATATTTCGAATGATGCTACAAAGGCCCCAATGACCCGACAGGTGAGAAAAAAGTTGAGAGTCAAATATTGTGACAAAGTGAATTTCTAGCCGAGTCAGAGAAAATAAATAGTGAGAAAAATTCCTAGTTTAAATATCTTAATGAGTAATTGAATTTGCTTATTAGCTAACATATACAAATACAAAGATAAAATTGGTCAAATTAATAACACAAGGACTAAATTGATTGATGAGGTAAAACAAGGGACGAGTTGGCATTCCAAAAGAAAATTGTAAATAAGAATATATGTTTCACTCCGAACGTGTAAATTGCAATGTTTATTGGAGAGTGATCATAATTTTTATTTTATTTTTTTATAATACAATCGATAGTTTATACTACAAGGGTTTCTCACACACACATACACTATCAATGTGCCATAGAGATTTGAATATGAGACTACTAATATATAAGTCAAGATCATTTTTCATTGGACTAAATCGTTGGCGTGTAGAGTGATCATAATTATAACCTAGAAATATTTTCTTCACCTTCACCATGCCTGTGCATGGGTCCATTGATGATGGTGGCCCATAGGTTGGCAGCCCATTGATGGTCTAATGAAATCCCTACCTGTATAGATGGCTATCTTCTGGACTATTTAATTTGCATTATGAGATAGATATGTAGCCCAGTTAATTTCCATCATCTCATCTATTTACACTGAGAAAGCTTCATTTCTATTTATTTTTCATCAATTGTGATTCAATTTATCAACATGGTTTATTATTTTGGGTGATCGAAGTGACGACCAATCTGAGAATAAAAATCTTAAATATAAGCGCTAAAAATAATTTTACACTCTAAAATAATCAATCGTGCCAATAAATATAATGATGTCTTCTCAACGTATACAAAATATCGTGAGCGAAACCTATATATATATGTCTATATGTTCTGGGGATGACGCATCTATCCACGCATAAAAGCTAAAGCTAGAATTTGAGTCATATATTAACAATTCAGTATCATTCTACTAATCTATAATAGGGAAATTCTTTATTAATGGTGTGTTTATTAATTAGGAATTGAATTCCACCTGTGGAAGATTCCTGCGTTTACTTCACATCAAGGAATTGAAAAGTAAGTGGGACCCACACAAAATTAGGATTTCCTAATTTTGGAGGAATTTGATTTTTGGGTGAGAGGTGGTATTCTAATTCTTGGAGAACTAACTCATTATGAATTCATCTTTTTTACCCATTATATCCTCACACAATTTTCAAATTTGTCATATACTTTAATCAAACAACGAGCATATTTTAGCAATTAGTACACTACCCCAATTCCATATGGTTTAGTAAACAACTTCAATAGAAATTCGGAATCTAACTCTTCTCAATTCATATGGTTTAATAAACAACTTCAATAGGAATTCGGAATCTAATTCTCCTCAATCCAACTCCTCCTCAATTCAACTCATTCTCAATTCAATTCATTCTAATCCAATTACGGATTAGTAAACATGTCATAAGTATTTACATTAAGGATTGGTTACATACTTTTAATCTCAGCCGTTGAATTGCATCTAAGAGACTACCAATATATTTAATGATTACAATCCAACGGCCAAGATTAGAAGCATGTAACCCATACTTAATATAAAATACTTATTGGAGAATCTCCATAAATAATAAACCACGAACCCCCCATGCAAAAACAAAATAAAACAAAACAAAGAAAGAAATGAACCATGTGATCCAGATTTTATTGTCTTGCCATCTCAACCACTTTATTTCTATTGAAGGATTGGGATCATTCCATATATTCATCTGGGGTCCTCTAAATTTTGGGCACACCCATTGTGAGTCTTGTTTCCTTATTAAAATATATTGTGACAAAAATATCTGTATATCCACATTATAAATATCAACTACATATTCCGATAAGAACTAACTTCAATATAATTCACAATCAATACAAACGTGACAGTCTTGGCAAGAGAATATTTTTTTGGTAAATGTCATTGTCAACACAACACAACACAACACTACTGAACTCTCTATCTCCCACTCTTCTCGAGTACTTTCCCATCTTTGCTTTGCATAATTTTTCCATGTCTCAACTGGTCCCTTCTTCTTCATCTAACCATTTGTGGTACCGCATGTAACATGACATTCACGTGAAAAGCAAGTTCCCAAATCAAACCAAACCAACCCATTGTAACCCAACTCACCAATCAGCATACCCCACCTCAAAACAACACAAAATCACCCACAGTCCTCAATAGGGGACTCTTTTCCCTTCAATTAGCTCCACACACTTCCAAAAAATTACCAAAAATGCCATGCTTCAGCCTCACCGAATCAAAAAATTCATGCCACCGGTCCACCTTCGCCCGAGCCGGCCTCCGGTCCGCAATCACAGACCTCAAAGACGGCGGTACCACCATGCACTGCTGGGTTCCGCAGTCCCCAAACCCGTCCAAGCGCAACCTCCTCCTCATCCACGGCCTCGGAGTCAACGCGATGTGGCAATTCGTTGACCTCCTCCGCCACGTCACCCCCCACTTCAACGTCTACGTCCCCGACCTCCTCTTCTTCGGCGAGTCGTCCACCACCCGGCCGGACCGGTCCGAGTCGTTCCAGGCCGAGTGCGTGATGCGGGTCATGGAGGCCCACTCGGTGCGGAGGCTGAGCCTGTTGGGGCTGAGCTATGGCGGGTTTGTGGGGTACAGCCTGGCGGCCAAGTACAGGGAGGCGGTGGAGAGGGTTGTGATATGCTGCGCCGCGGTGTGCTTGGAGGAGAAGGACATCCGGGAAGGCGTGTTTCCCATATCGGATTTGGACGAGGCTGCGAGTATTTTGGTGCCGCAGACGCCGCAGAAGCTTAGGGAGTTGATCAAGTACACTTTTTTCAAGCCGCCTCCTCTTGGGTTGATCCCCTCTTGCTTGCTTATGGATTTCATTGAGGTAAATGTTTCTAATACTTCTTAGATGATGATTAATCATGAATTATGATGATGATTAAGTTAAGCTAATCAAACCACCGGTCATTTTAGATTGTCAATTGAGATGGTATAAGTAGCAATATCTTCTCTCGTTCATGCATGTCTATTCATAACAATGAGACTCGCTATAAACTCAATCGTCATAAGTTGGAAGTTTAACAAGTGCAAATTCTTCAAGTGTTGTCTAATTGCACAACTCTTTCAAGTAGTGTTGTGGGTCGTAAATCAATGTATGTCTTGTCGTGCAAATTTTTGTAGTCAAGGTATCGTTATCAATCTCAATTTAAATCAAACTTCTCTTCTATGTTGCGTACGGTATAATTTATGTGCACTTCATGAGCAAGAATGTAATGGTGAAAAAGTTTTTCAAAAGGATTAGAGCGTGTTTTGACCCTTAACTAGGCTTGAAAGAACCCATTAATCCTTGCAATTGATGTGCACAGTTGGTCCGAATTGAAGCGAACTTAGAAGAAAAGATCAATTTGGACTGAGATTAGTAGCAAGGAAGGAACATAAAACATTGATATATAAAATTCATATCTAATTGATGATTTGTGGGATTTAGGTACCATTTAAAGAATAAAAACTCCCAAATTTATCTATTATTTTATGTGCAATTTGACTTATTAAGACATTATCTTGTCCCGACAGAGATCTCGAAACACATTTGCTTCGTTGAATTTTCGTTTTGAAGGCATAAATCATGTAGTAGAGTTTGATAAAAATAAGAAAAATAAGAAAAACCATGTAGATGTAGTGGTGGTTGTAGGATTGGTCACCTGCCTGCATGCTGTATTAATATTATAAATATAACCACTACATGGTGCACGTGACTCATTACAAAATCAACTACCATTCATGGAATAAAACATTCAACGGGTCAACATGGTTTGGTATGTAGTATGTATGGTAGTCTTAAAGGGGGTTATTGCAATAATATTTTAAGTGGTAGAGCGAGAATAATATTATCCTTATTAAAATCATCCCGAATAAAAAATTATACACATGTCAAATTGTGATTTGTTGAAATAACTATTTACATGTAAGTAGCGAAGTAATTTCATTATGCAATCAAACTCAAATTATGGTGAATGGGCAGGCAATGTACACTGAACATATGAAAGAGCAGAAAGAGTTGATTATGGCCGTTCCCAAAAACCGAAAACTTTCAGACCTTCCCAAGATTCCACAGGTTCATTTTTCATCTCTGTATTTTTTTTTTGGGTCATATAGCACATCTTTGTCTTGCTCAAGTTAGTTGTCCACGTGTGCATCAGCGGTTGTAATCTCCACGGACCTTAGCGAAATTCTTGTAATTTTCCTCTTATGCAAAATTATAATAACAAGATTTAGTACTTCTTACCTTTCTCTCACTCCTCTCACAGCCAACCCTTATAATATGGGGAGAGCATGATCAAGTATTTCCGCTAGAATTTGCTTACAAATTAAAAGGGTGAGTTTCTGATCGAAGTCTTTGACCGAGTGCATGCATTTGTTTAGTCTCTTTTTCTGAATTTTGAGTTCATTGGTAAAAACATATATATATATTTATACAGGCACTTAGGGGAGAACGCTGAGCTTGTGGTGATAAAGGATGCAGGACATGCAATTAACGTACAAAAGCCCAAGGAGTACTACAACCACATCAAGTCCTTCTTACTCGACATGCAGCAGCCATCTGCTAATAAACATCAACAACATTCAAAACCACTTCAATCACTGACATGAAGCTATTTAATGTAATCCAACCCTTAATCCCATATAACAAATTTGTGTAATTTAATTGGATCAATCATGACATGACGTGCTTCATCAAGCACATTATTTTTTATATTTTCATTGAAGGCAAACATATTACAAGACAACATGTAATGTTTTAGCATAAACGGCACAAAATATGCATATCCTCTTTGTTTAGAAGGGTTAAGATGTTGACGAGTCACGAGTCCTTATTCAGTTAGGATTTTAGTTGCTTAACTATTTATAGAAGGGTTAAGATGTTGACGAGTCCTTATTCAATTAGGATTTTAGTTACTTAACTATTTATATAGTCCTATTGTAATTGAGATTTCTTTCCTATTTTATCTCAAGTAATACATCTTTGTTATTTCTTTATAAATACCTCCATATTAGAGAAGAACATGTATACGAAGATAAGTTGTATGCGCTTGAATTAGGTAAAGTTGAAGACAGAGCGGCATGGCTACTACAATGATGAATGTGAACGCAGTACTAGTCGCCATCACCCTGGCTCTGCTAACTTGCTCGCCTCGGTGCATTTACTCGGACGACCAGCGGCTCCTGGTGAACATGACTCTGGTCCGGAATGCTTCGGCTCTCGGAGCTTTTTGCTTGGATGGGAGTTTGCCTGCGTATCACCTGCACAGAGGATTCGGGGGCGGAGCAAGAAACTGGCTTTTACAGTTTGAGGGTGGAGGGTGGTGCGATAGCATAAAATCATGCTTGGACAGAGCGAACACCCGTAGAGGATCAACACGTTACATGAGCAAGTGGGAGGTCTTCTCTGGAATTCTAAGCAATAATGCATCTCTAAATCCAGATTTTTACAATTGGAACCGTGTGAAGCTTAGATATTGCGATGGAGCTTCATTTGCTGGAGATGCAGTATATAAAAACGGGACGTCGTTGCTCTATTTCAGAGGGCAAAAGATTTGGGAAGCAATCATTCTTGATCTTCTGCCAAAAGGTTTAGGACAGGCAAGAAAGGCTCTGCTATCAGGTTCTTCTGCTGGGGGTTTATCATCCTTTTTGCATTGTAACAACTTCACTAAATATTTACCAAGCACTGCCAGTGTGAAATGCTTGAGCGATGCCGGATTCTTTCTTGACAAAAGAGATATAAGTTCTAACCACACCATGAGGTCTTTCGTTAAAGATGTTGTTTCTCTACATGGGGTAGAGAAGAATCTGGATGAGAACTGCACCGCCAGCTCCCTTAATTTTCCCGAGCTGTGTTTCTTCCCACAGTACGCAATGAAGTTCATTACACCACCTTTTTTCATATTGAACTCAGCTTACGATGTTTACCAGTTCCATCATATATTGGTGCCGCCTTCAGCTGATCCACAAGGCCACTGGAACCGTTGCAAACTGAATCCGGCAGCGTGCAATCCTCAACAGTTAAATACATTGCAAGAATTCAGGCGTGACATGATTGTTGCTATAGGATTGTCCTACAAATATTCGAGACGAGGAGGCTTCTTCATTAATTCATGCTTTGCTCACGGCCAAAGTGAGTCTCAAGACACATGGTTTGCTGCAGACTCTCCAAGGGTTCACAATAGGACCATTGCAGAAGCAGTAGGTGATTGGTACTTCAGCAGAAGGGCAACAAAGGAAATTAACTGCCCATATCCTTGTGACACTACCTGCCATAACCTTATACCATAAACTCAACCCCTTGTACAAGATTTGAGAAGCTATTAGGTCCAACATTTTCAAGGAGACAAATTTCTCTGGAAGCTTCACAAGGAAGAAGCAAGAATACAAATATACAATACAATACAAAGTGACACATAGCTTACTACAGAGAAGGAAAACAAAAGCAAAAATCTTAGTGGAGTGTATATATATCGTTTTTTTAATTAAAGAAATGTATTTTTTTTTTAGAAAGACAATCAGGTTTTTCTCTTTACGAACTACTTCCAAATGTTTTTCTAATAATACGGATTCTTAATAAAAGTTGTAATTTATACCAATAAAGCTTATAACGAGAAGTACTTCCTACTTAATCACTCCTATTTTTTCCCATGTAAATAGGCTAAAAAATTGATGTGTAGTAAACAAAGGCACTTCAAGTAACTAGTGATCGGCGGTGGCAACAAGTCAAAGGTTTGATCTCTTTCAATGCAATTATTAATTTAAAAAAAATCCAAGGGCCAAGAAGCGCCATGATTAAATAGACAATACATACAACCCTAGAGTCACTTTCCTTGTACTACAAACTTGGTAATCCAATGAGTCATGCGCCCTATGTTGCTCCATCTACACGAAGCCAGTCCCAAATAATTACTCTCCCTTATCCCATCTAACTCTGCAAATTGAAAACTAATTTAGTGATTAACTGAAGAAGGAAATGAAGCAATTTAGAAAACAAAACCAGAAAATCAGTGTTAGAAAATAAACAGCTAAGTAAGGGTGGCAAATTGGCAATGGCATTTTGCCAAACATCTAGTCCACCAAATGACACTGCAGTTTTCTTATGGCATAATAATATTCTTCTGTCTTACCTTTGGATGGGGTTCCTCAACTTTAGATTGCTCACCTGACAATTAAATGAAAGAATAAGCAATTATGAATTAAATGCATGAACTCATAACAAATCTAATCTGTTCAAATACAAAGCAAGAACAAAAAATTGTTTACGGCAGAGAACATAATCCGACGGAGAAGTATTTCTTGAAGAAGTATTTCTTGAAGTACAAGCAAAAAAAAAGAATGTTACACTGTCAATTTATATATATATATATATATATATATCCAGAAATTCTTAATAGACAGATAATACAGGGAAAACTCAGCATATCAATTCAGTCACATTGTCAAGAGAAGGCACAAGTAAACCCAATCTGACATTTTCAACATGTGCAACTTCAAACTCGACATTGATGGAAGTCTCATACTTTAGACAGTGTTTCTAAGCAGTTCCTAAATTCTACCATGGTATGAAGTGCACAACAAGCTAACATCTTCGATTTCACCCGAAGGAAAGACCTATGCTACGATCAGGGAGATTTTGTCCCACTATCATGTGATCTTCTACAGAGATATGCATGATGTGCCATATCAATGATAACTAAATTTGGATAACTGAACTCTCACATCACATTTCACAAAATTTTGTGAACTTGCATAAATATCCTTGTTATATGAGAAGGTGCAACTAAACCAAAGTTAAGCTAAAATCCATATCTAGTAGCTCAATTATAAATCTACAACACCCATAATTGAAGATATATCATCAAGTTGACACAAGATTCAAGACAATGCAGGAAAGAAAATTATTCATAAAATTACCTCCTTCCTCTGGCAGATCTGAGGTCCACAATGTGAGATTATCCTTAAGAAGCTGTATAATAAGGGTGCTGTCTTTGTAGGATTCTTCATTGAGGTTGTCAAGCTCAGAAATTGCCTCATCAAATGCCTGCTTAGCTAAATGACAGGCCCTGCATGGTGCAAAATTGCAAATGAAACACAAAAGTGGTGACTCACTACAGTAAGAGTAAGCATCAAATAACGTACAAATAACGGGAACAGAGAGAGAGAGAGAGAGAGAGAGAGCAAACCTCTCAGGGGAGTTGAGAATTTCATAGTAAAAAACAGAGAAGTTTAGAGCCAGGCCAAGTCTAACTGGATGGGTTGCGGGCAACTCAGAGTCAGCAGTATCGTTGGCAACCTACCGCGCATATGTCAGTTTCATTACAATCTCATTCTTAATATCAGAATATAACAAGATAGAGAGAGAAAGAAAAAAAAGAGGGCCTCCAGCTAGGAAGCTGAATACCTCATAGGCTTTAAGCGACTGATCAGCCGCTTCTTTACGATCATCGCCAGCTTTAAATTCAGCCAAATATCGATAGTAATCTCCTTTCCTGTCACGGGGAACAAGAAGGATCACCACTCAAATCTCTCTCTCTCTCTCTCTCTCTCTCACATAACATCAACTTGCATGGTAACAAGGTATGTCAAAAGGAATGGGCTTTGAAGTGAAGATCCCTCCTAACCTAACACACACAAAAAGTCATCAAAGTTAAGAAATTCATAACCAAATAGAAGCACCCTAAGCAAATACCCCTGTTTTATGATATCCACTAGGGTGAAAAACAAGTTGAATAAGAAAAAAGCAATCATGGTCTTCTTGGCTGTATGAACTATGTAAAAAATAATTCGACTCTCTCTCTAAGCTAAAGAAAACATGCTATCAGCTTGCATAACTTCTTAAGCTTTTAAAGTTTCAACAGAAGAGGAACAGAAAAGTAGCTCTCACATCTTCTGGTAAAAAACAGTAGATTCCCCTGTTGATGCAGATGGAAGGAGGTGGTAATCAGTAACTGTTAAAATGTCATGGCAAATTTTTGCAAGCTCATCTTCAACCCTCTGCCTGTACTCCTTTATCCTCATAGCATTTTGTTCACTTCCCTTGGCCTCCTCCTTTTGTTCAATGGAAGACAATATCCGCCATGACGCCCGTCTTGCCCCAATGACATTCTTATACCCAACCGACACCAAATTCCGCTCCTCCACAGTCAGTTCCACATCCAACTTGGAAACTTTCTTCATTGCTTCAACCACCTCTGAAGCAAGAAAACAAGAAAATTGATGCATTACACATATATGCAATTGATTGTGGGCTAATATCCTAAACAATACATAAGCTGTCAACTTTATACCAAGTGATAAGAGTTCCATCTTGACTTCAACTAATTAAACACATAGTAGAAATGAAACCACCAATGCAAAAACTATTTGCACCGCCAACGACTTCAAAACTCAAAGCAGCAGCAACATTTCAGAAAGTTATTGCAAGAATGATAAGACTAATACTAAGGCTCGTTTTGAGATTGTTTCTCTAGGTAGTACTTCTGCTCATAAGCGCTTTTATTGTAAAAATCTTGAATTTTCATAAAAAATTCAAGTGCTTCATGAAATAGCACTTGTGAGTGTTTCTTGAAGAAGCACATGGCATGTGCTTCTCCATAAAGCGCTTCTATGACCTATAAGCGATTCTAAACATTTATGCCGAACATTGTCAGAAGCGTTTTTAGTTGTCAAAAAACGCTTTTAGCCATTCCAGAAGCACTCCCAAACGGACCCATATATTGAAATTGAGATCTATTTAAAAGCTAAACAAATTTAAAAGAAACCCTTTCCATTAATTCTCAGATAATTACATATGCCACACAAACCAAATAAGTGGTTTCCCATTGAGTCTCAAAATGAACGGTGAAGAATTGGGGTTTGCTTGTAAGATGACATATTTCACAATCATTCTTGTTTCACATAATCAATCATGCTTGTAAACAACTGGGATTTCTTGGCTCTTGCTGGGAACACCTAATCATTTATTAGTATATCACTTTTTTCATTTCCTCCCCTTTCAATAGGATCAATCACCATCAATCAAAATAAAAAGAAAAACAACCCAATATTACAACACTTAATCCATACATCTGCTAACTCATAAATTGCCCTTTGGTGCATGAAATATTAAAAATGAATTCCCCAACACTAAGTACAACTTGCCCAAAATTAATAATATTATATATACATAGCCAAAAAGATTATATTATTATTATTATTATTACTGTTCTTATGAGACACATAAATTCTTAGAAAAGGGAAAAAATAGTGAAAGAATGGAGGTCCATGCAAGAAGAGCATACCATCATATCTCTCGGCTTGCTCAGCAAGCTTCGCCAGGTAAACATGTTTCTTTCTCTCAATGTCCATAGCTTCTTCTCTCTCTCTCTCTCTCTCTCTCTCTCTCTCTGTTCTGTCTAGAACTTGGTTTTGGCAACTTGGAAACTGGTATTGATATGCTCTGTTTTGAGAAGGAGGGTCCAAGCGACCGTTGGATATGGTTAGTGGAGGTTACAGGGAGTAGGATCAATGGTGTGAAATGGGTATGGAGTTAGTGAAGATGGAATTAGGTCCGAACGAGGATCACATGGGCTAACGTGGTTGGGTGCGATGTTGACCGGGACGACAACCACTGAATCACACATGTTCGTTTGATTGAGAGAGAGGTTCAGACTGAGATTGGTGAGTGGTGCATTACAAGTCTGTAAGTAGGCTCCACTTTGTATGGTTACAACTTACACGTCGTCAACTTTCTTCCAATCTTCAATTACGGTTTTTTTTTAATACAAGTGATATTGCAAGAGAGAGAAATCCAACCTATGATCTTGAGTGCAAGAATAAATACTTCTAATAATTTATTTATTATTATTTTTTTAAATATAACTTTTAAGTTATAATTTTTGAACATTAACTTTTGTGTTTCGAACTTAAGACCACTAATCTGTAGGTTAATACTTTTTTTAATTAGACTAGACTTTATTGGCTGAGTATGTTTAGTTTGTTGTAAATAGATAAAGTCCAAAGTTGATGCAATAAGTTGATGATTATAGCATTACTTTATAGAGTTGTTTTTTTACAAGCGATATAAAAAAAAGGTGACATTCAAAACATAAAATATCATACTGTACCCCTTTCTTTTGCTAAAGTTGAGTTATTAAACTTTTGCTAAAGTTGAAGCTTAAAAAAAGAGTTGCTAAACGAATTCTAAAATTAACTAAGTACACCCTACTACTAAACTATTTATTAAATTACTAATTTGCCCTAATATAAAATGACCAAAAATGATATATTGAATTATGAAACAAATGTAATTTTAATAAGTACACCCTACTCACCATATTCAACCCTAATCAAATGTAAGCAAAAAATCATACTTCCAAAAACCTTAATATTAACTCCAACAATTTGTTTCATTGTTATTTATTAATTCATTGATGCAAACAAGTCTCATGGATGCTTTAGACATGTCGAGGGAGTGATCAAAAGAGGTATTAATTTGGTTTTTTTGGTTTAGGTTGAAAGAAAATTAAAATTTACATTTGTCAGATCGTGAAACCCATAAAGTTCATGCGCATACCCTTCAACTTGGTACTTCATATGCATTCTTCCATGCACGCCAGTTGTTTGACGAAACGCCTGAGCATGGTATCTGCCACAACAATAATAGGCAGCTTTGCTTAGCAACACCATCATGAAGAAGCTATTTATCTCTTTTCAAGAATGCTTGTTTCGAATATCAGACCCAACAAATTCACATTTGTCACTGTCATTCACTCATCAACTGCACTTGGATTTAGGCAAGCAACAACTTCATGCATGTGCAACAAAGATAGGTTTGCATTCAAATGTCTTTGTGGGAAGTGCAATTTTGGATCTTTATGCCAAGTTAAGCATTACCCAGGATGCTAAGAACCATCATCAAGTGAATGAAATTTTATACGCATTCGAATTTCTTTGTACATTTGGTGTTGTGTGATAGAGTGTATTAAGGTGTACAAGGGGTATTTTTGAAAGTTAAATAGGGTGCACTTAATTAATTTTACATTTTAATTTAAATATTATAGTGTACTTAGATCATAGAATGTACTCAGTTAATTTTTAAGTTATCAGCACTCTAAAAAAAAAACACATATCATTATTAGTTTCATATTCAATCTCCACATTCTTCAAGGAGATTGTGAATTCAAATCTCAAGAAAGATAACTGTTGGAAACGAAAACAGGCTCAGCCCAGCCACCAGGCCCAACCTTAGCTACGCCCTCCCTTCCAAACGGAACCCGCTAAAAGAAAACCTTTCGCACTACTCAACCATACTCGCTCATAGGTGAGGGCACATATTTTGCCGCCAGAAATTCCACCCCCCCCCCCAAAAAAAAAAAGAGGGCCGTGAGGGGATTAGGGTTTTAGATTGAAGAAAGAATTCCCCAAATTTTCTCGATCATGTCACAACCGGTTGATGACCTGTCTCAATTCGATATCTCCAAAGAGGTAAGCACACAAATCCCAAACTCTCAATCTCAATCTCAGCCTCAGAGACAAAGATTTCTGCAAAAAGCTTCCATCTTTGGTTGTGGGTTTTTTTTTTTCCTCAGGAAAAGGACAAGCTTGTAGCAGAAGTAATCCGCTACGTGCTGTTCAAGACGCACCACAACTCGGGCTGTCCAATAAAGAGGGAAGAGCTCACTCAGCTGCTCACCAAAAACTATCGTCAACGAAATCTTCCCACGCTCGTCATCAACGAGGCTATACAGAAGCTTTCCACCATCTTTGGCTACGAAATGAGGGAGCTTCAAAGGTCTCGTCCCTCTTCCACTAATCAGGGACGCTTTTCCCAACAGAGTAAGATTCTTATTAATTAAGCTCAAAGTTGTGATTTTTTTCGTGTTGCCTATTATTTTTTGCAAAATAATTGATGGTTGTGATTTACCAGTCTCGGTTTTGTACTCGATTTATGTGGGATCCATGTGGGATACCATATGAGCCAATGTTGGCCAAAGTAATATATAATGGACGATTTGGGTGATATGGTTCCTTTTGTGCAACGTCAATTTTGAATTGTGCGTAGTGTATAGTCCACATCATTCAGTGGTAACTTTGAGGGTTGGGGTTTTGACGAATTTTTTGAACACGTTATTCAGGTGTTGCAGAGGCAAAATCCTACGTCATTTTGAGTAAACTTCCTTCGGATGTGTATAAGAAGTATGTTGAGGATGATCGTACGGCTCCTCTCACTGGTTTCACTTTTGTCGTACTAAGTATTGTACATATTTCTGGTGGTAAAACCACTGAAGGTATGACTGCTTCATGGTTTGTTTTATAATTATATGCTTACAAGTTAGTAGAATGGGAAGATGCCAAGATACTTGGGATAATAGTTCGGTCGGAAAACAACTTATTTGTTAGGGAAATTCTTTGATGAACTGCATACTGGGCCATACTACATCTTTTCATATAATGATTTTGTCTAGCAAAATGTGACAGATCAAACATCATCTTCTGTTGTCTTAAAAATTGCTAAAAATCAATGAGGAAATTGTTCCTTTTTTTGTTAAATTGTGTCATATTGTGAGAGAACCTACTCTTATTCTCTCGCTGGAACTGCAGAGGATCTTTGGCGTCATTTGAGACGGATGGGATTGGATGAAAAAAATGAAAGCCATCCAGTCCTAGGAAACATAAAACAAGCACTGGAGACACTTGTCCAGCAAAGGTTTGACCTGTCTACTATGGATTGTTAATTTGCAGTTTCGTTTGAATGTCACGATATTATTGATGTAGGTATCTATCTTAAGTACTCTCTATTTTAGATATTTGCAGAAAGACAAAGTAAGTGGACCTGAAGGCCATACTTTGTTCTATGAGCTTGCTGAGAGAGCTTTAGATGCGCCAGTTAGTGACAGCATTAAAGCGTACATAGCACAGGTATCATTTAGAGATACATAATGTTTCTATAATTTGTTCATCATTATGTATCTTGTGTAGCTATAAGTAAGTTCTATTTGAAGTTTGTAGATATCTCATCTCAAACAAGGCAATACATATTTTTTGGAAAATTTATGTAGTCCAACTTGCACTATTGTCAAATTGATGAACTCAATTGGGCTCTTTGCGTCAATTCATAAGGTTATTGAAGGTACAAATCTTTGGTGTCTCCACTCAACTAATTGAAATTATGAACACTGAGAAACAAAACTTGAAAGTTTGTGCAAGGCAGTGCTGTAGAGGGAGACGTGAAATCAGCAATCTAGATTAATGAAGATGGTAAAAGAAAATAAAACAAGGAGACAACATTGAGGAAAGTTGACAATCTGCACATTGGTTCACTATCCTTGAGTTCAACGGGTTTTATTAGAGTTGACTGCAGCCAGTACATAAAGGAAATAGACAGGAGCGAAAAATAAAATGCAAGAAGATTTGTGTTCTTGGTGTAGCTGCCTATCTTCTAGGATATGGAGATTAAAGTGGAACTATGGTGGATATTGATATAGGTGAGGAAGTGGTCTGAGAATAGGAATAAGTTATACAAACTGTTTGATGTAGGACAATGAAAAAGAGTGCAACTCTATGATATAAGCATAAAAGGACAGCAGCAAAAGATATTAAAGACCAACTTCTGGGTGCGTCAGAAGAAAAACATTGAAAAGGAACTCTTGGGTTGCTGTTGCACGGCTGCAGTACAGCGCATATAAGAACAGTCTATAATGGACCCAACCAAATTAAGTAAGGTCCCAAACAGGAAACCCCGACATCATCGAGCATATGTCATATTATGGTTTTTCCTGTAGAGCCCTTGTTTTCATGCCTTTGGTGGATCCTTTTGAAGGATGCTGCCACTTATCTCCATCACTGTTAGATTGCTCTAATAAATTAGCTTGGGAGAAGTCTTACTCTATGGCAAGTGAAATTTGTTTGCTTAGATTTTTTCACCCAAAAAAAAAAAGGTCTTGATTATGCAATGTTCTGTATTTGTTTGTATGTCATTCTAAAGGAACATTTGCCCTGGCAGATTGTAAATAAAGAAGTTGGCACGGCAGATGCAGATGACTAGTGACATTCCCAACCCCGATCTGGATGTATGGAGTTATAGTTTTGATGGTTTCATCTTGCTCGATATGGCTTTTTCTCTACTCTCTAAGCGAAGCTGATAATGTCAAGAAATGCCTTCAGTTGGCTTCTTGTAGGAACTGATAGGGCAGCAGCTTACATAACCCATGCTACCTTCTTTTTGTTAATCTATTTCTATATTTATTTTTTGTACTCCAACGGGTCCTTCATGTTAGCATTTAGGTACATCCATTGTCATGGAATTGAAAAGATGAAGTCAAGAGCATGAGCGAGTTGTGCATTCATTCTTTTAATTAAGGCGTGAGTTGAACTTTTGAGGAGTGAGAAAGAAAAGAGAGTTAAAAACTTTTGCTGAACTTAAATATGAAATACTCAACACTCAACATCAAACCCATAAGCCACCGAGAAGAAGACATCATCCCACAGACCCTAGTTTCACTCGAATCCGACCAGAAGAATATGTATATATATATGATTATGTGTCAGAATTTGACAGAAGGAAATGATGAATGCTTTTTGCTTTTGCTAATAATGGAGTCCGGGTTCATAAATTGCATGTGATTTCTGAATGCTGCCAGTGCCACCCCTGAGCTAATCATATAATTGATGCGCTACCAACTATTCTGAACAGTTTCTATAATTTATTTCTGAAGCAATTTGAGTGGACAATGAAATTTCATGGAGGATGCTATTTTGTAGACCGATGAAAATATAACTTCCAATTAATCCCAACACAATCAAGACCAATAATCCATTACAGGGTCACAACACAGGATTTCCATCTCCATTAGGAATGATCAGAAATTTCTAAGCTAGAAGCCACAGCCAATCGTTTGACAAACAGTGAACATAAGCACATTTGAGTGGCACATGAAAGGGTTACTAATATTATTAAACCTATTCAAAAATTGCTGTCCAAATTCAGCAATTTGAATGATAAACATATTGTAACCTATAAAGCATATAGACAAGCAAGGACTGAACCGCTACAGCAACAGGATACAACGACATGTTTCACCTCCGTCGCACGACACCCTAATCAAGGGTGTTGAGATGATTACCGAAAGTTTCTAGCACAACACATTCTGCAGCCTCGCTGTTCATAGGATCATCAAAACCTGTTCAGATAACTGTCAACGGTATTCAGTCACTGCTGTACCCCCTGCTGGTGCTTGCATCCCCAATGGAAACTGTGGCAAGTGACTTGGAAGCCCAAACCCTGGCGTTCATTGCTCCTTCCTGCAAATTACTCCTTTTGCAAGGCTCTTTTAGAGAATTAAATAACTGTACTGCTCGCTTCAGAAAGGCCAACGGGTGCTCCAACAAGCTCCCCAATCTCATGTTTCGGATATTCCGTCTCCATGCACTTTGAGCAAACGAAAGTAGAGTAGGGAAAAAGAAGTAAAGCAATCTCAGAAGCACAAAAGCAGAGGCCAGAGCTAAATATGTTTCTTGCCGAAGCATGTTCTCTGGAGATCTAGCCCATGAAAAAGGGCAGCTTTCTTGCTCAGTGCTATCATGCTTCTCATGATTTAGTGGGTATCCGATCTTTTCCAGGGACAATTGGTCCAGCAATACAGTTTCGATGCCTACACCCATTTACTATGGTTAGTAAATATTCATTCCACAGGAAAAACAGTTTTTCATAATAAAAATACAAAGAAAGATTAAAGAATGGCAAATCTTGTATTGAGAAAACATGATTTTGGATGCTGATGCAAAACACCAGAAAAGAGACCAGCATGTTATGCAATACTAAAGATGGTTCTCATAAAGTTCAAAATATAAACATACAACAGAAAGAAAATCCTTACCAGTAATATCACTGTAGAAAGCATTAAGAGAACCAGGAGTCCGGGAGCCTTGATACCGAACACGCATAGTAGAATTCAAAATGAAAATAGTAGGAAATCCATGAACTCCATACTTAGAGAGTATACTGCAAAGAATTAATCAGTTAAGTTCTCAATTGCTAATAACAAAACGTTCACAATATATACAATATCTATATCATAAGATATTTACAAACCTTGGCCTGATAGCAGATTCTTCAAATGCAAAATGCGGGATGGATGGATACAAAGAAGCTAGGATGGAAAACGTTGGTTTAAACATCCTCGAGAAAGGGCACCATGATGCATAGAATAGCACTGCCACATATTCATGAGTATTCTTGTGAACCATATTTAATGCCCTTTGTAATGAAACCTCATCTCCCTTCAAAGTAACAATACATAATAAAATTAGAACAACAAATATATAAAAGTGAAAAACACTTTCAAAGTTCACAGCCCAAAAAAAATAAAAGAAATACAGTTCGAAATGCTAAGTTAAAAGTGCTTACTGAGTCATCTCAGCACTAGATTAATCCAAGGAATTAAGATAAAAAAAAGAATGGCAGGACACTTATGCATTGCAGATTCATTCTACTATGGAATCAATACAGATTCTATTACCTCGCCCCTAAAGATAATTTTTACAAAAAGACTTCAAGGCACTAAACTAAATGTGATAATTAAAGCATTTATAGGAGAAAATGGTTGCGGGATGCTGGTCATCAAGTGACTGCCTTAGAGATATGTATTGTTCTTGTTTGTCCAAGTAAATAATCAGAAGCCACCAAAGCATTTTCAATACAAAATGTAGCAAAACTCAAAAACCTGCAATAATCCTCTTGGAAACAGCAATCTTTGAATGAACTCATTTCAGACAGTGGCAGGCAGCTCTGTTGGAGCATTATTTAAGAAATGGGTATGCCCCATTTAATCTTTTACAATGACGATACAACCCTAATCGCAAGGTCAATGCACATACTGAAAAGCCTAACTTCTATAAAAGTTCAAATAAATAAAAAAATAATAGCAAACCCAGATACATACCAACAATATAATTCTCAATAAATTTAACGTTAAAAAAATAAAAAATTAACTCTTTGTATAAACCACCAAAACATAAATTTCAATAAATTAACAGCAAAAAACAAAAAACAAAAAAACAAAAAAGGGGAAAAGATTCGTACCACGATAACACCGATGGAAGCAACGGATCTGGCACCGCCGTTAGCGGGACAACTGGAATACCGGAAGCCAAAGATCGCATCGGTAACGGACTCCGTCGGGCAAGAGGTGGGTTCGGCGGCAGAAATTAGCCGGACCCATAATACCAATATCACGATCCCAGTTTGCCAAACCCTAATCCCCATTTAAGATTCAACCTAGCCCAAACGCCAAAACGAAAAGTCAAAAAAGAAAAAAGAAAAATAATAGAAACAAAGAAGCTAAAAAACGGAGCTGCTCTGCAACAGCGCAACGGCGACTGAGGAAGAGGGAGGGGGCGCAGGGAAGAAAGCCCGGCGCATTTTGGCGTCGAGGCTTGCTTGATAAGTGGATTGGATTGGATTAAGATTAGATTATTGCAAAAAATCGGTTCTTTTTTCTTTTTTCTTTTTTTTCTTTTTTGGATTTGTGGAAGGGGGGGGGTTGGGGTTTGGTTTTGGTTATGGGGTGGAGAGGATAGGAGAGCAGAGGACCGAGACTTGGAGATATCGGTGAGTTCTTGGGTCACACTCGTGTCTCTGTATTTGCCAACTCGTTTATCAACTGGTCTTCCTAAAAATTATATACTTTTTTAAATATATATATATATATATAATTCTATTTTAATTTCTTTTAGGGGAATCAAAAAACTCTTTTTTCCATGATGACGATATGTTTTTTTATTCAAGAAAAAGAAATTTGTATTTTAAAAGTCTCTTGGGGGAGGGGGAATCAAAAAATTGTTTTTTCTATGATGACTTAATTTTTTCCTTAAAAAAATGGAATACATATATATTTTTTATTATGAATAAAAGGTTTTCTCTATGGTGCCGAAACGTGTTACTTGAGGATATATTTGGTCAAAATAAATAAAAGGTTTTTTTAGTTGAGATTTTTTTTTTTCCGAGAAAAAGTCCTATATAATTATGTAAGGATTAATTGGGGTTTTAAGGAGATTTATTTTAATAAAACTAAATTTGAAGTGTTGTTAATAAAATGGTCCCTAACAGAGCACTTCACGCGGAGACATTGCTGGCAGTATCAATGTTGGTGATAACATAAACTACTATTTCTTTTTTGCTTTTTCTTTTTTCTTTTTGCCTTGTCTTTTTTGGGTACGTGACTAATAAGAAATCAGAAGTACATATGAGAAAATCATGGCAGCTTCTCGTTGGCTTAACTTTGAGGCAATTGCCGTGCATCTACACATTTGAAGAAAGCACAGAATTAACAAATTTAAAACGTGAAAACGACAAACTACATGAACTCGACAAACCACAAATCAAATTTAAAAGGAGAAAAATTTGATGAGATAAGAGAGCAAATTGCTAAAAGAAAAAACATGTCTAATTTCTATTATTTTTTTGGATTATTTTTTAAAACAAAAATCATCAGCCAAAACAATGCAGCACTCGAAAGCTGATATCGTAATCTATGTACTTAACAAAATTACAGCAATCAGGATTCAGGAACTGACAAGACCACCATGCATTTTTAACCAACCATCAAAACATTCTTCAAAATGGGCGTCAGGGTCACCATGCATTTAGCACAGAATTGAAGTCACAAAACGCAAACCTTTGCTCCTATCAACACCGTCGCCGCCTCTTCTTCTTCGACTGCTACCCGTGCAGCAAACAGATCCATAAATTGAAAGAAAGGCTGTGCCATGCCTGTCATAAAGCACAAAATGAAAACCATTCTTATTTACTGGCATCCCATGCCCCAAATACTTTCCAATGCACCAGTTTGTGTTTCGAGAAAAGTACACTGGTTTGTGGTTTTGTATAAGCACAAATGAAAAAAAAACATATGGATATGGAACCCTATCATGAATGCCCTGACAAAAGGGGAAAAGGCAAAATTACAATAACACATTACAACTTACTTGCATTAGCCATAGCTTCAATGTTTGTCATTTGGCCAAGTACAAGATTGGATTGGTAAAACAAATGACATTATGCAAGCAACTGACAGTAACAATATGTTTTGAGAGGCTTATATTCAGAGCAAAAAAATGTTATCCAAGTTGTTATGCACAAGTCAGTCCAGAACCCTAATTGGACATTCAGTTTCTTTCTTGTGAGGAGGACATAAAAAAGGTCCTCCACCAGAAAGGAAAAGGAAAAGGGCCTAAATCAATGTCAATTATGAAACAGTCATTTAGACCCGAAGGGAAACAAAGTTAAAAATAAATGTGCTGCAGCAAAAGTAAACATCTGGCAAGAATTGGCATAGAGCTCCATACCAGAACCACAAAATCTGCCTCTTGTATAACAACATAGATCTATCAACGAACTAACGTGGTCTTCTAAACAGTTCCATCAATGCCTGGAAGATATATAAGATATCAGAATAATCCACAATCATTCTCATAGTCATTATCTACATAATAGCGTAATGGAACAATCCCAAACTAGTCCAGAAATATAGGAAGGGGACCAACTAGTTTGGGGTCTAGTGGTATTTCTCTTCCCACAATGTTGGAAGAGGTCTCAAGCTAAAATTCACTCTCACCCATTGATAAAAAAGAAAGTAGGAAAGATAAAAAAATGATAATTGGCCTATACACGGGTGTACTGGCCCAGCATATATCAGACATTCATTAAACTCAACATTCACAACAAAGCTTCCTCTAAATGGCTTGCAAATATGAGGTATCAGCAGTAAAATGCATATATGGATGCTCCAAGAGCCTTGTGATATTTATTTATACCATATTTTTGCTCAGATATATCAAAGGCCAAAAAAGATGTTGAAATTTTTTTTTTTTTTTTTACCAAAGCATCCATTTAGTGGTTCAATATGATAATTACCTCGAACAAAATTCTAGTTCCTGCTAGGATGATGGGTATATAACAAGCAAATCCTCATTGGGAGCAACGGCACAAATGGATGACTACAAATAATTGAATTGACTTGAGAACTTGGCCTGGCAGACTGCACACATCAAACCCACAGAACCAGTTTGTGCCCCAGCTTCATAAACCTCATGATAAAACTCATTTCCGCACCAGACACAGATGTTAGTCTCAGGCCTGTTTGCTATATTTGGCATTGAAGGCAGGGATTCCTTTTCAAGCCAAGCAGATGAACTGAAACCTTGTTCCATCTCTCCATCATATGACAACACTTTTGATTCCTTGGAATGGGAGCTTGCTTGCGCTGTCTGGAAATTATACTCCAACTGCTCTATTCTACCTGGTTTCAGTCCTTCCAAACCTGATATGTTGTCAAACTTTTCATTTACACTTAAAGCTCCATCTGCACCCTGTTCATTGAAAGAAAATGTAGTACAAAAATATTTCTATTAAAAGACAAGAGATCAGATTCTTTGCGGTTTTAATTGTACAGAAAAATTGAAATAATTTACGAAGGGGACGGATAGACTACCAAGGGCACTCATTGTATCCTCTGAACAAATCTAAAATTGTGCATAAATATAAAAAAGTTGATTAGTATATTCCAATAACTGGAGCAGGGACACATAACACAGCCCCTTACACAGATTCTATATGTACAGCATACCTTCCCTGATAACATATCAAAGTTCGGATGGCAGCCCGATGATTGCATAAGTTCAGATGATGTATCAGCGAGTCCTCTCTGCTGGACATTTTGCTCTTCAATCCTCCATGTCAGCTCAGCCATGACATCCCCACTAGGTTGGGAATGATTTAGAAAACCAGTCATGGGATCATTGTTTCTAGAGCTCTCTGCATTCTCTGTATTAGGCTGCTCCCACGTTATGCTGCTATAAACCCTGTTTAGACTATTTTCAAAACCAGGGGTTTGCTCACTACCATTTGGGCATATTAAACCATTAACAGAACCTGTAATCAGCTTATCCTCCAACACTGAGCTATTATTTCCAGTGGAAAATGTTTGGCTATTCTCTGAACGAACAAGGGAAGGTCCTTCTGAACTTCTTTCATGCCTGGTGCTTTTCACAGAATTGGCACCTGGTCCACCATGACTGCTGTCAAAAGCAAGCAATACCTCATTGTTCCAAGATCTTCTAACCTCTTCCTTTTTCAATTCTTTCATTGAGCTTGAGGATGTGTTATTCACATTGTTTACTAGAGCATAGCTACTTGCACTGCCAGATGGACAAACCATACCAGTTTTAGCAGAACCTATGTCCTGTTTAACAAATGGAGTAGACACATTTCTATGAAAACTCTTTTCCTGACAAAGTTCGTCCAGTGAGCAAGTAGGATTCTTTGCATTACTTAAAGCAATACAACTTTTTCCATCCTGAGCTGGAACATTTGAACATTTTCCAGTAGTTATAACATGCTCACTGATCTCCATCGCATCCACATCTGGCATAGCATGGCCGCTGCCAAAACTGATAGTCTTGTCATCATTCCCAGATATATCAATATCATCACACTTAGGCTCACAAGATGTGCGGAATGAGTCGCTATAGAAATTATTTCTGACATCACATGTTTTCTCATCACTAGACGTACTACATAAACCTCTTTCCCACCGAGACTCTACCAAAATTGAAGGAACAAGCGAGCAGGCTTCAGAAGTACTTTGCTTCTTGACATTAGTACAAACATCCTCAGGTCCAAAGTGACTCTCACTAATACCAGATATAGACCTGCCATTCCCAAAATCATCCGCATCATCAATTTTTGTATTTTCTACTGTGCTACTTAATTGGTTATTGTCAATATTCTCAGTCCTACGTTCTTTTCCCATACCATTTAAAGCAGTATCAGTGTCCACTTTGGTAACATCAACGGAATTCACAGAAGCCTTGAAACCATCATTTATTCCATCAGGAAAGCAGTCGAAAACATTTGTTTCACCACGGCTAATACCAGCATCAGTAGCCTCATCCGCCTTCGCCAACTTATCATTTGTCAAATTAAATGCACTACCCTGCTCAAAGAACCCCAGATCTTTTCCACTTTTGTTAGCCTTCATGGCTTGTTCCTCACAAGACAATGAAATAGATTCACGCTTGTATGTTCCAAGACAATTTTCGATATCTTTGTTTACTTTGGCGCAAGGAAAATCAGAACTCAAATCATAATTGGCTACTGCATCCAAAGTTGCTTCCCTGTCTATCTGAACTGATTCATGAATCTTCAAGGACGTCTGCAGAACACCAGTTTTTACAGGGTCAAATTTCTTAGGCATACCCATTATCTCTCCTGCTTGAATTTCCCGTGAATTTTCTGTATGCAAGAAGGTTGCCTGCTTCTCATGACCAGTTGATACAGAAGAAATAGGCATTAGTGAGCAGGTAGCAAGCTCATCAGCTTTGCTCTCATCTTCAAAGGTAATATTAGTATCCTGTTGGATTCCCTGAATCAATAACATGAATGAAACAAAAAACCAACAAAAACAAAAACAAAAAGATGGTGTACAATAACTTACATCTCCAGAAACCAATTTATTAGAAAGTGGAATGTTGCCATCCGTATGACCAAGTTTTGATGTGTTTCTGACTCCAAAATAAGAGAGCAAATACGAAGAAACTTCCTTGCACGACACAAACTGCTGCCCATTAGGGCTGAATAATACCAAATAAGGGAAACTAGTATAAGAACCACACAACAATTCAACTTAAATTTGCAAGAATGGTATCAAATAATATTAACAGTAGGTTCACATCCCTCTGGCCACTATATGCTAAAAAAATAACGAAGTAAGCAATCCCAAAATAGTTCTTGATATTTTTTTGCTACGAGATAATGCAATTATAAAGAACAAAATAATTCCGAGAATGACAAGTACACACAAAATTGAACAAACTCTCCCACCTATCACCCAAAAAAGACAACAAATAAAAGGTATCAAACCTAACAACATCTAAAGATCAGTTTACTCTAGAGTTATGCAGACCCTAAAATTAACAAACAGAAGCAAAGGTGAGTTTATTACAAAAGATTAACTCGTCCACATGTTGAGAAATTTTCTTTCTTTCCATTATTCAGGCAAATGAATTTCAACTTATATGACCCGGAAAAATATTGTCAAACAGTGAGATTATCACGGTTGTATACAAATGAGCAATTAACCCTCATAATGTCAAACTCAATACAACAGTTGTATACAAACAACACGCACAGACACGAGCATTGACAATGAGAGAAGTACCTTATGTATCGTCTACAGAAGAGACAAACATGGCCTCCATTTCTCTTGAGAGAGAGCATAACCTTCCACTGCCTCGGCAACGCGTCAAGGAGCTCACTCGCCTGCACAATCTTCCTCTTCTTCCTCGCACTCGACCATCCTCCCTCCAACCCTCCCAGAAACCCTAGCAACTGCGCTTCCGTCTCCAACCCATCAGTCCTCCTCCTCAACGCCTCGCCAAATGAATCGTCCGCATTCCCCAACGCAGCCAAATCCAATAAGACGCCGTTTTCGTTCACCATCACCATCTCCGCCTCCTCCCCCTTCACTCTCGCTTCCGTGACACTCGATTCCTGGACGTTCGATTTTCTCTCACGCTCAGATACCGAAACCACTCGGTTCTCGTCTTTACGCGGCCGGCCGCGCTTCCGCTTGCCGTCACTGCTCTGAACGACAATGCCGGGTGTCGTATCGCCACCGCCATGCCTTTCAATCGAAAAGTCAGCTTTCACCATCGGATAAGCCATAACGGCATTGGCATCTTTACGTGGACGGCCTCGCTTCCGCTTCGTACCGACATCGGCGCTGAGGCCGACGAGGGCGTTTTGCACGGAGGGTCCGGGAATGGAGTCGTCTTGTGCGAGGTGGACGGGGACAGAGACGAGTACGTCGTCGTTTTCGGCTTTCTCGGACGAGGGGAAGAGTTGTTTCAAGAGAGAGATAATCTGGCGGGTTTCTGGGTCTCGGGATTGGGAATGGGAAAAGGGGGTGGGTTGAGATTTGGGGTTGGGGATTGGGAATTGGGAGTTGCGTGGAGCGAGGCGGAGGCGCGAGTAGGTCTGCTTGCGACTGCCGGCGGATTCGTTGAAGACGGAACGATCAATCTTGGGAATCAAAACGTCGTCGTCGAACCGGCGGGTGGGATTGGATAGGGAGGAGGAGGAAGTGAGGGAGAGGGAGTAGAGATCGGATTGGGAGAGGAGGCGGAGGTCGATGAGCGGGAGGTAGTCGAGGTGGAGGTGATTGGGGTTAGTGTCAGGGTTGTGGTGGTCGACGACGGTGGCGGAGGCCATGGCATTGAAGAGTGAGCAACAGAGAGAGAGATAGGGGAGAGAGATTTGGGGGAGAAGAAACAGAAGTGGAAGATGGGGATGTAGACGACGAGCCGTTTCGGGACTCCTGTTGTGATTGAATGCTGCGCAGTGTAGTTTGGCCTTCTGTGGGAGCAGACTAAGTTGCTGACACGTGTATTAATTAATCATGTGGCAACAGTGATGGTTTGAGTTTTGGTGAAGTTCCACTTTAACCTCTCTATTTTTATTTATTACAACTTAACTGTTGTAATTTTCAAATTGTTACAATTTAAGAACAATGACTCAACTCTTCTACCTTTTTAACGGAATTACACAACAATAATCTTCTAAATGGCACGGGTGCAAGCGAGTGGACACATTACCTTAACTAACTTCATGTATTCGTTGTTGGTATTCCATATAGCAAGCTGCAAGAGAAGGCAAAGGAGATGCAAGATGATAAGGTGTATTTAGTTCTAGTTTGTATGGCTTTACATTCAATGGCTGCCCTGCCCCCCAAAATTCCCGTTGATAATTTCTAGTTATTAGGAATTTTGTTAGGACCCAATGTCCCCGCGTTGGAAAGAAAGCTTGTGTTGGAATGATATATGAGGTTTTGAGCACCCTTTGCTTATGAGCCGGTAGTAAGACACATTCTTATTAGATAAGGATTTCAAAGGTGTATCAACTTGTGTCCAGTTTTTGGACTAATTTAAAATCGAAGTGTTTTAATTTGGGGCTTTCAGTTTGGAATTGATGCTCCTTCCCCTGCTTTCAGAGCAGCACCTTGTTGCTGGGCCTTGCAGAGCTCCATTTTATTTGGGCTTTAGCCCCATTTAACTCAAAAGTTCATCAAAAGTTTTTTTAAGGATGAAAAAGGTACACTGCAACATTATACACCTATAAAATTCAAAAGGCCAAATACTTTGATTGCTTAAAAGTTATAACTGTAAATTAAAGTAATTTAGATTATCGTTTGTATAAAAATAAAGTTATTTTATATTTTAATTTATAAATAAAAAGAAAATGAGTCGAGTAATGTTCATCCCGAAGAAATGACAGCATCACGACTCACTTTTCACTTACTACTATGTTACTAATTGATATAAAGTAGTAGCAAGTGTGTAAGTTAGGTAGATAACCCCATCAGCCATTCACACTGGGGCAATATATTTGATTTTTGGAGATGTGATGGCTGTAGCAATTACAACCAAGAAAATGAGAAAATGCTGTAGCAATTACATGGTAGCTTGAGAGTAGTGGCATGCTTCATGTGCCTGTCATGGTCATGAAAACTCAGTTTCAATAAGCTCACATGATCAAAATATCTCAACCCAAGTGATAAATATTATAAACTAATAAAGGTAGCTAGACACAGATATTACTGCAGGCAGTTGGTTTGTAGGAAAGATATAGAAAATGAAATTTACTTGTTTATTTTTTTTTTCAGACATCTTCTAAAATGGGAACGATACTTGCAAATCTTCTGTCTGCCACCACTAGAAAAGGCAGGCCCATGATTTAATTTGCAGGGTGCACGCACTGGAGCTTTATCACTGAGAAAGTTCTTTAGCTTTCAATGCATGGCTACTAGTTTCTCATCCGTCGCTTGAACGACTGATATTAGCAGCCGTTTGAACGACTGATATTAGCAAAATTGAATAGCGACTGGATCATATAAGAAGGACAATGAAGTGGAACACGTAAAGAGTGACCGAAGGAGGTGAAATAATGTTCACACAAAAGGCATCAACGGACCTGCACGGTGTTGCGTACGAACCCGCATTTTGGCCTTATTATTAGATTATTGTTATTATCATATGTGTGATGTGAAAGCAGGTGAGTTGATTAGCAACATGGGACATGCCTATAATGCATTAAACTACAACCAGCAAACAAAATTGGCTGTCCTAATCACATACGACGACCCTCATCTGACTAATTCCTGGACCCCAACAATTCCGTCCAAATACCAAACAGCTCAAGGTTAATCATCTGTCCCTACCAAGTAGTTACAAAATTAATTGAATTGAACCACCAGATCAATACTGTCCATACAAATTTGGTTACATACTAGTGAGTGAATTAGATTTCAACCTTATAATTGTGTATATTGTTTAAAAAATTTGGGAAGTGGTATTAGCATTTCAAAGTAGCACCCTATACTATTATAATACAATTCTAATTTTGAACATGCAAATAATGTACCTAATGAAGAGAATAAAAAAACCTTCAATGAAGACACAACGTTCAATTAGAACATATCGCGCGGTATATATTTTCATTTATGATTCATATTCCGCAGTGCAAGTTAGGTTACTCATTTAATAATAATGCGGTAGGGAAGGGAAGTCTATGTCGATTTTTATGTAGGTGTTATCAATCACCACTGTGTTATAATAAGGATGTGCAACATGATTGTACTTCAGGGTATAATATGTGGATTGCTAATATGTTTTATAAAATATATGGATTGGTACATCACGAGAGACTGTGCCGATGAAAAAAGAATCGTATTAAATGGTGAAAATTTAAGAAGATATTCTACCACATTATTGTGGCAATAAAAAGTAAGGTGATGATATGGAAGGTAAGGTGAAAAATATATTTATTTAATTCTATAGTATATTGGTTTTATTATGGCAGGTTATTCTGGTCTGGATATTATATTGGCAGGGTTACATGCTACAGAAACCGTGTAACATGCGCGTATGTCCTTTTCTTGTGCGGCTCTTCTATATCTTCTAAATCTCTCCATCTCCTCTTTGCCTATTTCTAGTGTTTTCTAGGCTGTGGCTTAATTAGTCCACAACCATAACCACCGCTCAAACGAGAGTTTCAAGCCGTCAAACGAGAGTTTCAAGCCGTTTTTTCAGGTTGGAAGGAGCCCAAGACCTTTCTTTCTTCTCATTCAAAAAGAAGCTTCAACGCCTGAAAGGCACCAGGAGAGAGGACGAGAGTCAGAAAACTTTCGTCCAGTGGTGGGTGTGGAGAGTAAATGCGCTCGTCCATCACCACCGCCACCCTCCCTCTCTCTTTCACATTGTGAAGTTGGTCGGTGTGATCGAGAAAGAGGCTCGTAACCGGTTGCTTTGGGAAACTAAAGCAATTCTGGCAGGTAAAAAAACTCTGTAACATATGTAAAGATTTTGTCTTTCTTTTGGCCAATCTTTTTTGCCACAAAATGATGGCCGTACATAATACGTATCAATCTTCGTGTTGCTTCTAACAGTTTTGTATGCTAATTGGTATGGTGGTGGTTGTTTTCTGCAATAAAGTTCGTTCATGTCTTGGTGGTTTTCTGGGGATACGGGATTTGTCTCTGAATTGGGTTCATGTGTTTGATTCAAAGAAAGCTAATGTTGGTTTTTAAAATGATTTGGAAGTATTTCTAATGGGTTCGATTATTTATTGTTGTTTTGTGAACAGAGAAGGTTTTTGAACAAACACATTTTCCCAAAGCTTCCAGAGAGGAGCTGCAGCATATACAACTCTGGCCGACAATTCAGAAAAGTTTTCTCGCGCCGGAGCAGGTGTTGGCCCTCAGTTTTCTGGTCATCAACCCCTGTTTCGGGTGGCCTCAGTCACTGATTTGGTGCCTTCCTGTTGATTATGGTTAACACTCGGTCCAACTAACATCAGTGTAAAGCCTCAACAACCAGACTTTTGGAATTTGAATGTGAGCTCAGTTTTGAAGAAAACAGCAGGCAAAACCAGACTGAAATACAAGTGTTTTCGGTTTCAGTGTATTTTTTAGGATTCAGAATTTATTGTATCAAAAATGACAAAATTCAGTTGCTTCTCTGTGATAGTTAGACGGAAGAAGAAGGTTCAGGTGAGACTCTCTCTCAATATAGTTCGTTTCTTTATTGTAATGTGAGTTTTTGTTGAACTTTGTGAGTTGTGATCCGCTCAATTTCCGTCCTCTTTTTGCTTTTCTGTTTAATTTTAGAGAGATTATGAATCTGCAAGACCTGTTGAAGTGGACAAGGCAATTAGAACCCTGCAAGTCAGGCTTCAACAACAGCCTGTAAAACATTTGGAGATTGATGGGACCTTGAAGCCAGCAACTTTAGGAGTCTTGATACCTTATGGTGTTGAGAAGAAGTACACTACCCCTAGTGACAAGGCAAGGAGCCCTTACAGTCCTATTGAGTTTGTTGAAGCAGCATTCTATGAAGGGGAAGATGAGCATGAAGGGAACCCCTTAGAGAGGGAAAACTGTTGTAATGATTGCTCTCATCTGCAAACCCCTGAAGCCAATTCAGGTGAAGTGACTCCATTAGGGAAGATGGATTTATCTGAATCTGATGCAGGTGATAGGGGTGTTGATAGGATTCAAAGCGGGCATCTTAGTGATCCGGGCGTAGGGAAGGCAGAGTTTTGGGCATCACCAAAGCTTACCAGGTCATGCTCTAATTTGGAAACTCATCATAAGGATGTGGTTAAGAAGATGTCATCTAAGTTGCCTGCTTCGAAGAGTCAGTATTTTGAAGAATTACATGAATTGGCAGACTGTGTGACGAAGTATGTTGATCCTGGCAGCCCTGGTTCTGTGTTAACCCACGTCACTGCTGATAAAGTGATGCTGAAGAAGCATTCTTCCAGCCAAGTTCTTCCTTCTAGAAGTAGAAAGTTGTGGTGGAAGTTGTTCCTTTGGAGCCACAGGAACCTGCACAAAACAAGGACTGCAAAACAAAAAACGCCTAGCCCCATTTCTTTGAACAAGCAAGGAGGGTACTCTTCGGATACACTCGAACCAAACCAGGCTATGCAGTTTGTCAAGATGGAATCACCTCTGTCATATACTGTAGAATCATTGAACAAGGGGAAGAATATTGCAGATGACAACAAGAGCTGGGATGGTTTTAACATTGGAGGCTCTGCTTTATGGCCTCAGAACCAGTGGGTTGCTTTCTCAGCAGATACATCCTCATCTACAAGAGTGCAAGAGTGGGTGAAAGATCTCAAAATGCAACCCTCGGAAAATAATGAATATGACTACGAGGGACTCATCACCCCACCGACCCCGCCCACTCCTGAGACTCCTCTATCTCCGGTGAGTCCTGAGACTACTAGATCGAAAAGCGCAACTTACTTTAGTCGAGGCCTCGACGAGGATACTTTACACGCTAATACTGTGATCCAGACTCTAAATTCTTCTACAACTGTGGCTCACATATCTGGTATGGGATTGAAAGCTATCCCCAACATTTCATGCTTTGGCAGTCTTCGATCTATCAACTTGTCAAACAACTTCCTAGGTATGTTGCCATAGCAGAAAACAAATAAACCATAGAAGTTAATACTTGCATATTGGTTAACGGTACTAAGCTTATTGGCAATTGTTCTCAATTTGCAGCCCACATCACTCCAGGATCGCTGCCGAAGAGCCTTCACACGCTCAACTTGTCGAAGAACAAAATCAGCACCATTGAAGGACTAAGAGACTTAACTCGATTGCGTGTACTTGATCTCAGTTACAACCGCATTTCTAGAATTGGACGTGGTAAGCTTTTATCATTCTAACTTTTCAACCATCTAATTGATCTTAGAAAACAAGCTTTCCCAAATAAAATGTACTATTCCAAATGGTCACTGATTCACTGTGGATCTTAATGGTGCCAGGGTTATCAAGCTGCACTCTAATCAAGGAGCTCTATCTCACTGGGAACAAGATCAGTGATGTCGAGGGTCTACATAGGCTACTGAAGTTAACAGTTCTGGACCTGAGCTTCAACAAGATAACAACAACAAAGGCAATGGGACAGCTGGTGGCTAACTACAACTCACTGCAGGCTCTGAATCTGTTAGGGAATCCAATCCAGAACAACATCGGTGATGAGCAGCTGCGCAAGGCAGTTTGCGGTTTCCTCCCGAAGCTAGTGTACCTGAACAAGCAGTCCATCAAACCACAAAGAGCAAGAGAGGTACTCACAAACAGTGTAGCCAAAGCTGCATTAGGGAACAAAGGATGGAGCCCTCGTAGAAAAGATGGCAAGAGGCTTAACCAAAAACGTGCCTCATTAAAAAAGCCTAATACCATATCACCAAGAAAAACTTCATCACTTCCCATCCGTGGGCACAAGAGCGGTGCAAGCGATGTACAGAAAAACATACGCAAGTCCAAGAGCATATCCATAGCTGCACTCCCCTCTTCATCCCATTAGATGCTTTTTCCATGTTAGGGGGCCTTCCCAAAATTTTGACACAATTTGTAGGGGGGGTGTCTCTCCCTTCTCTGTTGTTTTCAGAGTCTCTTCAAAGTCTGTAGGGCTACAAATACCTGGTGGTTTTCATGTCAGTTTTCCATCGGTTATTATATATATACAGGCTGCATTTTTGCTATATTTGCTATTTCCATTTAGTTGAAACCAAATTGGCTCTTACTATTCATTACAAGGCAAAAGAAAAAAGAAATCATTAGAGAATAAAGACAAGAAACCCATGTTGATGTTGCAACCTAAACCTACTACAAAATGCACATCCAAAGCAGCTAAACGAATTTGGAAAATGATGATTTAGTAAATTGTTCATCGACATTGTGTCATGTACTGTGATACCAGGTGTCGGCCATTCGCCCCAAAAAGGGGTTTTCCCTTATAATGATGCAAGCAAGTCGCGAAATTCCCGAGTGTTATTTCACATTGTGAGAGCAATTCAAGTAGTTCAATTTCTAGGCGGCAAGGGCGGAGGTTAGCTGGAGGCTTGTGTCTACTCTATGTTTCCAAATTAAATATGGAAAAAAGAAAGAGAAAAACAGAGCAAGGCTTGGGATACTTCGACACGGAAGATGACCATTTAGGCCAGCCATATTATATTACGCCCTAAAAAGAAATCTTGTGACAAAAACTTGACGTGGAAAGACATATGCGGGTAAACATCATAATGCTTGCAAACAAAACCAAAATCTTCAACCTATCTTCTCCTGTTTCAAATCTTTATGGCCTGAGTGGTCCACAGAGAGAGAGAGAGAGCTGTGAACTAAAATTTTGGTTCATTGCTACCTCTTGGTGTTTATAGCATGGGATGTCACTAAAGAAAAAGGCACACTACAAGATTCATCGTGCCAAGCTGGCCCCATAAAGATTTTCTAAGAACGCACTGGTTTCTGTAGACAAAGTAACAAACAAAAGATTAAAGTTAGTTTCTTATTTTACAGGACAAGTGCTTAACAACTAACTTTACCAAACTCCGTATCTTTCTCCCTCCTTTTTTTTTCATACGATCATAAGGATACTCTACAAGGTTCACGCTCTCAAAGGATCAGAACAGAACTTTGGAGCTCATTTTCACCAATCATTAAGTACCTGAAATCTAGTTACAAAAGAATACAAAAACAAAATTTGCTCTCCAAGTAAATCCTTGCTTTGTAGTAGAATCAGAATGCTCCTGTTCACAAAATTTCCAGTTCATTTTCTTAAATGATCACCATCACCCTGGCACCAGTTGACCAACAAGACATGAAAACTCCTGCTGCAACTCAAAGCTCTGAGGTTTATTTTTGCACACCTTCATCCACAAAATTACCAAGTAAATGACATATCGTTGATAAATAATCCAAATTTCCACAAAGTGCCATCAAGCTTTATATACATCACATGTTATGATTTCTTATGACTCGAAAAACCTTGCAACACAAGATACAGTTATGTCAAGGACCAACCAAGATACCTTTGATGCACCCAAATTCCTTCTGGGTCCAAGCTTCCTCAAGCTATAACACAACATTCCTTGAAGGACAAGCAAAGAACTCGCTCAAATTGTCCAAACCCTCTTGTCATTTCCATTGATCAACACAACCCCGTTCCATTTCCTTCATTTCAGCATACTTGTACAGCTTCTCATTGAAAACCACCTGCGGATCCTTCTCAATCAAAACCCCATTTTGGTCATAAGCATCTTTCAAGAAAACAACCCAATTCATCTCTGTCCCCGCGAGATAAAACGTTCTGGGCTGCTTAAAAAGCATCTGATAAGTATGCTTGGTCAAACTAAACTCCTCCTTGAACTCCACAACATGGTGTATGGAAGCCCTCTTCTCCAATGTCAAGCTCAAAAACTCATGCAACACTCCCACTCTGTACTTCTCCGCTTCCAGAGTCCAAAGGTCCAATCTTGACCCATCCGAATACGGCGAAACCAGAGGAAGCGAGTTCAATAAGTTCAATTTCCTCTCATCCTCTTTTTCCAAACCCAAATCCTTCCCATGCTTCACTGGAAACCTAAAAGCCCTCTTCACTTTCTCCTCGTCAACCATAAACTCCCTCTCCAAAGTGCTCACAGCCAACAACGGATCCCAATTCACCAATTCAAGCATTCTCTTCCCACCTTCCTCAACCACAGTCCGAAAATAATTAGGGTACTTCGAAACCCGGTCCCGAAAATCTTCTGGGATTCCAAATAAGGACCTGCAATGGTAGATTTTACTCAAAGGGATACGCTTGTTCGCGGACATCATGAGCAATTTACGAACCTTGTTAACTCGGTCCGATTCCATTGAGTCCACAATGACTCGTTCCTGTTCGAGCAAATCTTCCATGAACTCGGTGAAGCCAATCCACATTTTGTTGTCGACATGGCGATAAGTTTGGAACAGGAGGGGGTGGCGCTGGAGGGATCGGGCGATTTTCCGGCCGCGAGGGAAGCCGAGTTCTCGGTGGAGCTTGCCTGCGTCGTCGAGGCGGAGGACGCGGTGGGGCTGCTTGGAGAGGAAGTCTCTGGATTTTGTGAGGAACCGGAAGTGGGCATCGCGCTCGACGATGTGCTCGAAGTGGGGGATGAGGTTGGGTTGGGTCTGGACGAGCTTCGTTCGAGGGCTTTCGTCCTTCTTGCGCTTTTTTTTGAATTTTTTGGGGGTTTTGGTGATGAGGAAGGAGGTGGAGAATGGAGAGGTTTGGAGGAGGAGGAGGGAGAGCTGCAGGCGATTAGGGTTAGGGTTAGGGTTTGGGAGAAGAGGTGGGGGTGTGGCGGTGGGGGTTTTGGAAATGAGAAGGCGCCACCAAGCCATGGAATTTGCAGTGCTCTGCCCAAACTGAAGTGAAATTTAAATTTCAGCAAAATGACCTGATATTTCAACAATTTCTCAAACTCTCTTTCCAGTTTTTAGGTTTACCTATAATTTAACCCACTTAAGAATTAGATTTTTGAAAAGAAAATATGGAGGGAAATAAATTTTAGATGGAATAAATCACATTCCTACTTACTTGCCAATCATAATTTAACACGTGTACAAAAAAAATGAATTATTTGTGCATATGCACCACCACCAGAGCCCTCCATTCCATTGCCACCCAATATTTCTCCCATCTGCCATTTTCTCTTTTTGTTCAAAGTTTTTTTTAACCAACATAGGGGCCCTCTTTATCCAATCTTTTTAAAACAAGCGATATTGGGCGACGGGTAAAACAAACCTAGGACCTCTAGTGCAGGTACAAGAGTAAATGTTGCCCCTTGCCTCTTTATCCAATCTTTAGTGTTTCTAAAAGAAATCATAATTTTCTTTTGTAACATTTAAATACTAACACTTTATGAGCTATTTTATGAGAGAACTAGTGAACCAATTGGCCCAAGAGTGACTCGTGGGTGTATGTCTCGAATAAGCCCAGAAGAGAAAAAACAACCCTATGAGCTGAGAGAGCTAAAGCCGTTTGCTGCTTCACAAGGACAAATCTAAAGCATGCTAGCAAACTTTGTTTCCCAAAGAAAAGGCCAAATTACAAGCTTCACATTTGAAATGGATCATGTAATATTGCAAATGTAAAATATAATCAACTTTTGATGGTGCTTGACATAAATGCATTGCCAAGCATGTTTTTACACTATAAGAAACTGACTGCATTTGTTTATTCTGTAATGATCTTCACAATCTTAATCATGTGGTTGTATAGTTACAATGAGAAATTACATGGAAGATTAAAAATCTAATCCTACACTTCTCTCTCACTTGCTCCAGACCTCAATACCATAATAATTACATGACCTATGTCCTATGGCAGCCTTACGGCTCCACAGGAGTTGTGTTGCTTTTACAAGACCGAATTTTGATTTCTTTTCTCCCATGTTTTCTTTGGTTTCTTCTGTCCAAAATTTTTGATTCCCTCCTTTCAACGGCAGAGCTTTATGATGATTGATTAAAATAAGTAAATGAATATGAATGAAGTGATATACCACCATATCTCAGGCTCCCTTTGGAAACTCCTTATTAGTTTGCTTGTTTCTTGAAGAGAGGCTTTTGGCATATGAGTAGTTTCTCATCGCTGTTGCTTTCGATTTCTACCACACGCGCATCCCACTTCAGCCCTGTTGTCAGAGCTCTTGCTGATTCGACAAGAGCAGCTTTGTCATGGATTATCACCCAACCCTGCAATAACCATCAACATCAGAATCATAACTAACATAATGAAACAAACAAGAAGCATAGTGGTTAAAGGCTTCATCCAACACTAGAGGAAAATATGATTATCATATGCTTGTCCATGTGTTCTGACCAGTTGCATCCTGACATGTTACTAGACATCTATCCATCTATAAGAACTGATGTGTCTATAAAAGGCTTAAAAAGCATTTCCTCTATGAGTCTACAATTTACTTATCAGCTCCTCGTTCTAAGGGCAAATAGCCAGTGTGGAAAAGAAACCGCACTTAACGAAAACACAGACAAAACCAACAGCCAGTATTAGTATCACCAAAACATAGCCAAAACCAAATGAGAGTTTTATTTTTCTTCCTTGAGTCATTAAAAGTGGAACAGTTACACAATACCATATATGCAGTAGACACATGATTTTTATGGATGTACAAAAGAAACCCACATGGTCCTTGCTACAAACTTAAATTTTTTGAAAAACTTACATCTTCTTTAAATGGTAAAAATACCAATATTATAACTGTGACATACAAACTTGCATGGCAACCAATTCAATCTTGCGTGCAAAAAGCCATTCAATGCAACAAATAACATATTCTGGGCACAACAGAATGCTCCGATAGTAAATTGATTTTTAAATTGAAAATTATAATATGCTCTGTAATCTTGCATGATAATCAACATCTAGAAATTAATTAGTGCATGTCTGACTACTTCTTCTGAACATTCAAAGCCATCGAATAGAATTGGAACAAAAAGGACCCTTGCAAAATAACCATAGATAAAATAGGACCGTTTAGCATGCGTACCTCTGGACGAAGCAATCGATCAATCTCAGTGAATAGATCCAGAATGGTACATCTGCGCTGATGATCAACTTCAAGGGAAAGAAGTCCTGCTGCATGCACCAGATCATAGGTTCTTGGGTATGTTGGAAAGGGTTCACACCTGAAAAAGAGAAAAATTAGTATTAAAACAAACTATAAATTCAATAGTTACAAGTATCCTTTCACAAACCAAATGTATGATGACATCCCTTAGCGTGCATTGCTAGTTATTTCTTCAAGTTATTTACCCAAGTTACAAAATTGTTCTAATGCTGAATTATTCCAAATGGCAAGGCTGTTCTAATACTGTCCTGCCCAATGAAAGTTTAACCAGAGTTTTCTAATTTGGCAGCTAACCAAGTAAAATGAAGTATGAATTCCTCCATCAAGAATTCAACCATCAGATCCGTAAAGTCAGCTTAATTTAAGAAGCTTGAGGTAATTTTTATAATACAAAATCCCTAGTTAGGGTACGAATCTACTTTATCTCCTTCATGAATGTTTAAGTTAAAAAATACAAAAATCCAATAGCAACAAGACTTGGGATAGCAAGCAAAACAAATTAAGTTGATATGGTACTTTTTGCAGATGAAATTTGGTTAAGTTCGAGATTCCAAGTCAAACAAGATGTTAGTACATAAACGGTAACTGTAAGACAACATGATGTAAGGAAAGGAGGATGCAAAGACAAAAGTAGTTTTACCAATCATGCAGAACACCGACAAATCCCCTGTCAAGGATCAAGGGCAAATAATTGGGTCCATTTGACGGGACCACATTCATGACCCACACGGATTTTCCAGCTTCCAATAATGCAGAATTAAAACCACCAAAATGAGCATTCATGTCAAGTACGTTTCTAAGCATGTTATAGGGTGGTGAAGGATCCTCATCGCCGGGTCTCTTTGGATGATCTGAGAATATCAATGGTGACAGAAGAGACCAATAATTACGGACTGCCATTTTCCAGGTCTCGGCATCCTCAGAGAGTTCTTCTGGGTGCAATCCTGAATGAAAATTATAACACATACATAAAGCATATGATTTTCGCCAAAAATAAAGTAAGAGATACATAGATAAGTCAAAGGCTAAGCAAATAATGCATTTATTTTTTCCACTCTAAGCTGTATCAAGAACACAAGAAGTACCATATATTGCAAGTTCACTCTTGTTTGGATTAGCCCTTGAAGGCCAGGTTGTCCTCTCTTCAATAGGAATCCATCGGCGGCTTTGTGTTCCCCCAATACAGGCTTGGAGTGGTCGATAATATGGAGATTCAACATCATGGCCTTTGCTGCATATGGAGGGACCGGAACCAGGCTTCCTAAAGAATAAGCAGATTGTAATACAAATCAGTATCAGCTCTCATTTTCGTGCACTAAAGACCAAACACATGATCCCAAGTTGAGAAGAAAAACCATGTTAGTTTCCTTACCGCGAACTATAACAATTCCTTTTACTGGTCTTTTTCCATACAACTGTTTCATCTTGTTGTGATAACATCTCCCAGCAGAGATTTTCTGCAAAATCATGCACAAGGTTCCACCTTTTCTGATTCACTTTGTTACGACGAAACGTCTCAGCATTTGTAATTGGTGATGTCCAGACAAAGTATCCACCAGGCTTCAAAACTCTATCAACTTCAATCAAGAGGATCCCATCTGTACGACATAACATTTTATACAGATGATTAACATACACTAAACGTGGACCCATCCAAATCCAGAAAATCACAAAAGCAAAACCAAGGTGCTCAAATTCACAGTCCAGATTCTAAGATTCTGCAGACTAAGGCTTGTGCATCACATCAACTTTTTTCTCTTATTCAAACTTTCTTTTTTCCAATTACCATATTAATGGTCAGATAATACTTCACAAAATATACAACCACACCCAGGAAAACTTTGTAACCCATAAACTATTATTCTAAATATTCTAAAGAATGAAGATCTACTAATATTTCTGGAAATTCTTTAAAATAGAGAAATTGATATTTGTTGGTTTTATACATTTGTGATACATAGTTTTCTTTCAGTTCTCGAAATGTACATAGATTTCAGGATAAGTTTACAACAAACACAACATAATGCAGAGTCTTTGCAGATACACAATTACATGTGCATATATGGAAGTCTAGAAAGAAGAACCACTTTGTGATAATTAACTTCTGACTGATTACCTCGTTGGTCCCAATCAATGCCACATCGTGCACAATGCAACATATCAAAAGAAAGAGATGGATATGGCAACTGTTTCGAAGTAAAAGAACCAATCATCGCAGGAAGACCCCTTTCAAGAGTTAGCTGAACTTGGCTTCCTGAAGCCTCATAGTTTGCAATGCACATAGTTAGGATCTGACTGGAAAAGAGATGCGCTCCAAAACTACCATAACCACATCCTATATCCAAGATAGTTCTCACCTGCAGATTTAACGTTGACACTTTCATTCATCAAAAGTGTTTATATAATACAGTTCATATGGCACAAATTCATGTTGCAGTACATCAAAGAGAAAATATACTACAAGTGATCATAATATAACCATATTATGCTATATCGTCTTCGTAATAATCAGAATCATATAAGACTTTCTGTAAATGATCAATCATGCAAGAGAAACCAACGGATATGACGTATATCTGTATATCTGTATTTATGTGGTATGTATGTATGTATGCACTTGTACATATATAATGGCACCAAAGTCACCAGAGACACTTGGTAGAGTACCCTACAGAGTTTTAAAGTACTTTCACTCTCTTTTGGAGTTAGCGATGTAAAACATAAATGCCTTAAAACAGGTCAGACAGCTTATTACCTGAGCTGCAGTTTTCATGCCAAAGGTGATATTTGACATATTTATCAACATGTAACTATAACTACCCAATAAAAGAGTGTGTTGATTCATTATCTTAAACTGAAAAACCTTTCATTTGGACTGGGGGTTAGGCTAGGACCCCTGCTTGTTCAATATAATTAAATGCTCTAAAAAAAAGTTGCCAACCACTTGGCTAAAATTCGAAAGAGACCTGTTATAAGTGCAATAAACTACACAAGAGGGAAGACAACCAAGAAAAATAAACGAGTTAAGAATGTTGCCATTAACATTTGGGGTCGGTTCCAACAATTCCAATCTACTTACCCCAGCTTGTATAAAGTTAGATTCATTTCTCAGCCCTATCATTTCTGCAATTTGATGAGAGTAGTCTTCAACACCATCAAACATCAATGAGGCTGAACGGAATGAAATTTGCTCTTCTTCCAACATCATCATCCTGTATGTACATGGAAATCCAAAATTAATGCAAGATCAGGACAGGTTAATAGAATTATAACACAGTTGGCTAATAAGAGAAATGTAGCTCACCTCTTGGTCAAGCTTCCAGAAGAAAGTACCTCCTGCGCAGTTATTTTCACATTTGCCACCCAGATGACATCTCTACCAGTAGGCCACCTAAGAGGAATTTTGTACTTCACAGGTGGAAGAACTAAACAATTTTGCCTCATTCCATACTCACAATGCCGGTCATATTCGTTGCCATCAGAAAGACCTAAGGCAAGATTCTCCGAAACATTGAAGCAAGGAACATGATTTTCAAACTCCTGAGGACAGAATTCCAAGTCTCTCAACCTTGCAGAACCAAGAGAAAGCTCTCCAATATGCCACAGGTCGGAAACAAGTTGCTGTTGGAGTCGCCGATAACCATGGTATACGCGACCTCTTGAAGTCGTTGAGATGGAGATTGTCCACCAAAAGGATCCAGTAAGAGCAAGAATAACAATCAATACTAAACTTAACTTCAACAGTAGCAGCGCTAACTTGTGCCGACTTCTAGGAGTACTGGCTATTAAAGGATCAGATGCAAAGCCGTTTCCAGTATTTCCATGTTTGGAAGGAGAATTGTCTGGGAAAAGTACTCGAATAGGAAACCTAAATGCAATACTGTTGTTATCAGAAGAAGCTCTTCTTTCCAAATCTTCTTTATCTGTTTTATCTTTCATTTGGGAGTCCCAAAAATCATTGCTACTCCCAGAGATCCGTTCCCCCGCTGCCCCAGATGAACCTCGATGCAGAGGTCTGGACATTCTTAATTTCAATTGACGGAGACCAGGGAGCAAGAATCTGTTCAATAAATAAAAATAAATAAAAATAATCTGTATACAAGCAAAAGAAATCCAGGAAAAGCTCAAACAAAAGAGAAACAAGCTGAAACGTGAAAAGGACAGAAACCCCAAAGATGTTCTTACTTAAATCCTAAGAAAATTTCAAAACGGGAATAATCCTTCATTAAAAAAAATAAAATAAAATAAGCTTTTTTTTTTCTGGTGAGGCCGAAACTTCATTCAAAACAGCTGAACATAAAGATTCGATAAAACCCAGGATTGATATCTACCCAACAAGCTTAAGTAGAGGAAAGGATAAAATGGTATCCTTGAGCATGATCATTTCCTAACTAGATCCATTAACCCAGCACCAAGAGACCCTATCAACATTCAATCAATTAAAAAAGTAAAGGGAGATGCTTTACTAAGAATCAAGTGAAAAGAATAAACCCAGAAAGGAAGACAAAGTGCAATTAAGATTTACAGAAATAAAGGGACAGTAAAGCATATGCATTTCGGTATAACTCAAGATTTGGATCAGTTCCCTTACCAAAAAACTTAAAATTTTGGATCACTTTCAGTTCCCAAATGAACTGGTAACAAAAGGGCAAGCTCATTTCTATTCAAAATTCACTTCTAAAGACCCAGAAAAACAAGTTGAGCAAAACCCATTTGAGATCAATCCACAAGTTAACCAAAAATAGTGGTTACTTAAACTGCAATAGAGCCAAATGTAGCAAAGTCAGACGCAGTAGCAGAAGCAAAACAGTACCTTTTTAATTAGGGGAAGAGCAGAGGAGAGGTGATGGATAAAGGGAATAAACAGTAAGAAAAGCCAAGAAATTCTTGGACATCAGTATGAATCCATAGCTAGACTTGCTTGTCTTGGTCTGCTTATGCCACAAACGCTTGTTCTACAGTGAGACTCCGATTACATCTCACTTGGGTCTCTTCCTCCCACTTCGCTCAATGCTTTAGCTTATAGAGAGGAGAGAGAGAGAGAGAGAGAGAGAGTGAGGAGATTTTGTACCGATCCAATCACGACAAAGCTCGTGAAAATTGAATACTATGTATGATATGTAATATGAAAAAGAAATATACACGATTGTAGAGAGAAAGTATAAATATTAATTTATTTTATATAATCGTTCATAATAAATGCTGGGTTACATGATATTGTATGCATAGTGAACGCGCTATGTCTTCTTACCATGCAGAAGTGCACCGCCGCTGTAAATTCTCACTTTATTATTTTATGTCACAAATAAAACCCAAATTCCCACAATTCCACATTAAATTCCGGTGGAAAGAGAGAGTGTGGCAACATGGTCTTCCACGAAAGAGACCTCTCCTTCCCCCTATTTTCGCTCTACAATTTGGCATCGCTAGTCTTTCTCTTTGGACTTGAGAGATGTTTGGTATGCGAAAAGTTTGGGACAAATTTAAAGGGTTATCTTCCTTTTTGACATACATGTAATATTAGCATCGAAATTTTATGAGCGCGTGACAAATGAGTTTTCTTTTATATGACCATTATAAAGTAGATGATTTCTGATATCGGTGAGTAAATTTAAATTATTGCGTGATCTTTACTCGTTGAATCAATTTTTAGACATTAAACAGATATGATTTCACTTTTTAAAATTCTTGTGAGAAAACACAGCTAATTTTCAAATTAAAGAAATTTTTTTTTTACCAAAAAACCTTGCCCTCGGGATGTTTCAAGACTAGGGAATGGGTGGGCTTTTTGGGAGGAGTCCCCACTCAATCTTCCAAATAATTGAATTTCTCTTTCTAGAAAGCAAAGGGAGGAATTTACTAGCTGACCTCCGCTGTGGCTCATGTCTATGTAGTAGGCTATGTGCAACGGTAGATCTGAGCAGTCTGTGACCCTTAGTTTAATAAGATTGTTTTATGGATCTACAAAATAAACTTTGACTTGCCGCTGATTTGCCGGACACATCTAATACCTCTAAACAATTTATAACTCATACCAACCTGTGCACTTGCTTCAGTTCTCACGAGCTCCACTCATTTAATATTGTACATCAACATAGAGAAACAAACCTTCATTGTATTTTGCACAATTAACTTAGTTAAGTTGGTTATAATGGATGTATTCCCCATTTTACATCCGAGTTCAAATTCCCCTCTGTAATTTAGATTAGTTAAAGTAGATTATCGCTTATATTTAAAATAATAATAATTCAATAATGCATACTAAATAGAAACAAATGTGTCAACAAGATTTAATCTAGTAAAAAAAGATCTTAATTTGCATACTAATTGTCTCATATCCGAACCTCCATGACACATTAACAGTGTATGTGAGAAAATCCTCGTTCCCTTTACCTTTGCCCTAAATAAAAAAGTGCATCTTAATTACCCTGTTCAAGTCTTGTGTTTATGCAGTGAAATGCTTTGGGGGTTAAAAATGGCATTGTTGAAGGCAGATTTTCAACCTTAATTATGGCAGGGTTAAGGTGTACAAGCATCCAAAAGCTAAAAGGACAGATAATGCTTTAACATAGATTTAGCTAAGAATCGTAATCATAGCAGTAAATAAATAAATAAAAATGAAGAATAATAAAGTAAGAAATAAATAAATAACTAATTAATTAATTACTTGGGTGAGCCCCTTTGACAGGTAATTATACGTTTTGTGCGGCTTTGGGTGTGAGAATGGATGATTTGGGTCAGAGAATCAGGGAAAGGGAATCCCTCTACAAATGGGGCAATTCTTCTCTTCTCTTTTCTGCACTCTTTTAAAGGAAAATCCACATTCCACCACATCCTGAAGGAGATATTGGTAATTTCGCTTCCTCCGATTGGGTTCTAATGAGCCAATCACATTTCAGTTTCGTGACGTGGCGGCACGGGATTGGGTATTCTTGTGGACCTTGCCAGAGGAGATTGAACCCTTGAAATAAATTAATGGCCTTTTTGTTTTTTCTTCTTTTAAATATGTGGAGGGGCTGACCGGGGACACATGCAAATTTCGGAAAATATTAATATCCAAGGGAGTCAATTTCGGAAGTAAAAAGAAAAAAGCAGGAGGTGAGGGGTGGGGCCAGCTTTGCCGCGTTTCTCTGTGTCGGTGGGACTGGAGCGATGACGTGTTGGGCAAAGGTGGACAGGTGGGATATGACAGATGTGTGCGTAACGCAGAGAATCATTGCCCCGAGTCACAAGTGTGAGCGGGCGTTGGCGCTGCGTTTTGTTTGTTTGTGGTGGCGGTGGGGCGAAAACACGCAAGTGAAGAGACTGATGAGCCACGGGGGTTAAAAAAACGCTTAGGCCAAAAAACAACAAAAACCAGTAAATGAAAGCGTTGTCAGGTAAGCGTAAATAGAACAGGACGCGTTTTATTTCTTTGTCACGGACTGAGGGATTAACTGCGAGTCGGCGTCCCTATCCTGTCCATGACGGATTAGATTATTAGGGTTGCTTGGAATTATTCACAGGTTGTGAACCATGCAGTGGCGGTCCTACAGCTGCCTACCCAAATTTTTTCAACCAAAAAAAAAACATATATGTGAGCAAAGCTATTCCTATCCATCCATGTAATGGTGTGAATTTATGCCTATTTAAACTTAAAAGTAACCACATGTGTTATATGGCTCAGTCAAACTTAAAAAAAGAAAAGGGGAGGAGCAATATAAGTAAGCAGCCAATTCCCTTGCGGCTGTGCAATAGTCGACAATCCAAATCATTATCTTTTGCAGCTTCTTCTTGAGTCTAGACATTCTCTCTGTTGCATCTTCTCATATCTAAGGCCAACAAGTATTCTTCTATTGACTTTTTCTTAAAATAAATGTATGCATCTTAAGTTTTTTTAATAGTTTAATTTAGTTTTATATTTAAATAGTTTAGTTTTGTGTTGCATTGCATTAATTTATTTTTTAATTTTTTTTGTCAAGTTTTTATTTATGTATAAAGATGCATATCTGAGGGTAATCTCATTACGTTCTCCCTGACAGTGTGTATCTTTTTATTTTTATGAATGAAATTCACTCGTACCGTTGAATTTTTAAGGTAAATTTCTCCTACCTGACTTTTGAATCCTGGATCCGCCACTGGAACCATGATAGTGATTTTTTTACATTGCGGTATATGAGAATTTTCATATGAACATTTTTTAATCGTCACGTGTGTGAGTTTTAATCATCAGAACCGTCTATTTTAAGATTATCAGTTGTATAAGAAATTTAATTATTTGATTGCGGTCAAAATTATTTGCCAAATTTTATATATCTATGCTACATTTGTTATACTATATCACCATGTTATATAGTGGGTTAAAATTTTATGTAGCTATTGTAAGTTACGAACCCAATAGAAAGAAAGAAAAAGAAATACCCCCTTTCCTAACTAGGATCACAAGTCTCTTTCGTTTCTTGGTTTTTTGTCCTATACGAATTGAATTTGTGTGGCATCATTTTTACTTTTTGCCAACAACTCTTTGTTCAAGAAAGTCGTGTTGTTGAATTGGAAGATAGAAATTCAAAACCAAAAAGGAAGAGCACTTTGAGCTCTTTAGCTTATAATCAAATGGTGAATAGAAAGAAAAAAACAAGAAGCGTTACGTTTAAATATTTATTTATATGGGTTTGACATTGACGTTTCTTGATAAAGTTGGAGAAAGATCAATATCTCTTCAAAGTTGTATCGAGTTGTCAATATTTATTTTGGTTTTATACGCCAACGAGGTCTAGTTAGTTATAAAGAGCATTGACTTGCAGATAAAAAATCTTAAATTTAAATTTCCATGGCATCTTAATTATGTGTGCATGAACAAATTTCATCCCCTTTAATTTAAACAATCACTTGCCAATATATCATCGTATAGATTGTATAAGAAAACAAAATGATTTTGGGTACTTTTTTTATACTGTATTTAAATTTAACATTATTATATACTGATGTCATGATTCTGTAATTTTGATGCAATAAAAAAGGAAGAAAAAAAGACAAACAATGTATACAATACGACGATAATAAGCGGGCCAGTGGCCACCTTGCTCAATCCTCAATCCTCAACCCTCATAGCATGGCAGAAATGGGGCCCTTGTCTTCCCATGTAAAAATTCCAGGGCAGAAAGCAGCACCATGCTTGCCTAAAATGCGTCCGTACCAAAATATACACAATGTGTTCAATATTATTAATTGACATCCATTTTGCATGATTGTGTAGTTCTAGCTTTAGTAGTAAACTTGTCCAAGTCTGCGGCCTTCCCTCTGCCACGGTGGGGTTGCTTTGCTCCCACTGAAAATTACTCATCATTTTATACTCAACGTTTTTGGATTGTGCCCCCCTCCATTCATTGAGATTTGGTGGGTTTTTTTTGTTCCATATTTGTTAATGGAAAACATTTAACTCCTTACCTGAATGAGTCAGTTCTTCTTAAAATTATGTCAAAATTTGACACATTTTTATTAAATTATTTTTTCATATTAGGGGATTCGAACTCGAATTCAGAATGAGAAGTACATTCGTTATGGCCAACTTGACTAAATGATGAAAAAAATGAAGTGGGATGACACATACAATATTACTCATGAATTCATATTAAAAGAGATACCACCAAACTATATGAAAAATATTTATAATTGATTGTGTAATTCAATTCAGGGACAACAAAACTACCTTAACTTTGAAGTTTAAACGCACATTTACACTAGTTTATATAATATTTTCCATGTAATAATAAATACATTCAAAATACAAAAAATATATTTTCATGATGATGACGATGTACTGTTTTCTGCTTAAATGAAGTAACATGTTTCCTATAATAAAATAAAAATAAAAATAAAAACTTATGTCCAAACAAAAATTTAAAAACAAAAACAAAGTGTAGATCTTGTAGACTTGTAGGGGTCATATTTAATAGCATCGATAAAGGTGTTAATCATACACAAGTTTATGGTTAATTACCAATCCTAATGTTTGACTTCAATGTTTTGAATTAATGACATTTTGAAAAGATTTTTTGGATTGGACTGGATGGGCTGCTGTTCTTTGGTCAAAACTTATCACGTGAGGTCGGTGTGTCTCCGCATTAGCAAATTCACATCAACCTTTTGACTTAAGTAGTAGGCAGAACCCCATCACAGCTATGTTTACATTGAAACAAACAAAAAAAAAAAACACAGAAAAAAACGATGTTAATGTCCATAATTATGACTATAGTAGCAGTAATGACAAAATAATCAGCCAAATGGTGGACCACCTAGGGTAATTACCATGGTCTTTACTTTAGTCTACCAAAAAATAAAAATAAAAATAAAAAGTCAACCATCTACCATGCATTTACTTGTAAATTTGTAAAACCAAGTTCGTATATGTAGATTTTCCAATAAGTATTTTATGTTAATGATTGGTTATACATTTTTAATTCGAACTTTATATTGCATGCATGTTGCATATTAAATCTACCAACACATTAATAAATGCAATCTAACGACCGAGATTAAAAATATGTAACAAATTATTAGTTTAAATACTTATTGAAGAATCTCCCAATTAATATATTAATATTATTTGTAATTTGTCTCCATTATATATATTTTAAAGTGATGATTAGTGTGGTCAGTGAGTAGTGTTACGTTATATGTCAAGAGGGGCCATGATTTCATGATAAGATTAACATATAAATCATCGAAACTGCTCAAAACGCGGTATTTTGAATATTTGTGAGCGTCGTTTCGAAAGGTAATTAATTATTGTGTTAACAAGATATTTGATTTGATGTTTATGTCCTCTCCCACTGGGGAAGATTCTCTGGGTATCGCTTATATCTACCCATCTGTAAAGCACTAGCAGCACGCCAGCCATTTGGTTTGATCATAATTGTTTATTTTATGAAAGGACATAATTAATTTTACTGGTCAAATTAATCACTTGAAGACTAAAACTTACTTGCTTGAAGATTAATTTAACACATGGGTTTGATATATTTTCACTTTTAATTCAATTTAATTCAATTTAACCACTATAGTTTAAACATGGGCATATGATTATATCCTGACAAAAGTCCAACACAAGCCACTCAAAACTGAAATTTGATTAGACATGCCCCACCCAGGCCTCACATCACTCATCTTATTTTACAATATCTGAGAGAATTCTTTCCACCCAAACCCACTTATTTTTCATGTTCCATTAAAAACCCAACACCACTCTGATAAAAATTCCATTTTACCTACTTCTAATTATTAGTAGGCATTTTCATTAAGGGAGCCCACCCCATCACCCCAAACACAAACTTATCAATACTTGGTCATTTTCATGTCGACTATATGATGCCTTTGACAGCATGCAATGTCTCGTTTGTATACTTATAATCCCTTTCATTATAAAAAGTAAACTAAAACCCCAGAAAAGTTTCGAGTGTCTCACTTTGAGAGCCATAAGAAATGAACCGCACAAAATGAATCACGCCATGACCAAATGCCAACCATGGCAATATGGCATGTTGGATAAGCTTAAGCCCCACTGCATGTGATATTATTAAATGAGGGCACTTTGATTTCCCATCTTGGTGATTTGGATGATGAAGATATAGCCCCATGCTCAGCTTGAATTTGACCATGTATAATTCATGTGTCATGTCACCTCTCCACATCACTTATAGCTCATGTATAGCGAGGTTTCACTTCTCTTGATTCCATGATCGAAAAATACAAAAAGATTTGCATTAATAAATAAAAGGAAGATTCACTATTATACTCAATATAGGGGCTCAAATGATAAAAAATAATAATATATGAAATGATTCTAGAAACACACCCAAATCCTATTTAAAACTTAACAAAGAGACTTTGAACTTCCTATAAATTACAAAACTGCCATTGATTTTTAAAACAAGTCTAACCCCAAAACCTTCTAAAAAAAATCCAAAACACTCAAAAGAGCATCAAAGTAATTTAATAATCAAAATTAAATTCGATAAGGCTAGCTGTCATTTTTGAGTTTTTTTAATTTTTTTTGGTTTATAGAAATTAAATGGTGTATGATTTATCTTTGTATATAACTAGCGCTAAGAATTGGTATATAACTAAATATTTCTACATAAAACTATTTTAGATAAACCACTTTGATAAGTAAATTTGATTGGATAATGAAGAACTCGATTGCTTAATAACACTTTCGTTTTTCCCATTCAATGTATAATTTTTAAAGAAAGAGATATATAAAAGAACATAGAAAATGATACAAAAAGGATGGGAGAATAACAGAAGCATGAAAAGAAGATGGAGGAACGAGGGGTGAAAGAACAATAACTCAATAAACAAGAAAGAGAAATATTTTAGTTTTCGTTCTATGTACTATTTCACATAGATATTCTTCTTCTCACATTTATCATTTTATTCTCACTATCCTTTCAAAAATAAAAATAAAATAAAATTGAAATTGTTATTAAACGGACGCTAATTTCAACGGTAGAACACTTTATGCTACACATATGGACAAAAGTTGGAATCTTGCTTTCCTCTACCCTTCAATCGAAAAAAGAAGATACAGTTGAGAGACGAAATAGAAGAAAATTCGCAGTATTTTTTCTTGGTGTACAATACAAATACAAAACATTTCTCATCACAGAAAAACGCCCAAGTTATGATACGACTCATTAGATGTAAACAATCGAATCTGCACTGCATGGTACCAAGCACATTTTGGATCCACCTATATAGCATCTAATCATCCAAGATAAACGGACAAAAGGACATATTGGATTGGGATCATATTAGACGGAATTTTTTGCCACCACAAATTAAACCATGCAATGTCAATACCATTCTTTCATTGACCATATACAAGTTTCTTTGCCTTGTGAATGCTACGTGAGTGATGCTGCTCGCGTTGAGATTGGTAGCATAAATTGTTTTAGAGCAAAGGGTTGCAATCATGTCACGTCAAATTATGTTTATTAAGGAACTATCGAGTACTATTCAATCTTAATATGTCTTGTCTATTTAATCATGAATAGAGATTAACCCGACTTGTTAGTTAAGTATCCTCAAGTGGCACATGGATTATTATTATTATTTTTTTTTGATAGACAATCGAAGTGTGAGCAGATATATCTTTGTAACATGTTTGTATGGATCATTCGTGTTTTATGCTGAGGATTATTGCATCACCTGACATGTCTATGTGGTGTGGTGTGTATCGAATTCACCGAATTATAGAGCATATACAATCAATTCTTTATATATTTTAAATGACCTTCATGTTTTATTATTGCTTCTACATATGTTATAATATCAATGAATTTAATACACTGCATAGGCATGCCAAGTTGGTATATTATATACAATGATGTTGCCATTATTTTTTTTGTTAATATGATATTTTAACTACTCTAATGTACGAGGAAGGGAATTGAACTTGAGTGTAAAAAAGCGGGCACACTACCCATACTCAACTAGCCTAACCTACATTTGCACAATAATGTAGCAGTTGATTGTGTCATCTTCACTTGTTAATTTGGTATGGAATTCTTATATCCAGTTTAAAATTGTATCCAAAAAGCTGGACCATCATCCATGCCCCCCAAGTTCATTGATAAGGGGCATGATCTTGTAGCCAGAGTCACGTTACCCTCTACCTAGCTAGTACTTGTTTGTCGTGCTTGCTTGAAATTCCAACTCAGACCAATCTTTTCTGCATTAATTACCTGACCAATTTTCGGCTAACAAACGTCAACATTCTATATATTCAAAAATGGATGCAACTGTCCACATTGAGACAAAATTGATATTGAGGAATTTAAAAGTAAATAAACAAATAAAATTTTAACCAAACGAAGCACTGCAGAGTATAGGTGTTGAGAATTCTTTTTCCTGTCAACCAAACGAAGCACTGCAGAGTATTGTTCTTTGGATGAGTTCCTGAATCTTGTACGTGAGCCAAGCCAAGCTCCATTATTACAGACAAACTGGAAGACAGAAAGACTGTGGGATCAAAAGCGATTTCCCAAAGCTAAAAAGTTCATGCATATTGCATGTTAAATATGAATCAGAAATCCTTTTCCGATACCCTACGTAGCTGTTTGATTGTTCTAGTCTTTTATTTTCTTGTAGGTCCATCACACAGTTTCATGCCATCACTACAAAACAAACACAATTAATTTAACATCACTATTTTCTTCCCTTTCTTTGTTTCTTGTTCATCCCAAACTTGAGACGTTTCAACAAAACGCATCAACCAAGTTATAATTATAATTATTTAACCAAACAGCCAGTGATATAGCCTCACCAAGTTTTGTTTGATCAGTTGGGGGTTGAGATGAGTCTAATAAATTGCCTACTAGACGTCCATGGCATCTCAAAGAGAATAATCATTTGGTTGGGACTGAGAGTGGGACAGATATAATAAACCTAATTGTATTTGCACCAACCACTTGCCTTGCCTTGTCAATGTTATTATTATTATGAATGAGAAGGAAAGGGCAAAATTAACAGATAAATTAAGGACCGATGTGATCACTGTATTATGGTATGAATGATCCACCAAAAATGGACTCTTTATAAGTCACTGATAGACTGTGGTCTATATTCATGTTAGTTATAGACAACCCGTGATCAAAGAGTGTTGGTCATAAATTATGTGATTGTGGTAGTTATGGGTGTTGTCATTAACTTTATTCCCCTTTTTCTAATAGTGCTTTTAGGTTCAGGTTCTGCAATTAGTTCTCCCATGCTTCCAGATTTAAATTCTGTTTGACATTAATATTAGTTAAAAACAAGTATGATGATTTGAAATAAGCAAAAAATAAAAAAGCATTTGGGGTGAGAGAGGCTCGAACTCTCGACCTCAGGATAACTCAGAAGCTATGAGACCTACGCGCTAGCCAACTGCGCCACCACCCCTTGATGTGAAGTTCTGTCCGAAATATTCTAATTATTCGCTTCAGTAGTTCAATCAGCATATAAGCCCTTTTAGCCCAACGAACTTAATTGAAAAGCACCAAAGTGAGCCCATAAAGTTGGTTGATGGGGCTAGAAACTTTGCAAGAAATTCCTACTACTTTTGTGTTAGCTGGTATGAACCCAATCCAAAATATGGGCCGACAAAGACAACATATAATGTTTATGAGGAATTCGATCATAAGCCACATCAAATGAATATCCAAAGGAAAAAATGGGGTGTAAACAAAGTTTCCTCAAATTATTTTTTTCTTTTCTTTCAGTAAAATGTCAATTGATACATTATTCTTATCATCCTATGTACTAGATGCCATAGCCTTCTGTTGGGATGGGGTTCTATCTCAAGTGATTCTATAGTGAGTGCCTTATATATGGGCTTTAGATGAGATCTTATTTTTTAATCGTTGAATCAAGCTAACTAATTTGATCCAACGACTAAAAGATAAGGTCTCATCGAAGGAATATATATAAGGCACTCACTATACAATTCTTGGTTCTATCTCTCCCATATTGATGGGCCTATTGGGATGTTTTTATCAAATAAATTTCTTTTGACCCAAAAAAGTAACTTGATAATAAAATATTGATATAATTCAGAAATTAAAAATAATTTTAAGATCATTATTGAATCACAATTAAAAGGACCCTAAACCTCTTCAGAACCAAAAAGAGTACTGGAGCACGACAACATGATAACTCATCCACATGTTATCCACTAATATTATGTAACATGTGGATAAGTTATATCACATGATTATATTGCAGTATCATACAATAATTTCTCCATAAAAAGAGATTGTTAAATACTATAAATTAATCTAATTTACTGAGAAGGGAAATCAAACTCGAGGGTAAAAGGACGAATACACTACCTTGACGAACTGGCTTAATCCATATCTACAGACTTTTAATTTATTTGAAGTATGTATAATTGAGAATGGTAGAGTGAGTTTGTACCCAAACAAAATCTTGAAATTAATTGGGTCACGACGTTATGGTCCCATTGTTATAGTTAGTTCATCTATAAGATGGTCAGTGACATCCCAACTTGCCTAAACAGACTTTTATTCTCCTATTAAGTTCGTTAGCCAGAAGAAAAAATTACATGCAACGAGGCATTAAGGCCGACTCGACCGATGGTTTTGTGGGCTCTAATGACCTACGTAGACGGTGTTTTGGACATTGTCGTTCGAACACTAGCTATGAGATGTGTCAAGATTTCATAACATCATATATGACCATTAATCACATTGAACCAAATTTACTATTTGTGAAGATGCTCTAGCCAAATGAACTTAATATTTCAAAATAAGAACTTGCTTTTGAAATGGCTAAAATCACTTTCAACTGTGTTCGGTAGAAAATTTTAAATTTATGAGTCATAAATGCAGTTTCTGAAAAAAAGAAACATTTCCACTTGAATTATATATATATATATATATATTTTATGTTCTTCTAATAAAAACGCTTCCAACAAATGCTCTTATGAACATATGTACATTTTGTACAAGTCTACATTAACAATTTAACATCTTGTTTGAAGTTTCAAACCCTAGTAAAATAAGAAAGGTGTAAGAATTCATAGGTCATTAGCATTGCATGTTCATATATGATTTAAGAGTAGTGCTATTGCCGTTGTTCTTTGGTGAACAACTTGCAAATGTTAAGTCTAGGTGTACCTAGAAAAGATCCTCAAAAGGGTAAAACGAAAGAAGAAGAAAAAAGGTTAAAGGCTCAAAGAGTTCAGCTTTTCAATAATGCCATGAACATGAAGGAAAGCCTCACTGGTATTACTGAGAAAAGGGTGGTCTTCTGCTGAGGAAAGAGTGCCATAGAGAAAGAGAAGGGCAATGCTCTTTTTCTGCAGAAATGTGCAAATTAGGGTTGTGCAAAAAAGAGCTGAGGGACTCCACCACAGTGGAGACTGAGAGTGGAGGCAGCTTTAAATAGCCATTGATTGGTGCAGGCAAGGGAGGGTCACCCAAAAATATTATGAGAGAGAGAGAAGAGAGAGAAGAGAGAGAGGGGGTAGATGGATGGAAATCCAGCTCACTGTTGTCAAAGAATGATAGGAGCCCACGTGGAGAGGACTGACAAAGTGCCAGTTCACGGACCTGTACAGTTTGTATCATAAAAACTAGAGAGAGGTGCTCAACTCATAGCTGTCTCCTCCTCGTCCCTAACGCTGGCAACAAGCTAGATTATCTCTCTCTCTCTCTCTCATTGTGCGTGCGTGTGTGCTCTCTCTGCTCATGGGCCTCACCATCAAAAGTCATTTGAGAGTTATATGAATAAAATACATAATTAGGGAAATGCATGTTCTCCCGCATATACTACTGACAAGGGAACAGTTGGATTGTAATATGGATAATTGATGAGGTTGATTCTTTTTAATTAAATTGGTGAATTAAGATTCAACAATATAAATATTTTGTTATAAATATAATAAGCGTGGCGAGATAATGTTACACTACATAATTATGTTCAATCGTTTTCTTATGAACGTGTTGTAACATAATATATTTATGTTGTTAGAGTAAGATTCTAAACCATTGATAATGTTTGGTTTTGCTGGATTATGTAGCCATGTTTATGGTTTGGTAACATAAGTATGGCAGTGATAGTATTACCCTACATAGTTATATAAAATCATAAATGTTATCTTAATATAAGGCTTGTCAACATAAACATATATAAGATACTTAAATTATCATACTATGATTACGAACAATTGATAAGTTTAGTGTGTGACTCATATTACAAATATGGGCAAAATAATTATCAGTGTGATAGCATAAATCTGACAAGAGAACATTACTCGATATATACTCATTCAATTTCAAGTTTTAAAACATGACAATGAAAAACATGTAATCCTTCAAAAGAGACTTTATGGCTCGCATGGTCATTAGCTTGTGGACAAGATAATGGTCTTCCATTAACATATAATAATTCAATTAAGAGTACGAACCCTTTTAGTTAATTAATGATTATTGACCAAGGATTGGGAATGATTCGATACAGATGGTCATATAAAATTAAACAACAATGTACCAGTGTAGATTTTGATTGTCCTTGGCTGCCGCCCAAAGCTTGCAATGCACATGATTTTTTATCTGAAAGACTGAAACCATTGGTTTATGTAATCCTAACTATTGTTTTCTTTCACTTCTTTTTCTTGTTTGGAAGTTGGCTTTGTAAACAGCTTATGATTAGACAGTTAGGAACATGGGGTCATGTGGGAATATCTGATTAGCATTTGGAAGCAGTTGAGTAAAAAAAAAGAAGATTAAATCTTAATCTAATAAATTAAGCTAAAATTAGCTGTTCTTTTGACCATAACCAGCTAATGTAACATGAGGCAGAACAACAAGTGCAGAAATTATAATAATAACATTGGTGATCTTTTGGGCAAACCAATTGTCAATTCACATACCAAGAATTGTGGTCCATTGCAGCCACAAATCAAAACACATTAAACAAATTCAAAGAACTAATTAAACCCACTGGTTAGTGCTCAGCAGCATTACAAGAGCAACCAACTTTTCTTTATTTAGTTAAGAGAACTGTTAGAGATTCTAAATTTGGGCATTAACTTTATTCATCAAATAACACGGCAGAGTTTGATTCATTTAAATTTGTGTGTACTTTCAATTTCATTTATAATTAATAAGTAAGATATATTAATATTTATTTGTTGAAGAATATAAAGTTTCACATCGAAAACTTGACTAAATAAATTATAACTTATAATAATTGGTTTCACTCCTAATAACACCGAGGTCTTTTGTGATAAAACTAATACACCTACTGGGTTTTGTAAGTGGTTAAATTGGGACAATATTGGTGTTGCTAATAGTAGGCCGCTGATCTGTCTCTTTTAAATTTAACATGGTATTAGAGCGGGGCTCCGACCTAGACTGGTTACATCTTGATTGGATGCGGCCACCGATTCAACTGACCAACCACACCTTGATATATAGGTGTTGCCATCGACCAAATCGACTCCGACTCAGAAAATGACTTATGAATCACACAAACACGGATGATTAACTTCGATGTGAACTTGGCTCCATATTTGACCCATTATTTGGTGGATAAATTTAGTTGTGTTATTGTTATATCTAATTATCCAAAAGCAATCACATCCACTGAATCATTTTTCGATACAAAGGGCAACTCGATGATGATCGAATGGTCCATCTTACTGGCCTAGTTAGCAGACCCACAATGAGTACAAATGTTGGGGCATCTGATACCCACACCTACACACACACACACACACACTATATTACAGATCATATCATATTATGCTTTTTGGGTCTACATTAATACAACTTTCTTTGGGACAAATAATTAAGATTAAAAACTAAAAAAAAGAACACCAGGGTGGCGAAGATCAAAATATTTTGTATTTGTTACAGCAATACTATTATATGGTATTACAAATTCATCGAAATTATGATATATTGTGACGAATAATTATCACTCTAAAGTATAATGCTAATAAAAATAAATATACATAATGTTATAATATAAGTGATAATATAATATGTGATGGTGTTACGACAATACAGATAAAACAAGTAAATTAGAGAGAGGATTGGAGTGGTGGGATTAAAATTTGATTGGAGGGTGGGAGGGTATATTAATGCAGAGACAGGGAGGACACACTTGAAGTGCATTAGTCACGCAGAGCTGTCATTCGCTATTACAAAGCCACCCTCCTCCCCTCTCCTAATTCATAGCCAGCAAATCAGGGTTTGCAGCTGTCGGGTGCTTTATCTCTCTCTCTCTCTCTCTCTCTCTCTCTCTCCCTCACTCAATCAACCAAACCAACTCCTCTGTTTCAAACTACTCATCAAATATTTGACAGCAATACCAACAGCAACAGCAACATTTTCAACTAATGCAATAACCCTTTTCAAATTTCTGTGTATTCAATGATTTTCTCTCTGTAAAAAAAAAGAAAGAAAGAAAGGAGATGGAATAATAATTATGGAGATGGAGGAGCATATAGACATAGAGCAAGCAAAGAAGATCAACAACAACAACATGAGGTGGAAGAAATTAAGAGGCCTCTGCTTAGCCAATATTTCTTCTCTGTGATCAACAACTGCGTTTGTGTATGAGTTCATGTGGCAAAAACCAAGAAACCAGTTTGTGATTTTGATGATTTAGATGCCATGGCTTATCCACAATACCGATCACAGTTTGGGGACACAACGTTTACGAAAGTGTTTGTTGGAGGGCTCGCTTGGGAGACACCAACTGATGAAATGCGTAGATACTTTCAGCAGTTTGGGGAGATTCTTGAGGCTGTCATTATTGCTGATAAGAACACTGGAAAATCTAAAGGCTATGGATTTGTAAGTCTTTGATATTTTAATCAAAGATCGATGGGTTATTTTTATTTTGTCTTTGGTTTGGCTTACTCTTGTGTTCTAATTTATGACTAGGTGACATTTCGTGATTCGGAATCGGCAAGGAGGGCTTGTTCTAATCCAAACCCTGTAATCGATGGAAGAAGAGCAAATTGTAACATTGCTTCGTTAGGACGTCCTCGGCCTTCACCCCCGAGAGGTACATTACATATTTCATCCCGCATTTGAGGTCCTGCATTCAATTCTCCCATCTCTCTCTCTCTCGTATCGTTGTATAACTTTGCTAAAACTGTGCATTTTCTTGGTTTATACAGGAAGAAATCAAGCCTCCGGTCCATACCAGGGAAGTGCACCACAGGCTGCACAATCGTATGGCGGAGGGCCGCCATTACCACCACCGCTGCCGCCACCAGCCCCTATTATATATCCACCTTACAGGTAAGAAATGTTGCATTACTATTATTTTTATAACAATTAATACTTTTTTTTGGAGGGTTAAAGAGAAATGGTCCATGCATATGCAATGAATTAAAAAAAGTGAGTAGCTAGATAGACGTGGTGTCGTTTTGTATGCTACATACAAATAAATATTTCTTCGGTACAGTTGGTATCAACCTGGAAATAGCAAATATAAATCATGTAAATTGACCTTAGTAGAGAAGGTGGGGTGCCATGTTCTCTTGATGTGCATATATTATGATACATTGATGGATATATTGACCAAAATCATCTATAAAAAACAGCATTAATATTATATTATTAATTGCTGAAAATTGTAATTGTTTTAAGGAAATTATAAAGATTAATGGAGCTACATTTGGGAGATGGTGACGTGTATAGATTATAATGATATTGCTTACACATGGTCAATCTTTGTCTTCATCGGTCAACTCTAGGGTGGTGCTTCCTAAGTCTTTTGTGTTTTCCAACTTTGTACCCCCTTTTACAAGTTCTACTCTAAAACCAATCACTCATACATCTCGTAATATTTTCAGTGCGAAACACTTTAAGAATCAAATTATTATTATTATTTTGTTATGATACAAGCGATATTAAAGAGGGGGGAATCAAATTTAAGACCTCTCGGATACAAAGATATATGCTCTTAATCACTTGAACTACAAGTCCCTTGTTTTCCAGAATGAAATTATAAGAAGAAAAAAATTTCTCACCCATAGAATGAATTTATTTTGTTGGAAATAAATCTTCAGCTATCAAGTTATTTTCTGCTCATCCTTACTCGTCAATCTCATTTAATATTGATTTGCAGCTACCCAACGTACACTCCTGCAGATTATGGGTACCATCAAGTTAGTCTCTCTCTCTCTCTCTCTCTCTCTCTCTCATGCATATACAATTATAGAAACACATGCAACAATTGGTTGACAATATTAATGAATGGTTGCAATGTATTGCAGCAGGCAATGTACAACCCACAAGTTCAACAGCAGCCCCAGTACTACTCTCATCAAGTTTATGGATCATCACCATCTTCACCCATGGGCACTCCATATTATTATCATGGCTATTCTTTTCAATCTCCAAGGGCAACGTTTTCTTCACCCCCGGCGCATCGTATGCCTGCTCCTTCCTATCTCTACTATCCTACGCAGATGGAGCCCTCCTCCTCCTATCCAAATCCTGCTCCTCCACTCCTACAACAACCCCCCACCTCAAGGCAACATCCTCCCAATTTTACCTCTCCTTCACCTGGTAATTAACTACCTTAATCAATTAATTAATTTCTCTACTTTTTTTTTATCACTGTTTTATTTGGTATTTAGTATTTATATGTGAAGTATATATAATTTAAAATTCAATGGAAAATAATTATTAAAACTTTGTGGCTAGGTAGTAGTTCCACATGATATACATATATATATATATATATGTGTGTGTGTGTTTTGTTGGGGGGTTCCCTAGGGATTTGTCTAACATGGACCTAGTGGGGCTACAAGGGCAAGGCCAACCCATGTGAGTGAGCTGTCTGCATGGCTTGTGTGATGACCCAAAGGGTCAAATGGGAAGTCATGACAGAGAAGCAGAAGCAGAATTTGTGTAAATTAACAGTGCTGCATGTGGCTTCATCCTCAACAGTCAAAATCATGCTTCATTCTCAAGATATTTGTAGTCAAGTGGTCGTTTGGAGGATTAACACTTGTGTGGAACGGGGTAGCTTGGGGCATAGCCATAATTCAATGTTTGAGGGTCATAATCTAAAATTTTATCCTTTTTTTCTTATTATCTCACTTCATATAGTATACATATACTAAAGGAAAGAAGAAAAATCGGGAGGGACCAAAACAATGCTACCCTCAATTTCACACGAGTTTTTTTATCTGTTGGAAATGTGGGGATTTTTTTTGTTGGGGTGGTGGTGTGAGGGGGAGGGGGATATTGATTTCAAAGAATGAAAAATAACATTATAAATTTATGAAAAACACAGTTAATTGAGTTTCGAGTTATACCAATTAACAGTTTAATAACATAATATGAGACAAAAAAATTGCTCTATGTATATGTTGCTTGATTACTTAGGTCATATATATATATATTACAAACCATTTTCTATATTCTTTGGCATGAGACAAGTGATTAATATGTTGAGAAAATGGTTGTGGATACCTGTGGTTTTGAGTGGTCATGCCTGCAACAATTTTGATGGTCATTTTCTTCTTGGTCTGACATTAACCCCACTCTTTAAAAGCACTTAAATACAAATGTTTGTCGAACGATGTCTCAATACTGCGTTACAATCCATGATGTGTCATGCTGAAAATATGGACCGTCCGAGCTAATATTGACATATAGTACAATTTGTCCTTCTAGCACCAGAAGATATATAATTTCCATGATCTTCTCTTTCCTTTCCTTAATCTTTCAACTTCTATCAAATAAAATAAATATTCTATGTCTTCAACTATTTCATACGTAAAGATTTGTTTATCATTGACATGTTCAAGTAATTAGTTTTTTCTTTCTAAAATTTTAGCTACCGAATAATGTGGTAAATGATATGACAATATCTTAGTTGCTAGAAACAAATAAAGTTCAAAATGTGCCCAACAGAACAAATAAAGTACTGAACATTCGTTGAAATTCAAAATTTTAAATTAAGTTTATCGCGGTGTTTGTAGCATTGCTTTATATTATCAGAATATTAATCATCGCCATTGATTTGATCATATATGAAATTATCTTCCAATGAGTGTGTTATTCTTATATATTAGGGCAAACAACTGTGCTCTTAAAATTTCTTTCTAAATTGCTCCTATATGTTGAGCATGTGCTCATGTGGAAATCTGTACTGTTGTTCTTGGTCTCAGATTCACAGAATCCACAACATGCGTCCACAGAAACAGAAGTTGGAGTTGTCACTTCAGAAAGTACTCCAGATGCCTAAAAGGACTCGTTGATATATACATGATTTCATGAAAAAAATTTCATTTGTATAAACTTTATAATTAAAAGGTCATGTTCTCTTTATCAGTCGATCATTATTTTCTGTTTGGCAGCCATTCATAAATTTTTTTGGGTCTAAATAGGTGACTACTGCTTCAAGATTTCTTGTGTTCTACACAGCCATTATGTGGCAAGAAAAAGATTATAACCTAATCAACCAACTCATGCAATTTTTTTGGGTCTATTCCTTTTCTATATATTAATTTACTTTGTTTATTTTTAAACTGTATCATTTCTCCAATAAATGTATGAAAAAATTTTGTTCTGGGCCCGTACAGGAAGTTAATGTCGAACTTGAGCCAACACGTCTTACGCAATTGAGCAAAATGTGCAATTCAAAATGTTATGTAGTGGATCTTCATATAGTGGCTTCTTCCAAACGAATGCACCATTTGTTACCATATGCATCGATGTTCACAGAGCATTGCTACGCTTACCAAATGACATAATAGTATGTAATTCATTCCAATCTAAATCGGCTATGAACAGGGTCGGCCTTAGGTGTAGGCACCAAGGGCGATGGCCAGGGCCCCAAAATTTATATATACGGAGAGCTTTCGTTGAGGGATTGTAGGACTCATTCCGTATTGTATTTCACTAATCCAAACTGTCTCTTTTGTAGATATTCATTCAAACTCTACCAAAAAAAAAAAAAAAATCACTTAAATCCAATATCATTTGACCATTCAATTAAATTATTGAAAATTAAGTACTTTCTTGAAGCATTGTTTCATTGATTTTGTTGGTTTCAATTAGATGCCTTAATGATTTTCAATTTGTCTCATTTTTTGCAAGGATGATATATGAATGAAGACTTGAAAAATAGATGGTTTTGGATCGTTGGAAAAAAAAAAAAAAAAAAGTGGAGTACCCTAAAGTCTCCAAATTTTATTTGAGGGATCCCTCAATAAAGGGAACTGTTTATATATATATATATTGATGAATCTCTCAGTCTTCTTATCTTTGTGCTTCGATCTCTCACTGAAAAGCTCACACTTATATATATATATATATATATATATATAATTCTAATCTTTGTCTTTGAAATTGAAAGTGACCAAGAGGAGAGGAGCATGGAAGTTTAAAAAACAAATCAGATTTATGAATTCTTTAAATTATTAATGTTAATAAGTTGGGAAATTTTCTGAAGTCTGTAAAATGGATAAATGTTTTTGGGTTTGTGTAATTTTCTGAAGCCTATTTATAGGATTTGAACTGTAAGAGTTTCTCAATACCATTTTATGTGTAATTAGAGCTTGAGTGATGAAGTAAGAGCATCTCCAGGAGAGTCTCCAAATTTTAGTCAAATTCTAGCTAAAATAGCTAAGAAGCCATTATAGCAAACTACTTAAAAGGTGTTTCCTCCAGCAATGCTCTCTATTTTAGCTAACCTCGAATTTTTTATTATTTCTTAAAATTTAAACATTTAGCATAACTACTTTTCCAACTACTAGTTTACTAGTCTTGGAATTTTTCTTGCTAGTTTCAGTAATCCATTTATGTTGATCCTTCAATAGATGCCAACAATGGTCATACACAAATGCTAATCCCATGAGTTGTCAATACATTTCTTTTGCTTCTAAGATATGCACAATATTTTAATACTCAATCAAACAATTTGTAACAATACAAATCATTTACAGTGTCAAAAACACAAGTCATTTACAGTCATACACATCAGGTAAGAAATTTAAAAAATTTCTCATTTATTTGCAATAATAAATATACATAATGACTAAATTTGATTGTAAATTAGTAATTTTGACAAGAAGATTACCCTGTCTTGTTCACAAAAAAATTCGTAGCTCTTTGTGGTTTCTTGGTGGTTGGTCCAGTTGGAACAATCACTTGAGGCATGTCATTGTCACCTTCATTTTGGTTTGCAGTTGTGTAATCAAATGTTGAATATGTATTATCTACGGAATCCATCTACATATATAGCCTCATGACATTAAACCATAGTTAAGATTATTCTTAAAATATATTTTTGTAGAGAAGTACCTCCTAAGAAAAACCAATGAGAAGCTTTGTGAAGCCACCCATCAAACAATTTGCAGGCATAATTAAGTTCAATCAACACAAACCATAAAAATGCATTAATCTGAACCTTGCCTAACTTGAAATGGTTGTAGGTGTTCAAAACTTGGCAAATCAAGTAATTTCAAACACTTCCAAGCAAAAACCCAAAAACCCATATACAAATTTCAAATCCAGAAATTCATATACAAATTTCAAGTAGTTAAAAAGGAATTTTCAAATCTCACATGGAAACACAACTCATAGTTCAAAGAGAGGTAGAGAAACATAGAAACAAGGTGAGAGAGACTTGACAAAGAGAAGACGATGGAGACTTTGGAGTTTTGAGTTTGAATTTTTTACTGTTGCAACGAGATGGTGAGCCTTGAATTTCTCTCTCCTCCTTGCTAGATGTAGCGAGCCAAAATTGTGTTCTCCAAAATGGCGAGAGAGGTAGCGACGTTGCTAGAGTGTTGTTTTTCCTTCTTTTTCGCCAAAATAGCTAGGGATGAGAGAATAGAGTCTCCTGGAGATGCTCTAAGGTAAGCATGTTGAGGGCCTCCGCTCCTTCTCAAAAATAGTCAATCAATTAACTAAGGGAAAGAGCCTAATTTAATTTATAGCTTTGGGCCACCCAAAAGTCAGGGTCAACCCTGACTATAAACCTTATTTATTTCTAAGTGTACACTTTAACATATGTACATATACAAATTCGGGGAGTATAATATTTTTGGTGTTTAAATTATAAGAAGGTTGACATAAGTTTATGTGCATTGTGTAGCCTCATGTAGAGAGAGAGAGAAAAAAAAAGGAGAAAAGAATACATGAGGTTTATACCTCTACGCGTTCATCTAACCCCATACTTGTGATAAGAGATCAATTCTCAACCTTTGCCTCTTTTGGAATCTTCATGACTAAATATACACATACACAAAACTAAGGATGAGGGGTCTCTTTCATGTTATGGTACAATATTTGCTCTCTTAAGAACCTCATTTGCATAAGAGTGTGCTCTTAGTTTAGTGATGTTTCTCTTTTCAATATTGAAAGAAGTTCCACGTATCAATCAACCCTCATTTGTCAAACTTAAAAGGACTGTGATTTGCCTAAAGTTAAAACTTTGAATTACACTTCACTCAACTCGTTCAGCCCACAATTGGGCTTTGGCTTAGCCCTTATTGAGTTGAGTAAACTCTTCTATTAGAGCACCTCCATCCCAAAGGGCAAGGGCAAGGCAAAGGCAAGGCAAGGTTTGTCACTATTCACGTGAATAGAGGCAGCCCTTGCCTTTTTTGTTTCCACCCTTATGGGCTAGGGCAATGACAATTACTATTCACATGAGATATGAGGAGATGAATTTGTATAGATTTTTTGGTGTGAGAAGTAAAGAATATGGCTAGGTATTTATATATAAAAAATTTCTGAAAATTTCGGTAATTTTTTCAATTTTTTAATTATAAAATTTTGATTGCTGACATCATTATGACATCAACATTGTGTTAGCAGCCTTCGGGCAACAGTCCAAGCAATTCTTGCCTGTGAGCTTGCCCGGGCTGGTGGGTCCCACCCCTTGCCCGGACTGGAACTTGCGCTCCGGAGGGGGTTTTTGGGCTTGGGGTTGCCTTTTGCCCCTTGCGCTGGAGCTACCCTTAGGAGGTGATCAAGCTTTGAGCTTGAATTTTGGCCCGTTTCTTTTGGACCATGGGCCTGTTGATCCAATAGCCCTCAAACTCTTTAGTTGATGTTTTGTATTTTTGAAAATTTTATTCAGTGAATAATTTGCCTTCTACGTCTCACAGTCTACACAATGATCACATAATGGCTTGATGATGTTGATAAAAGTATATTGCTTTTGCTAGCTATCACAGGGCTAGTTCAGTATCGAATGTAAAGAAAACCGCATGCATTCATTCTTCTCTAAGCTCTAGAACTAGTACTACTGGCTTTACTGCTGTGGTAAATGGTAGTTAATTGAAAGATAGCATGTCAGCTTTCAGAAAATAAAGGTAGCTAGGATGAACGACTAATCAAACTATATAGCTAGGTTAAGTAAAACTTGCACGTAATGAATATTGATTGAAATGTCCACATGCACATCCTAAATAACTAGAAATTAATGATTCACCCTGCAACTCTCTCTCTCTCTCTCTCTCTCTCTCTTCTTTCCCTCTGCTCTTCTGTGTGTGTCTGGTGTGAGTTGACTGTTGGGTATGTAAATTTGCACACAGAGAGAGAGAGAGAGAGAGAGAGAGAGAGAGAGAGAGAGAGAGAGAGAGTGCATGATGATACAAATTGCCTTAGATTTTCAACCCTCTGTGGTGCAAATGTTGCTAAATTCAGATGACATGGGCCACAGAATTTAAGGTTATTTCCTTCCTTTCCCCAAAGATACACACAGTGCAGACAGCACATAGTTATGACCCCCTCAACAATGGTTCTTTTCACTCAACTGCAATATTCTCCAGCCAACCCCTCAGCCCTCAACCCTCAACCCTCTCTCTCTCTCTCTCTCTCTCTCTCTCTCTTCTCTCTCTCATGATTACCATGCATTCATTTCAAGCTATGATCTCATTATAAATGCCTTGATCTTAAATCAATTATGTTGCACACCATTCATTCTATGTAGTTTTAATAATTAGTGCTCTTATAATATGGAGCCCTCTGAATTTTCATCTAGCTCCTCCCCCTTCTTTTCTGCCAATGATCATGTTGAGACCCTCAATCTTTTTCCAAATTATGAGACCCCAAATGCTCATCTTGAACCTCTACCACTGATAAGCTGCCTACTTCGTTCACCTGAGCATCAGATGCCTAATTCCCATGATCAAAACCCTAAAGCATGCAATGAAGATCATAAAGAGGATGAAGTCACTGTGGCCCTGCACATTGGCCTTCCAGAATATTCAGATGGCTCTGTGAACTATTTGAATGAGAAGGAAGATGAAAACAATGTGACAGCACAAAAATATTGGATTCCAACTCCAGAACAAATACTCATTGGCTTCACCCATTTTTCTTGCCATGTCTGCTTCAAAACATTTAACCGCTACAATAATCTGCAGGTACGGTTACAAGTTGTCTAAATTATAATCTAAGTCTCTTTCGAATATTTAGTACAAAATTTCACATATATAAGATACATACACACACACACACACAAATGTTCAATATATGAATCCCTTTCACAATTCGGTAATTAAACTGAAGCCTATTTGGTTGGCTTGGAGGGTTTTGGTTTAAGACCATATATTATTCCTTGATTTTAAAACGACCCTTTCGAGCCAACCAAACGGACTTCAGTTTAGCATTCGAAACCCTCAAGCCATGCTTTGGTTTGATGAACAACGTTGGAAAAATTTACTACCTGAACTTTAGAAGTTTCCTTTTATGTTCTTATTAATTGATTTCACTATTCCTGTGCTTTTCACTGTCATGTCATCATTCCCATGGAAGATGCACATGTGGGGGCATGGGTCGCAGTATCGAAGAGGGCCAGAGTCACTGAAAGGAACACAGCCTCGAGCCATGCTAAGCATCCCATGCTATTGCTGTGCAGAAGGTTGCAAAAACAACATAGACCACCCAAGAGCAAAGCCTCTAAAGGACTTTCGGACCCTTCAAACACACTACAAGAGGAAGCATGGGATGAAGCCCTTCATGTGTCGCAAGTGTGGGAAGCTGCTCGCAGTGAAAGGAGACTGGAGAACACATGAGAAGAATTGTGGCAAGCGCTGGCTTTGCATTTGTGGTTCGGATTTTAAGCACAAGAGATCACTCAAAGACCATATCAAGGCTTTTGGCCATGGCCATAGACCTTTTCCACCTAATTCTTTTGATGAAGTCAGGGATCTTGATGAGGATACTAGTACCACACCATCGTTGTTTAAAGGCATGTCAAGTGACACAACCTCTTAAGGCATATGAAAATTTTGTGTTCCCCTCTTGAACTTTTTATGATGAAGAATCGATGATGAAGATTTGAATGAAAAATTCTATGAGTTTGATACACAAATCAGTTGACTATTTCCATGATATTTTCCTTTCAGTAGAAAATTGTAGTGTCATGTAATTTAGAGATCATATTTGCAAGGGAAATTCTGAAAAATAGCCAACTTCTCTGCACTGTAAAGATTTTTAAAATAAAAAAAGGGTAAAATTTGAACCATTTTAACTGAAAAAAGACTTAGAAAGGCAACATGGAAATTAAACTTGGCCACCTAAAGTTAGGAAACAAACATCAACTGCGCTGCAGCCTGCACACAATGGTTTAACGCTGCACAATAAACTTGACTTTATTGTGATAAATAGTTTGTTTCAACTTTCAAGCCCTCCTTGATGCGAGACCCTAGGAGGTCACCTCATGGGACTCCCTTCAGGGCCCGACCTCTTGCTATTTCTTAGAGCAAATGTTTATAATAATAAGAACTTACTATGTATGTGTCTAGCTCTCACGAGTCACGTTACACTACTAAGAAAAACAATGGGCATGTTTATTGGTCTACAAAACGGGTTTGTATTGGCATTTTTGGTGCCTAGTATATCATGAGTAGTGATTTTTAGTATATTTGGTACCAAAAGAGTCAATACAAACTCCTTTTGTGAAGACTAATATTCATGTTGTGAAGAATCTATCATGTTGGCGAGGGTAAAGGTTTCTTTTCTACTTAATTAGTTTAGGATCCATAAATTGATAATATTAGTGAGAAACACTTACTTTCAAGAGAGTTAGAAATTTTCGAACATTTTAGAATTCCTTAACACACTCAAATTTCCTCATCCCATGCGCATGACTTTAAGTGTTGTGCTTTCTCAGGCATACACAGGAACTTTTGTGAAAATGGAAGCTTTAGTGAGGGAACTTGGGTGGACGATGAGTGGCAGGTGCTGGGCCGAAGCCAGCCAACATCTGTTTTCTTTTTTCAAAGGGTCACGAAAAGTGAAAACTCAAAGGGAGATAATAGAAAAAAAGGTATTTAAAGAGTACAGCCGAGCGGCTATACTATTTTTAAAAAAATTACATAGAACCGAATATAGCCGCTATAGTTTAAAAAACCGAGTATAGCCGTTCGGCTACTCTTTAATTTTTTTTTAAAAAAGGACCGCCTAGCGCTTTGTCTTTCACGTGTAAAAACAGTATAGCCGAACGGCTATACGATTGTTTGTGAAAAAAACCGTAGTATAGCCGCGCGGCTATACTAGTTTAAATGAATAGTAAGTAGAGCCGCGTGGCTATACTATTTATTTTGAAAAAAAAAGGAGGACCTGCCTAGCGATTAGCCTCTCACATTCATTCATAGTTAGTAAAATACAAAATGGAAAAAAAATATTTATAAAATATGTACATGTTTTATTCGGTAAAAATTTGGCAAATTACAACTTAAAAGTAAGGCCACTATATTATATTTTAATATAATTTATTTATATATTTTAATATATATTATTTTTATTCAATAATTTGTGACAATTATGTGTATAATACGTGAATTTTGTGTCTTATTGAAACATTTATTAAACATGAAAAATACATATGTATGTGTACGATACGTGTATTGTATGTTGATTTTTTAAAAAATGTGTATTTTACTGAGTCTTTAAGATGTGTACGAAAAATAGAAGTATTGTTGAAAATCACGTACTTGTTTAATATGAGTATTAAACGGGAAAATGCTAAATTCTTTAAACGGGTAAAAACTCACAAAAAGTAAAAATTCAAAAGGGGACAATAGAGACTCGGGTAATGGCCCAATAGAAATGAATAATACTCTAAGCTACTATTGTAGACAGGAATTTCGGATACCAGAAGAACTTCTTTTAAATTTATTTTTAAAATTTTATATATTGGAGGATTGGAATGTAGGACTTCGAATTCGAGTGTAAACACTCAACCCATTGAGCTAACATAAAATTAAAAGTTGAAATCACATAATTGATGTCCCTTGCTTGATATAGTTTCTTGCCTTATTGATGGTTTGGTTGTGACATGGAATCAAAATTCGAAATCACATCATTGATGTGTATATTGATCAAATGTTCCATTTTAAAACTACAAGAGTACGTGAAGCATTATTATTAGATACCCCATTAGATACCCCAACTTGCAAAGCCAGCACATAAAACAAACAAAAAAGCAAAAAGGAACTTCTCATGACCCAAGAAATTCCAAAACTACACAAAAGCACATAAAAATTAGTATGGACTGAAACAACTAGTTAGATTCTATTCAATTCAGATTTCTTGGAGAAAGAAGAACCCGGTTAATCATGTTGTCCAAAGCCAAGAATGATAACCCATTTGGACCAGTAGCGGCCTCCTCTGCCAACTTCTTCCATTCCATGGCTTTCTTCCTCATCTCTTTGCCCTTCTCTCCCTCCATTAATGTTCTCACAAGGTCCTCTATGTAGTTTCTTTTAACATCACCCTCTATCTCTATGCCTACGGCCCATTCTTTGCAACAGAACCTGCAATTGGTTTGTTGCTCTGCAAAGAAGGGCCAACAGATCATGGGCACTCCACCACACAAACTTTCAAGGGAAGAGTTCCATCCACTGTGTGTCAAGAACCCTCCTACAGCTGGGTGGCTCAGAACTTGTTCTTGAGGGCACCAACTTGCGAATAGACCCCTTTCTTTGGTCTCTTCCAAAAACTCCGGTGGAACCACAGCGGATTCTCCACGAACAAGGTCAGGCCTTATAATCCATAAAAAGGCCTTGTTGCTATTTGCAAGTCCCCAAACAAACTCAATTAGTTGCTCAGATGTCATGACTGTGATGCTTCCAAAGTTGACATAAACCACAGAATTTGGTTCTTTTGAGTCGAGCCATTCAAGGCACTCTGTTTCTTCTCTCCATAGATTTGATTCAATCGACTTCAAATTGTTATAATCTGGTGGAATCTGACTAACCTGTAGTTGAAGGGGTCCAATGCAGTAAATAGGTGGTAGCAAAGTCGAAAGTGCATCCAGAACTTCAAGCTCTAAGGCGTCAAATGTGTTGAAAATGATTGCTGAAGCTTTCTGGGCTCGTTCGAACTCACTCACAAGATATTTCAGCATGATGTCATTTGGATCTGTGGTTCTGACGAAGGTTGGCAAGTCCCTCAAACGAATATGTCTCATGCCTGGTATCCAATCTATTACAGTATCTAAATACCCATTTGTCAAATAGCTGGCATCTGCAAATCAAAGTGAGTCAAACATTCTAACCAAAAAAGAAAAAAAAAAAGTAACAATTTTATTATGTAGTGTCCCCAAATGACCAGTGAGGAATTTGAAGTAATAAATTCCTCTTCTATTTTTTTTAATTGATTATTTTTTAAGATTTAAATATTCTTTTATTAGACAAATGCGTATGTTGTTAGATTGAATATATAGTATACAATAGTCAACTTGATTACTATTCAGATTCACATTCTAACAACATAAATATTGTTTGACAAGTGAACGTTTTTGTTAGTAAAATAGTACCTTTAAGAGGAATTAAACCCTTTTCCATCAGAGGGAGATACTGAAGGTAACCCAACGAGCCACAAGCACTCATTGTTTCGAAAAGAACACAGGGAATGCCAAATTCTTGGGCTGCATCAAGTGAGAATGTCATGCCACCATCAGAAACTAAGCAAGTAACTGGAGGGGAATGGGGTAAAGAGTTAAGCTTTGATAAAAGGTCTCTGAAGGGTGCTAAGCAATTTTTACTAGTGGAAAGGCATAGGGATGGTATGTCTTGGGTGGCGTTGTCATCAGATGGAGGGAGGCCATCAGGAATGGTCTCGAATTGAAAGGAGGGGAGGCCGTCGAGAGAGTTGGGACCTCGAGATTTAAGGAGGCGTTTGCGGTTGAACTCTGTGTTCACAAAGGTTATATGAAAACCTTTGTAGTGGAGGAGCTTAGCTAATTTCAGCATTGGGGTTATGTGACCTTGAGCTGGGTAGGGTATGCAAACTGCATGTGGCTTCTTTGTCAAGGCAACAGAACCCATTCTCTTGTTTCTCTCAAATCACACACAAAACCTATGGAAAATAGGATATGCTATGGTGAAGAGTACCAGCAGTTTTATAGCAGTGGCATACAAAGTCAATAATTGATGGTGAATCATGGACTGGACATGTACATTATCAACTTTGCCACATTTTTAAATCATGACCATTCCTTTTATTTCTATTCCGCAACAAGCATGCACAGACAACGACCAATTATTATGTTCCTCAATCTAGAATTGGACAAACGTGTGAAACAGAAGATGTACAAGTTTGGGCAAGCTAATAAACATGAATGGGCGAAAGAATCTACGCGAAACCTAGCAGACAATATGAGGCATAGTTGTAAAAACTAAGGAGAATATAGTAAATTAACAATTTTTCATATTCAAAAAAATTTTAAAATCAAAATCAAAGTAAAAACACAGTCCTATTTTCACGAGACACAAAAACTAAACTCATTTTCTCTTTCTTAATTTTAAAGTGAAAAAAAAAAAAAAAAAAACCAATTGGCAACTAATGTATCTGCTAAGTAAGATATGAGGAACAATACGGCTTTTTATAAATTCAGCCCGAGAACTCATGGTGTGTTTACTAATCAGGAATTGAATTCCACTTATGGCATGTTTACTAATCCGTAATTGGATTAAGGGGAATTGAATTGAGGAGGAATTGGATTGAGGAGGAATTGGATTGAGGAGAATTAGATTCCAGATTCCTAATAAAGTTGTTTACTAAACCATATGGATTGAGGGGAGTTAGATTCCGAATTCCTATTGAAGTTGTTTACTAAATCATATGGAATTGGGGTAGGAGTGGTATTATTTACTAAAATGTCCACATTTTTGAGTTAAAGTAGATGACATATTTGGAATTTTGAAAATTGTGTGAGGATATAATGGGTAAAAAAGATGAATTCCTAATGGGTGAATTCTCCAGGAATTAGAATACCACCTCCCATTCCGGAATTGAATTCCTCCAAAATCAGGAATTGAATTCCTAATTTTGTGTGGGCCCCGCTTACTTTTTCAATTTTTTGATGCAAGTAAACACAGGAATCCTCAAAAGTGGAATTCAATTCCGGATGAGAATTTCAATTCCGGATTAGTAAACATGCCATTATAGAAGGTTCATGTGTTTACTTCATATCAAGGAATTGAAAAGTAAGTGGGGCCCACACGAAATTAGGAATTGAATTCCTGATTTTGGAGGAATTCAATAGGAATCCGGAATCTAATTCTTCTCAATCTAACTCCTCCTCAATTCAATTCCTCCTAATCCAATTACGGATTAGTAAACATGCCATTTGGTACTTGTTCGGCCTGGTGTCTGTTATGCATTATAAGTTGGGCTGAGTCCTTTTGGGCTTTCTGTCTTTGGGCTTGCCTTGTTTGTTGCAGCCATGGGACTTCTTTATTTTCTGGAAAAAAAAAAAGGGACTTCTTTATTTATTTATTTTTATTTTTTGTGCTTAATATATTTTTGTTGTACCCAAAAAAAACACAAGAAAAAAAAAGGTAAAAAAAAGTTGGTAACAGCACCGATCGAGCTTTCATGAGAGCACATGTATTCATAGTGCAATTATAGGGAGAGCACGTCATCTTAGCCAACTTGCATATTAATCCAAAAACCTGCCAAGGACCATGGTATGCACGCAGTATCACCACAGATATCTGATTTCTAATGTCATGCTATGTTTCATACGGCAGATGGAAGTACAAATCAGATCTTCCAAATCTCGGCAAAAATTGACCTATTCATTGCATCAGCTCCCAAGAAAATGCCAGTCCTTGAGCCATATTAGGCATCCATTTCTATGTGTCGTGCTAAATATTGAAAAGCCAACATGGAGTGGACCACCTAAGAGCAAACAAATCCTTTAAGGGTCGGTCCATTTGGATGGAGAGATATATGTATACTAAGATTTGAATAAGAATGAAATGACGAAAACAAATGGATTTCAAATGACTTATTGCACATAAAGTCATTTGAAACTCATTCCAAATATATTTTCTTTCGACTACTTCCATCCAAACGGAGCCAGATTTCGGGCCTTTCAAACGCACTACAACAGGAAGCACGTCATGGAAGCCCATTACGTGCAGCAAGTATGGCAAGTAGTTGGCAGTGAAAGATGACTGGAGAACGCATGAGAAGGATAATGGCAAGCGTTGGCTTTGCATTTGTGGTTCAGATTTCAAGCGTATCACTACAAAAAGTAAGTGGAAGATGCTGACGAGTATAATTATTGTTAGGTTTCAATAATTCTCATGATAACCAAATGGAATTTTGAGATGGAATTAAATAATACTATACTGCTACATTATTTTCTATTTGTTTTTTAAAACTATTTTTTCTATTTGTTAAACAAAAGACAAGGGCTGCATGGAAATTATTATTATATTTTGGTCGAAAGATGGAAATTATTAGAAAAAGTACAAATAAGTGCTCGACACTCACCAGACAAGTGGGCCTTTGCGTGAGACTTCTCCTATTGCCCTTTGGAGGAGAGAGAGGTTCAAATCTGTTTGAGCTGTTCTTCTTTTTTTCCATTTATCAACATGACTTTCTGCTTATAATTGTATTTTGAAGTGAGAATTAGTGCTAAAAACATGGAATTAATTAGTGAGGTCTGAAAGAGAAAAGTGGACTCAGTTTGTATTTAAGTAAATATATGGAAGAAAACTCCATTTAGATCCAAAACTTGAATTGGAAAATTTTGATTTTATTTCCTGATACCATTTCCGGCAAAATTCTACGCGTCTCAATTACACAACCAGCCAAATCAAGCTAGTACACACGGTTTGATTGAGTTTTTACACTAAAAAAGTTAATCTTAAACCGAACTGAACCAAATAGCAATTAATCATGAAAACTACATAAACCGAATCAAACTACCTACATTAATCTTTGTTTTTTTAACACTTAACATTTTCTGTATTGGTTATTCTCACTATCTCATGTGTTTGTTTCATTGCATAATGCACCTCCTTTTTATTATTAAACTTCTCCATCTTCAATGGTAAAATGTTTGCTTAATTATTGTTTATGCCACTAGTTTAAGATCTAAATCAAACTTGATATTATATTATAGTTCGGATAATGATCAAAACCGAAGGTGATAATATATTAAATTGGCGTGCTGTTCTAGGTGTAAACTAAGGTAAAACCAAACAAGGCGGATCCCTTCAAAGCGCCGCTGATTGCATTGCATGCATAAGATTGTGATGCAACACTGGAGTCTGGAGAGCCATGAATTCAATGCAATGTGCATTGGCTGTTGGACTAATTCGTAATAAACATTAGATATTAACTGATGGTCTGACGAAGCCGTTCATCCGCAATGAATATACCTTTATGCGAAAAGCCATATTATATTATTAGACAACATATATATATATATATATATATATTCTGCAATGAATTTAAGCTCAGTCTCAGTGGAAACTATTATATTAAACTACTAATTTCCTACCTCCAAATTTTAAGATGTTGTATATGACAACATTGAATATTATATATTTTAACTAGATTAGAAGTTATGTGTGTTATAATCTATTCTAGGGTTTACTTAAGAATGAATTATAATTTGTTGAAATTAATTTGGTCTTTGATTTTTGGAATTTTGTTGAGATGTTTGATTTGATATTGTTGAGATGTTTGATTTGTTGTTGGTATGTTAATGTTTGATTAAAGGCATTGATGCTATTATGAGAATTTATTTGATTTTTGTTGTTGGGATGTTGGATTAAATAGGTTATCTTTTGTTATGTTGGATCACAATCTGAATCCCAAAAAAACAAAGAATTTGTTGGAAATTTTTTTAAAGAAAAAGAGTAAGTTTTTTTTTTTTTTTTTTGGTGGCTAAACTTTTATTTATGTATAGAGATGCATTTGAGGGTGAGGCTAATTACGTCCCCCTACTAGGTGTATATTTTTATGTTTTTCAATGAGATTCACTCATAACGTTGGGTTTTTAATGTAAGTTTCGTCCAACCGAATTTCGAATCTTGAATCCACCATTGATCTCACCCACTATACACACATGAAACTACAAATTAAAAACATAAATAGTACCCTTTATTTAGATTAATAGGCAATTGAATTTCTCAAAAGCCTGTACATATTTTATTTTTTTATCAGGAACTGGATGATCCAAATACAGATTAAATCACCAAAAAGAAAAAAAAGAACAAGATGGAATTGAATCAATTCTAATCTCTTGGGGAAAGAAGCACTTTGCTAACCACATTTTCCAGAGCCAAGTAAGACGACCCTTTTGGGGCAGTGGCCTCCTCTGCCAACTTCTTCCATTCAAGGGCTTTCTTCCTCATCTTTTTGCCCTCTTCTCCATCCATCAATGTCCTCACAAGACCGTCAATGTATTCTCTTTTAACTTCCCCGTCTATCTCAATGCCTATGCCCCACTGTGTGCAGCTGTATCTAACATTTGTTTGCTGCTCTGCAAAGAAAGGCCAGCAGATGAGAGGCACTCCGCCGCACAAGGCCTCGAGGGTAGAGTTCCAGCCACTGTGAGTCAAGAACCCCCCAATGGCTGAGTGGAGCAGAACCTGTTCTTGAGGGCACCAACTTGCCAACATACCCCTGTCTTTGGTCTCCTCCAAAAACTCAGGCGGCACCACAGCGGTTTCTCCAGCAACAAGGCCAGGCCTGATGATCCACAAAAATGGCTTCTTGCTATTTGCAAGTCCCCAAGAAAATTCAACCAGCTGCTCATTTGTCATGACTGTGGTGCTTCCAAAGTTGACATAAACCACAGAGTTGGGCTCTTTGGTGTCCAGCCAGTTAAGGCACTCTGTATTCTCTGCCCACAGGTTCGATCCGATCGCCTTCAAATCATTGTATTCTGATGGAATCTCGCTGTATGGTAGCTGAAGGGGTCCAATGGAGTAAATAGGAGGTAGCAAAGTGGAAAGGGCATCCACAACTTCTTGCTCCAAGGCATCAAATGTGTTCAAAATAATAGCAGAAGCCTTTTTGGATCGCTCTGTTTCAGACACCATATAATGCAGCATGATGTCGTTTGGGTCTGTGGTTCTAATAAAGCTAGGCATGTCCTTCAATCTGACATCCTTCATGCCTGGGATCCAATCAATCTCTGTATCCAAATACCCATTTGCAAAATCCTTGGCATCTGCAGATCAAATTAAGAAATCAATGGAACTTGTTAGCTAACACTCATAAGTAAAAAAAAAAAAAAAAAAAAGTGAACTTCTGTTTTTTTCCCCCCTGAATGATTAATTGATAGTACCTTTAAAAGGAGTGAGGCCCTTCTCAATGAGACGGTAATACTGAACGTAGCCCATCAAGCCACAAGCACTAGTTGTCCAGAAAAGCACTTCTGGGATCCCGAAATGCTCTGCTGCATCAAGTGTGAAGCTGGAGACACCATCAGCAACAATACAAGTCACAGGAGGGGAATCGGGTGAAGAATTGAGCTTGGTCAAAAGCGCCTCGAAGGGTGCCAAGCAGGTTTTACTAGTAGAATCGCACACCAAAGGCAAGTTGCGCCTGGCATCGGCATCAGCCGGAGGGAGGCCATCGGGAATGGTTTTGAATTGAAACGAAGGGAGGCCGTCGAGAGCGTGGGAACCTTGGGATTCAAGCATGCGCTTGTGGTTGAACTCTGTGTTCACAAAGGTTATGTGGAAGCCTTTGTAGTTGAGGAGCTTGGCTAATTGCAGCATAGGGTTTATGTGACCCTGAGCTGGGAAGGGTACAAAAACTGCATGTGGCTTCTCTTTGGAGGCAACTGGACTCATTTTCTCTGTATGATATCCTACACAAAAGAGCTAAAGGGAAATGGAGATGATGGGATGCTTAGAGAAGTGTAAGAACTTGCAGTTTTATAGCGGTGAAGGGTCTAGGGCTTCACTGTGCGGGCAAGCGCTTCTTGACCGTGCATTTTTTGGATTCTCTTATCTGTTTTTTAAGATAAATTGAGTGCCAATCATTCCTCGTGTTATGATTATTATAATCTCAGAGATCGACCTTTCCAAATGAGTCCAATGCCACGGTGTCGAGAACACATGCTCGCACAAAGACTGCCTGATTAGTGTGTTAGATTGGAGACACTGTTGCATGGGCAAGTGTGAAATGTGTGAAATGTATGTAGACTCCAAACTCACAAGGTTCAGCCATAATCAGAAGAGAAATGCTGGCCGGCAACTTTCATAATTTCTACGTGGGCCATCCGCTCTTATAAATTTTAAGATGTAGAAAGTCTAAAAAAAAAAGGAGAAGTTTTAGAGAATAAATTACATTGGGAAAAAGAAAAAGAAGTTTCACACGCCTATTTTTTTTACTTACACGTGCAAAGATAACTAGCCTTAAAATAAAATAAAATAACAAACTATGCTCCTGTGTACCTAAGGTTACATTTTATGAAGAACAAACATTATTTGTCGCTATTAATATGGATGTTATTACTTTTTGGTTTAGTTGACTATTTTTTAAGTTTTAAATTGTTGTTCATACTAGTTATATTGAAAAGAGGGAATAAAATACATGACCTTGCTTATAGAGACAAATATTCTTAGTCACTTCAGCCTCTTATAAAATTTCAAATTTGAGTAAACCATATCATTTTTCATCGTGACCACCCTAGAATCTCATTAAATCTTTCTTTTTCCATTTGCCTATGCTAGTCACCAGTCATTAAAAAATCCTTGTGGCTAGATGTCGAAGAGTCTATGCCAATGCCCATTAGTTAGTTCCATTTGAAAGAACATGTGCGTTGTTTTATGCATTTACTTTTTATTTTATTTTATACAAGCGATATTGAGGGGAGAGCAATCGAACTTAGGACCTCGGATGCAAGTGTAATTGTTCTTAATCACTTTAGCTATAAGCAAAGGCGAAGCCATTAAAGGACCAGTGTGGTCCCATGCCCCCACTCCATCTTTTATTTATTGTATTATAATATTATGTATGATGTATAATATTTAACATATTTGATTAGTTTAGGAGATATTTATCCTAAAATAAATAGTATATATTTTGTATTTTTTGTCTACAACAATAAAACTTCTTAATCTCTTTTTTACTTCACTCTTTTACCTTGTAGATTAGTTTATGATATTTACACTAAAAACTCCTACATTTTAACCTTTCTTTCTCTTTATCTTTTGTTTAAGTTAAACTTTGTGAATGTTTATTTCCCTCTCTTTTTCATGTTTGAGTTGGGTACCTTAATATTAGATTTTGTGAACCCTTTTTGTATATATTCTCTATGTTGGATTATAAATTATTAGTTTTTGAGTCTATAATATTTTAGATGATGAGATTAGTATTTAACCATTATAAAATATGAAATTGTGGACAATTATGATTGTAATGAATGGATATATTATTAATCAATATAAAATGATGTTATGAAGTAGGCCAAAAGGAGTAGTTTAGTGTCATATTAATTTAGCGCATTCTTAAAAAATTTGTGAATGACTTCCTCTAATTTGAAATTCTGGTTCCGTCACTGACTACAAGTCCCTTGCACATTCACTTTTTTCATTTAAATATGAAGAATGCCTTATAAAAATGTAAAATGGAAACTATTATTGACACTTCAAAGAAGACATCATGCATTAATTCATTCAATTGTAATGATCTCTTATGATTTTATAAGGAAGTAGTGCATGATAATTTTTTAGAGTTGCAATAACAACTCTCAATAAAATTCATTAGAAAGAAGAATTGAAGTATGTTCAAACAGATTTCAACATAGACTAAACAATTTATCAGTAACAACTTTTGTCAGCTTAATTCCATTTGCGTGTCAATTTCGTCCTTATTATCATCAATTCTGTTATCAGTCAACAATCCCCATATCAAACATAGTGTTCAGTTAAGGACAGTGACAATCGAGCTAATCTATGGGCCGCAATATTGCCTGACGAAACACCAAACCAGAACTTACAATCACGATAAAAGGAAAAGAAAGACCTGCTGTCTTCAATGAGAGAACCAACTTCAGATCTATTCTCACACCAAGTGAAAACATAAGGACAAGATTGACGAAATCGATGACACATTAACACTACAACACTGGGCGAAACTCGAGTTTCGTTGTGTTGAAATGAGTGATACGAGTGTGCCTTAATGTAAGAAACATTGCACACCACCCAAAAAAATACTCAATAATTGTATTTTGGTCAAACAAAAAAGATGAGCAAATTACAACCCCAAAAAAAAAAAAAAAAAAAAAGAAAAGGAAATTCAGAAGACAAATTCTTCAGCTACACCACCCAAGAATTTTTCCTGGAAATAGGGTTTTGAAAGTGGTACCAAGGACAAGTTCATGTGACAAAATTAAAACATTCTAATTTCTGGAAGATAGAAGCACCTTGTTAACCATTTGTTCCAAATCCAAAAAGGATGATCCATTTGGACCAGTAGTAGCCTCCTCTGCCAACTTCTTCCATTCCAAGGCTTTCTTCCTCATCTTTTTGCCCTCCTCTCCCTCCATCAACTTTCTCACCAGCTCCTCCACATAATTTCTTTTCACATCATCCCCTACCTCCAACCCTACGCCCCATTCTCTGCAGCTGTACCTACAATTGGTTGGCTGCTCTCCACAGAAGGACCAACAGATCAAAGGCACCCCACCGCACAAACTTTCCAGCGTAGAGTTCCATCCACTGTGCGTCAAGAACCCTCCTACCGCTGGGTGGCTCAGGACTTGTTCTTGGGGCACCAATGTGCCAATAGACACCTGTCTTTCGTCTCTTCCAAAAACTCTGCCGGAACCACAGCTGATTCTCCCCTAACAAGGTCTGGCCTAATCACCCATAGAAATTTTTTTTTGCTATTTGCAAGTCCCCAAGCAAACTCAATCAGCTGCTCATTTGTGGTGACTGCAATGCTTCCAAAGTTGACATAAACCACAGAGTTGGGTTCTTCGGTGTCGAGCCATTGAAGACACTCTGGCTCCTCTATCCATAGGTTTGAAACAATCGACTTCAACTCGTTTTCTGCTGGGATCTGTTTGAGTTGTCGGTTTAGCGGTCCAATGGAGTAAACAGGTGGAAGCAAAGTTGAAAGTGCGTCTATGACTTCATGTTCCAAGTCATGAAATGTGTTCAGAATGACGGCGGAAGCTTTCTTAGTTCTCTCTGTTTCACCCACCAGAAAATTCAGCATGATATCATCTGGCTCTGTGGTTCTCATGAAGGTTGGGAAGTCCTTCAAACGGATGTTCCTCATGCCTGGTACCCAATCTAGCTCAGTATTTAAATGCCCGTTCGTAAAATAACTGGCATCTGCAAAATCGAATTAACAAAGTCTGTTATGTTTTGTTCAGAGGGAAAAACGGCAGTTTACTCTTAATCAGACAATTGATTGATTGATTAATTAATACCTTTAAAAGGAGTGAGACCTTTTTCTATGAGTTGATGAAACTGAACGTAGCCCATGAAACCACAAGCACTAGGTGTCCAGAAAAAAACTGCGGGAACACCAAGTTCCTGAGCTGCATCAAGAGTGAAACTCATAACACCATCAGTGATTACGCAGGTGACACGTGGCGAATCGGGCGAAGAATTGATCTTGGAGAGAAGGTCTCTGAAGTGAGGCAAGGAGTGTTTGCTAGTGGAATCACATAAGGATGGTATGTCTTGGGTGGCATTGGCATCGGTTGGAGGGAGGCCATCGGGAATGGTCTCGAATCGAAACGTGGGGAGGCCGTTAAGAGCGTCGGGACCTCGAGATTTAAGGAGGCGTTTGTGGTTGTACTCTGTGTTCACAAAGGTTATGTGGAAGCCTTTGTAGTGGAGGAGTTTGGCTAATTGCATGAGAGGGTTTATGTGACCTTGAGATGGGAATGGCACGAAGACTGCATGTGGCTTCTCTGAGGTCAAGGCAATTGAACTCATCCTCTCTCCCCGTCTCTCCCAAATCAAACACAAACCAGGAAAATGGGATGCTAATCAATGACAAAGAGTACGTACCTGGGAGTTTTAAAGTGGCAAAAAGGTCAATGAGCTGTGCTACCAAGCGGGATAGGGAATTCCCGGCCATTAATAATGCACGTAGAACTCACATGAGATGATTGCCTCCCACATTATATAAAAAATATAAAAAATATCCACGTGTGTGTTTTTTTGGGTCTAAGATGCCTGATAAGTGTGCTCCTCAGTCTAAGGATGTGTGAACTGTGAAAGCACATGTTGTGAACTGTGTGAGAGCACATGCCCACGCAGTAAGGCATATAGTACAAAATGTTCAGAAAAAAATATATATATATATATACTTGCCTGTACCCTTCTACATCCCTTAATAATGTGCCGTATTTAATTATTTTCTTACAAACTGTACTTATCATAGTTTGCTGGCCGGTCGTTATCATAATTCCTTTGAAAAGTTATCTATATATATTTATGTAATTATATATATTTGTAGTGAGTTCGAATATAATATGAGGTGAAATTGAAAAGACGTTGGCACACAAGATAAAAATATTTAAATTTGTCATTCTCAGTCTAAATAAATATATATTAACTGGTGTTAGGTAATTTAAAAAGTCATCAGGCATTTTGTAATAATTTATTTCAATTATTATGTTGGAAATTGAAATTTGTTGAGGTGAAATGTTCATAAAAAATAAGAATATAAGAAAAAATTTATTCACAAATGACTTTAGCACATAGTCCAATTATTGGAGGTAATTGCCTCACCTCTTCTACCCAAAAGTATCACATCCCCACATGAATATGATTTTATTTATTGCCTTAACCATCAACCAATTTGGGTCCTACAAAAGATGAATGTACATGAGCATTTCTTGGAGGTCCGGCCTATTCTTATATGGATTTGTTTATATTTTATATTTGTTGTCGGAATAAGAATCAGTACTATCTTATATGGATTTGTTTATAAAAATTCGCTCCTATTCAGTGTTTGTAGTTCTCGGATGTATGCTCCACCAACATATCCTTATGTGAATTTTTGGACAAAAGTGTCACTACTATCGTAAAGTGGATCAAGTTTAACATTTACTTTTAAGCCAACATTATGTGTTGACACTAAGTTTATATAGCAACTTTCTTTTGAGGCATTTCTCTAGTATTTGTGGCTCGTCAAAAAAGACAGGCTCAACGAGATTGCATCGCAAAAAAGTTTTCTTACTTTGTCTTGTTACGTGACGTGACTACAAGAACTCTTTACCTTTATGTAAAAGAAGGAAACAAACAAGTGAAAGCAACTCGTGCTTCACTTCACATTCATGCATGGCCCAAAAGATGGATGGTTTAAAAAATTGGGAAATCTGAAGGGGATAGAAAGCAAGCCTCAGTAAGTGGTTCCATGGAGGGGCCAGTTTCAGTTAGGGGTGGACATTCAAACAGGAAAACTAGAATGCTAAATTTCTAAACCTATAACTCTACGTATAAAGTATCAATATAAACACGAAATTTTATAGTAATGGTGCCATATATAAACCCAATTGTAATCTGAGTATGTAGTTTTTATTGGTAAAATTGGATCTTAGGATACCCCAAAAACGTTGGGCCTATTTAGCAAACCATTGGATTCCAATAGAATTTTTGTTTATTAATTTGCATGTACCCAATAAAAAATAAGAGCAAATTACAAACAAAAACTTCAAGGAACACAACACCCAAGCGTTGTTCTTTATCAAAAAGCTACCAAGACAAAAAAAATTAACACAATTGCTCCATTCTAACTTCTGGGAGATAGAAGCACCCTGTTAACCATTTGATCCAAATCCAAAAAGGATGATCCATTAGAACCAGTAGTAGCCTCCTTTGCCAACTTCTTCCATTCCAAGGCTTTCTTCCTCAATTTTTTGCCCTCCTCTCCTTCCATCAACTCTCTCACAAGGCCCTCTATGTAATATCTTTTAACATCACCCTCTATCTCCAACCCTATGCCCCATTCACTGCAACAAAACCTGCAATTGGTTTGTTGGTCAGCATTGAAAGGCCAACATATCATGGGCACCCCACCTCCCACACTTTCAATAGTAGAGTTCCATCCATTGTGTGTCAAGAACACTCCGATAGCCGGGTGGCTCAAGACTTGTTCTTGAGGGCACCAACTTGCCAATAGACCCTTTTCCTTGGTCTCTTCCACAAACTCTGGTGCAACCACAACTGATTTCCCCTCACCAACAAGATCAGGCCTAATGACCCAAAAAAAGGCCTTCTTGCTATTTGCAAGCCCCCAAGCAAACTCAGTTAGCTGCTCAGATGTCATGACTGTGCTGCTTCCAAAATTGACATAAACAACAGAATTGGGTTCTTTAGAGTCAAGCCATTGAAGACACTCTGTTTCCTCTGTCCACAGATTTGATCCAATGGACTTCAATTCGTTATCTGCTGGGATATGATCAAGTTGTAGATAGAGGGGTCCAATGCAGTAAATAGGTGGTAGCAAAGTAGAAAGTGCATCTAAAACTTCATGCTCTAGGGCATCAAACGTGTTCAAAATAATGGCAGAAGCTCTTTTAGCTCGTTCTGTATCAACCATAATTAAATCCATAATCGGGTCATTTGGGTCTGTTGTTCTAATGAAGCTTGGGATGTCCTTCAATCGGATACTTTTCATTCCAGGTATCCAATCTATCACAGTATCTAAATACCCATTTGTCAAGTAACTGGCATCTGAAAATCAAATTAAGAAAGCAAAAAAAAAAACTAGTGAGTTAATTGATAAAATTCTATGTGAAACATCAAGCACAAGTTTTTCTTTTTCAAAACTAAAAACATAAACAATTTACAGTTGGCTTTTTATCTGCATAATCATTTTTTGTTAATTGTTACCTTTAAGAGGAACTAAACCCTTTTGAATGAGAGGTCCATACTGAATGTAGCCCATGAAGGCACAAGCACTGGTTGTCCAGAAAATAACACCCGGAATTCCGAGTTCTTGGGCTGCATCGAGACTGAAGTTCATGATGCCATCAGAAACTACACAAGTAACCGGAGGCGAATTCGGCGAAGAGTTGAGCTTCGAAAGAAGGCCTCTGAAGGGTTGTAAGCAGTGTTTCCTAATGGATTGGCAGAGGGACGGCATATGTTGGGCAGCAACATTAGCATCAGCTGGAGGCAGGCCATCGGGGATCATTTCGAAACGAAAAATAGGGAGGCCATTGAGAGAGTTGGGGCCTTGGGATTTAAGTAGGCGTTTGTGGATAAACTCAGTGTTGACAAAGGTTATATGGAAGCCTTTGAAGTGGAGGAGTTTGGCTAGTTTTAGCATTGGGTTTATGTGGCCTTGAGCTGGGAATGGCATGCATACTGCATGTGGCTTCTCTGAGGTCAAGGCATTGAAAAAAGCCATTAACAGATTTGCCTACTTAGGCCAACAGAGCAAATTTATGATGACTAGAAAAGATAAAATTGAGTTCAAGCAGTGGGGAAGTGAGAAATGGATTATGGCTACAATAGTAGGTTAAGAGTTTGATTCCACTCAAGGAAAAGAACAAAAATCTGGTCTCATGACTGGCTAATGTGGTGCCCTTTGAGAAAGTAGTGGTGAGCGGATTGGAAGATACTTTGCTATGTTGGGATAGGGACAGGTTATTGATGCTGAAATATGAAGACTATTATATAAAATCTAAACGTCATATATGCAAAATATCCATTGGAGAATTTCCAAACCAAACATACATAACTGAAGAAGCATGACCGCGTTAGCCAGAATATCTGCAACTTGATTAGATTCTCGATAAGCATGTTGTATCGGAACTTGATTAAAACCTTTAAGCATCAGCCAAATATCTTGAAAATTTTAATTTAATGAATTGTCGAAGAGTTATGGTAGAAACGAATTTTGAAATTGGGAAATTTTTTGTGCCACTCTCATATTAAAAAATTATTTGCCGGCGAAAATAAAATTTGGGTAACCGGAAAATGTAATTTATCCTCATAAAATTACCACTATTTGGCCAACTATTTACATAAGCTACCATTTTCATTTCAAAGCCCTTCCCTCCTTTTTTCTGCCGTTAGTAATCCGGAACACTGTTAAACATCCCGAAAGATTTCATCCGAAAGAAAAGAAATTAGAAACTAAAACATATTAAAGAGGCTGTAGGTACATAACCCTACCAATTGGCATCTACTTGTTTTATTTCTATCAGAAATGGAGTTTTCTTGTGAAGCAGACATTGCAGACTGTGAGTAGCATTGCTAAGACTGCGCTGAACAAGGTCTCTTTAAGGTTAAACGTTTTTCTGTTGATAAGTACTTTGGTATAAAGTGTATTTTTGATAGTGTTGATCTTCACGATAGGTAGCTCTAAGGGTTGGCTGTTTATGTTTGCACGTGAGCTGTTCGTTAAAATGCCTGTATGGGATTCCCCTTTAACTTTTTTATAAATGTGGTGCCTCTGTTTCCATGTCTTTCACTTGCATGAAGCAGTTTGGCTATTTGCAGCACTCTCTCTCTCTCTCTCTCTCTCTCACACACACACACACAAACACTGTTCATGGGTGCAATGCAAGTTTGTCAGTATATAATTTTGCCATAATCTTGGGACGGCAGTCGAGAGTATATACTATATACTATACTTGGGTCTGGCATGCACTAAAGTTTCTTTGTTTGTTTATTTGTTTGTGTTCTCCATGAAGAGTTTTGAGGTTTGCTTATTTGTTTGCACGTTCTCGTTCCATTCATAATTTTTAATAAAATATTTGTATATTTATATTATCAAAAGAACTCATTTGATCAATCGATATAGAGCGAAGGGGTGGGGAAATCGAGCGGCAAACATCTCCTGCCTAATTTGAAAGAGTTGAGATAGCCCAGCTCTATAGAGAAAAGAACATGGATGCAGCCAAATCGAGCTCCCCTTTGATGAGGGGAAAAAGAACATAATCTTAGGTATATTAACCCAGGAATGCACATTTATGAAATTCAATGCAGGAATTTAGGCGGGCTAGTGTAAGTGAGTTTGAATAACATGGCTGTCAATCCCTTTAGGTATTTTAGGGTATAGTAACAAAGGACTTTTTTATCACACATAACCCATCAATTATTTCCCGATCAACAACGTGGCCATGAAACTTTCGTATCGTGCATGAATGTGGTAATTGATGTCAATTAAGTTTGCCCTAGACTTCATTTTACATTAGACCTGAAAAATGGTTTCATGATAGAAGTATTATTAAGCTCAATAGGTATACTTGTTGGACAATTACAAAGTAACTAGATAGATTTTGAATCAATTCTAAATTTCTAATTCCTCGGAGATAGAAGCACCTGCTTAACCAATTTGTCCAAACCAGTGTTTTCAAAGGCATGCTTTCGCGCGCGTCGGAGCGCGCTTCGGAGCGAGGCAGCCGGAAAACGCCCGAGGCGGTCGACTGTTTCGCGAGTTGCACGTTTAGCACGGGGAAGGCGTGAGGAGGCGTTACAAGGCGTTGCAAGGCGGAGTGAGGCGGAGCACGGCGCGCGAGATCTAGACACTCGGAAGAAATTTTCAGCTTCTGCAAATTTGATGCGGCTCTGCGAGGAAGATGATGCCGCGAGGAAGACGACTTGTTTTTTTAGGTTTTTACAAGCAAAACGATGTCGTTGGATTGAAGTGTTTTGAAAAGAAAAAAAACACGCAAGTTTTTTTTTTTTTTTTTCTTCGCTTCCTTTTTTTTCCCCCACTTGTTGCTTCCCTTCATCCAATATTCCTGCCTTTTCTATTTCCAGCCGTTTTCTACTTGCCTTTTTTTTTTTTTTTTTCTAAATTAATATATTAACACATTAAATTATATATATATATTGTATAGTACAGCCATAATTTCTACCCTTACCAAATATTTAATTATATTTAAAAGATTGTTATGGTTCAATAAAAATTCTTTATACAATTTAATCGTATCGTATTATTCATAATTTTTCTTATTAAAATAAATTAATGTTCAAAAGGCTTACGTTTCAACGCTTCAAGGCTTACGCCTCGCATAGCACTACTAAAAACGCCTCGCCTATACGCCTCGCCTTTGAAAACATTGGTCCAAACCCACAAAAGATAACCCATTTGGACCAGTGGTGGCCTCCTTAGCCAACTTCTTCCATTGCAAGGCTTTCTTCCTCATCTCTTTGCCCTCCTCTCCCTCCATTAACTTTCTCACAAGCCCCTCTACGTAATTTCTTTTAACATCACCCTCTATCTCCATGCCTATGCCCCACTCTTTACAACAGAACCTACAATTGGCATGTTGCTCTGCAAAGAAGGGCCAACAGATCATGGGCACTCCACCACACAAACTCTCAAGGGTAGAGTTCCAACCACTGTGTGTCAAGAACCCTCCTACGGCTGGGTGGCTCAGAACTTGTTCTTGAGGGCACCAACTTGCCAATAGACCCCTTTCTTTGGTCTCTTGCATAAACTCTGGTGGAACCACAGCTGCTTCCCCACCAACAAGGTCAGGCCTGATCACCCAAAAAAAGGTCTGGTTGCTGTTTGCAAGTCCCCAAGCAAACTCAATCAGCTGCTCAACTGTCATGACTGTGATGCTTCCAAAGTTGACATAAACCACAGAGTTAGGTTCTTTAGAGTCAAGCCATTCAAGACACTCTAGTTCTTCTGTCCACAGGTTTGATCCAATGGACTTTAATTTGTCATCTGCTGGGATCTGATTAAGTTGTAGATGTAGGGGTCCAACGGAATAAACAGGTGGTAGCAAAGTCGAAAGTCCATGTAAAACTTCATGATCTAACGCATCAAATGTGTTCAAAATGATGGCAGAAGCTCTTTTAGCTCGTGCTATCTCTACCAATAGATAATCCAGCATGAAGTCATTTGGGTCTGTGGTTCTGATGAAGCTTGGGATGTCCCTCAATCGGATACCTCTCATGCCTGGTATCCAATCTATCTCAGTATCCAAATACCCATTTGTCAAATAGCTAGGATCTGCAAATCAAATTAAGAAATCGTACCAGTGAGTTAAGATTCTAGTTAAATATGTAACATTTTTAGTACAAAGCCAGTGTTCCCAAATGACCACTCTGGAATTTGAAGTATGTGTATGTACCTTTAAGAGGCATTAAGCCCTTTTCAATGAGAGGGCGATACTGTAGGTAGCACATCAAGCCACAAGCACTTAGTGTCTCCAAAATAACTTCCGGAATGCCCAATTCTTGGGCTGCATCAAGAGTGAAGGTCATGCCACCATCAGAAACTATACAAGTAACTGGAGGGGAATCAGGCACAGAATTGACCTTTGACAAAAGGTCTCTGAAGGGTGCTAAGCAATTTTTACTAGTGGAAAGGCATAGAGCAGTTATGTCTTGGGTGGCATTGGCATCGGTTGGAGGGAGGCCATCGGGAATGGTTTCAAACCGGAAGGATGGGAGGCCATCAAGAGAGTTGGGACCTCGGGATTTAAGCAGGCGTCTGTGGTTGAATTCTGTGTGCACAAAGGTAATGTGAAAGCCCTTGTAGTGGAGGAGTTTGGCTAATTGAAGCATTGGTGTTATGTGACCTTGAGCTGGGTATGGTATGCAAACTGCATGTGGCTTCTCTGTCAAACCAATAGTACCCATTCTCACAAATAAATTTGGACAAAGCTAATGAAAATGGGATATGGTTGTGGAGAAGAGAAGGCTTTTGCAGTACCAGTTTTATAGGAAAGAGAGAAAAGGGATCAATCACTTAGTAAACTTTCAAGTCCAATAAGTCACAGTCCATGACGAGGTTTTATAATGTTTTGGACGGCAGTCAATAATATTCAATTTCGTATTCTTTCCCATACTCTGTTTGGCACGCAATCATTTATGTTTGTTTATTTGTTTTGATTTGATAATTATATGTTCTATATTGAAGAGTTTTGGGGTTTGTTTTTGTTTTTTTACACCTTTTTTGGTCCCTCATAGCTCTTACATAAATAATACTATAGGAAAATCAAATGTTAATGTTTTAGGGCTAGAGCTACCTTAGTAGGTATATTTTATGACCAAGAATTTATCATCTGCGCATTCTGCAACACAATTTGACAAAGTACACTCTTCAGATTTGACAACATACACTCTTTTCGGACATGCAAATACAAGCGATTCTATTGGTATGCAACAAGTCTCGGAGTATAAACTGAAAACACCAATCACTGAGTCACACCAACTAGTTTCTCCTAAGAATGCAAGGTATGTTGTATGTCAACCTGTTTCGATTTTTGGTTCAACTAGGCCAAATACAAAGCAGCAACCAGGTACAATTTTGATTATATTCTAATTTCTGTATCCATGCATGGCCTTATGCTGAACCAAATAAACAGCCAATCCACTCTCCTTTCTATGATCGACGTGGCACTCGTAGGACCTTTTGTTCACCCTTGAAGAAAAAGAGTAGCTGTAATTTGGTCCATCTGATCTGAGAACGTCTTAGTCGTTCATCATTTTTCATGTACTTGGATTTCATTGGATGTAAGATTAAAAAAAATGTTTAGCATGCATGATACATTATTACAAGTTCCATCCATTCTTTGCCTGTACCGCTCATACCATTTAAATTGTTGAATTTCATTGGAAAATGGCAGCAAAATCTTGGAGAGCAGATTGAGTTTTCAGGACTCAAAGACTTGCAATAATCACAGAATCACAACAATGGTGTTCATCACATCCCCCAACTAAGTTAAGCTTACCTATAGAATTACCACTATTTTACCAACTGTTTACACAAGCTGCCATTTTCATTTCAAAAAACCCTTCCCTCCTTTTTGTGCCGTTAGTAATCTGGAACACTGTTATCAGCTAAACATCCCAAAAGATTTCATCCGAAATAAAAGAATTAGAAATTGAAACATGTTAAAGAGTCTGTAGGCTGTAGGTACAGACAACCCTACCAATTGGCATCAATTTGCTTCATTTCTATCGGAAATGGAGTTTTCTTGGGAAGCAGACATTGCACACTCGGAGTACCATTGCTAGCCTGCGCTGAGTCTCTATAAGGTTAAACGCTTCTTTTTGTGTTGGTAATTACATTGGTGTGAAGTGTATTTTTTATAATGTTGATCTTCACGCTAGCTAGATTAAGAATTGGCTGTTAATGTTTGCACATGAATCGTTCGTTAAAATGCCTCTATGGGATTTGCCTTTAATTTTTCTGAATGCGGTACCTCTGTTTTCATGTCTTTCACTTGCATAAAGCTTGTTTTTTTATCTTATCTTAGGCTCTCTCTCTCTCTCTCTCTCTCTCTCTCTCTCTCTCTCTCTCTCTCCTACGCTGTTCATGGGTGCAATGCAGGTCTGTCACCCCCTTGTTACTCTGATCTCTAGCTGCAAACATCTGCTGCCTGATTTGAAAGAGTTGAAATAGCTCAGCTCTATAGAGAAAAGAACACCGTTTCATTAGTCTTGCCAAATAGAGCTCCTCCTTTGATGAGGGTAAAAAGAAGATAATCTTGGTATATTAACCTAAGAGTGCACAGTGTGGAAGTCCAATGCAGGAATTTAGGCAGAGTAGTGTAAGTTAGTTAGAATAACATGGTTGTCAAGCTCTTTAGGTATGTTAGGTGCAGTAACAAAGGGAGCTTTTATCACACATAACCCATCGATTATTTCCCGATCAACAACGTGGCCATGAAACTTTGGTATCGTGCATCAACGTGGTAACCGATGCCACTTACGTTTGCCTTGGACTTCATTTTACATTGGACCAATGTCAAGTAAATGCATACCTGAAAAATGAATTCGTGATGGAAGCAGCATTAAGCTTAAGAGTGCTGTTATTTCTACTCACCTGTCTTATTTTCCCACCCACCTTATTTTCAAAATTTTAAAGATTAATTTATCCATTCATAAAATGACTTATAAGGACTATCCAAAAACCCAAGAGCCACTAAAGCTCGTCTGTCCCCACCCGACTTGTCAGCCATCCCACCTGCCAGCGGCGACACCCTCCCCCCGTGCCACCGACAAATCCTCATTTCCTCTCATCTCTCTCTATCTCTTTGTCTCTCTGTCTCTGTCTCTGTCTCTATCTCTTTAGGCTGGGTTCGTTGATTTTCATTTTTGTAGTAATTACATGTTAGCTTTTTGAAGGGTAAGGAGGAGTTTGGTGTTGGTGTTGGAGATGGATGAGGATGATAGATCTGGGGTTAATGTGTATTTTAATAATGATCTAACATTGCAGACAACTCATCAATAGGAGTATCGATAAGATTGTTGTTTTTTTGTTTCAGCAACTAAATAATTCTTTAGTTTGTTTTGTTTCTAGAGATGCCAATACAATGGCACATAGTCTTGCAAATTTCGCTATTTCATTAATTGACATGTTCTCCTGGGATAGGGACCCTCTTGCTTTCATTGAGAACTTGTTGGTTGAGGAGGATATGCTGTAATAGGTTTCAGTTTTATTGAAATAAATACATCGTTTCCACTAAAAAATATAGATAATTTGTATAAATTAATAATTAAATGGTATTTTATGAATAATAGTATGTGGAAAGATAAGATTGTGTTTTTTCAAATTTACACGGTGAGTGTGAAGATAAGGTGCGTGGGAGTGGAAGTAGTGGCACTCAAGCTTAATTGGTAAACTTCTTGGACAAATACAAAGTAAAAACAAGATAGATTTTGAATCAATTCTAAATTTCTAATTCCTCGGAGATAGAAGCATCTGGTTAACCAATTTGTCCAAACCCACAAAAGATAACCCATTTGGACCAGTGGTGGCCTCCTTTGCCAACTTCTTCCATTCCAAGGCTTTCTTCCTCATCTCTTTGCCCTCCTCTCCCTCCATTAACTTTCTCACAAGCCCCTCTATGTAATTTCTTTTAACATCACCCTCTATCTCCATGCCTATGCCCCACTCTTTGCAACAGAACCTACAATTGGTTTGTTGCTCTGCAAAGAAGGGCCAACAGATCATGGGCACTCCACCACACAAACTCTCAAGAGTAGAGTTCCAACCACTGTGTGTCAAGAACCCTCCTACGGCTGGGTGGCTCAGAACTTGTTCTTGAGGGCACCAACTTGCCAATAGACCCCTTTCTTTGGTCTCTTGCATAAACTCTGGTGGAACCACAGCTGCTTCCCCACCAACAAGGTCAGGCCTGATCACCCAAAAAAAGGTCTGGTTGCTGTTTACAAGTCCCCAAGCAAACTCAATCAGCTGCTCAGCTGTCATGACTGTGATGCTTCCAAAGTTGACATAAACCACAGAGTTAGGTTCTTTAGAGTCAAGCCAATCAAGACACACTGGTTCTTCTGTCCACAGGTTTGATCCAATGGACTTCAACTCGTTATCTGCTGGAATCTGATTAAGCTGTAGATGAAGGGGTCCAACGGAATAAACAGGTGGTAGCAAAGTCGATAGTCCATCTAAAACTTCATGCTCTAACGCATCAAACGTGTTTAAGATTATAGCAGAAGCTCTTTTAGCTCTTGCCATCACAACCAATACAAAATCCAGCATGAAGTCATGTGGGTCTGTGGTTCTGATGAAGCTTGGGATGTCCCTCAATCGGATACCTCTCATGCCTGGTATCCAATCTATCTCAGTATCCAAATACCCATTTGTCAAATAGCTAGCATCTGCAAATCAAATTGAGTAATAGTACCGGTGAGTTAACATTCTAGTTAAATATGTAACATTTTTAGTACAAAGTCAGTGTTCCCAAATGACCAATCAGGATTTTGAAGTCAGTGTATGTACCTCTAAGAGGTATTAAGCCCTTTTCGATGAAAGGGCGACACTGAAGGTAGCACATCAAGCCACAAGCACTTGGTGTCTGGAAAATAACTTCCGGAATGCCCAATTCTTGGCCTGCATCAAGAGTGAAGGTCATGCCACCATCAGAAACTATACAAGTAACAGGAGGGGAATCGGGCAAAGAATTGAGTTTTGACAAAAGGTCTCTGAAGGGTGCTAAGCAATTTTTCCTAGTGGAAACGCATAGAGCGGTTACGTCCTGGGTGGCATTGGTATCTGTTGGAGGGAGGCCATCGGGAATGGTTTCGAACCTAAAGGATGGGAGGCCATCAAGAGAGTTGGGACCTCGGGATTTAAGAAGGCGTCTATGGTTGAATTCGGTGTTCACAAAGGTTATGTGAAAGCCCTTGTAGTGGAGGAGTTTGGTTAATTGCAGCATTGGGGTTATGTGACCTTGAGCTGGGTATGGTATGCAAACTGCATGTGGCTTCTCTGTCAAACCAGTAGAACCCATTCTGGCAAATAAATTTGGACAAAGCTAACGAAAATGGGATATGGTTGTGGAGAAGATAAGGCTTTTGCAGTATCAGTTTTATAGGAAAGAGAGAAAAGGGATCAATCACTTAATAAACTTTCTAGTCCAAAAAGGCGCCGTTCATGACAAAGTTGATTTGTCCTTATAGTTCAAGTCCAAAAAGGCGCCATAATATTTGGAACGGCAGTCAATACTAGATAAGATTCTGTTCGGCGTGCAATAGTTTTTGTTTGTTTATTTGATTTGATTTGATAATTATGTGTTCTATATTAAACAGTTTTGAGGTTTGTTTAAAACCACGTGGCTCTATACTATTAGTCGTGTGGGCTCCTTACATATACAATATCTGTAATTTATTAGAAAATTTGTCGAAGCTAGCTTCAAGAATCATTTTGATGTATGGATGCTAACATTAAGGACCATTACTATCATAAAAAAATGGTATGGACCATTACTATCATACAAAAATGGTATGGACGAAATGTGATAATTTGTGATAAAAAGCCTTATATCTGTATTATTAAAAATACTCAACAAAGTACACTCTTCAAATTTGACTTATCGACGGCTATAAAACATGAAACACTGAGTGGCACTGAATGGTTTCTCCTAAGAATGCATGATATATTGATCAATTCTAATTTCTTGGAGATAGAAGCACCTGGTTAATCATTTTGTCCAAAGGCACAAATGATGAGCCATTAGGGCTGGTGGCCTCCTTTGCCAACTTCTTCCATTCCAGGGCTTTCTTCCTCATATCTTTGCCCTCCTCTCCCTCCATTAACTTTCTCACAAGCCCCTCTACGTAGTTTCTTTTAATATCACTCTCAATCTCCATGCCAATGCCCCACTCTTTCTCAGTGTACCTACAATTGGTTTGTTGCTCTGCGAAGAAGGGCCAACAGATCATGGGCACTCCAGCACACACACTTTCAATAGTAGAGTTCCAACCACTGTGAGTCAAGAACCCTCCTACAGCCGGATGGCTCAGGACTTGTTCTTGAGGGCACCAATGTGCCAATAGGCTCCTTTCTTTGGTTTCTTCCACAAACTCTGGTGGAACCACAGCTGAATCCCCACCAACAAGATCAGGCCTAATCACCCAAAAGAAGGTCTGATTGCTGCTTGCAAGTCCCCAAGCAAATTCAATTAGCTGCTCTGCTGTCATCACTGTGATGCTTCCGAAGTTGACATAAACCACAGAGTTAGGTTCTTTAGAGTCAAGCCATTCTAGACACTCTGGTTCCTCTGTCCATAGGTTTGATCTTATCTCCTTCAACTCGCTATCTGCCGGGATCTGGTTAATCTGTAGATGTAGGGGTCCAATGGAGTAAATAGGCGGTAGCAAAGTTGAAAGTGCATCTAAAGCTTCATGTTCCAAGCCATGGAAGGTGTTCAGCAGAAGCTTTTCGAGTTCGCTCTGTTTCATGCACCACAAAATCCAGCATGATATCATCTGGGTCTGTGGTTCTAATGAAGCTGGGGATGTCCTTTAGTCGGATGCCTCTCATGCCTGGTATCCAATCTATCTGCGTCTCCAAATAGCCGTTTGTCAAATAATTGGCATCTGTGAATCAAACAAAGAAATAGTGCGTTATTATTCTATTAAGAAACATGGTTAGGTTAAGATATTCATGTACAAAACTAAAAATAAAATATAAATCAGTCAAGATATGTTCATGAAAAAGTCAGAGGAGTGAAAATAATACCTTTGAGAGGAGTGAGACCCTTTTCAATGAGGCGGTGGTAGTGTACATAGGCCAAGAAGCCGCAAGCACTTGTTGTCCAGAAAAGCACTTCTGGGATGCCGAGTTCGTGGGCTGCATCAAGAGTGAAGCTCATGACACCATCAGAAACTATACAACTTACAGGAGGGCAACCGGTCGAAGAGTTCAGCTTAGACAAAAGGTCTCTGAAGTAAGGCAAGCTGTGTTTCCTAGTGGATTCGCATAAGGATGGTATGTCTTGGGTGGCATTGGCATCAGTCGGTGGCAGCCCGTCGGGAATGGTCTCGAATCGAAAGGAGGGAAGTCCATCGAGAGAGTTGGGACCTCTGGATTTAAGAAGGCGTCTATGGTTGAATTCGGTGTTCACAAAGGTTATGTGAAAGCCCTTGTAGTGGAGGAGTTTGGTTAATTGCAGCATTGGGGTTATGTGACCTTGAGCTGGGTATGGTATGCAAACTGCATGTGGCTTCTCTGTCAAACCAGTAGAACCCATTCTGGCAAATAAATTTGGACAAAGCTAACGAAAATGGGATATGGCTGTGGAGAAGATAAGGCTTTTGCAGTACCAGTTTTATAGGAAAGAGAGAAAAGGGATCACTCACTTAATAAACTTTCAAGTCCAAAAAGGCGCAGTTCATGACAAAGGTGATTTGTCCTTATAGTTCAAGTTGACTCTGTAATGTGTGATAATCCTTGGAACGGCAGTCAATTCTAGATAAGATTCTGCTCGGCTGGCAATAATTTATGTTTGTTTATTTGATTTGATTTGATAATTATGTGTTCTATATTAAACAGTTTTGAGGTTTGTTTAAAACAATGTGGCCTTATACCATTGGTTGTGCGGGCTCCACACATGTGCTATATCAGTAATTTATTGGAAAATTTGACAGAAGTTAACGGCAGAGATCATTTTTGATGTATGAATGCTAACCTTAAGGACCATTACTATCATAAAAAAATATTATGAACGAAATGTGATAATTTTTTATACCTCGAGACCATTTGTGATTAAAAAAAAACCTTATATCTGTGTTATTAAAAATACTAATCTGATCAATCATTCACGATGTAGAATCATTACAACAAAATACACTCTTCAAATTTGACTTATCGACGGCTACAAAACATAAAACACTGAGTCGCACTGAATGGTTTATCCTAAGAATGCATGATATATTGATCGATTCTAATTTCTTGGAGATAGAAGCACCTGGTTAATCATTTTGTCCAAACCCACAAAAGATGAGCCATTAGGACTGGTGGCCTCCGTTGCCAATTTTTTCCATTCCAGGGCTTTCTTCCTCATATCTTTGCCCTCGTCTCCCTCCATTAATTTTCTCACAAGCCCCTCTACGTAGTTTCTTTTAACATCACTCTCTATCTCCATGCCAATGCCCCACTCTTTCTCACTGTACCTACAATTGGTCTGTTGCTCTGCGAAGAAGGGCCAGCAGATCATGGGCACTCCTGCACACACACTTTCAATAGTAGAGTTCCAACCACTGTGAGTCAAGAACCCTCCTACAGCCGGATGGCTCAGGACTTGTTCTTGAGGGCACCAATGTGCCAATAGGCTCCTTTCTTTGGTTTCTTCCATAAACTCTGGTGGAACCACAGCTGAATCCCCACCAACAAGATCAGGCCTAATCACCCAAAGGAAGGTCTGATTGCTGCTTGCAAGTCCCCAAGCAAATTCAATTAGCTGCTCTGCTGTCATCACTGTGATGCTTCCGAAGTTGACATAAACCACAGAGTTAGGTTCTTTAGAGTCAAGCCATTCTAGACACTCTGGTTCCTCTGTCCATAGGTTTGATCTTATCTCCTTCAACTCGCTATCTGCCGGGATCTGGTTAATCTGTAGATGTAGGGGTCCAATGGAGTAAATAGGCGGTAGCAAAGTTGAAAGTGCATCTAAAGCTTCATGTTCCAAGTCATGGAAGGTGTTCAAGAGGACAGCAGAAGCTTTTCGAGTTCGCTCTGTTTCATGCACCACAAAATCCAGCATGATATCATCTGGGTCTGTGGTTCTAATGAAGCTGGGGATGTCCTTTAGTCGGATGCCTCTCATGCCTGGTATCCAATCTATCTGCGTCTCCAAATAGCCGTTTGTCAAATAATTGGCATCTGTGAATCAAACAAAGAAATAGTGCGTTATTATTCTATTAAGAAACATGGTTAGGTTAAGATATTCATGTACAAAACTAAAAATAAAATATAAATCAGTCAAGATACGTTCATGAAAAAGTCAGAGGAGTGAAAATAATACCTTTGAGAGGAGTGAGACCCTTTTCAATGAGGCGGTGGTAGTGTACATAGGCCAAGAAGCCGCAAGCACTTGTTGTCCAGAAAAGCACTTCTGGGATGCCGAGTTCGTGGGCTGCATCAAGAGTGAAGCTCATGACACCATCAGAAACTATACAACTTACAGGAGGGCAACCGGTCGAAGAGTTCAGCTTAGACAAAAGGTCTCTGAAGTAAGGCAAGCTGTGTTTCCTAGTGGATTCACATAAGGATGGTATGTCTTGGGTGGCATTGGCATCAGTCGGTGGCAGCCCGTCGGGAATGGTCTCGAATCGAAAGGAGGGAAGTCCATCGAGAGAGTTGGGACCTCTGGATTTAAGGAGGCGTTTGTGGTTGAACTCTGTGTTCACAAAGGTTATATGAAAACCTTTGTAGTGGAGGAGTTTGGCTAGTTTCAGCATTGGGTTAATGTGGCCTTGAGCTGGGAATGGTATGCAAACTGCATGTGGCTTCTCTATCAAACCGTGTGAACCCATTCTTTCTTCTCTTCTCTTTTTTCTTCTCTCCAAAATAAAACACAAGTTTAACCAAAAGCTGAGGAAGATGGTGATATATGCAGTTGGGGAAGAGAAGTGTTTTACCGTACCAGATTTATAGGATCAAATTCCATGACCTCATAAAACTTTTTATCTTTTTTTTTAAGACAAATAAATGCGACAAAGGAAGCACAGTACATGAGGGTTCATACAAAAATGTCAATAATGGCTGTTGGGGGTTGACAATTTGTTCATACGTGTTCAAACCCTCCGGGCATGGGCTGCAAAGCAAGTTTGTCTCCATATTGAGATATAGTATAATATGATGTGCCATAATAGACTGGCCGGCTGGCGAGATTGTATAAGATTTTGTGTTCTTTCCAAATACAGATGTAGTCTGTCAGTGCATTGATTCATTTTGTTTGTTTGTTTGTTTGTTGATTTTGGTTTGATCTTCTGGATTTTATATTAAGATTGGATCACTCTCCACCCACACGGGAGGCGGCGACAGCGATTGCACGTTTTCATTTCTATTTTTAAGTACTTTTTAATAATAGATTACACAAGCGATTTTGAATAGGAAGAAGTCAAACTTAAGACATCAGATAGATGGACAATTGTACCAAGCCCTTGTATATAATAGAAATATTATTGAGAAAAACTTTCCATCAAATCACGTTATGTTGAACTTGAAAGATCAAGGGCAAAATAGTACAACTAAAAAATTCCATTTGTCAACCTAGAACAAGAAAATTTCTAATTTACCCATCATTTTCACTCCTATTGAGATTGACAATATGTTTTTTGTTGTTGTTGCAGCAAATGCTTTATAACTTTTGACAACTGTAAACTTAATTCATACTTACGGAAATTATGCTAATATGATATCATTTCTAATTGGTTGCTTTTTTAACTTTAATTTTTATCTTTCAATCAATTGATTCATTTCACATGTCTCATTTTCTCAATTCATACGACGTTATTCTAGTTATGCTTAAGAGAACCCTCTTTGTATTCACATTTTCTTAAACCCTTGCAGTTCGTTGATTTTTATTCAGTTGGTTCGAGTTCAATCATCGTTCTTTAATTTGTAATGCCCATTCAAATACAATTTTATGATAAATAAACATCATAATTTCGATTTGATCTCTCCATTTGTTTAGTCTTCGAACTGCACAAGCGAAATACTTATTGATCAAGAATCAATCCAAGCCAGTTCCCCATTCGAAACATATGGCTCGATTAGGAGTTACAATTTCTTAAGGCGCAAGACGTCAACATTAACACGACATCCGATTCATACATTTTCTGTAGACTTTTCAAGTACCAATAATGGCACACCTTCCGAGACCATTATAGCCCATTTTTTGGACCCGTTGTCTTGGAAGCTATTATGGGTGTCAAAGTCCACGATCACACTTTGAAGTAAATAGTCTCTTACTAGAATACAACGAACGCCAAGAGTGTACATCCATATCTGTTGCTTTCTTTCGAGGATCATCATTTAAAAGACCAGTCCAAGTGTAATTTTTTTTTTTGTTGCGAGTGCGAATTATTTAACCACTTGATTTCTACCCATCATCATTCTAGTTTTACTGAACGCATTGTTCTTTTCAATTTATGTTATGATGATTAGATGACCAAGTAAAACACGCAATATAATAAATTGATACTTGTCAGCATGTGAAGTGAAACTGAACATTCTTTATCAGATGATAATTCTTGTTTTGAACTTCCCAGATGTTAAAATAATTTGTCCAGGTAAAAGCAGGCTTGTTCAACAAGAAAGCGAGAGATAGGAAGGGGAAGAGGGCAGAGGTTGGTTATCATGAAGGGGAACCTACCCTTTGACCAAATCATAATCTATTTCCCCATCTACCCACCCTGACTTAAATCACTAGCACGTAAAGGGTGGTATATAAAATTCATACATATAATCAAGTCCAAAAAGAAGAAAAAATAAATTTTTATATAAAAATATTATTATATACAAATTTCAACGTTACCATCGTAATATAAAGATTTGTCCAAAAAAAATTGTAATACATAGACACTGTTTACAAATGCAAAAATAACTCATTCAAATCATAAAAGGAAAAGTTTATATACGTATGTCATATTGTATAATTTGTCTGCTAAAAAGGAGTCAAGTATTTTCTATAACTTATATGGAGCAATTCCTACTTCATTGACAGTATGACAAATACACAACAAACAAAAAATTTGTTTTACACAAACATGTCAGATTTTAATTTGTCTATAAAAAATAAAAAGAAATGAACCAAAAATATTTTCGTAACATATCATTTTCTTTACTATTTCTAAAGAGTGTTACATCCGTGATATGAAAGTTGTTTCGTTACATGAGAGTTGTTTACCAGCTCTGTTTCCTTGAGGTCAGCCCCTGCGCAAGCAATCCAATTATTTAAATGGGGACAAAATCGTGACCTTCTTTTCTGCCAAGGGTCAGTTTAACACTTCAAAGCGCGTTGATCCCTAAAAAGATAAATTAACAAAAGCAAAGTTGATACAAAACCTGCTAGCTGTTCCTCCTCCTCCCGCACGCACCACATTGACCTCATACGAAGCAAAGTTGATTACAACTTGTTACATTTTAACCAGTAGGTTTTTGTTAATTCTTTCTAATTAATTATTGATTGTCTTTGTAACTAATAATAATAATAATAATAATAATAATAATAATAGGGCATGCCGACCATATGCCGAGATATTGGTGCGACGTGTACGCAAAAGCTGCCTATCTGAATGAAGTTTTCCTTGACCTCTGGACTTTCGTACACACAGCATGATTGGTGGAGGATAATATATTTTTATTGATTGTCATTTTGTATATCCAAAAGTAGTAAAATCGAGAAAAGTGAAAGTGAAAATCACGTAACTTTGAGAATATTCTTGTTTTGGTGTTTGCATAAGCTCACACCAATCATATACCTGATGATATATTATCATATCACATTGGCTCGTGTAGAATGTGAACTTCTTTGACATGAGAATAGATTCAACAGTAATTCTCAAATCAAAACCGTGGTGGAAAAAATTAGATCCAAGAGTTTAAAAAATTGTCTTTAGGGCATACATTCAATGCCTACCAAAGAATATTCCTTGCATTATAATTTTAAGAAATATTTATACTCACTACTACTTAACTCAAGGTGTATTATCATCATCATTTTTAACATAATAGGAAGCGAGCAAAATGCTACTTATAGTTTTATAGTTCTTTTGTCAATTATTATATGGTTCTGTTTTAGAAGTAGGCATTTGATTGTCGTATAATATGGGGAAAATTTTACATATGGCATTTAATTGGAGGTGGACTTTTTCTGGCATGTTTTTTTTTTTAACTTTTCTTTCCACGATTTTGGACTCTTTACTTTTTCGGATTGTTTGATTATCAGGTATCTTTTTCCACACATAGAAAGATTCTCAGGTCTTTTGAGAGAGAGAGAGAGAGAGAGAGAGAGAGAGAGGTTTAAGGTTTAGGAGGCATGGAAGGAGGGGGAGGGAACTGCGATGGGGAAATTTTACATATGGCGAGTTTTCTTTTTTAACTTTTCTTTCCACGTTTTTGGACTCTTACATTTTCGGATTGTTTGATTATCAGGTATCTTTTTCCCACACAAAAAATTCTAAGGTTATTTTCCACAGAGAGAGAGAGATGTTGTGGCTAGAGGCATGGAAGGAGGGGGAGGGAATTGCAATGCCTCCTAGCCACAATATCTCTCTCTGTGGAAAATGACTTAAGAGGGTGGCGGGAGATGTCAAAGGGGGAGACGGTGGATAGAGCTTCTTAGATGCAGGTCCATTTTTATCAAGATGTAATGGATGGATGTAGTCGATAAGCTCTCCATTTTCAATTAAAATCCAACAACCTATGTGTTTCGCCAAGTAAGCAATTAATATGCCCATAATTTTTAATTAATTTACAGTATATAACACTATTAAAAAAAAAAGAAAAAAAAAAGGGCAAGTCTATGAAACACCTCCCTAAAATTAATATGGCAATAAATTTAACGGTTTTGTTTTCTTTGCATGACGTCTTCTTCAGTTTGTAAAATATATAGTTATTCTCTCATCCGGACGTCCAGACGTTATTATCGTACAGATGTCATTGTAAACATGGAGGAAAAATGACAGAGGGATAATATAAAATACATAGTATTCGTACGATTTCTTATATATATATATATATATGATTTATAGAGTTTTATTCATGGGTGAGTAATACATGTTATCGAGGTATGAATTTCTTTTATCTTGTTATCACGCTTGTTTTAATTTGAATGTGTTTTGAGGTGGCTTGAAAGAGTTTAGATAGCTCAGGTCTATAGAGAAGGAAAATGGTTGCTGATAGTCTTGCCAAATCGAGCTCCTCCCTTAATGAGGGGAAAAAGAACATAATCTTAGGTATTAACAGGATATGAGGCAGCTTACTACTATAGTGCAAATGAGTAAGAATAACATGGTTTTCAAGCACTAGAATTTTTAGGTTTAAGTATGCCAAATACGAAATAGCAACTAGGTAGAATTCTTATCAATTCCAATATTTCATGGAGATAGAAGCACCTGGTTAACCATTTTGTCCAAACCCACAAAAGATGAGCCATTAGGACTGGTGGCCTCCGTTGCCAACTTTTTCCATTCCAGGGCTTTCTTCCTCATCTCTTTGCCCTCGTCTCCCTCCATTAATTTTCTCACAAGCCCCTCTACGTAGTTTCTTTTAACATCACTCTCTATCTCCATGCCAATGCCCCACTCTTTCTCAGTGTACCTACAATTGGTCTGTTGCTCTGCGAAGAAGGGCCAGCAGATCATGGGCACTCCAGCACACACACTTTCAATAGTAGAGTTCCAACCGCTGTGAGTCAAGAACCCTCCTACAGCCGGATGGCTCAGGACTTGTTCTTGAGGGCACCAATTTGCCAACAGGCTCCTTTCTTTGGTCTCTTCCACAAACTCTGGTGGAACCACAGCTGAATCCCCACCAACAAGGTCAGGCCTAATCACCCAAAAGAAGGTCTGGTTGCTGTTTGCAAGTCCCCAAGCAAACTCAATTAGCTGCTCTGCTGTCATCACTGTGATGCTTCCAAAGTTGACATAAACCACAGAGTTAGTTTCTTTAGAGTCAAGCCATTCTAGACACTCTGGTTCCTCTGTCCATAGGTTTGATCTTATCTCCTTCAACTCGCTATCTGCCGGGATCTGATTAGTCTGTAGATGTAGGGGTCCAATGGAGTAAATAGGTGGTAGCAAAGTCGAAAGTGCATCTAAAACTTCATGTTCAAAGTCATGGAAGGTGTTAAAGATGACAGCAGAAGCTTTTCGAGTTCGCTCTGTTTCATGCACCACAAAATCCAGCATGATATCATCTGGGTCTGTGGTTCTAATGAAGCTGGGGATGTCCTTTAGTCGGATGCCTCTCATGCCTGGTATCCAATCTATCTCAGTCTCCAAATAGCCGTTTGTCAAATAACTGGCATCTGCAAATCAAATTAAGAAATAATGCGTTAAAAATAATGTCAAAGTAGCATGGTTTAGGACAAGATGTTCATCTACAAACCAAAAATAAAAAAAGAGATCAAGATCAGTAAATATATGTTCATTGCAAAGTCGGTCATTCCAAATGACCAAACTAGAAGTAGGGTTTTCCTTTTAGTTGAGAATAAAACCTTTGAGAGGAGTTAAACCCTTTTCAATGAGGCGGTGGTACTGTACATAGGCCAAGAAGCCACAAGCACTGGTTGTCCAGAAAAGCACTTCTGGAAGGCCAAGTTCTTGGGCTGCATCAAGAGTAAAGCCCATGGCACCGTCAGAAACTACGCAACTTACAGGAGGGCAATCGGGAGAAGAGTTAAGCTTGGACAAAAGGTCTCTGAAGTAAGGCAAGCTGCGTTTCCTAGTGGAATCACATAAGGATGGTATGTCTTGGGTGGCATTGGCATCAGTTGGAGGCAGGCCATCGGGGATGGTCTTGAATCGAAAGGATGGAAAGCCATCAAGAGAGTTGGGACCTCGGGATTTAAGGAGGCGTTTGTGGTTGAACTCAGTGTTCACAAAAGTTATATGAAAACCTTTGTAGTGGAGGAGTTTGGCTAGTTTCAGCATTGGGTTAATGTGGCCTTGAGCTGGGAATGGTATGCAAACTGCATGTGGCTTCTCTATCAAACAATTTGAACTCATTCTGCCTCTTTTCTTTTTTCCCTCTCAAATCACACACAAATTGAACCACAGAAGCTAAGAAAGATGGGATATAGGGGTAAGAAGAAAAGCCTCTTACAGTACCAGTTTTATAGGAACCCTTTTTTTAAAAGTCAACTAATGCGACAAATGAAGAACCAGTTCATATAAAAATTTCAAGCCTATCAAAATATCTATATATTTTTTTGTTCTTTTGTTTGTTGTTTTTATGTTCATTTTGTTTTGTTCTTATGTATGGTTCATTTTGATTGCCCGTTCTTGTTCCTATTATATTTTATAGTTTTTTAAATGGAATATAAAATATTATTGAGAAAACTTATATGTCAAACCTTTGTTAACATTTCTAATATTCCCCTTATGATCGTTGAAATCATTTCATAGCTATCCATATTTCATACTAATTGTTCACCCCAATTAGGAGAGATGCGGGACCAGGCACACTAGGCCTTGAAGTGATCCAATTTGTATTCTTCATAGGCGTGCTGTTGTTGGAACTTTTGGCTAAACTCAACAGAAAGAGATTGATTGGTGATGTATTTTTAGCTGATGCTATCCATTATTGAGTCCATTTTGAATAATACTGAAATTCGTTGCACATGATGAAGTGGCTAAAAATACCATTGTGGAATTTTAGCCACCACATCTTATGACACCAGTTACATCAGTAATAATTTTGTTTTCTCTTGTGGTGAAACAAAAAAAATATCTCTTAAAAAAATTAATGCAATCTGAATTGAGAACACATCCTAATATAATAAGCTAAATCTATGTAATGTATCATTGTTTACTTTAATTTCCGTTCTTGTGGTTCTTGGTTTATGTTAGCATGGGCAATTGGGCATTTGAAGAACAAGCATTGAGATTAATGATATTTGTCAGTAATAATATCAGGAAAAAAGACTGACAGTAAAGAGAAAGTTTCATCATTTAAATCAAAATCTTCCCTTTACATACATGTCATATTGCAATTACTCCGAATCTGGAAACAAACCAGTAATACAAAAAGCCAGAGGCAGATTAAACCCTAATGTTTCAACTATTTGAATTCTCTCATCTGTAACAAAAGAAATAAATAAATAAATAAGTCCTCCACATGGCTTTTAGCACTAAGACTGCTTCCTTTTACATTTTTATACCAACCAAAGCTGAAGAAGAGGAGGCAAATAGGGCCAACAATGGTGAAGAACAAGTTAAAAATGTTGAGGTGGAAATCAGAGGGTTTTTACCAAAAGTGGAAGACTACTTCCTTTTACACTTATTTACCAACCAAAGCTGAAGAAGAGGTGAAAGAAAAGAAATAAATTGGTATTGGTTTAGTGAAATTTATTATTAAAATATAATTTCAAATATGTTTGTTTTGAAATTTTCAGATGTTAAAATTATTTATTCAAGGGAAGTAAATCATATTGTTTTGGCCAACGGTGTTTAGCCAGTAGAAATAGCCTTGACTTGCAGACTAAGTGTCTCATGTTTAAACCCATATGATATTATGGTAGTGTATATGAAAAACCTCCTTATAATATCGCTTGTATTAAATAAAAAAATCCTATTATTTTGGAAGCAAAATATATCTTTCACATTTCAAGTTGAAAAGTATAATAAATTGAAAACATTTAAAACTTTTCAAAAACTAGAGGGCCCACTAGCTGGAGAAATTCTCCTAATATCTTTCTATATATATACAGGGGTTGTAAACCTCCTACCCTTTACACAATGACTCGAACCTGGGCTGGTATTTGATCACATAGGTGAGCGGTTTCCAGGGGGACACCTGCACACTTAGAACGGTTTATCAGAACAGAAGCGTACTGGGGTTGATCTCAGTTGAGCCACTTTGATGGTTAAGTCAGAAGCTATTTGGTGGTGGCGTAATTGGATATAGGGTTTCATAAGTGAGAAGTATTTATTACCTTTGTCCAGAGATATATAGGGGAAGAAGGGAAGACTGGGATATCTTTGAGAGAGAAGATATTTTCTTCCCTTCCCATTGGTGGGGCCAAACTCACATTTAATGGCCTGTTCTGCTCACCATGCTACCTGACAGGAGTCAGGTGGCAAAGCCATGACTTCAGATGGGAGGCGTATTAAATGGTCCATTTCCATCACCAAGCGGTTTATTGAGTATCAAAGGGGAAGGCGACGGCACTTGGTCCTGGATGGGAAGTGCATTAACTAATTCCTTGCCTTTGCCACATTGTCCTATCAAGGGGTGGAGTGACTGGTCCGATCAACCTTGCAAGTCATCAATGCACTCCTGGTCAGATATAGCACCACTGTGGTCAGATCGGTATACGTGTAGGAAAGGACGATGTGACGGTCCGTAATAGGCATGTCTGCTCGGGTCAATATATGTGCAACCTAGCAATGAAATGCCTCGGTCTGTAACAAGCTCGGCTTTCAGTGGTGATATGATCTATCAATAGGGGTCACGAATACACGCCATATATATAAAATTCGTATTTAAATCATTTTTATATGCTAAAAGGTTTAATTTCATTCATTAAAAGTGAAATAATCTAATGGCCTAAAAATTATATCAAAACTTGTGTTAAAAATATGATGTCATATATCCGCCCCCATATATATATGTGTGTGTTTGAACTCTTACCTCAGCCCCTACGCAAGCAGTCCAAATATTTAAATATCGGGACAAAATTGTGGCCTTTCCGATGCCTAAAAGGCCCCTTAATTTAACAATCATTTTCTGCCTTGTTTTCTGGAATAGTATAAAATACGTAGTAGCATTCGTACAATTTCTTATATATATATATATATATATATAATTTATAGAGTTTTATTCATGGGTGAGTAATACATGTTATGGAGGTATGAATTTCTTTTATCTTGTTGTCACGCTTGTTTTAATTTGAGTGTGTTTTGAGGTGGCTTGAAAGTTTAGATAGCTCAGGTCTATAGAGAAGGAACATGGTTGCTGATAGTCTTGCCAAATCGGGATCCCCGTTAATGAGGGGAAAAGGAACATAATCTTAGGTATTAACAGGATATGAGGCAGCTTACTACTATAGTGCAAGTGAGTAAGAATAACATGGTTTTCAAGCACTATAATTTTTAGGTTTATGTAGGCCAAATACAAAATAGCAACTAGGTAGAATTCTTATCAATTCCAATATTTCATGGAGATAGAAGCACCTGGTTAACCATTTTGTCCAAACCCACAAAAGATGAGCCATTAGGACTGGTGGCCTCCGTTGCCAACTTTTTCCATTCCAGGGCTTTCTTCCTCATCTCTTTGCCCTCGTCTCCCTCCATTAATTTTCTCACAAGCCCCTCTATGTAATTTCTTTTAACATCACTCTCTATCTCCATGCCAATGCCCCACTCTTTCTCAATGTACCTACAATTGGTCTGTTGCTCTGCGAAGAAGGGCCAGCAGATCATGGGCACTCCAGCACACACACTTTCAATAGTAGAGTTCCAACCGCTGTGAGTCAAGAACCCTCCTACAGCCGGATGGCTCAGGACTTGTTCTTGAGGGCACCAATTTGCCAACAGGCTCCTTTCTTTGGTCTCTTCCACAAACTCTGGTGGAACCACAGCTGAATCCCCACCAACAAGGTCAGGCCTAATCACCCAAAAGAAGGTCTGGTTGCTGTTTGCAAGTCCCCAAGCAAACTCAATTAGCTGCTCTGCTGTCACCACTGTGATGCTTCCAAAGTTGACATAAACCACAGAGTTAGTTTCTTTAGAGTCAAGCCATTCTAGACACTCTGGTTCCTCGGTCCATAGGTTTGATCTTATCTCCTTCAACTCGCTATCTGCCGGGATCTGATTAATCTGTAGATGTAGGGGTCCAATGGAGTAAATAGGTGGTAGCAAAGTCGAAAGTGCATCTAAAACTTCATGTTCAAAGTCATGGAAGGTGTTAAAGATGACAGCAGAAGCTTTTCGAGTTCGCTCTGTTTCATGCACCAAAAAATTCAGCATGATATCATCTGGGTCTGTGGTTCTAATGAAGCTGGGGATGTCCTTTAGTCGGATGCCTCTCATGCCTGGTATCCAATCTATCTCAGTCTCCAAATAGCCGTTTGTCAAATAACTGGCATCTGCAAATCAAATTAAGAAATAATGCGTTAAAAATAATATCAAGTAGCATGGTTTAGGACAAGATGTTCATTTACAAACCAAAAATAAAAAAAATAGATCATGATCAGTAAATATATGTTCATTGCAAAGTCAGTCATTCCAAATGACCAAACTTGAGAATAAAACCTTTGAGAGGAGTTAGACCCTGTAGAAATTTTCAGGTCGACGGGCCGAGGGCCCACTCCAACAACACCGATACTGTCCCCACTTAACCACCTGCACAATCCTCAGGTGTGGGGTTTTATCACAAAAGGCCTCGGTATTAGTTAGAGTGGGGAAATTCTATTTAAGGCACTCTTTCTCCTTCCCTCTTTCCGATGTGGGACAATTGGTTTCAACACTCCCCCGCACGTGAGACCCCATGTTGTGGGTCACACGTGGAGATCCACACATCGGCAACCACGTGGAGCCATGTCGGGACTCACCCATCACGCGGGGCCATGTCGGGGCCCACCCAATCACGTGGCACCTTTTTGGGCCTACGTGGAGCCATGTCGGGACTCACCCATCGCGTGGGGCCAAGTGGGGACCCACCCAATCACGTGGCAGAACGGGCCCGCGCCTGGCTCTGATACCATGTAGAAATTTTCAGGTCGACGGGCCGAGGGCCCACTCCAACAACACCGATACTGTCCCCACTTAACCACCTGCACAATCCTCAGGTGTGGGGTTTTATCACAAAAGGCCTCGGTATTAGTTAGAGTGGGGAAATTCTATTTAAGGCACTCTTTCTCCTTCCCTCTTTCCGATGTGGGACAATTGGTTTCAACAGACCCTTTTCAATGAGGCGGTGGTAATGTACATAGGCCAAGAAGCCACAAGCACTGGTTGTCCAGAAAAGCACTTCTGGAAGGCCAAATTCTTGGGCTGCATCAAGAGTGAAGCCCATGGAACCGTCAGAAACTACGCAACTTACAGGAGGGCAATCGGGCGAAGAGTTAAGCTCGGACAAAAGGTCTCTGAAGTAAGGCAAGCTGTGTTTCCTTGTGGAATCACATAAGGATGGTATGTCTTGGGTGGCAATCGCATCAGTTGGAGGCAGGCCGTCGGGGATGGTCTCGAATCGAAAGGATGGAAAGCCATCAAGAGAGTTGGGACCTCGGGATTTAAGGAGGCGTCTGTGGTTGAACTCAGTGTTCACAAAGGTTATATGAAAACCTTTGTAGTGGAGGAGTTTGGCTAGTTTCAGCATTGGGTCAATGTGGCCTTGAGCTGGGAATGGTATGCAAACTGCATGTGGCTTCTCTATCAAACCATTTGAACTCATTCTGTCTCTTGATTTCTTTTTTCCCTCTCAAATCACACACAAATTGAACCAGAGAAGCTAAGAAGGATGGGATATAGAGGTGAGAAGAAAAGCCTCTTACTGTACCAGTTTTATAGGAACCCTTTTTTTAAAAGTCAACTAATGCGACAAATGAAGAACCAGTTCATACAAAAATCTCAAGCCTATCAAAATATCTATGAGGCCTATGCAGGATAATTGATCATTTGCTCATACAATCGATGGTCTAACCAAAAACTGTCATGAGGTGCAAAGCAAGTTTGTCTCCATAAACTGTGTCATAATCGAGGGGGCGGCTGGCGAGACTATATACCATTTGGTATTCTTCTTGAATTTCCAATATTTTTTGTTCTTTTGTTTGTTGTTTTTTTTGTTCATTTTATTTTGTTCTTATGTATGGGTATTTATTTTTTGTATTCTATAATGAGATTGGATCACTCTCTTCTTGTTCCTACATATATATATATATATATATATATATATTATAGTTTTTTAAAATAGAATAGAAAATATTATTGAGTGTTAGATTATAGGGTAATTGTGAGTGGTGTTGCTATGATACCATTGTAGGTTTATGTGGTGAATGGGTTTAGAACAATAGGACAATAGTTGAAACAAAGTAATTTTATTACTGTTCGCGCTAAATCTGAACAGATAAAGAGTTTAGGCTAACTTACAGGTGTTGAGGACAAAGGCCCGGAGTGGCCTTCACTCGTGACAGCCGAAGGCGCGTGCGGGGACCGATCTTCAGCTGAAAAGGGGATTCTGGTGTGGTACCTGCCGAAGGCACTCTGATGACAAAGTTAGTACTTAAGAGCAGTTCCACTGACAGTGTAAGTATTTAGTCAAGTTAGAAAGTCTTACCACTTGGCTGGGCCAAGGGGTTCTATTTATAGGAAGCAATTGGGAAGCTCTTAGTACTTAGTTTCGATGTGGGACTCGTGGGAGTGCTCTCGGAGGTTGACACGCGATTCTGACAGGTTCTGGCAGGAATTCTGAGAGAATCTGTCAGAATCGGTGTGAAGTGACGCGTAGACTGTCGGCAGGTCATACCGAAGGTCAGTGAGGATACCGAATGTGCGTCGCTTGATGAGCATCGGTGCGTACTTGGTCCAAGAATCAGTACATCATTCCGAGCGGACTTTCAGTATGACCAGTTGGCCTGGTCTGCTTGGCCTGAGTGCGTTCCCCGTGTTAGGACGTGAGTGGGCGGTCAGATATGGTACAAATAGTAGTCCCCCAAGTTTCCGATCGAGGAGGGATTTCTTGGTTGGGGACTTGCTTGTCCCTGAGCTCCGGCATTCTGACCCGGGAACGAGCGTCTGTCGTTTGTAAGCCGGTGGTGATCATGTAGTCCCCCAAGTCCTCAAGCCAAGGGGTTGGTTTGAAGATTGGAAGGGAGCAGCAGGGGGGAGTGGAGAATCGGCCTATGCGTGCCTGCCGTTCGGCACGAGAGGAGGTGAAGACCAGACCTGAGCGTGCCTGCCGTTCGGTACGAGAGGAGAATGGAGACTCGGCCTATGCGTGCCTGCCGTTCGGCACGAGAGGTGGTGAGAACCAGACCTGAGCGTGCCTGCCGATCGGCACGAGAGGTGGTGAGAACCAGACCTGAGCGTGCCTGCCGTTCGGCACGAGAGGTGGTGAGAACCAGACCTGAGCGTGCCTGCCGTTCGGCACGAGAGGAGAGTGGAGACTCGGCCTATGCGTGCCTGCGGTTCGGCACGAGAAGTGGTGAGAACCAGACCTGAGCGTGCCTGCCGTTCGGCACGAGAGGTGGTGAGAACCAGACCTGAGCGTGCCTGCCGTTCGGCATGAGAGGAAAGTAGAGACTCGGCCTATGCGTGCCTGCCGTTCGGCACGAGATGTGGTGAGAACCAGACCTGAGCGTACCTGCCGTTCGGCACGAGAAGCGGTGAGAACCAGACCTAAGCGTGCCTGCCGTAGGTGCCTGCCGTTGGCCAAGAAAGTTGTGCTGGTTTGGCGTACCAAAGGGAGGAGTGGAAACGTCAAAGACAGGCGGTTGGACTCCCCTGTGCATAGGTGACAAGTGTCGGAGAGGCAGTGAGGAGTTGCGACGGTTCAGTTCCCGATGCTAGGCTCGTCCTATAAATATGAGGAGGATACGGTAGGATCAGGTACTTGAGTTTTTGAGAGCAAACGGAGCGTGAGAGAGGCGATTTCCGGCGATTGTGTTGCGGCGTCAAAGGCGATTTCCGGCGAGCATTTCCGAAGGCGGAGCGATTTCCGGCGACTTCCACCACCGTGACAAACAAGGGATGTTGAGCATTTCTTGCGTAATATGAATCAAACACCTGTAGTTTTGCATGAACACTGAAGAACGTAGAAGAACACGTATGAGTGTAGATGAACATCAGCTCTTGGGCTTTATGATATGGGTTTGATTCGAGCATGTCGTTTAGTTTCATTTGCCTTTTGTTTGTAGATGTCAGACACCGAATCAAACTATAGTCGTAGCCCAAGAGTCTATGATGGAGAGACGGCCTCGGAGAGCACGACCGAAGGCTTGGATAGTACCGATTTTGAGGAGACCGAGAGAGGGGCGCCGGAAGTGTCTACCGATTCGGGGAGCACTTCAAGCATCGAAGTAGTGGGTGTAAATGGCGCTCGGCCATCGACGAGTGGTCGTCGGGTGGGAGAGGCCGAAGAGGATGTGAGCGTTGCCGACCCTAAGGAGGGAGTGTTAACGGTGGTGAGGGGTCCTCAAAGGATACCGATAGCGAAGCCAACGGAGCTGGTGTTCGGTGTAGATCATCTGGAGCCAAATATTATGTCAGAGGCGGAGTTGGCCAAAATCCGTGCTCTGTATAATATACCGGATTCTGTGAAGATGCGGATCCCAGGGCCGTTGGAGTCGCTAAGCAATCCGTCGGGGGAGGCGGTCTTCTTCACCGATGTCTTCAAGCATGGGCTTCGGTTGCCTTTGAGACATTCGGTGCAGAAGATCTTGGCTGCAATCGGCTACGCCCCTGGGCAGTTTAACCCCAACTTCTGGATCACACTCCTGGGCACGATTACAGCGTTCGGCATAGCTGGGGAGGAGGAGCCTAGCTATGAGCAATTCGCCCATCTGTACAGTATGATGAGGGCAAAGAGCGCTGATCAGGGAGGCTGGGTACAATCGAACTGTCTGGCGGCAGGACAGAGGGGGCACTTCGTAGTGGGGGTACCGTCGTCGCAAAAGTCGTGGCGTCAGCATCGGGTGTTGGTGTCCGGAGCCTGGGAATCGGCTCCGGGAGTAATTGTGGAGAGGCACATCCCCACATCATTCCAAATGATCGGTAGGTCACTAGGATCCACTTCGGTAGTTATAGATGTTTGTTTGTTTGTTTTTGGCTGACCGAAGGTTATTTTGATATGCAGTGTCCTTGAAGTGGCTGATTGCGACGAGGAGGGAGGTGGAGGTGATCGAGCGTGTTCGGTCATTGATCCCGGAGAAGGATCGGTTCCATAAGACGCTGCTGGACTACAAGAACTTGTTCAGGGCGGGACTGATCAGCGAGCCTGAATACCTTCGGCGGAAAAAGGAAGATGAGGAGAAAGAGAAAGAAAGTAAGTACTGCCGTTCGACACTTTACTTGTGTTTTCTGTATGATGTGCCGAAGGCAATCTAACTTGTGGTTTTGCGCAGTGGCTGGAGGGAGGGAGATGAATGAGGCTACCAAGAGGCGGCTCGAAGCTCACAGAGAAAATGGGTATTAGATACATGGCTAAATGGCTCTAGTGCAAGTGGGAGATTGTTAGAAATGTGCCCTAAGAGCCAATGCATTTGATGTAATCTCCTTAGAATACATTTCGTAAATAAAGAGCAAACTTATTTTGTTATCTATTACATTGTGTAAAGAAACAAATGTCCAGGGTATGCTATATAAGAGATAAAGTAATCTAAAGAAGTTTAGATTCATGAGACCTTTAATCTCTAACTGTAGTACCCCAAAATGTTCCTGATCATAGGTTATCAAATGGGCATTGATAAACCGTCAAGATTAGCACATATTATGTATGCTCAATTGGGAGGATGGTTAGTCTCAAACCATTTGTGTAGTTGACACTAATACAAGTATGTGGGTACTCATTAGTGAATGAGTTCACTGAACGCGATCAATTGTAGTTCTCGTATGGAGTATTTATCTATATGTCAAACGAGAACTCATAATTGCAATAATGCAAATTAGTCCTTAGACCTGAGGCATCATGGTTGTCCTGTAATGCGTTATTGATCTTTGATAGCTCTTAAAGGCAAGTCGTAAAAGATTTGTCTAAAGTGTTATTGGGATCTCTTAATTCATCATAGGGGCATGTGAATGTACAATAAGGAATCTCTACTTTTGATAAAGAAAGAGAATGTTTCAAGATATGATTCAGCAAATCTTCGGCCGAAGTATTTAAACATGATTTAGAAAGTGTTTTAGTCATGTTCTATTGAATCACATGAGGTTAATCATATTAGGGGTTTGACATTATCAATCTGTACCCTGTAAATATGATTGGAAACATTGTATAAGAGAAGAACCGTATTGCATTGCAATTCCAACTGAATAGGTTCTTTGTCTATTCTGATTAGCTTGGGTAGCCATGATATGTTGCTAGATGTCACTCTTGGCTTGTGGAAGTCCTAGGATAGATTGTGATCAATCCGAATAAAGGAAGAATTAAAAGGGGGTTTTAATTCCAGTTGGTTAGAAAGAGTTCTAATTGTTTTCTCACTGCCTTGCTAAATTAGAACCTAATGGATCGCACACCTTAAATTGTTAACTTTGAGTAATACAAATGAGAATGAGGAAATCAATTTGATTGATTTGATGTGGATGATTTACTACGTGTAAAATGGTATTTGGGCCTCTGTAATGGTTAATGAGAAGCCTAAATGGTTGGGTATCAAGCCCAATGGCTTTATACACTTAAACATTATGGTTTAAGTGTCATAAGGCCCACTTTTGGAAGCCCAATGGGGTTTGTCCGAAAATGCATATGTAGATATGTATGGGAATTGTTTCCATAAGCAAGTTAAGAAGCTAATTAACATATAAACACAATCCAACATCAACCAAAGGGTTTTGGGAGATCAAAGAGAGAAAAAAGAGAGTTTTCAAGAGTGAAACACTTTCATCTTTCAAAGTGGTTTAGATTGAAACCAATCTTAAGATTCTTGAACTAGCATTCTTGTATTATCAAGATACTCCTTCTCATCTCAAGGTTCCATTGGTGTCGAGACTTAGAGGCCATATCCTTTTGTGGCTCACAAGGAGGAGAAAAATCAAAGAGGAGATCAACAAAGGGAAATCATCAAGAGAAGACCAAAACACAACTTGGTTCATATTATAGCATCAAGGGTAATTAAGACTTATCCTTTTCTCTTGTGCTTTCCTTTATGAAATCATATCAATGTCATGGCTTAAGATACTTGGAAGAAGTTTTGTTTTTGAATTTAAACAACCACCATATTCTTCCGCTGCGATTAATTTGATTAAATGCAAGTTTAATATTCAAATGAACTTCTTAAAAATGTTTTAAAACCAACACTTCCAACAGGGGAAAAATCATCTTCTCCCAGGATGGTAACAACAATTCAAGGCTAGAGTCAACAAGATCGCTGCTCTGATACCATGTCAAAATATAGAGAATATTGAGAGGAGATAGTGGAAAGTGTATAGAGAATGAGAGTTGTAGAATATTTTTTGATTTTTCACTTATATTTCATTACTTAACATCAACACATATATATACAAGTAATCAAGCCTACAAAGTTAAGCAACCTCATTAATGACTAAAGTAACCTCATTAATGCTAACAATTAATGCTAACATTAATGACTAAAGCAACCTCATTAATTCTAACATTAATGACTAAAGCAACCTCATTAATGCTAACATTAATGACTAAAGCAACCTCATTAATTCTAATATTAATGACTAAAACAACCTCGTTAATGCTAACAATTAATGCTAATATTAATGACTAAAGTAACCTCATTAATGCTAACATTAATGACTAAAGTAACCTCATTAATGCTAACAATAATGACTAAAGCAACCGCATTAATGCTAACAATTAATGCTAACATTAATGACTAAAGCAACCTCATTAATGCTAACATGCTAACAGTTTCAACTATTTGAATTCTCTCATCTGTAACAAAAGAAAGAAAAAAAAAATCCTCCATTTCTCATGGCTTTTAGCACTAAGACTGCTTCCTTTTACATTTTTATATCAACCAACAATGGTGAAGAACAAGTAAAAAATGTTGAGGTGGAAATCAGAGGGCTTTTACCAAAGTGGAAGACTACTCCCTTTTACACTTATTTACCAACCAAAGCTGAAGAAGAGTTTTGGTCGGCGGAGATTCATTCTTTTGGAGGTGAAAGTGAAGAAATAAATTGGTATTGGTTTAGTGAAATTTATTATCAAAATATAATTTCAAATATGTTTGTTTTGAAATTTTCTATTCAAGGGAAGTAAATCATATTGTTTTGGCTAACAGTGTTTAGTCAGTAGAAATGGCATTGACTTGCAAACTAAGTGTCTCATGTTCAAATCCACATGATATCATGATGAGTGTTGCTATTACCACCCATCTGTCTTATTTTCCCACCCACTTTATCTTCAAAATTTTAAAGACAAATTTACCTTTTATAAAATGACCATTTATCCTTTCTCTTTGAAACAGAACATTTTCAAAAGGCCAACGCCATTTCCATTTCACCCAACGCCAACAGCGTTTTCCTCGAATTTGAAAAATACGGGATACAGAATAGACGAAATGGGATTGAATTCTTTTCCAGCAAAGCTTTTCTTTAACTTCTTCTTCGTTATATGGGGGGTTCTATTTACCCCAGCAAACATCTCATGCCATCTAACAAGCCCACAACGAATCTGCAGAAATGGTTGAAGAAATTAGTTAAATGGTACCTTTCTTGGGAAGAAGGTTGCTGGCAATAGCTCTTTGATTGTGGGTTAGACAAAGTATATATCTTCAGTGTCTTTCTTGGATATCAGACCACAAACTGACTGCAATTCCAAATTGTGCTTCCCATTGGTTGTGTTTCTATGCATTCTTCTTTCACTCCAATTTCAATCTAATTCCAATTATCACATCTATGCAACCTTACAGAGAGATGACTGTTTTCCATAGGGACGAGGGGCAGCTTTGGGAGGTGGGGTTGGGGTGGATTTTTCTTTTTCTTTTTCTTTTTTTAATTTATAAATATATATTTTTTTTTGAATGGGTATTTTAGGAATTATGGTGGGTAGAAAGATAGGATTGTATTTTTTCAAATTTATATGATGGGTGAAAAGATAAGGTGGGTGGGGAAATAGGACAGAGGGGTGGAAATAGCAGCACTCTATCATGATAGTGTATGTGAATAACCTCCTTATAGTATCGCTTGTATTAAATATAAAAAAATCCTACCGTTTTGGAAGCAAAATATATCTTTCACAATTCAAGTTGAAAAGTATAATAAATTGAAAGCATTTAAAACTTTTCAAAAACTAGAGGGCCCACTAGCTGGAGAAATTCTCCCAATATCTTTGTACATTCGACATTTAGGCGAACTTGGAGGGTTACAAGAAAAAAAAAAATAGTTGCAACTTGCATATAAAAGATCCGCCTCATTTATATAAAATTCGTATTTAAATATTGAGGACAAAATTGTGGCCCCTTAATTTAACAATCATTTTCTGCCTGAAAAGCCTTCCCGATGCATCGATGGTCCTCCCAAATGGGCATGGGCTCATGCCTCATACAAGCAAAAGTTGATAGCAACTGGTTATTAACATAACAAGTAGGTTTTTGTTAATTCTTTATAATTAATTATTGATTGTCATTTGTAACTAATAATATAATATTCTCTAACTAAAAAAATTAATAACATGTTTGTAATTAATTTTTGTTCACATAAGTACACACCAATGACCTTGGATGAAACTTTTTCACATTACATTAGCTTTTAATCATAGGGTGAACTTGTTTAACATATACCAACAAATCCAACAGTCATCACATTATGTATTATCAAATTAGTTTGATATAATCTACCCGTTATTTAAATTTCAAAAAATTATTCAACCACACATAATGTGATATTTATGTTCATGCCCACCATTTAAGAGTGGTCTCTCTCAACGGCACCTTCTACGGTGCACTTGGTGTACCGATACACCCAGATTTTTTTATATAAATCAAACTTGTTGTTCAAGTTGCTCGGTTCCAGCTTTTCTTCTTTTCTTTGTTGGAGTTCCAAGTTTTTTTTAATATTTAATCTTTGTCATGTTTTTTAGGAAAGAAACTTTGTCTTATTCAACAAATTTTTTGTCGAAATGTCTAATTTAATTTTAGATAAAGTAATCTTAACCCAACTAACCCAATCAAATTTTAAAACTTTATATAAATCCAATAAACCAATTTTTTTTTAATTAACTTGTAACCAAAAATAATAATAGCTACAAATTTGTTGGGTATAAAATAATTATGTTGGTTACACAGAAATTAAAAAAAAACTAAAATAACTTGAGAGAAACAAATAGAATGCCACTGCAACTGTTCATAGTCCCATGATGTTGTGGTTTTCCTCTTTTTTTTTTTTTTTTTTAAACTAAAATACTGATTTTAAAACAATACTTTTATAATGAACAAACTTGTAAATTTATTTATTTATTTATTTTAAAGAAACGCTGTGTTTTTTATTTTTTGGATAAAAGAAACATTTATTGTAGAACTATAAGCGGGTTGGATTCGGATAAGATATACCTCGATCTAAATCCGAATTCATTTATAATCGAATTATCGGATTCGGATCATATTTGGACTAACGGATTGCACCTATCAATCCATATCCGTTATGCATCAAATTCAGATCAAATCTAATTATTATCTGATTTATTTTGTGACATACAAAAAATCAAAATTTCATTAGTAGTCTCGTTCTTTTATTGTATTTATCTACTTTTTATATCAATCTTTAATATTTTATCAAAAGAATTAGTTTTAAGTGTATCATTAATGCATATAAAACTAAAATTACCCATTTATAGATATAAAATATTAATATAAATCCTAGAAAAACTAAATTATAATTCTGCAATTTACAAAGTTAAAGATATGGTTTACAAGATTATGGAGGTCTATTCCATAATAGTGTAAACGTGATCCTTAATGTTGTAACCCTTGTATTTATAATTACAAGCATAAGGACCAATTGTCCTTCTCCAAGGTCCACTTTGCAATTGCCATTCCATTTTGCAAATGATGACTGACTGATTGGCAATTGCCAAACTATCTTTTAGCATTCCCTAACATTGTAAATTTTATCCATAATCTTGTAATAACAAGGGTATATAATATTAAGGACTCATATTACAACATTTGAAACATAAACATTCCATACAATTGAAACGTTTATTGTTAATCTTGTAGATTACAAGATTCAGGTTCGCATTTACAAGTTCTTGCATTGTGATTACAATGTTAAAGTTCACTTTAATCCATAATATTGCAATAGTCTAATTTACAATGAAAATGATGTCGATGACAATATTAAGGTTTGGTTTGACCTTAAACAAGTAAAATTGTTTGTTATTCTTTTATGATTGGATATGATTTACAGTAGTTTGGATATGAGAGTACCATAACATTGTAAGAGGATCCTAAAACTTATAAGTTACAAGATTTGGGTAGCGGTTTACAATGACTTTGGGTAGCGGTTTACAATGACTATCCATAACAGAGTAACACAAGACCTTAAAATTGTAAACACCTGAGTTTACAAGTATAAGGACCCCATTTAATTTCCTAATGTCCCTAGTCACCTTAGTATTGTAAAAGATGTCCTTTTCTTTGTAAATTATGATATTACAACACTAAGGATGTGTTTACAATATTATGGAACATAACTATCCATAACAAAGTAATACAAGACCTTAAAATTGTAAACACCCGAGTTTACAAGTATAAGGACCCCATTTAATTTCCTAATGTCCCTAGTCACCTTAGCATTATAAAAGATGCCCTTTTCTTTGTAAATTATGATATTACAACACTAAGGATGTGTTTACAATATTATGGAACATAACTATCCATAACAGAGTAATACAAGACCTTAAAATTGTAAACACCCGAGTTTACAAGTATAAGGACCCCATTTAATTTCCTAATGTCCCTAGTCACCTTAGTATTGTAAAAGATGTCATTTTCTTTGTAAATTATGATATTACAACAGTAAGGATGTGTTTACAATATTATGGAACTTAACTATCCATAACAGAGTAATACAAGACCTTAAAATTGTAAACACCCGAGTTTACAAGTCTAAGGACCCCATTTAATTTCCTAAGGTCCATAGTCACCTTAGTCTTGTAAAAGATGTCCTTTCTTTGTAAATTATGATATTACAACAGTAAGGATGTGTGTACAATATTATGGAACTTAACTATCCATAACAGAGTAATACAAGACCTTAAAATTGTAAACACCCGAGTTTACAAGTATAAGGACCCCATTTAATTTCCTAAGGTCCATAGTCACCTTAGTATTGTAAAAGATGTTCTTTTCTTTGTAAATTATGATATTACAACACTAATGATGTGTTTACAATATTATGGAACTTAACTATCAATAATAGAGTAATACAAGACCTTAAAATTGTAAACACCCGAGTTTATAAGTATAAGGACCCCATTTAATTTCCTAAGGTCCATAGTCACCTTAGTCTTGTAAAAGATGTCATTTTCTTTGTAAATTATGATGTTACAACAGTAAGGATGTGTTTACAATATTATGGAACATAACTATCCATAACATAGTAATACAAGACCTTAAAATTGTAAACACCCGAGTTTACAAGTATAAGGACCCAATTTAATTTCCTAATGTCCCTAGTCACCTTAGTATTGTAAAAGATGCCCTTTTCTTTGTAAATTATGATATTACAACACTAAGGATGTGTTTACAATATTATGGAACATAACTATCCATAACAGAGTAATACAAGACCTTAAAATTGTTTGGACAAGGATGTGCTTTATTTTATTTATTTATTTTTTTTATAATTTTTTTAAAAAAATTTGGGTTAATGGTTTTATTAGTCCTCCAACTTGGACCAGATTTGCATTTGAGTACCTCAATTTCCAAAATGATACCTATGGTCCTTTAACTTTAGTTTTGTTTGGACAACTAGTCCCACCATTACTTATGTTAACTTTTTCTGTTAAATGTAGGGGTAAAATAGTATTTTTATATTAAAACAAAAAAAAATGAATAAAAAATTATATCTTTAAAATTGTAAAAGAACATCAATTAAAAAACAACACACAAGAATTTTTTATTACTTTTTTTTTCCACGTGGAAGTTCACATTTTTTTTAAATAAATATTTTATTTATATTTTAATAAATTTAAATGTAAAAAAACATAAAAATAATATTTTACCCCTGTATTTAACAGAAAAGTTAACAAAATTGACGACAAGACCATTTGTCTTAACGAAATGAAGTTGAAGGACCACGGAAACCATTTTGGAAATTGAGATACTCAAATGCAAATCGGGTCTAAGTTCAGGGACTAATAAAACCATTAACCCTTTAAATTTATATCAATGGCAATTGCCAAACAAGAGACAAATTTCCCATCATCATTTAAAAACGAGATTTGACTTAACAAAAAAGAGCTTAACGATAAAAATTAATATGTGAAAATCTAATGCTTTGTACATTTATTTATGTGGATATGTATGACCTAATACTTTCTATTAACTTGTATTTATTTTACATTTAATCAATTCAAATGTTTATTTTGGAAAATAAACTTGTGCAACTGCATAGTTCAATTTTCTTTTGTATTTTCATAATAAACACATAAAGCATGGGACTACTATGATTGTCAATTGCGTGACTAGAATGTAAATATGACTACTTTGATTGTCAATTACACGACTGGAATTTTCATAATAAACACATAAAGCATGGGACTACTATGATTGTCAATTGCGTGACTAGAATGTAAATATGACTACTTTGATTGTCAATTACACGACTGGAATGCAAATGGCACTACATATTTGTCAATTGCATTGACAAATCACATATTGTAAATTGAAAAGACTGCCAATAACATGACAATATGCATACACTAATCTCAAAATATGCCCATTCACAATGCTAATGGGATGATTGTTTCAATTGGCACATAAACTATGATATAACAATCAAATTTACTTTAAAAGCTTATTCTCAATGGTACTATATCCTCGTCAAAGCCAACATAAACTTCACTCATGTCATTGAAAGTGTTGTTCAATACATTCACTTTACATAACCAATAATTATAAATCTAAAATCTTAAGTCATTATGCATATTTAAAATAAAAAAATACAATCTCCAGATACAATGAAAATATTACAAATTCAAGTAGCCAAATAAATAGACTCCAAAATAGTATATTAGTCTTGTACTTGGCCTAATTCTTTACCCCAACCTGAAAAACAATCACGAAACTATCAATAAAATGAATGAAACCATAAAGCAATATGCTAATATGAAAACAATCACAAATTCATCATTGTAAACCAAAAAAGAACAAACCTACAACATAATTAACTTGAATAGAAAGCAATATGCCAGTTTGGGGTAGAGATTTGTTCTTTTCTTTTTCCTTTTTTAACTTTTTGGATTGTATAACGATCATCACTCTTATAGGCTTTGAATATCAAACAAAAAGTGCAAAGAAAGCAGTCAAAAGTTGGGACCAGCTTCAACCATTATCTCCAAGGCCATGCACAATTGTCACTCAGGCAGTCTGCTATCGCAAATTGAAAATGCAATTACCTGGTTCCTGTTTGTCGATTGCCAACTTGACATGGCTGAAGAATAACAACAATAGAAATAGAAAGAAAAGAAAACTGAACTGCAATTCACTACAGAAAAAAAAAAAAAAAAAACAAAGAGACTAGTACTTTCCCTCGTCACTCCCATCTTCAATTCAGCACCATGCCTTATGTCAAGCTCATACTTTCTTTATTTTGAAACAACATAGCCGCCTTCTGTTGCCAATTGACAAACATGCACTATGTAATTGTTAACCTCTTTTTTTTCTCTTTTTTTTTTTGAAAAGAAACAAATATGTTAAAACAATAAAATTTAGTACTTTTAATCATTCTAATCACACAAAACCTAAGGGAAATATTATTAAAAATATATATAAATATTAACATATCAATTAAATTTTACTTTCATTGCAAGTGTTAATATCTTAGTCACAAGTAAATAACAAACATTAATGAACATGCGGTAATTGAAATGCAATTGAATTTACAAAATCCAATTTGCAGACAGAAAGCAGGAATTGAATATGTGAAATCTAATTGCATCAATGGGGTGGAATGCAGTAAAGGCCCTCCAACCCCTTTGAAGATATCAATTTCAAAAATAAAACTCATTTCTAGTTAGTTGACAAATACTAACAACGACAAACTGAGAGAAGAGTTGGTTCCAATGGTACAATCCAAAACTACTCAGATATTCAACCTAATTATCATAGGTCAAACCCCAAAAGACAAATATAGTGTATCTCCTCATCAACATATGTATGTGATGCATACAAAAGTTCTCAATTTTTCATAATTTCTCTGGTCATATATGAAGCAAATACTACAAAATTCTCACCCAATAACAAGGATTTTTCTTTTTCGATAACATAAATATCAGATTAGCAGAAAGTCAACACCTTTTTTTCTTTTCAAAACCATGTATACAAACAGCAAGCTAAAAAAACCTTAGCAAAACATTAAGAAATAATTTTATTTTCTTCTTTTGGTGTGAACCAAATATTTAATAATTGAAAAATACATAAGAAATCTTACTTTTTTGTCATTACATAAGCAATCTTACTAAGTTGTTAATCATCCTCGTAGTCCTCTGGGTTCAAGCACCAGTAGAGGCTCTGTAACACCAGCACCCACCAACTTGTTAAATACAAAATCAATTATACTAATTCATATTGAGGGCTAATTAAAGAAAGTAATCTTGATGGAAGAGAAAGACATAAAATTGACCTGCCAAATGGTCCATTGGAACAAACTCTTTGGGGTTGCAATGGTGAGGGAGAGAGATACACGCTTATGATGTGGCATGAGGAATTGGGGCTGAAGGTGCGGTCAAATATAGTTCAGAAGATCTGAAAACACAAAAAAGGGGAAAAGAAAGTACTCACAACCTATTTTTCCAACAATAATCCATGATTAGAATAACGAGGAAGGGTCGGATGACACTATTATGCGTTGCTCAGCTCAACTTTGCCTCTGCAATCAAATCAGCCCATGCTTTTGGGTAATTTCCTTTCCTTATAAACATACCAGGAATTGACAAAACAGAACAAATTATGCTATAATTGTTATGAAGAATTCTAATTGTAACACATGCAGGTGTGATATGAGGGTGTTAAGTGCTGCAAATGAATTTTTCATAGACACAATATTGAAGCATCATGGGCTAATGGATTGTTTCTCAGAAATCAACACCAACCCATGCATTATTGATGAACATGGCAGGCTTAGAATCTTACCCTACCATGATTTCCACTCATCTTCTCATGGCTGTACCATTTGCCCTCCCAGCATGTGCAAGGTGATTAAACTAAACTAATTGCATATATTTAAGTACCCCAAATAAAATCACAAATTTAATTTCATTGGTTTAATATGTTTGTGGGGTTTCTTTTGTTACAGGGTCTAATAATGGGAAAGATTCAAGATTCTGTTGCAACAGATGGGAAGAAACATAAACAGTTCATCTATGTTGGGGATGGAGCTCCTGATTTTTGTGCAGGGTTGAAGCTTGACGAAGGAGATTTTCTGATGCTAAGGAGGGATTTTCCTATCTAGGACTTAATTTTTGCAAATCCATTGTTCACCAAGGCAAAAATTTACGAATGGAATAAGTGTGGTGAGCTCTGGGCTGTCTTGCTCAACACAGTTAATACATTCTTCACTGAAATGGGGTTGTCTTGCTAAACCCAGATGGGGTTCTCTTGCTTTCATTCAAGTACTCAATCCTAATTTGAGGATTTTAATGTGACGTTGATCATAAGCCCAATAAACCCTAACCCCAAATCAATTGATTAAAAGTTAGCTCCAAAACTAAAGAACCCTAAATTGACCCATAGAAGCATTACTAGAGAGAAAGAGGAAGGAAAAGGCTCACCTGATGGCAGATCGATTTCCAGAGCACACATGAAGCGAATAGATAGAGACGGAGGGTGAGAGCAAGAGGGAGCGAGAGCGAGAGAGTGACTTCAAGATCGACAAATTGATATCCAATAGTTGCCATTGTTCGAACCAAAAAGCCCAACTGAAGAAGAGAGAGCAACAATTGAACAAAGACTGACAGTGCCAAGAAGAAGAAGAGGGAGGGGAGTCGCAGGAGTCTCTGAGCATTCTTTCTTTTGTTTTTCAGATTTCTTTCTTTTCTGTTGTTTTTGTTTTGGTTTTCTTTTACCTGGAGCAACCCATTTCACCGGTCACTTACTATCAACGGTGTAGATTACCCCCACATCCCACAATAGCTTATCTAATGGTCTATAATAGTGGCGCATCCATGCACACGGAGCATTGTAGAATTTTCCCTCTCTCAACAAAGAGATCAATTATGTTATGGCCCCCCCGCCAAAACAAGTTGCCTTAATAATGCTACACACTAGTCTGCCAGAACAAGTGAAAGTGATATCCCCGCAATCTTTCTCCTACACACTAGTCCCACTTGTTTGTTCCTATTTATGGCATGGAACATATGTAATATAATAAGTCTCTTTATTTATGAGGATTCATTGTTTTGTTAGAACCCAACCTGTCCTGCAATTTGATTCCATAATTCAAACCGCCTTTTTTTCACTGTTCTTGTTTCTATTGTTTATTATAGAAAAAATCAAAGACACTTGTCATAGGTCATGTCATTCCCTTAAATAGGCGAACCTAATCAGCCCACCCCTTACCTTCTACATAAACTGTGAACACTTCCTCTTCCCACCACACCATTCCATTTCCATTTTCATTAGCTTCGTGTTCGTGTCGTGTTGAGGGAAATAAAAACAGAGAGAAACAGAGAAATGGGTTCAATTGGTTTGGCAGAGAAGCCTCATGCAGTTTGCATACCATTCCCAGCACAAGGCCACATAAACCCAATGCTCAAAGTAGCCAAGCTCCTCCACTACAAGGGCTTCCACATAACCTTTGTGAACACAGAGTTCAACCACAAACGCCTTCTTAAATCCAGAGGCCCCAACTCTCTCGATGGCCTTTCTTCCTTTCGATTCGAAAACATTCCAGATGGCCTGCCTCCGACGAATGCCAGTGTCACCCAAGATATACCATCTCTGTGTTACTCCACCAGGAGACACTGCTTGCCTCACTTCAGAGAGCTTTTGTCTAAGCTCAACTCTTCCTCCGCTTCTCCTCCTGTGAGTTGCATAGTTTCTGATGGTGTCATGAGCTTCACTCTTGATGCAGCAGAGGAATTAGGGATTCCAGAAGTGCTTTTTTGGACAACAAGTGCTTGTGGCTTCATGTCCTACGTTCAGTACCATCGTCTCATTGAAAAGGGTCTCACTCCTCTTAAAGGTTTTAATCTCAATCAAAATGAAAGACCCAAGTAGTGTTGCGCTTGCTTGTGTTTATCTTATGCTTTTCATTTTTTAAAATAAACTGCATACTAATTTGGAAAAAACACAAAACAAAACAATCTAGTGTTTATTGTTGCAGAAAAACTCGTATGAAACTAGATCGCATTGTTTTGATATCTCCGACCATATAGTTGCAGTACATTAATTATTGTTGATATTTGGTTAATATAGATAATGTACTGGATCCTGTAACATGGCGGCCTATTAATGGTGTGTGGTATGAAGTAATGAATTCAACCTTATGAGCTGGTCATTCGGAAATTGACTGACTTTACAGTCGGACACATCTTGACTGATGTTGTTCATATGATTAACTTATATTTTAATTAAAATGTTAACTAACTTTCCTAATTTGATAATTTGATTTAATTTGCAGATGCCAGTTATTTGACAAACGGATACTTGGAGACTGTGATCGATTGGATACCAGGCATGAAAGATATCCGATTGAGGGACATCCCAAGCTTCATGAGAACCACAGACCCAAACGACCCCATACTGGATTTTATCCTGCACGAAACAACACGAGCTAGAAAAGCCTCAGCTATCATTTTGAACACGTTTTATGACTTAGAACATGAAGTCATAGATGCACTTTCCACTTTGCTTTCACCTATTCACTGCATTGGACCTCTCCATCTGCTACTCAGCCAGATACCAGCAGACAACGAGTTGAAGTCAATCGGGTCAAATCTGTGGACAGAGGAACCAGAGTGTCTTGAATGGCTCGACACGAAAGAACCCAACTCTGTGGTTTATGTCAATTTCGGAAGCATCACGGTCATGACATCTGAGCAGCTGATTGAGTTTGCTTGGGGGCTTGCAAACAGCATGCATACATTTTTGTGGGTTATTAGGCCTGACCTTGTAGGGGGAGAATCAGCTGTGGTTCCGACAGAGTTTGTGGAGGAGACGAAAGAAAGGAGCCTATTGGCGAATTGGTGCCCTCAAGAACAAGTCCTGAGCCACCCGGCCATAGGAGGGTTCTTGACGCACAGTGGATGGAACTCTACGCTTGAAAGTGTGTGTGGTGGAGTGCCCATGATCTGCTGGCCCTTCTTTGCAGAGCAGCAGACCAATTGTAGGTTTAGTTGCAGAGAATGGGGGATAGGGTTGGAGATAGACCCTGATGTGAAAAGAGATTATGTGGAGGAGCTTGTGAGGAAGTTGATGGAGGGAGAGGAGGGCAAGGAGATGAGGAAGAAAACCTTGGAGTGGAAGAAGTTGGCAAAGGAGGCCACTGCTGGTCCTAGTGGGTTGTCTTTTGTGGATTTTGAGAAAGTGGTCAACCAGGTGATTCTAGCGCAGAGGAAGTAGAATGATTTGATTAAATCACTGTTTATGGTTGATTAATTAATTATGTTATTTGTGTTGAATCTAGTTTTTAATTAAATTTGTATTATTTGGACCATATCTGGTTCCGTCTCATGCACGCACGTCTAAATTATTCTTTCACGTTTGTCCTGATGTTTTATAGCCAAACCAGAGATACTAAACAAATTTAGGGGACCTGCAATCACTAAACCTTCTATGAAGAAAAATAATCCCTTGTTTGTGTCGATGAAAGCTCTCTGATTTCGACCTGGACAGTTTTTACGCATCTCTCGGTATCGCTGGCCTTTTTTTCCAACTCTTCCTCAGCTTTGGTTGGTAAAAAAGTGTAAAAGGAAAGAAGTAGTCTTCCATTTTGGTAAAAACCCTCTGCTTTCCACCTCAACACTTTTTACTTGTTCCTCAGGATTGTTGGCCCTATTTGCCTCCTCCTCTTCAGCTTTGGTTGGTAAAAAAATGTAGAGGGATGTAGTCTTCGTGCTTGAAGCCATGAGAAATGGAGGATTTTTCTTTTCTTTTCTTTCTTTCTTTTGTTACAGATGAGAGAATTCAAGATTAATTTAATCTGGCTCAGGCTTTTATAATGATAGATGCACTGTGCGAAGTGGAAAAGCTGGTTATTTCCATATTCTGAGTAATTGCAATATGACATGTATAATGTAAAGGGAAGATTTAAATGCTGAATCTCTTTGCTCTCATTTCTCCCAAAACATGGGAATGTAATTTTAAACTCATTCCCTAATTCCTAAATCTTGAATCAAATGAACCCTCAATGCTTTTTTGTCCACTGCCAAATTGCCCATGCTGACGCATCACATAGATTTCACCAATTATATAACCCTATCTTCTCTTCTCAATTCACATTTAGGACCTTGTAGCTCAAATGGTTTCGATTTCCCCCTCCCTAATACAGTTTGTATAAAATAATATATAGTTCTCTTTCTGTTGAGAAATCCTTCAAATAAGCTTATATAAAATAATATATATTGAAATTCCGGTTTGGTCGTGAGAGGCACGTGTAGTAAAGTACATGGGCTAATTCGTGACAACAAAACTATAAGGACCCAAATTCAGTGATGTTTATATTTGGCTGACCTTGAACAAGCCCTAAAACCTCTTGCATTGACATGGATGTGGCTTTGTAAACGGGCTGCTCATATGTAAACTTCTACACAAAACACATCTTTAGCTGGACTAAAAGCCCATCCCAACCAGGTGGGCCACTTTGCATGGCCCCTTCTGCCTTCAAAATTTTCAATATGTGCGAGGAGGCATTGAAATTGAAAGCAAGAAAACCTGCCGAGTGAAATTCATTTACTAAGAGCATTTCCAGCAAGCAAGCTGGGGGGCGGGCTGGGGGAAAAATGGGTTTCCAGCAACAAAAAACAGCCAGGGCAAGGTGTGGGCCCCACCCAAAAAATTTTGCCCGGGCCAGCCCGCAGGGAAGTCCAGCCCCTGTGCCAAAACTCGTTTTGGCTGACGTCAGCGCGCCAGTTCAAATTTTTTTAACGTTGGCGCGTGCAATGCACGCGCCAAATTTAAAAAAAAATTGACGCGCCGCTACAGTGCAAGGCCAACGGTAGGATTCCACGTGGCTGATTCTGGGCCATGCGATCACCTTCTTCAACAGATCCAACGGCATGCCTTTTTCCGCGAATAAAAAAATCGAAAAAGCAACCCCCAATGGCTCTCTGCCACGTGGACGCTTCTGGGCTCTCCGATCCTTTTTTTCCAGCAATCCAACGGCCAGAAATTTTTTGCCCAATAAAAAATTGAAAAAAAATCGGAAATTTTTTTTTTAAAATACCAAAAAAACTGAATGTTTTTTCTATAAATACCAACCAATACTCTTCACTTTAACACCAACAACCAATACTTTTGTAATAAAAAATTGAAAAAAATACCAAAAATTTACTTCTTTTTTTTTTTTTTTTCTTCTCTCTCTATACCTTATTTCCATTTTTCAACATTTAAGTAAATGTCTTTGTCCTTTTACTTTTATTTATTTTTATATTACTCTCCATTTACTTAAGTTTACAATGTAAATAAGGAAGTACCCCCCATTTGGATTCAAATAAAAATACTAAGAAAATCAAATTCCCACCAAATCAAAATATGAAAAATCGGTTTTAGTGGCAAAATACGATTTAGGCTAAAAATGATGGCTCATTAAGCCAATATAACTTTATATTAAAATCCCATAAAATCAAGTTTTCTTATTTGATGTGTAAGAATAAAAGCCGCCAAATTTTTTTTTTGAGAAAATGATTATTTCGAAAAACCATTTTTCATACTTAGTCAATATTGCACCTCCGCTAAAAATCTTGAGAAAATGATTTTTCATACGTAGGAACCCGAAAATATTATCCAAAAATATTATCCCAAATTAATTGTTTAAGTAAACAAAGTTGTGAAAAAAACAAAAAAAATGAATAGTATTTGCCATGGCAAGGGTTGCATTGCTGGAAACATAATTTTTTTTTTTTGTGCTAAGGCAGCCACTATTCACGTGAATAGTGGCTGCCCTAGGGCAGCCCTTGCCATGGCAAGAGGCTACTGCTGGAAATGCTCTAAATGGGTTCAAGTGCAATAGTTACCGAGTTGCCAACCCAGATGAAGACCGAGTTGCCTTTGTGGCCATGGGACCCACAGCTGCTCATACAAAAGTCCTCAACCGCCACATCATGCGATGTGAGAACAAGAGTCAACCCACAGGGTGACGAGTTGACCCGGTGAGCCAACTCGGAGACATGAGATTTCTTCAAGTTTTTGCCAATTGAGTAGTTTTTGTCTGAGAGTTGGGTTGAGAGAGAAATGCGGGTTGGCTTTTTGCCAGCTTTTTTCATGTAGGTTTGGACTGTGCCCCACCAGAGAGAGACTGAGGACTTGGATTGTTGGTCTTTTTGTGGATCAATATGATTAAGAGAGAGAAGAAAATCAACAACAATGGATTTTTGGGGTGGTGCAAAATTTCCATACCATAGAATTGAAACTGGGAGGTTCCCTTCAAGCAAAGCACCACCATGGTAAGTTAGGGCCATGGGTGGAGGTCGGCAGAGGTCGGCAGAGTGATGTTAGCTTTCTTGCTCCAAGACACACGTGAATTATTGAGCAAGGAAAAGATAGGATGGTTTAGAAAATTGATAGGAACCCATTAATTTCCACATGTTTTAAAAGAAAAAGATTGTTGGGGTTTGAAAGATTCTCAAAGGGAGAGAGATATTTTGGTACTTTTTGAATGATGAGATTGAGAGGAAGGAGTGGTAGTTGGTGCATGCACCAACCAAAGTGTTTCAAATATCAAAGCCTTCCAAAAAATTTGAAATTGAGAGCATTTTTTTTAAAAATACAATTGATTATATATTATTAGAGAAATCAAATGTTTGTCTATATAATGTAGTAGAAATTTTGATTACCAAATCTTAACTATGAGTGATTTTGTATCTCAAAACATGATAAGAAGAAAAAAATATATATATGACATCAAGGGTTAGGTTTTTTTTTTGGCAATCTAAAACCTTAATTTATATGAGCAGCATCTCCTGCATGCAATGAATTGGTGGGGTCCTTATTTGGAGAAACACTTATATAAAACGGAGATACCAATCACTTGTAATTAATTGGGAATAGCAATATAGTGCTATTCTAGTCCAATCACGAGAGCATAGGAAAAAAAGGAATCTCAATTCTTTAACGCTTTTTGATTAATTAGAATTTAGGATTAGATATTGAGATTAGGAAGGTGACTTTGCTTTGCATTTGCTTTGCTGACGCCAACTTCGATTTCCCGTCTGCCAAAATGGGCATCGAGGGAAGCAGAAAGAGTGAAAATTGAAGGAACCTTGAACCTGCAAAGGTTCAACAATGGGCTGCATGTGCTTAAAACCAATTTACTAGGCACCACTTTCGATTAATTTATACCTTAATATTCGAGCTTTTGCATATATATAGATGTTTCCTATTGTTTTCCCACTACCTTAAAGTTATATATGCTCAAGCCTAATGAGGTTTAAACATGTGAAACATGAGACTAAGTTGCCCTTTTTATTTTTTATGTTTTCTCTTTTCAATTTTAGGTACTTATAGTCTATAGATTCTTGATAGAGGCATACTTTGATGAGGTTAATTTTTTTTTTTAGTCCGCATGAAGCCTGGAAAGTGCAAGCAATCATGTCTCGATATGATCAAATCAAGGATACATGGACACCACCACATAACTCATGAAGTGAAGTAAAATATATGTACTTATCAAAAGACATGAATTATAAAACATTGGAAACTGCGTGTACATGAACAATGCAACGAGTGATTTTATCACCGCATCAGTATGTAACATTACCATCATACATGATAATTTATTTAAAATAGAGACCATCAGTGCAATATGCAAAAATTAGTATTCACACACTTTATTTTATTAGATTTAATCAAAGATTGAACTCGAATCATGATTATAAAGATTTGGGGTTTAGAATTTATCGATTTATTCCGATTTACTAGACTCAAGCGAGTGAGAGTTAGACAAATTTTCTCCCTCACCATCAGCAGTTTCAATAATGCATTGCCTTTTAATAACAAAGCAAGAGTGAGTGGGATTTAATTAGCTGGACAACCCTTTATTCTAACAAAAGTGGAGGACAAAACTAGAAAAAAAAAAAGGGGGTGAGATCTCAATTGTATTTGCCATGGCTTGTTTCTAAAAAGAATCTGTAAAGCAAGCAGGTATAATAAGATTTGTCCACTAGAATATGTAGGCCCAAAAGAGGAGGTTCTTGCTTTGATTTGCCTATCTGCAACGAAAGTGCAATGAACTTTAACATCATGGTATTCTCAGAACTTGAAAAGGTAGCCCATGCAGGCTCCTATGGCTTTGTGGGTCACATGCCATGTCTGGTATTACAAGTTCCATACCAGAGATGTGGTCACTGCAGGGTATAAATGTTATTTAAGTTCTATTGAATGGATAACAGATATGCAGTTCGAACTCTTTCAATTGTTAGATCTGCCCACTGCAGATCTATATAATGTAAAGTCAGCACTACATTTGCTTCCTTGACATTTCAAATTTGACCATTACAGTATTTATTTGAGGGACATTTTTGTAGGGTTTGTTCAGTATTGTATTGCAATGATCCAAATCGTCTTTTTTTTTCCAGGGAATTCTCTCAAAGATCATATCTGCAAAAATATTGATGGAATTTGAAATTCTTTAACCGCACAATTAAATAGTTGTCATTTTAATATTTTCTTAGAAAAATGTGCTCGTCTATATATTTTGTTGATCACGATTAAATTTATTTATAAAGATAACCGCTGAATGAAGATTTAAAAATTAGACGTGTTGAACTAAAATTCGTGATGAACCTGTGTGTGTAAGAAATGATAACCAACACATGCTAGTAAATGTTTGGTTGAATACACAGATATTATAATCTGATGGAAATGAGTTTTAATTGGATTTCCAAAGCACCACTCGTGCAAACTATTATAAAATTATAATTTATTAGGGTGACCATATTTTTTTAATATGACATAGTGGTAACCATGTTTGCAAGTATAGGTACAAACGTGAAGTGGTCAGCCATTAGACAGGCTAGCTGGATCGATGCCCAGCTGGTAGCATCCGAGGAGACTTACAAGCACTTTGCTAAGTTATGGAATATGATTGACATTATAATACCATTCCATTTCCAGGAGCTTCAGTTGCTTAATTAAGTATTCATAATCTTCATAAACCAAAATTAAGTTTTTATATAGAACTCGATTTTAGTATATAAAAGCGATATTGATAATGTGGTTAGTAAATATTGTGCATATAGATTTTTCATTATTAATACATGTACATGCTTCATAACGCACTAAAGACCTAAAACAAGAAATCGAAGCTCCAATATATATAATAACAATCGTGTTTGAAGCATAACAGCAATAATGTAACCAAAAACACCTCATATCTATTCCACATCAATTCAAACTGAATTACAACCCAACATAATGACAAAAATTGTCTGCTTCATCTCCATGTTTTGGTCAAAAAAGAATTTATTATAGTTACTTACTGCTCTGTTTATTCCCCAAGCATATAGACAACCACAGCTAAGGAGTCCTCCAGAACACAGACAAAGAAAATCCAGGATAAGGATATGTTATAAGGACATAGAGTATAGCTCTACATGTATAAACAGAACCCTAACTAAAACATACGAAATCAACTAGACCAGGCTACATTCATGGAACCTTTCTGGGTAACTACGAAAACTTATTAAAAAGGTATTAACTTAATTTAATAACTAAAACTGATTAATTATATTAAATTATACTGTCTGCTGCAGGGAAGAAACAAAGCAACTATATCTAGTGCTGAATCTGCCAAGAGACACGCTCTTTTTCATTTTAATATTTTTCTTTTGAGTCAATCGGGGTGTTAGGGCATTGTAGGGGGACGCATTGTCAAACTCAAAACATTATGATTTGATTTACAAGTTAAACCTGACAGAATATTAATTTAATTAATTACAATAAACCCTATGTTTCTTTTTAAATTCTTATGGGGTTTTATGTATTTATTTAGAGAATAGCGATAGGATTGTATTGATAGGATATGTAACTAATACAAAAATCGAGCTATGTCGTTGGGGATTAGTCAAATTTCTCTACACATATGAGCTCGGTCATCGGTCTAACTGGATAGTCTTACCCTCTCAATCACAAACGGGAGAAAGAACCTTGGTTTTGATAGAGTACCCCCTTCATATATATTACTCGCAGCTCGTGAATTTAGGTTCTAGATAGGGTGATAAGGATGACGATAGCCAGCTACTTATTCTAGTTTAACGTGATCATTTGTTTAATGCTAGCTCAATTAATTTAAACCATTTGTTATGTTATTAGAGCTAGGTTTATTTGTTAAATTAATAGGCATGATTGGGATTTTCATTTTGACACGTTCTTGCCCGGTTGGTGATGAGAATTTGCAACTATATATGAAAATTAGAATATTCCTGCTCCTGCTGCACCTGCACCTGCACCTGTTGTATGTACAAAAACGAAATAAAAGTACATTATGATTCATGAACTTTCTTCACGAGTCATGTTACTGTACATATGTTAACGTTGGAATTACTTCAATTCACGGGTTGAGGGAGGCCACTGTTTTCTCCTAATAAACATAGACCGGTATCTAATGAAACAATGTTCCAAAATCTCATTAGTCTGATCCAAACTATATTAATCACTTTGTTTCTAGTTTGATTAAACAATATTTTCCAATTAGCACAAGGAAGAAGAAGAAGAAAAAAAAATTAAGAACATGGGAATCCAGTCTGATCATGTCAGTTTTTCGATTTCAGAGAATACAATGACGAAGAATTAACACATAATTTTGTTTTGTATGATTATAGTATAACATCAAACCCTCACAATATTAACAAAATGAAAACAAACATCCCAAGCTTTTGTCTTAAATATTAATGTTCTCATAATGTTTATGTTTACTTAAATTTATCAACCGATTTAAGACCATAACAAAGAAAAATAAAATAATAAGTTAGGATTATGATATAATTAGAATTCAAGTCCTTCAAATGTAATTGAATTCTTTTTTGTCCCAACTACAAGGCAACGTAGCGTTGTAAGCAAAATTTAAACATGAACTTAGACTAAACTCACAATTACCTCAAGTAATTTTGATGTTTTTTTTTTGTTTGGGTTTAATGGGTATTGGTTCTCACATCAATTCCATCAATATCATTAGGAGACATTATGAACAAAAACAATAGACCAGAGGTGTCTTTGCAAAATCCTATAGCCCCTAATATACAGGAAAAGTGATCCTTGCAACATCTAATAGCCTTTTTTGGTCGAAACAACATCTTATATAGACTGGTGAACAGTAAAATGTACCTCAAATAAAACTTAACCGCCATTATAAAATCATAAGTGGCATGCATCACATTATCAAATTTTGGAATATAAAAAAATCAATTTTCATTTGATTAAAGTAGTTTGAAATTGTCCAACAACAAAACAAAGGTAGCTTGAAGGGGTTGTAGATCAGTGGTCTAAAATTTGAATTTTTATGGCATTTTGATAGTGTGTGTGTGTGTGAAACCCTCTATTTCCTTGTAGTTTAGCATAAAAACTTATATGAAACGGGGATATTACTATTTTGCTATTCACAACCAATCACAGATTGCCATGTGAAAAATTTATCACGTGTGACATGCTGTGATTAATCAGGGATAACAAAATAGTGTTATTCCCGTTTCACATTAATGTTTCTCGTATCTTAGACTGTCCTCTTGTATTTTTTAAAAGTTCGAAAGTTACTTTTGGTCCTTGTAGTTTATCTCTTTTTTACTAAATTGAAACTACAAAGACAATAAGTGACAAATAAATAAACTACATGGACAAAAAATGACTTTTAGCCACACAAACAAAAAAAATATAAAAAAAATAGAATGGTTTATTCATAAATCATCTCCACTTTAATTACTTCTTACATGCATAAAGACTAAAGGTGACATCAAATTTAATGCATTTCCGTAAATGGAAGATAAGATCCTTCAAGACTTATGAAGAGCCAATTAAAAATTAAAAACAATTTAATATACACATGGAAATAATGACGTGTCAGATGATATAAATTCCTTCCTCTGGATTTATTGGTCATAAAAAGATTAGGTGAAAACCTTCCACCTATGAACCCATCAGCCCAGCAGGTTTTTAGACTTGCAAGCTGTTACGTGTACTTAGCTTGATCCAGCTGGCGCCTCAAGGACTTTTCAAATTTACATCCACATCATTTAATTAACCTTAATTAGTTATAATTATAAGTAAGATTCGCCTTCCCTCCCGGTTCCAGCTCACCACCAATCACTCACGAGCCCTGTGTGAGCGGAGAGACTGCGACAGTGTGACGCGGGGACTTACAGTGCGCGTGCCCTCACGTGATCGTCCCACATCGGATACCAGATGACTGCCAGTTGGCTCAGTCCACGCTTCCCGATAGACATTCATTTTTTCTGCCCACAAGCCAGCCTGTAAACGCAACGTCTATCTTCGATAGTGAGTTGACGGTATTGCCCGCCGAATAATCGGATGCGCGGGGGTTTAATGAAGGGTGGTTTGGTCAATTCCGGTGGTTGTGCGATCTGTAGCTAAGCTGTAATGCTTTTTTGTCTTGTAGCTGGAGGAAAAAGGGTTCACTTACTTCCACAAAGGATGCCTTTGCCTGTGCCTTTGGCTCTGCCTCACCCTGCCCTACCCATAATTAATATCCATTTAGGCATTGGCTGTAACACACGTTTTCCTTCTGGAATGAGGACAAATCTCTACTCTCACTCTCTATGCTTTTGGCTCATTCACCTCCACAAATTCAAATTACAATAATAATTTTGACTATTACTTTAGTAAAAATAAAATTCACTTGTTTTAATTGTGATTTGCTTGCTTCATCCGTATAAAATTGTTTAATTAAGTAAATTTCACGTGTTTTAAAAGAAATTGTCATTTATATGTATCGTCACGTGTCTACAGCATTCATCACATGCTCTCGGGTGTAAAGTAAATTTTATCGAGATTATAAGCAAAATGACTTTACATTGTCGCTTGAAGAAAATAAATACAATTGATATAGTGTTACATCATTATATTAAATATTTCATTCATAAAATTAAGATCACCTTTTTTTCGTGAAAGTGGAAGGAATAATTGTACAATACAAACCCCCTCACAGTATCCAAATGCTATTTTAATTCTAAATTTCTATCACATGTTTATAAAAGGAAAGGATGTTTTGTTTGGTTCTTTTTAGTTGTGTACTTGTATTTTTTTTAAATTAGAAAAAGGAAATAAAAGACGAAAGGGTATTGATTGATATTTGTGGTTGGAGCGTGGAAACAAAATGCATGATGGGAGCGTGAGGTGGGGAGCCGAGAGCAGGTATGAGTTAATCGTTTCGAAATAAAGAAACGCGCTTGGAGTACCGTTTGGTCACTTTTTTCTTACTGGCCACAGTCCGCAAATCGTGAATGGGAAGCAAGCAAGCAACCCATATCTCTCTTTCTCTTTCTCTCTCCTCTTTCTCTTTCGTAACCCCTTCCCACATTCAATTAACCCTTATTTTTGAACCTTTTCCTCGGCTATATAAATACCCTTTCACCCCCACTCTCATTCCACACCAAAAATCACAAGCCCTCTCAGCTTGGAAACCAATCTCTAAACCAATCTATTTTGTTCTTAAAAAAACCCCAAAAGGAAAATGGCAGTTTTGGGTTCTTCTTCCTCTTGTCTTCTGAAACTCTTTCTTGTTGCTTCTTTGATCCAAGTCTCTTTGGGTTCTAGCAGATTTTTCCAAGTCTCCTTGGCAACAAGGAAGCTCAGTGAGCTTGTCCAAGGCCAAACCCAGCTCTTGAAATACCACAATGGCCCTCTTCTTTCTGGCAAAATAGCCATCAACCTCGTTTGGTATGGCAACTTCAAGCCTTCCCAGAAAGCCATCATCTCAGACTTCATCACTTCCTTGTCTTCATCTTCACCCCCTAAAACCACCTCACCATCCGTCGCCACGTGGTGGAAAACCACTGAAAAATACTACCACCTCAGCTCCAACAAGAAGACCTCTCTCTCCCTCTCTCTGGGAAGACAGATTCTTGATGAAAAATACTCCCTTGGGAAATCCCTAACCACCAAACAGATTGTGCAATTGGCCTCAAAGGGTGATCAGAAAAACGCCATCAACGTCGTTTTGACGTCTGCCGACGTGACTGTTGATGGGTTCTGTATGAACCGATGCGGGACCCACGGGTCTGCTTTGGGCTCCACCAAAACTGGTCTCATCAAGGGCGGCAAGCGTTCCAAGTTTGCTTACATTTGGGTTGGAAACTCAGAGACCCAGTGCCCAGGGCAATGCGCCTGGCCATTCCACCAGCCCATCTATGGTCCCCAGAGCCCACCACTGGTGGCCCCCAACAACGACGTGGGCCTAGACGGCATGGTCATCAACCTGGCTAGCCTCCTGGCCGGGACAGCAACCAACCCTTTTGGAAACGGCTACTTCCAGGGCCCAGCTGAGGCGCCATTGGAGGCTGCTTCAGCTTGCCCTGGGGTTTATGGGAAGGGGGCTTATCCTGGTTATGCTGGGAACTTGTTGCAGGAGCCCTCGACTGGTGCAAGCTACAATGCCAATGGTGCTAATGGAAGAAAGTACTTGCTTCCTGCTCTATATGACCCTGCAACTTCGTCTTGCTCAACTTTGGTTTAAATCTTGTGTGGGGTTTGAGAACTTTTAGTAGACGGAAATGTATACGCCTGATTAGGAATAGATATATTCATTGATTTGTTGTAATTTCTGTTGTTATGCGGGTTATAATTATATAAAAAGCAAATTGTTCTGATTTGCATCATTAAACTTTGCCCCTTGAGTTCTTGTTATTTGAGCTTGCCTTTATTTAAATCAAGATTAGTAGTATCTGGTAGAACAAAAGCAAAAGTTAGATCCTACATGGCCTTAATCAAGTTGCTAGGGCGGTCCGAGTTTGAATTCTCTTCCTTCTATTTCGATTAATTTATGAACGCTTCTATTTTTAAGAAACAAAAAACAGAAGTTACCAGTTTTTCGGGCCAATAACGAAATTTACCAGTTGAATAAGACCAAATTCTTAATTAGGTATTTTTGTTCTTTATAAAGTAAGAAGAAAAACTGTGGCATTTGATCCCTACTTGTAAGCGGTCTGCACTTATTATATAAACATGATCTTTGCACAATGTGAATAGCTAGCTATATGCTGACTTTTATATCTATCTTATATTATTGCACTTCACCTGCTTTATGTCCCTACTTTGAAATAAATCCCTTCGCTAGTGATCAATGGGTTGGCAGTTACCATTAGTCATTGCCAATGCCAGTAATTTTGAAGAATTTAAAAACTCAAGTAGATAGATTTGTCATAGTGTATTGTACAAAGACTTTGGTGTTCTTTATTAAGGACGAAGACACAATGATATTGTCGAAAATGAATCGATAACACCTCAGCACGTTCTATTAGCAAAAATGTCAATCATAACATTATCGATAGATATGGGTTATTGGGGAGAAGAAAATATAGAGATAGGCAGAGAGAGATGAGTTTTTTTTCTTATTTTTTGATTGATTTTTTAAAATTATATGAATAGTTTATTACATATAAATATTAAAAACAAAACAAAAATGTGGAACCCATAAATATCATAGGTAACTAACGAGGAGATCTAACAGAACATTAACGGTGAAATCACATTGTAACAAATTTAAAAGACCAAGGTATATAATTGTAAAAATTAAAAAAATAGAGACCAACTACAGAATACTAAACTGTCATTAACCCTAATTTTGTTGTTTCACAAAGAACATACAATCCTCAACCAATGCTAGCTCCCCTTCAAGCAAAAAGAAAAGGGCTAGCTGCCAAGCCTTGAATGATAATAGTAAAGGGCTGTCCAAAGTGATGGGAGACATAAATTAAGATGGTGAAGAGCGAACAGATGCCTTTGGTTTGTCCCTAGTTCACAAAAGGACAAAGATCATGTACTTTTATATGAAAAATTCAGTCCAGAGTGTATGAATTCCTAAATTCAGATGCCAAAATAAATTGCCTCCGCTTTTCTGTATGATATTATTCCCAAATGGTCGGTTTCTTGGTATGCCTACATATTCAATTTTTTACTCAAACTTATACCAGTGAAAAAGTCCGTTGGGAGCTTTGAAGTTTGAAAGGCAATGTCAGCTCAATTAACACGAGAGTGGTAACATTATATTTACTTGAAAGTCTAATAATACTCATTAACGGAATTTGTGTAATTAAGAACAGTTAATTCTGCGATGTAAGTTTTTGTTTATCGCTTGTATGAGAGAAAAATCTGAAAATACTCATGGAAATTAATGCAAATCGAAGCAATCTGCTATTATATTATTATAATCCTCATAACCCAACAATTTAATCAACAAATCAATGAATATATCTAACTCCTACATAATCGTATACATATTAATTATCTCTGCAGCTACTAAACCAAAGTTGAACAAGATGAAGTAGCAGGGTCGTAGAGAGCTGGAAGCAAGTACTTTCTTCCATTAGCACCATTGGCATTGTAGCTTGCCCCAGTCGAGGGCTCCTGCAATAAGTCCCCAGCATAACCAGGATAAGCCCCTTTCCCATAAATCCCAGGGCAAGCTGAAGCAGCCTCCAATGGAGCCTCAGCTGGGCCCTGGAAGTAGCCATTTCCAAAAGGGTTGGTTGCAGTCCCGGCCAAGAGGCTAGCCAGGTTGATGACCATGCCGTCTAGGCCCACGTCGTTGTTGGGGGCCACCAGTGGTGGGCTCTGGGGACCATAGATGGGCTGGTGGAATGGCCAAGCGCATTGCCCTGGGCACTGGGTCTCTGAGTTTCCAACCCAAATGTAAGCAAACTTGGAACGCTTGCTGCCCTTGATGAGACCAGTTTTGGCGGAGGCCAGAGCAGACCCGTGGGTCCCGCATCTGTTCATACAGAACCCATCAACAGCCACGTCGGCAGACGTCAAAACGACGTTGATGGCGTTTTTCTGGTCACCCTTCGAGGCCAATTGCACAATCTGTTTGGTTGTGAGGGATTTACCAAGGGAGTATTTTTCATCAAGAATCTGTCTTCCCAGAGAGAGGGAGAGAGAGGCCTTCTTGTTGGAGCTGAGGTGGTAGTATTTTTCAGTGGTTTTCCACCACGTGGCGACGGATGGTGGGGTGGTTTTGGAGGGTGAAGAGGAAGACAAGGAGGTGATGAAATCTGAGATGATGGCTTTCTGGGAAGGCTTGAAGTTGCCATACCAAATGAGGTTGATGGCTATTTTGCCAGAAAGAAGAGGGCCATTGTGGTATTTCAAGAGCTGGGTTTGGTCTTGGACAAGCTCACTGAGCTTCCTTGTTGCCAAGGAGACTTGGAAAAATCTGCTAGAACCCAAAGAGACTTGGATCAAAGAGGCAACAAGAAAGAGTTTCAAAAGAGAAGAAGAAGAACCCAAAACTGCCATTTTCCTTTTGGGGTTTTTGAAAAACAAAGAGATTGATACAGAGATTCAGAGTGGGATTTTGGAGAGGCTGTGAAGCTGTGAGAGGGATTGTGATTTTGGTGTGAGATGAGAGGGGTGGGAGAGGGTGTATTTATATAGCAGAGAAAGAGGTTCAAATTGGGTTTGTGTGAGACTGGTTTAGGTCTGGCTTGGGACCGAATCTAAGACTTAGCAGATGACAGGGATGAGCCAGCTATGTAAATTGGGACAGACGAGACAGCCCATAGAGTATGCGAGGGACAAAAAGTCGCTCACTGTATTTTTGTTTTTGGTCAAAAAGTAGCCACTGTATAACAACTTTTCTTCCACACAAACATAAATAGGGAAAATTGCTCTTACCTTGTATAACATATAATTCTAATTTTGTTTAATGGAAAAGCATCAAGTTGACTAATTGATTTAATATATGTAACTAGATGAATCAATCACAACAACAACAAAAATCCAAAATTTCAAACTGTAATTAACTTCGTTGAAGGCGTATTATTTAACTTTGAATTTAGTGATATATTTCTTTTTAATGTTAAAACATGTTATGATTTCGCATGTCCCGTTTTCCCTACCATATGTTTCCTTCATTCTGTTTTTGTTTTTGTCCCTTGATTTTTCTTATTAAAGGTGGGGAGAACATGCTAGATCTATTTTGACCGGCATCCATTAAAAACTATGGCAATGCCCTGCACCACAATGTACGCCAATAATAGTAATCAACTTCACATTCACTCTTGCATGACAAAATATCAATAATTAGTCACACCCTTCGCCACATAATGTCTTGAGAGCAAACGCGTTTTTGTCCTCCTCTTCCACCAAAAAGTAAATCCTGACAGTCATGAGAGAGTGAGCCCAAAACTCTGTCGTTTTCATCCCCCATAACTCCTTGGGCCGTCTTTTATTTTGTCCCTGTTCACATAGCTGGCTGGCTCAAATCTGTCATCTGATAGCAAGTCTTCAAATTCTTTCCATCCATCCAAACTAACCCTTCACCCACTTAAAATTTGCAACGCGTTGTCCTGCTGGCCTCTCACTCTCCCACTTTATGTGCTGAAGTTTCAACCCCTTTACCTCCTTCCATGCACTTTCTTCCCCCCAACTTTTGACCACTATATATACACAAATTTCCTTCTCCATTCTCCAATTCAATCCAAACCCACAAACACTTTGAGCTTCGTTTCAAATTGGTCACTTTTATTTTTTACACGAAACCATGTCTGCTTTTCTGAAATTAGTGCTTTTGATCTCTCTGTTCCATTTTGGCTCGGCAGCTCGGAGCCTTTCTGAGACTCCTTCTGACCAAACCCAGCAACCCTCTTTGCAATTTCAGTACCACAATGGCCCTCTCCTCTCTGGCAAATTCTCCATCAACTTGATCTGGTACGGCAACTTCAAACCCTCCCAGCGTGCAATCGTCTCTGATTTCATCACCTCCCTTGCTTCTCCTCCCCAATCCAAACCCACCTCAGGACAACCATCTGTTGCCACGTGGTGGAAGTCCATAGAGAAATACTACCACCTCTTGAGCTCCAAGAAACTATATTCTCCCTCCCTCTCTTTGGGCACCCAAACCTTGGATGACAAGTACTCTCTGGGAAAATCCCTCACTGCTCGTCAAATCCAGCAATTGGCCTCGAAGGGTGCCCAGAATTATGCAATCAACGTAGTTTTGACCTCATCTGATGTTTTGGTTGATGGGTTTTGCATGAGCAAATGTGGAAGCCATAGCTCTTTCTCTAGCTCCAGCCACATTAGGGGCAAAACCCAGAAGTTTACATACATTTGGGTGGGAAACTCCGAGACCCAATGCCCTGGCCAATGTGCCTGGCCATTCCACCAGCCCATCTATGGGCCCCAGGGCCCTCCACTGGTGGCCCCCAACAACGATGTGGGCCTAGACGGCATGGTCATCAACCTGGCAAGCCTTTTGGCTGGGACTGTGACCAATCCATTTGGAAATGGCTACTACCAAGGTCCCAAAGAGGCTCCATTGGAGGCTGCTTCTGCTTGCCCTGGGGTTTATGGGAAAGGCGCTTATCCTGGTTATGCTGGAAACCTCTTGGTGGACCCCACAACCGGAGCTAGCTACAATGCTAATGGTTCTAATGGGAAGAAGTTCTTGCTTCCTGCTCTGTTTGACCCTTCAACCTCAACTTGTTCTACTCTGGTTTGAGATATGAGAGTGCTGAAGAGTTCTTAGAGGAGATAACAATGGTTTATGTGACATTCGGAAATATTAGGAGAATACATTATGTAGAGAAGTATAATTGTTAGGGGGATGAACTTTGTAACATACATATATTTTTTATTCTTTTTGTATCACATTTCCAATAATGAAAATCTATTATTTTGTTTCCCTTTCCGTGTTGCTTAACAATCTGTGATGTATTCAGAAAAAAGCCGCATTTAACATCATATTCTTTTTAAAAAAAACAAGAAAATGAATATCAATTAAACAATACATATCCATAATATATATATATATATATAGTTTTGTAAATCTGTAAAAACATTAATATTATGTTTTGGTGAGTATGTAAATAATAGTAAGTGGATGTGAGTTAAGTAAGTTGGTTATGACAGTGTGTTTATTCTTTTGCTGAAGTTTTGATCCTCTTCCAATGGGTCAAGTCATGTTCGCTAAAACAGTGTATTCATCATTTCATCGAAATTTGATATCCCTTGTAATTTAGCGTAATTTAGATATAATTTCTCAATTGGAAGTAATTTTTCAGAACCGTATAATGTCTCAGACTTAAAAGAGTTGTATGAGATAGAATCTGACTAAATGGCTAAAGTATCAGAGGTATTTAGTGGATATTTGAGTAATTCTCGTCATATTCATACGATGGTGGGTACGAATAGGACAAACAACGAATTACATAAACTTTGGGTGTTTGTTAAAATTGAAAGTAGGCAAGAGTGGAAAAACTTGATTGTGCTATATACATAATTTCTGTAGCTAGGTTCGTAACAATATTGACTATCAACAAACATGTCGCGTACAATTATCGTGGCACATAACAATTCTTCTTATACTATTACAGTGCATGCCCTTTCTTCTCTCCTTGATTATTTGTGCAACTTATTATGAACGTCAGTGGTGGTAGGTCCTTCCAACCAAAATTCCTTCGAGAGCACTCAACGCGGTCGAAGGAGGCACCATACAAAGACCAATATGCACTACATAATAAGTCTCAAGTGTGCTCCACATGCCGCAAATTTGGCAGCCATGAGCCGCCCATCAATTTTCTTCTTTAAAACTCCAGGGCCCAGAGAGCCATTCATATATAATACGTTGGACACGCCAGGCCCGCCGTGGCGGTGCATCGTCTCCAATCCATCCACGAGTCTAGTGCCTGACAATTCGACATACATTCTCTCTCTCTCTCTGAGAATATCACAAATTAGCACCGACCCACTGCCTGCCCCCCACTATCTTAGGTTTGTATAACTTTCCGACCCTTGATATATATTGTTCATCAAAATTCAAAACACTTTATATCCCCATTTTGGTTTTCCAAGGTTCTTCACCTCTACCCTAGTTTAGGTCTCATTTTGATAAAGAATAACCCCTTTTTAAAAGCCTATTTGTTTGCAACACCAATGTTTGGAATGAATGAGGAGCCAACGTTTGAAATACGTGTTGTCATCACATAATTTGGTCATTAAAATTTGATAAACAAATTAGGTACATGGTTTAGGAGCCAACCTAATTAAAGTTGGGTAGTTTGATTTACTGAAAACCACCTCTATCACCACTATAGCTAGCTGCCATATCTAGTGAAACCACAATCATGTATATATATTGTTCCTATGTTCCATCAACCAAACCCACAGAAAACTTGGAGAAATATTTGTATGTTTCGGGTATACCATCCAATACATATAGAATATGTGTAAAAATAATTTATTTTTATTTTTATATTGGATAGTACACTAATCACATGGTATACCCGAAACATGCAAAAATTACTCGAAACCTTGGCTCTTATTAATTATGTAATCTGTTGATGCTCAAACTTTTGCGTTCCAATTTGATCTATTAATATTCACAAGTCGGATGTGCATAATATTATAGTGAGTTCTCTACTAATGGCCATAGGTAGCTAGAATACTAATTTACAATAAAATATACATGACTAGAGTGATAGAATTTAACCAACATGGTTGAGGATAAACATGAGGAAGATGCAGAGAAACAAGGTTACCAAATTAAAAATATCAAAAGTCAAAACCCACCAAAAAGCAAAACCTTCGCAGGACAAGCCACCTACCCTTAATAAACCTTTCCATCGAAATATATCATATGATCTGTGCGTAATGTTCATCGCAAACTAAAACCCTGTGTGCTGTGCTGTGCTGCCTATTAATCCAATCCAAATAAAACCAAGTCAAAACTTAAAACCCACGCTGCTCCTGCTGCATTTAAAACATGCCCATCACTCACTCTCTCCACCCATCTGTTTATATATAAATACGCATTACAAGCATTCTTACAAACACCTCACAGTCATCACTCTCTGAATCACAAACACAAGCAACAACCTCTAACCTTCTCATCAATGGCTTTTACTTCCCATTTGGCCATCTGGGTCACATTTTTTCTTGCCCTTTCCTCCTTCCTCAGCCCTTGTACAGCCACCATGCGCAAGCTCTCAGCTCTCGTCCAACAACAACCACTTATCCTCAAGTACCACAAAGGCCCACTGCTTAAGGGCAACATCACAGTCAATGTCGTATGGTATGGCAAGTTCTCCCCCATCCAAAGGTCCATATTGGTCGACTTTGTTCAGTCTCTGAGCTCCCACCACACCCCGCAACCCTCAGTCTCATCGTGGTGGCAGACTACAGAAAGGTACAGGGGAGGGCCCTGCACCGTTGCTGTAGGGAATCAAATCCTCGACCAGACATACTCTCTCGGGAAAACACTCACGGACCAAAAACTCGCGGCTTTGGCAGCCAAAGCATCAACAGGTCGAAACGCAGGGGTCAACGTGGTTCTCACGGACGCTGATGTGGCGGTTGACGGGTTCTGCATGAGCCGGTGCGGGTCCCACGGGTCGGGCGGCGCGGGGAGAAAGACGGGCAGGCTGGCGTACGCGTGGGTGGGCAACCCGGCGAGCCAGTGTCCGGGTCAGTGCGCGTGGCCGTTTCACCAGCCGATTTACGGGCCGCAGACGGCGCCGTTAGTTCCTCCTAACGGCGACGTTGGGGTTGACGGAATGGTGATCAGTCTTGCAACGGTTTTGGCGGGAGCGGTGACGAACCCGTTTGAAAACGGGTATTTTCAGGGTACAAGAGACGCGCCTTTAGAGGCTGTGAGCGCGTGTACGGGTATTTTTGGGAAAGGGGCTTACCCGGGTTACCCGGGGGAGGTCGTTTTGGACAAAACGACGGGAGCTAGCTACAATGCGGTGGGTGTACGTGGACGCAAGTACTTGCTCCCGGCGATGTGGGACCCGCAGACCTCCACGTGTAAAACACTCGTCTGAGCAATGCGTCAACCTGTGCGTGTTGCCGGAAAATTATAGTGTTATGCATAATTGAATTTTTTTTTCTTCTTTTTGGGGTGAAAAATGTGAAATGTGTACATTTAATTCAGGAAAAGTGTTATATAAAAAATAAAAAAATTGTTGAATAAGATCATGTATCAAGAATGGAACAATATTTAAGTGATAATAGAAAGTTTAGGGAGAGATTGACTACTCTCACCCTACCAGCTCCATAGTATACTCACAACTTCGAGTCGGAAGGAGAATGAGACAATACTTAGGTGTCGAAATCTTTCACCATACATATATTACAATTGAAACCGTTCATTTCGTAAATTATAATTTGCAAATTATTATGCAAATTTTTTTTAGTAATAGAAAACAAATGGATGTTTCATCACAAAGCTGTTAATTAAATTTTATTTATCAAAGCCACTTTGAATATGTGATAAGTAGTAATTCATGATCTCTAACTTAAAGTCACATTTAAGGTTCATAATATATTGAATTAAATGAAATTGCGTAGTAATTGTATGTTTTGTAACATAGGAATTGAAATGAAATTAAAATTGAGCTTTTGATCCAAAGACAAAAATTAGAATTGGGCTTAAAAATAATTAACATGTGAATCCTGAAGACCCAAACTTGACCACAGCCCATCACCTTCTCCCCACCATAACGCCAATTAACCAAACCTCACTGCTTCCTCGCTCCCTCCATTTCCTCCACAAATGGAACCCCAACACCAGCCCACCTCCTGCAAAACGGAAGACCACCACCACCACTACTTGCAAAACCCTAGCTCCTCAGGATCCCCACGCGCCACCAACCTTCCCACCCCAACCTGCTGCAAATGCGGAGCCCCAACCCCTATGGCCGCTCCTCCTCCCTCCTTCTCCGACATCTCCCCTCCCCCAAACTACCGCCCAATCCGAGCCCCCGCCATCAACCTCCCCCCAAACCCTAATTCCCAACAAGCCATCATCCTCGCCCCTGTCCCCCAACCCCTCTCTGTCCCCCAAATCTCCCCTCCCTACCATTTCCAAGCTCCCTCCAAGATCATCCAGTCCCCCGACGACCTCCGCCGCTTCCACGACTCCTTCCCCGGTAAGCACTTCCTCGGCTTCGTCGCCGCCCTCTCCGATTCCATTCGCGCCAAAAAAATCTCCGACCCATGCCACGAATCTCCCACGATCGCCACCATCGTCTCCATTCTCCAAACCCTAATTCAGTGGGTCGACGAAATCCCACCCACCAAGCAAGCCGCCCGATACGGCAACGTTTCGTTCCGCTCCTGGCACGAGCGCTTGTCCCAAACCGGCGACTCCCTCATGCTCCAGTTCCTCCCGGAGCATGTCCACGCTTCTACGATCGAGATAGTCCCTTATTTCACAGACAGTTTTGGAAACCCTAGCAGAATTGACTACGGTACTGGGCACGAGACCAACTTCGCTGCTTGGCTGTACTGTCTCGCGAGAATGGGCGTGATTAAAGAAGAAGATTATCCGGCCGTTGTGGCCCGGGTTTTCGTTAAGTATTTGGACTTGATGAGGAAGCTGCAGTTGGTGTATTGCTTGGAGCCGGCGGGTTCTCACGGCGTTTGGGGTCTCGACGACTACCATTTCTTGCCTTTCATTTTTGGGTCGTCGCAGTTGATTGGGCACAAGTACATGAAACCCAAGTCTATTCACAATGATGATATAGTGGAGAATTTTTCCAAGGAGTATTTGTATATTTCGGGCATTGAGTTTATTAAGAAGGTGAAGAAGGGTCCGTTTTCGGAGCATTCGCCTTTGTTGGATGATATCAGTGGGGTGCCTAATTGGAACAAAGTGAATAGTGGATTGCTTAAGATGTATAAAGCTGAGGTCTTAGAGAAGGTACCCATTATGCAGCATTTTCTCTTTGGCTGGCTAATCAAGTGGTATGACCTCTGCCCATCTCTGTCCCTCTCTCTCTCTCTTTAAACTATTTGCATAAACTCAGATTGTTAGTTTGTGCAAATATTAAAATATTTTAAGCAAAGAGATGAAATGTGGTTCTGTTCTTCTCATTTTACTGCCTTGTGTAGTGATGGTTCAAACTTAGATGGGATCATGCATTGGTTTAGTTTGACTGAAACTAGGTTAATTTCCTTACTTGAGTGAACCAACTTAAGCAGATAGGCAGTCAAACTAAAAAACTTGGTTTTGGTCAGAGTCTTCGTGAAGCTGAAAAACTTTTATTTATTTATTTATATCAATGGGGGAGGGGCATTCAAACTTGGTATATTTATCTCTACAAAATTAAGCAAATCTCTAGCAGGTGTTGTAGTTTTGATTTAACGTTATCTCGGGGCCATTTACCTCCAATACCTCATCCTTCATGTTAATTGTAAAGGTCTCGCTCTGAACTTAGTCTCCTCACATTGTCTATTTCCTAGATGTATCCCTTTGTCCCACCTGCGAAGACTGCATCCTGATGTGCCTCCTATGTTAACTTTTTATATTTTAATCAACAACATTCTTGATAGTGTTTTGAGAGCCAAGCTTTGGCTGATCACATCACCCGTTTCTGTCATTTTTAGCAGGGGTGTTATTGATTATTCTAATCGAATGATGATTTTCAGATTTACTTTGTCCGATTGATTGCACAAATCTTAAGAGTGGTGTACAAACATTTTGTGTACCTTGAGTTGCAGTATTGTCACATTCCAATATTGTTTTTGTGTAATTCTTTAAAGAGGAAAAAGGGCAAGTTATGATGTGTTTCACAGTTGCCTTCCTAAATAAAAGCATACTGAGATATCATGCAAGTTTTGATATACATCAGCTCGTCCCATGTCTTCATGATCATCTTTGTGTTTAGAACTTATTTGGCTTTCTACCCGAACCATACCTCTATTACCATGGGGGAAGCATCATTTCCATGAGAAAGGGGATAACTGTCGAGAGAATAATGATACTGCTCACCTTGGATTACTTATGTGAATGAATACTGCTGTGGCAGCATGATTTCTATAACTAGTAGTCATAATTTATGTCCTGTTCATACGTTCATAACTTTTCACGGATTAGTTTCTTGTACTAGATGTATCAATCATGATTTAACAGTTGATAACTATATAGACAGTCTTTTAAACTTAGAATTGTACATTTCAAGTCTTAGAAAGCATATTTTCTTTGATAGTATTATGATCAGATGAAAAACATTGCAGGACCTCCTCATTAACAAGCTTTCTAGATTATCGTATATTTGTTTTATGATGGATAACTGTAGTTTATCCTGTTTCTTAACTGATTCATTCCTCCAATACTCTATTTTCCCAGGGAGTAGAATGTCATGGGAGATCTACTGGAGCATCTGGTGTAGAAGAAAAAGTCAATTTTGTGTCAGGTTATAAGCCACTATAAGAGTAACAGTTACTAGATTGGAAATGTATACGTCTCCTCTTTTGTATCCATTAACTTGTTTTTGCCTTTTGCTCCTGTAATGAATACTGAATATGCAGTCTTGTTGTTGTGTTACTGCATTTTTCTTCCTTTGATCGTAATATTTCACTCTTGAGTGGAAAAGTGATCTCAAAGGAAGAAAAAGACCAAACAAAGTAGATTAGAATTTACTATTTCATTTAGAATCTGAGCATATATGGAGCTTCTTGTTCTTTGAATTGTTCTGAAACCTTTATTTTTTATTGAAAGACAAGGGAGAGTTTCCATCTCAAGTCATGATGATGCAATGATAAAATTATCATGTTAAACAGATAACCAAACCAGAATTTAGGTATAGACCTCGGCTGGTTTGTTGCATTCTTATTACACCAGAATTTACATCTAGCCTTGCAGAATCCACGTTGCCAAACAAATTTAGGTAACTTGGGTAAGAACCTCTTCATCTTTAATGTTTTTGTAGTTTGTAGGAAAACCATTAACCATTCGTTCGAATGTGTGATAATTTGCTTGTCCACCCAATGGTCAAAGGACACCCAAACAACACCCCTTCTGTCCAAGTACAGCAAATATGAGATGCCCTTCTTTTAAGGGTTTAGGGCCTGCGTTCTACTTCGGGAGCATTCTCTTTTTGAGCACTTTCACCGCAAAGCCCAGCCTGGGCAAAAGGCTCCCTTAGGCCATCTCCAGCTATGAGTTATATCAGAGTCATAAAATAATGCAAAATTCATCTCCAGCCATGGGCTAAACAAAATTTTGGCCAAATTTGGAGGGCCAAATTTGGTCATTTAGTCCTCCAACCGGGTCACATTTAGCCTAGTTTCGGCCTATGCCAAATTTTTTATGGATCCCATGCATGTGCTTTTGAAGAAGATAAATTATCAAGTGTGGGTAAGAGCACGAATTATCTCGTGCAAATGCATATCCAACAGCCAATAATAAAAGTGTTGACATCATCTATATATTTTTAAAAGCCTTTTTAAATGTTTTCAATTCCTATTGCTTAAGAAAAAAATTATAAAAAATTATTGGTCATGAGTATTGGAGGTCAAACTATTGAAACCCAACCATTTTTTTAATTTATAAAAATGTGGTCACCTTTTTAAATGTTTTCAATTCGTAAAAAAATTATAAAAAATTACTGGTCATGACCGTTGGAGGTTAGACCATTGAAACCTATCCTTTTTTAAAATAAATAAATGTGGTCACCTTTTTAAATGCTTTCAAGTGTTGTTTAAAAAACTTAATTATTGGTCATGTAATATTGTCTCTAAATAGTAGTTTAATTAAATTAAACAATACATAATTGTGGAATGTATGAGTGTTGTACCATAGTTTTTCTCAAAATAATAAAATATGAAGGACTCTAAAATATAGCCTTGCATTACTGGAGATGGAAAAATTTAGCCTTACACTATTCTTTAAAAAATTAATATTTTGAAGGGCTAAATATTTAACCCTAGACTACATTTAGCCATATAATTGGAGATTGCCTTAGGTTGAAGTAACCCACTCCACCATACAAATCCAGCCCAGGTAGATGGTGGGCTCCATGAAGACAGCCCGAGCTGTTGCTTGAGGGCGCTGACGTATAAATTTTTATAATTTAAAAAAAAAAATCTGAAAAATTACCAAAAAAAAATCATAATCTTTTTTATACATACATAGAATTTTTATTTATTTATTATTGATCTCATACATGAAAACAAAATTAATCTCATATGAATAGTATTTGTCATTGGGTTGCCATGGCAATAGGTGAAAAAGTAAAATATATATATATATAATATATATATATATATGCTAGGCATGGCATCATGAGTGGAAATGCTCTTAAAGCCCTACTTCCAATCCAAAGAGATTAATTAATTCCTAATTCAAGGTTCAGTACTTTCCATGAAGATTAATTAATTAATTAATTTCCTTTCATCATTAATATATGCATCTTCCTCAAGCCCTCTAGTTTGTCCATCTCTATCTTTGCCCTTGATCCAATAAAGAAAAAAAAAAAAAGAAGTAGTATTTTCCCTTGATGCCCTAAATCAAGTAGTCTTGATTCTTGATTATGCTGAAAAAATATACAGATTTCTTAATCTCCTTGCAGTTTGTTTAGGAATGCTCCCTCTACAATCACAAAATGGATGTTTTGAAAGAACGGTGCGCTGGGGGGGCATTATTTTAAGTTTTGAGGAAAGATTAGGTAGAATTACCGAAAAACCCTCGAAATTTCAGAGTTCAATGCAGTGAATGAATCTTGGTGGTAGATGGGCTGTATGGTGTGGTGGTGGGCTAGTCCTTGTTTAACCTTTGATGCACTCTAAAGGCCATTTCCAGAAGAAATCTAGGAGAGAATATTTATGTATTTTTACTTTTGAGAGATTCTTCGATAAGTATTTTATGTTAATGATTAGTTACAAAATCTTGGCCGTTGGATTGCATTCATTAAATGTGTTGGTAGTCTTTTAGATGCAATCCAATAGTCGATATTAGAAGTATGTAACTAATTCTTAACATAAAATACTTATTCGAGAATACCTCTTTACTTTTAAATGAAAAATATTAAACACAACAAGACATGAAATTCTTTTTATTTTTCTTTTTATTTTTCTTCTTTCCTTGAAGCATGATATACAAGGGTCAATGTACATCATTTTTGTTTTGGTTGGTAGGTCAAAGTACTTATTTGTGATGATCTTTTTAGGGAAGACTTAAATAATCCAGTGTGCTCGATGGGGAAGTTCTACAATATGCATGCAAAGTGTAGTAGCAAGTCTTTATTCTCACTCATATATGACCCAACACAGACCCAAAACAATGTTATGAATTAAATCCAGCACTCTTGTGCTTTGCATTACACCCTCTGTATTCATACATATAGGTCTTTGCACTAGAAGGACCTTGGTAGAGGCATTGAAACATTTCTAAATTTAGTTCACAAGAAGATGATGTGACAAGTGAGACTTACAAAATCAAATAATGTTCAAATTAAATTTTTTTAATTTTTTAGAACAAGCAGAAATTCATTATAACATGAGCAAGTACACGAGATTGAGATTAACAGTAAGAATACACCCTAAATGGAGATTCATGCATACAATAATCTGAAAAATTAAATCCATCGAGACAGTGAGGAAAAGAAAAATACAAAATCAAGTCTAGCTCACTGAGAGTTGAAGGTACGAGGATCCAAAAGGCTCATTGCAGCACCAATGCTTCATAGAAATCATGAAAGACTGACAAATTCTGCACTAACAGAGAACTAGAACCACCCAAAATGAAAGGTCTCACCGCCCATCATTCATCCGGCCAGAGAAGGCCACAACATCTCCAGGAACCCAAAAATAGTAGATCCACCATGGCTAACAACTCCATCTCCAAAAAGAAACATAGCTCTAATATATCCAATACCCACTCCATCATAGAGGTAACGTTGTGGCCTCTACGTTTTTTAAAATTAAAATATCTCAAATCTAACAGTAATGTTGGTTAAAGTAAAATAATAGGAATGTTATGTATTTTTATTAAAATAATTTTTTATCATTTTTTGTCTGAAAAATGGACCGGGGCTCCCACGCGCAAGTTGAGCCAAAAAAGAATAAAAAGTACAGAGACCCCACTTGACTTTTTACCATTGTAATTTGGAGTAGGTGGAAAAATTAGCCTCTCTGCCCACTCTCTGTCTGTCTTTCTCTTGCCTGTTTTGCTTGCTGTCTTCTCTCTCTCTCTCTCTCTCTCTCTTTTTTTTTCTCTCTCTCGTCTGTTTAGCATGGCTCATAGTCACTGCACACACAACCTTTTCATAGATTCGCACTTCCCCAGCATCCAAATTATATAAATGTATCCTCATTTTGCGTGGGTTGGGTTCACTATTCTGCTCCAGTTAGTTGAAAGCAAAGGATTTTTCTAGATTAATTTATTATTTTTAACCATGGAAAGTCAAAAGCAAAAAAAGAATATATTTTCCAAAACATAATATATAATCATTAATAAAATTACGAATTGTACAGAATATGGGTACCACCAAATTGCCTTCCTATACTGAGAAAAACTTGCATTGTTTTCATTCATCTTATTCTCTTTTTTCATGTCTCTTTTTTCATTTATCATGTTTGGTAAGTCTAGACATAGAAAATGATTTTCTGGCATATCGAAAAAAGATAGGGAAAAATGAAACCCTCCATGCATTTTGGTTTTCATCTTCTCTTCTTGTGGGAAACTAAGATTATATGCATGTGTTTTCATGACCAAATTGTACTCATGAGCAATTTAGCATTAAATGCATTCCTTTTTTATTTAATTTCTTAACAAATAAAAATCAAAGTATGTTTCTATTCCTAGACAAACCAAACGTGGAAAAGGAAATAAAGTTGTATTTTATGAATACTTCCCTAGTATTACCAAACGTGCGAAAAGAATTTTCAATTTCTCATCCATTGGAAAAAAAAGACATAGAAAGTGATTTTCAATGAAATCCTTAGCGTGAACCAAATGGGGCATTAAATCAAAATACGACATTCATACGCACGTAAACGAATATCAACCATTAATGCATGTGAGATTCATTTGCCACTATAATTCATGATTATAATGTTGCACCTAATCTCAATGCTCATTTCGTAGGCCTACAACACCTCTTTTTTTTTTTGTTTATCTAGATAGTAGGTCCCAAATCCTTATCCCAATCTAACTCAAGTAGCGTGTTACACGAAACTAGTGAAAGATCCCACACACAAAAAGTCACAAGAATAAGATAAATTTCTAGTAATAATAGTAACTATTTTCCGAAGAATTGTTAACAAACTCGGCGTTCCATAAAAATGGAACACAGACAAAAGGGTAAACAAGCAAGCAAGAATGGCATGGCAAATACATTATTGTTTGCCATGGTATGCCATGGTAAACAAGCAAGAATTGCATTCTTCTTCACTTTTCAATCTGACTTTGCCCACTTGCCCAACCTGCATTTACTGCAAATCCAAACAGATTTAACTCAGATTCATAGGAAAAAGCAAAAGAAATAAACTTATTGACTGTAGCAAATAATCCCATGTTTGAAACCAGAAAGGTTACAGAGAGTAGAACTGAACCTGTAGGTTGAAAAGCTTGAATTTAAAACCTTGGTCTTTAACTATGGTCAATGTATTTAACCAACCCAGTTTCAAGTTTCGATATTTTCAACCTAGTGTTGAAAAAAATCAGAGAGTGCCATAATTTCCAGTTTCCAGATGGTTCACCACCTCCCTCTCACTCCCCTAAGCCACCGACTCGTGTCGGTGCCTCTCTTTCCCACAAACCCCAGTTGGAAATTGTAACTTCTCTCTCTGTCAAAAAAAAAAAAAAATTGTAACTTATCTCTCATGTCTCTGTCTTTCCACAGTATTTACTGCCCATTTTGTCATCTCACATCCTATCTTTCAGAAAACCCCACATCCTATTTTTAATTACATGTATGTATGTGGATGGATGATGCCAATCACCAAACACCGATATCATTTAACTCTATCATTAAACACCCATTTTGACTGTTTTCAGTGTCCAATTTTCATTTATTCATTTTCTAAGTTGGAGTTTTCAATTTTAAATTTCTCCTTATCTAAGTTGGAGAGAGAGAGAGAGAGAGAGAGAGTTGAGGTGTGTATCCATCAAATGGGTTCAAATTAATTTAACTTTTTTCATACCTCATTCATACGTATTTGTTGCTTTTTCACTCTTTGTTTTTGTTTTTACCTTTGTTGTTCTGGATTCTGCTTGCTGGTGGCAGCAGATGGGTTTCATTTTGTAGCTCTCTCTCTCTCTCTCTCTCTCTCTCTCTTTTTCTTTTGCCCTGCGTCTCTGGCGGATAACCCGGTGAGTAGTTGCATGATCCAAATCCTGAAAACTAACAAAGCCCACTTCTTTAGGGCGTATAATCAGTGTATGTTTTTACGTTTTAACATATATTTTGTCTAAAATCTTCTTCAAAATGGAAAAATATTTGTGCAGAAGATAAAAGCTGCAATCTTTTTCCACTATGGTGGACTTGTTTGCAAAGCAGGGGATTTCACACTGCATCTGCAACTGAAAGATGTGGTTTTGTTTGTATAAGCCCGAGTTCAGTGTTGTCCAAATGATTAAAAATGAGTTTTCAAAGCCTAAATCTTTATCTCATTTATTCACCTACCTAGTGGTGTTTTGGCTCTCCTCTAGATCTGTGAGGAGGTCGTCATGCACTTAATGAAACAACCCTTTGATACACATGCAGTGATTTGGACTCTGTTCATCTTATGCCTTCCTCCTGGATTTTGATTCTTTTATTGGTTGGCCACTGCTTTGAGCTCTCATTTGGACTGAAATCTCTTTTGTTTCACCCATGTTATGGTTTTATTGGTCACATCTGGGTGTTGCTGGATCTACCACAAGAGTTTTAATTTGATATCTTATCTTTGATTTCGTTTTGGTCTTCTTTTGCAGATATTAATTTTTTGAACTTTCTTCTTTGTCTCCCAAATTATTTTCCCTGCCTGTTAATTTTTCTGATTATCTTCTCCTAAACTGTATGTTTTATGTTTGTCCATTTTCTGCCTTATCTTTTTGTTTTTGTAATTCCTCTTCTGAATTTTCTTGTTTTTATTGGCATAGAAGGGCATTTTGTTTTCCAGCAGTTGTTAATGTTACATGATTAATGGAAAAAATGATGGATTCATTTCTGCTCACGCATTGTATATGAATCTTTATTTCTCTTGGTACCTGTTACAGTGGTTCTCATGAATTTCAGACAAAATCACTCTTTTTACATGAGATTTATCTAAAATGTCATATTTTCTTTCCCATTTTTAATGCTAAGTGTTTGCTCTGAAAACTGATTTTCCACTTGTGGGTTTTCTCATTTTCTGCAGGCAGACTAGATGGAAGTGGCAACTGATTTTCGGCATTGGGACGAATTAATACCAGATGCATTGGGTCTGATTTTCAGCAACCTTACTCTCCAGGATATACTAACAGTGATCCCAAGGGTTTGCCAATCCTGGAGCAAGGTAGTGATGGGGCCTTACTGTTGGCAAGAGATAGACATTGAGGAATGGAGTAATAGATGCCAGCCTCAGCACCTTGATCGTATGCTTCAAATGCTGATTGCAAGAAGTTGTGGATCGCTCCGAAAGCTCTGTGTTTCTAGCCTCCAAAATGACATTATCTTCTCCTACATCACTGAACAGTAAGCAGAATTCTTTAAATTTTGTTCTAACCCATTAGCTCCTATGTGAATAATGCTCTATGTCTTTTGCTCCCATAAATGACCTTTTTTTATTTATTTGCAAACCCATTAGACAGCATTGCATTTAGTATAAGGTGAATCCTCTGGCTCAATCGTGATGATATTCTTATATACTTGTAGAATCAGTAGTTCAGGCCATATATTCAATGTCTTTTGTTAATTAAGTTTTTTTTTTCTTTTTGTTTGGGGAAGAGTGGTTTATGATAAATTGGTCCTTTTTGATTTGAGTCCTGTTTTCTTGGTTTTGCAAGTGCTGGTTCTCTTCAGACCTTGAGACTGCCAAGAAGTGAAATAGGTGATTCAATAGTAGAACAGACAGCTGGAAGGCTTTCTACTATCACTTTCTTGGATCTTAGCTACTGTGGCAAAATTGGTTCTCGGGCTTTAGAGGCAATCGGAAAGAACTGTAAATTGCTCGTGGGGTTGTGCCGGAACATGCACCCATTGGATACAGCGGGCAAGCCTTTGATGGATGAGGAGGCTCATGCCATTGCCACCACAATGCCTAGGCTGAAGCACCTTGAGATGGCATACCATCTTATCAGCACAAAAAGCGCTCTTCAAATACTCTCAAGCTGCACCGAGCTCGAGTTTTTGGATTTGAGAGGGTGTTGGGATGTTCAACTTGAGGACAAGTTCCTCAAGGAAAAGTACCCAAAATTGAAGGTTTTAGGGCCTCTTATTCTGGACTACTATGAGAGGAATGAGTGGGAAGATTGCTCTGATTTCTCGGATGCTTCTGAGTATTTGGCCTGGGAATTTGTGGCTGGTGAATTGGAGGATTACTATGATGATGATGATGATGATGTGAGTTATGATGGGATGTGGGATGATGAGGTAAGGCTGGAGGAGCTTGAGCTGAGGTTCTATGAAGGAATTGATCAGAATGGGGATGCAGTGTATGGAGGGCATGGTTGGCCTCCATCTCCTTAATAAAGTTGTGTTTTTTTCTAATTTTTCAAACTGTTTGCTTTCTCGCATTTCCTTGATGCTTCTGTGTTGAACTTACTATATCTTTTTATGGATATATATATAATCTGTTAATGGAAAATGAAAAAGCATGGTTTGTTTAGTCTCATTTTCAGCCGTTGTCTGATGAGTGATGACTTTGTATTTTCCAATAATTGCATACATGGAAAGCGAGGACTGGTTAAGTTGAAAAAGAAAGCAGAAAAAGTAGATTTTCTTTCTTTCTTTTTCACCTAAGCAGAACGGTGGATTTACTGACTGGCTAGCATTTTCCTAGTTGGAATTTACTGTTCTGACTCCTGACTGAGATTGCTAGACATGAAGCATCAAAACCTATTTTTGGATCAAAGTTGCTCCATACGAATTTCAAATGAAAATCTCTCTCCCACGCTCATTGTTGTAGGGCCAAGGACCCCATGAGGGCTAATGAGGTGTATGGCAAGCATGGACAGAGACTAATCCACCTTACTATTTCAAATACTAAACATGATTAGGATATTTTAAAGAACGATAAATAATGATTTGTATAGAATAATATCTAATGTTGATAAGTATCTTATCATTATTCTTCTGAAAAGTTGTTGGTAAAGCTATTTGTGGGAGGGGACAAGAACCAAAACCCCCCTTCAAAAAGAGCTAAAAACGAACCAAAGGTAAGCAATAATGCAAACCATCATAGAACAAAACGAAACCAAAAACTAGCAAAAGCGATAAGTCGGAAGCTGAGACAAGTTTAGGCCACCAAACCAAAGGGAACCATAATGATCAACGCCAAAAGGGATCGAGTTCTTGACCTATCCTAATCGTAATGTAATTTTTTTCCTTTTTCACCCCGTGGTCGAACTTCAAGAGTTTTTTTTTTTTTTTTTTTTTTTTTTTTCTACCAACATTTCGTCAACACTTGGCTAACAGAGATGAGGCAATGTCATTATTCTTTTTGCTCAAAACAAAAGTTAGTCTTACCCACTACTATAATAAAATCGTGAGGAATCCTATACATTGTGGAAGAGTTGTTGAGCCTAGGTTAGATTATTTATGGAGCTTTTGCACCAAAAGAAATGAAAGTGACGGTGACACTAGTGATGATGATTGAAGAGGACTTTTAGCTCATCGTGGTAGCCATTTTCACTATCAATTTCATGGAAATAAGCGAATATTAAAACAATTAAATTACAACACATTCATGCAAGTATATTTATGTTAAATTATACCATGAATCATTTTACTATTAAAATACCAGACGAATGGTTCAGATAGCCATTGAGGTCACCTGACATAGACATACTTGGACAAGCAACATATAGCTCTATCAATAGCTCCTATGAAAATTTGAAATTTCCAAAAGTTTGTGGACTTTTGGAGTTGGCTTCTTGGCTTAGAGATTAGTCATTAGAGACAGATGGCTACTCTTGGGGACGTCCTTTAGTTCTGTGGTGTGGGTAACCGACCAGCCGAGGACATAAGTCGTCTCAAATAATTTCCATAGCCTTGGAGGCTGGTGAGAGAACCGAGCACATGCCTAAATTTATTAGGCAATTTTTTATTTATTTATTTTTTTGGTAAAAGCAATTTTTCATTTTTTATTTGGATAAAAAGGCGATAAATTTTATTAGATTAATAAAAAAAAAGAATATAAAGAAGACAAACGGTAAATGGAGCTATCTCAAGCAATATGAGAGAGATGAATTTTTAAAAAAAAAATTACACAATTGAAGTGAAAAAGACATTTTAAAACCTTTGGTGATGGTTTCATCCAAATTAAGTCCCATAATCACTTAATAAATTAATAGAAAGAAACAGACATGCCGCATGTTACTGTGAGACGTTAATTAATGAATCTTATACATATTATGAAGTTTTAGAATTATTTTGTTAAGAGAGTCATGTCAGTTAACAGTTAGTTTTTGGCTTTGATGTCATTGGATTAGATTCAAGGAAATTATGGCAGTTGAAAGGGGTTTTAAAAAGTTATTTTCGAGTGTGATTCTCTCCAAATCGTTTCAATTTGTCAACTCACTCAAGTCACTAGAGAAGTTTTACCCATAGTTGCCATATTGTTATTAGGATGGTTACTTTTACAGTCTTTGTCCTTTGTATTCTTTATTTTTATTGATCTAATAAAATTATATTGGTTTTTATAAAATAAAATAAAATATTTTAAAAATATTTTTTAAGACATGGTATTTAATGAGTAAGTCATGATCATACAATTTTTCCAGTTGCCAAAACCAAAAAAAGAAAAGAAAAAAAGAAGTAAAGTTTAGGCACCTTTATAAGCTTGCTACGTGTTTTAATTTAGGGAGTTGATTTCCCCATTCCTCTTTTGTCCACTTACACTTCATTTTTTGTTATAGTAAAAAATATTTTTAAAAAAAATAAAAGGGAGTGTAAGTGGACAAAAGGGGAGTGGAAAAATCAACATCCTTAAATTGTACTAGGGTTATGAGGCATTGAATTGAGGTGGAGTTTGAATCCGAATTCCCATTAAATGTGGTTACTAAACTATGTGGAATCGGGATAGGAATGATATTGACTCCTTATAAGTTATTTACTAAGGGAATCAGGAATTGGGATAAACATGAATTAGAGTATTCAGGAATCAGATTAACTTGGAATCGGAGTCGAGCATTCCAATTAAATTGTTTACTAACTATTAGGAATTAGAATGAAAACAAAATGAATTCTGATTAAAACTGTTTACTATTGTTAAGAATCGGAATGAACACCAATTTGATTACCAATACCACCTCCCTTATTCCGGAGTCCCTATGTCAGGAATCAAAGTCGTGATTACATGTGAGCTCCGCATCACTTTTCATTCTCAACATGCAAGTAAACAAATGAGTGGTCATGAATGGAAATGACTCTCATTCATCTCATTCCCTTTTTAGGTGAGTGAACATGCCCTAAATTCTCATGAATCGGAATTATAGCTAGTTTGATTACTAAATTGCACTTGTTCTAAATAAATTATTCGGTTAAAATGAGTGAAAATTTTGAAAATTTAAAATTTATGTGTGGATATAAGAATTAGTTGTATTCCGATTACCTAAGTTGGACTCTTGGTATTAACTATTATACATGAGAGAGAGAGAGAGAGAGAGAGAGAGAGAGAGAGAGAGAGCAATTACCAGATAGTTAATACTGCTCATCAAGCATGCTTCCAAGGAATGTTTCTCAATATCTGATTCAGATACGCATGTTTTTCCTTTGTCTCATATGTCCATATAATTAACTAGTGAGTACTCACATGAGCACATTATTCACATGACCACATGTGATTCAAGTTTTAGGCCTTTCACTTCCAATTTTATAAGACCTTTTTGAGATTTGTGTTGGACCAATATTTCAATAACCCTTTTAAAAATTTAAAAAAAAAAAAAGTTTGATTTAGAGTTTTAGAATTTAGAGCTCCAAGAAATTCCCTCGAGGCATGTGGGTTGCTATTTAGGCTACATAAGTTAACAACAATTATTCTTTTTTTTTTTTTTTTTTTTTTTTGGGACAGATAACAACAATTATTCTTCATTTCAAATATACATGGCTCAGAGTGAGAGAGGTCGAAATTCGTTGTCTTTATGTTTTGGTGCTAAACTGTGTGGATATGTATAGAAAATTAATGTAGAAAGAAGTCATAAGAATTGAGATAAAATAGAGCCTCCAGATGTTTTAGGTTTGATTCCACCTTCCTCAATATCATATGTGATGTGATGTGATAGAAAGATGCCCCATAATTCATAATTCTTGATGATGGAACAAACAAGCAGTACTGGTCCACTGGTTCAGTCTGGTCCCCCAACAACAGCTCACTCAGAAACACTAACCATTTTTCTCCTTCATTGCCATGCAGAATTCAAATCCCATCAAAGACTTTTACCTTGCCAAGTTCTAACAACAAACAAACGCAAAGCACATGCACTGATTGATGCAGCAGCAGTTGCTTGCAGTACAAAGTTTAAAAATTGCTGTGAAGCTCAGAAACAGTAAAAAGGAACACTCTATGGGTCTGTATGGTATGGGGCTCTCTTTCCCTTTTCTTCTTTTCTTCAAATTGGACAAACAATGCCCACCAGATGAGAAAAACTGTACCAGATAGGGGTTTTGGGGGGCCCAATAAGTTTTCATAATTTGAGAGGTGGTCCCTGGATAAAAAAGTACAGAACAGTTTGGTGTAAGGACCAAAGAGCAATATCTAGGGTTTACAGGATAAATTTTTAAGGAAGGTAAGCTAAGCTAAGATGTGAACTTCTTTAGAGTTAAGAGATGCATGTCACGTGACAACAATGCTTGGATTTCGTTTTCTTTTTTGTCTTTTAATATCAAACATTGTTGGACAAACTAGGTTTTTCGTACGGATTGGAGCTAGAGAAGATGGGCTAGAGTTGGTAATGATGTGGGCTAAATTTACATATATGAAAAAGATAAAAGTACGAAAGAACAAAATTTGTTGTGGGTTCCAACTTCCAATCCAACCTATCTAGTCAAACGTTGGTCTTGAGATTATGGGTAAATTCTCTTAACGACTTCGAGTTACAAACCAATTAATTTGGGAAAAAAGAAGAAGTGAGTGTAAAATTGAAAATTTGTTGTTTTTTTCGGGACTAAAAAGGTGAATTTGTTTAGAAACTAAAATAAAAACTATGATGAATTCTTGGGCTAGTCCCAATGAGAGTAGGCATTTTGCTCTACTTGGGTTGGGTCCAAGTATGAAATGTTGGCTTTCAATATTAACCCGATAGCCCAATCTGAACCGAACCCAAGATTGGTGGATTGGGTGGGCTACATTTTAATCAGCAGTATTATTGTGAAGGATTTTTTATCACCTCAAGAAGAAATGCCAATCCATATCCAACAAATATGTGCCCTCAACCCCTCATTATAGCAGTTCCGCTCAACCTAGAGGCGTGAAAGACGCAATTTGTAAAGCCATTGAAGAAGCGAAAGTCTCAGTAGCCATGAGAGTTGCAGTGGATGAAGAACTCTACCATGACGGCTATGTTGTAAACCCTAAACCAAACAAGTGATCAAGTCTAGATGAATATTTGGTGGATGGTGGTGTTGTTATTGTTGATATACTCTTATTGGATATAAACATCATGCAGTACAATTATTCAGTGTGTCTAATTCATTTATGTGATAACACGCGTATATATTTATTAATTAATTATTATTCTCCGTCCATGAAATATATCTGATGCTTGAATTGGGAGGAGAAAACAAGTACGATTTGCACTCCCTTAACATCTCATGCATTTGTTGCATAAGAGAGCAATTAAGAATACAAAAGCTCAACTACATGATTTGTCCTTAAGATATAATCATTTCTATCCATTGTGTCCACACATGCATTATGAGTGTACAACGCCCTCTAGGACATAGCCCAGTTTTTTTATACTTTATCTTTATTCCAGATTATTCAATAAATCTCTATCGCCTTCGAATGCAAAAAAAAAAAAAATTGTATGAAATAAATAATGTGTAATTAATATTTGATCTCCCCTGTTTAACCAGAGTATACTCTCTAATTTAATAAAATGGTCAATGCTAATTAATGGTCCCCCAAACTCTTGTCTTGTACGCATTGCTTTGCCTAGAACACCAAAACTCGTGGTCCCAATATTTCTCCAAACAAACAATATCGAATTGGTCACGTCTTTGACAGATAGGAATGTACTATTATTATGTATATGTTCTTGTCTCTTAACCTTTACTGATCATTGGCTGTCATAACTCTGTAGCCAGTTTTCTTCTGTGGATATATAGTGCCTGCCTTGCCTACTAGCCTTCACTTCCACAAGTTAAATGCTCCTTTCTTACTTGTGATGTACGAATCATTTCATGATCATTTTATCACGTGAACAACATATATAAGACACATAACATTTCAATCTAATTATGGAGAAAGTCATTACTAAACCGAATGTATGTATTCTTTTGATAATCAACCCATTACGTGAATGTGTTGTGATGAAATGGTGCATCAATTTATCAAAATAGCCCTTGAGATTCCTTCCACAGCTGTGCCTTCATAACACACTAAAATAGGCGAGGCTCATGTGTTGTGATGCGAGTTTCTCCTTTAGAATCTTGAAAGCCTCCGAACATTGATTATCAAAGTTGAATGTGACATCCTTGAGAAGTAGATTGCATAATGGCTTCGTAATCTTTGAAAAATCCTTAATGAAATGACGATAGAACCCGGCATGACCAAGGAAACTTCGGACTCCCTTCACGGATGTAGGTGGTGGCAAATTGGCAATAGTATCAATCTTGGCTTTGTCAACCTCAATCCCTTTGGCTGAAATCTTGTGCCCAAGGACTATTCCTTCTCTTACCATAAAATGGCATTTTTCCCAATTCAAAACCAAATTAGTTTCTTCGCAACGTTGTAGAACCAAAGCTAAATTTGAAAGACAAGAATTGAATGATGACCCAAAAATAGAGAAATCGTCCATAAATACTTCAATAAAGCGCTCCACCATATCAGAGAATATACTCATCATACAACGTTGAAAAGTAGCAGGGGCGTTGCACAAACCGAATGACATTCTTTTATAGGAAAAGGTACCAAAGGGGCATGTGAATGTCGTCTTTTCTTGGTCTTCTGGTGCTATGGGGATTTGATTGTATCCTGAATAGCCATCTAGAAAACAATAATAGGCATGGCTAGCCAACCTTTCCAACATTTGATCAATAAACGGCAACAGAAAGTGATCCTTACGGGTCGCGGTGTTGAGCTTCCTATAATCAATGCACACACGCCAACCGGTCACAATCCTTGTAGGAATAAGCTCGTTGTTGTCGTTCTTTACTACCGTGATTCCTCCCTTTTTTGGCACTACTTGGACTGGGCTTACCTAATTACTATCCTAAATTGGATAAATAATTCCGGCATCCAAAAGCTTGAGAACTTCGGCACGAACAACTTCCTTCATATTTGGATTTAGCCTTCTTTGATTTTCTATCGTCGACTTGAAATTTTCCTCTAATAAAATTCTATGCATGCATGTAGAAGGACTAATTCCTTTAATATCCGCAATAGTCCACCCAATAGAGGTTTTATGCTTTTTAAGAACTTGTAGTAATTTTTCTTCCTTCATCTTCAAGTAAATTTGAATTAATAATGACAGGGAGAGTTTGAGATGTACCAAGATAGGCATACTTTAAATGCGAGGGTAGTGGCTTCAAGGTGAGGGTTGGTGCGGCAACGGTACTTGGGACGGGCTTGGTGGCAGCAACACCAAGTGGCTCAAATTCTCAGTGGAAGGGTTGTTTGTACGATGGTGTAGCTTCCAGCAAGTTCACCGTTTCAAGCATGTGTGGCTCCTCATCTACAATCTCTATCTCATGGACCAAACTTGCTTCTAATGGATCTTTCGGGTACTCCGCTTCGAATTGTTGTTGAACAACATGATCTATAGCCTCTAATTGGAAACAATACTCTGAATCAATGGGTATTTGGTTGCATCAAAAACCTTGAATTCCACCTCTTGATCAGCTACTCGTAGGATCAAAGAACCTTTTTCTACGTCAATTAATGTTCTTCCTGTAATGAGGAATGGGCGGCCTAGAATAATTGGAGTGTCGACATCTTCTTCCATATCCAAGACTATGAAGTCAGCAGGAAGTATGAACTTGTCCACCTTCACTAATACATCTTCAAGAATTTCGTGAGGATATGTAAGTGATCTATCCGCCATCTGCAAAGAAATAGTAGTTTTCTTAATTTCTCCCAAACCTATTCTTTTAGCAATAGACAAAGGCATTAAATTTATACTAGAATCTAGATCGCATAAAGCTCTATGAAAAGAAATAGTGCCAATGGTGCACGGAATAGAAAAACTCCATAGATCCTTTCACTTAGGTGGTAATTGCCTTTGTATTGCTGCACTGCACTCCTCTGTCAATTTCACCTTCTCTGTATCGTCCAAACGTCTCTTTTTGCTTAAGATGTCCTTAAGGAACTTTCCATAGCTCGACATTTGGTCTAGTGCTTCACCAAATGGAATGGTAATTTGCAATTTCCTAAAAATTTGGAGAACTGTGCATCCTTCTTATTTTTCTTCAAGCTTTGTGGAAAAGGAATAGATGGAACATAGGATTTTGGGGTGAGATTTGTGGATGCTTGCTCATTGGTTTGAGAAGAAAAATTCATTGCCTGTGTTGCTCAATTTTCGGTTGAGCTTACGGCGGCAGGTAGGCTATTTTCTTCAGCTTTTTCCGTATCTCTCAATTGTTAGTGGTGCTTTTCTAAGTCCAAATCTATAGCCGTTTTGATGGGTCTCCCATTCCGAAGAGTAATTGTCTTCGCATGCTTTTGATTTTTTGGATTAATCTCATATTGGCTGGGCAGAACTTCATTCTCTCGTACCATGAGTGCATTCACCAATTGACCCATTTGAACTTCTAAATTTCTAATGGAAGCGGCTTGATTTTGTATGGTCTTCTCTGTCTTGCTCATGAATTGATTTGTATTTGTGGCAAGTTGTGCGATTATGTCTTCCAAGTTATTTTTCTTCTCTTGTGGTTGAAAACCTGGTGGTTTTTGTACTTTTTGATTATTGCTCTATGAAAAATTGAGGTGCCTTTGCCATCCCGGATTGTATGAGTCGGAGAATGGATCATTGCCGGGACGTTTATAGGTATTCACCATATTAGCTTGTTCTTGCAGAAATTCTGGAAAATCAACCCTTTGCAGACAAGATATGGTGGCATGACCGGGAACAGCACAAATGGAGCAAATCTCTTGTGTTGGTGCTCTCCCATTCATAGCAAGTAAGGCATCCAATTTACTGGTTATAGCGTCAATCTGCTCTTTAGAAGCAAAAGCATTAGAACTACCAATTTCATAAATTCCAGCACGCGTAACTCTTGTATCAGAATGTTGTGTTTCAATTGCTAGTGTATCAAACAAAGTTTGACATTCAGTTGGCGTCTTGTTCTTAATAGATCCACTTGCATAGTTATTCACTGCAGCCTTACTCGAAACGGTTAGTGCCTTATAAAAAATATGCATGAGAACTAGAGCAGGCAAACCATGGTGAAGACACTGTATTAAAAAATTATTGAACCGTTCCCGAGCTTTTGAAAATGACTCATCGGCCTGTTGACTGAATTGCATGATTTTATCCCTTAGTGCATCAGTTTTGGGAGTTGAAAAGAATTTCTCCAAGAACTTGTTTTGAACCTCCGTCTAGCTAGTCAATAATCAAGGCCTTAAGGAGTTTAGCCACATCTTTGCTTTATCTTTCAATGTGTAGGGAAATACTTTCATCCTGAGATGTTCTTCGGTGACTTCCTCTGTCAAAGCCATGTTAGAAACCATGTTAAAAATATCTCTAATATGAGCTAAAGGATCTTCAAAACTTAATCCATGAAAAGAAGGTATCATATTAAAGTGGATATTTTTCAATTCAAAATTCCTGGCAGCTGCAGGGAGAACGATGCTTGAAGGTGACGTCGGAATTGTCGGGATATCAAGGTCTCCCATTGTTTCATTTTGTACAAGGGCCATCTCATCTTCTCCTTGTTGATTCTTCTTTTCTCTGTCTTGTTTTTTACTCTTACGAATTGCTCGAAGCTTTTGTTCAATCTCAGGTTCTAATTCAACTAGTTGGCTAGTTGAAGAGCGGGTACTAGTCATTCACTGTATGCTAAAAAACGAAGTTGTTGTACCTGCAAACAAGGACAAAGGATTGTTTAAATAAGGAGAGAATAATAGAATTAAAGACCAAAAACAATCAAGAAAAAAAAATAATTATAAAACTCAAAGGAATTTGGAAAGTTTGAATTTGAACAGGAAAAAGGAAGTTGAATTGAAATGGGAATTGACTTCGTGATGGCTACGTGAAAATGCTCCTTTTTTTTTTCCTCCTTTCCTCTTTCTTGCAAGCTGGCTGTTTGTGGCTGGCACTTTCTATTGTTTCCTTTTGGTTGGTTAGTGGTCCGAAGCCCTCACAATCTTTTACTGCCTTTTTTTTTGTTGATGAATTCAAGTTGAACTCAAAAAGTACCTGAAATATAAAAAAAATAACTGATTAAATATTCAAAGTATAACTAGAAAATAAAGCGCACTAATATTAACATATTAAGTCAATCCCCGGTAGCAGTGCCAAAATTTGATGTGATTAATTGCAAGTGGACAATATCGCTCAAATTAATATAATAGTAAGTAGAGTATCGTTCCAACAAGGATCAAGTAATATATTAAATACTAGAGTGATTTATTTTTAATTATTTTGAATTAAACGAAAAGAGAATTATGATGATTAAAATCTAATTAAACAAGCAAAATAAATTGAGATTAAGGAAATAATGTAAAAGATGAAAACAAAGATGATAAAGCACTAGGGCACCGATTTCACCTAGCTAATCCCACCCAAATCCTTCTAGCTTGTTAATTCTTGTAGGGGTCTTTTCGTTCCAGCAGCCTGACGAATGGGCCTGGGCTGCTGTAAGAAGACGACGAGAAAAAATCCCCAAATGCCTGAGTTCCAAAACAAGCTCCCAAGAGGGTTTTTAGAAAATCTGGTGAGATTTTAGAAGAACACTCTCAGGATCACTTCACTAACACCCACATAAGCATGAAGATTTCATTAATGACTTAGCCTGAGGAGCATGTGGCATGGGAGCTAAGCTTTCACAAGTTTAGCAATTTGAGAGAGAGAGAACGGCATGAGTTTCTTGTAGAGGAAAGATTAGCATGATTCCTATCCTAAGGGAGAAGAAGAAAGATGAACAAAAGAGGGGTTTGGGTGGCTTGAGTAAATTCCAGATTGACAAAGCTTGGTCAAGCTTTGGATCGTTGGGTTGTGGATGTGTTTTCTGGGTAGCAAAAGTCTCCTTTTATGGGCGTTAAGAGCTCTAATTTCATCTGGTTTTCTTCTTCCTTTTTTCCTGGCAGCTCCTACTTAGCTCTATTTTGATGATTTTCTCCATCCAAGGAGCATGGGTAAGAAACTCTTTGTGGTTCCAATGTTTTGACGCAGCTGGGCTTTCCCATAGAGGGGAAAGCACCACTTGCTTTCCTAATGGCTTTTCCAAGACAGAGCTTACAGAGGAAAGAAAAGAGATGAAGCCTTTTACCCGATGGACACTTCTCTCACCCCCATGGATTTCCTCTGGTCCTGCCATGGCTCCCTTGTGACTGTTACTTGGAGTTCTAACGGGAATAGGACTTGATGCCAGATTTTTGCAAGTTGCTGGGCTTGGGCTTGTACACATGGTATTGGGTCCTGTGGCCTTGTTGCTTCTATCGTTCGACATGCTTTCGTCAAGCCGCTGGAAAGTTTAATTCTATTGATGTGGGCTGGGCTAAATATCTTGGTAGGTTCTTTGGTATCTTCCTAGAGCATGGGTCAATTTTTCTCCTCTCTCTTATGCTAACCCATGTGCTTGGGTTCTAGGAACGGTCTTGAGTTTCGAAGTCCCCCAAGTGGCTTGAAACTTACGTTCCTTAAACCCTCAATGGGCCCCGTGATTGCTTGTTACCATCCATACCACAACCCACTCAAGCAAGCCCCGGTTAATTTTGTGGCTTGGGCCCACTTAAGCTCGTGGTGTAGCTTGGTGCATGATATCTATGCTTGTACTTAGGACTTTTATTATACCGTGATAGGCTTTAATTGGGCCAAGTAGCCCCGAATAAGCATGTGAGCGTGATTTTAATAATTTTGGCATGTTCTTGGCTTCCTTCGCACGTGCTTGCTTGGCATAATTCACGGCTTGTAGCTTGTGTTGGCGGTGTTTATAAATTCTCTTTTTTTTCGATCGAACCTATTTTGTATCCGATCACCTATATTGGGCCAATGGTCAACTTGGGTTTAGGCCCTTGGATTTTTGGGCCTCAACAATTCTAATTACCTAATATGTCAATAATCGTTTTCCCTTACCTCACCAATACTCTCTTCCGAGTTATATTAGTTGTATTCCTTATCATCAACCCACTCTATTCCTAGTTATGGATTTAGATAGCTAAGAACCCATTAAGATTTGTGGAAAACAATAAAGATTACACAAACCATAACCTAGTCTTCCTAGTCGGCTATGTAATTTATGGTACTTGTTATTAGAAGTTATTTACTAGGAATCTCCTTCCAGTGTCAATATAATTCTTCCAATCATGCAATTAGTGGCCAATTAATTGAAAGCATTAAGAATGGTAACAAGCACTCAACATGTATAGATAAATAAAATTAACAATATCAAAGAATTTGAGTATTCATAGCTAGGCTACATCGTAGCCCTAGTAAAAGAAAATTAGTTCATGAAGGACTTATTGAGAATCATGATGGTCGATGAAGACATAGAAGACACCGAATTCTCCAAGTAGAATGCCAAGGTTGCACAAGCTTTCTTCGTATTCTCCTTTGTATATTTCAGCTATGAGTATGAATATGTAGGATGATGGATGATGGAGGATGATCGGTAATGGGTCCTTTGAACAATGACCTAAACTTCCTATTTATAAGACTCCTAGAAATCCTATCTAAGGTGTAATTACAATTGTTATAAAAGTAGGATTCCTTCTAAAATAGGGTCTTCTTTATTTCTCCTTGTTTGACTTGATTAATCTCCAATCTTCATCTTCTTGCCCTTTTTAGCACACTTTCTCCTATTTCCACAATTCCTTCACAAATCTCACAAAAACAATTAAAACAACCAATTTAATCCAAGGAAATTAACAAATAAATAAGTAGATGAGGCATAAAATATATATATATAATATAGACTTATCATGTTGCAATCCACTTATTTTTAGGGGGAAAAGTTTTCACGATTGAAACTTTAGGGTGGCGGGAGGTGTTCTATCATGGGCAATGTTCTCTCTGATGGCTATGCCGAAGGAGAGTAGGCTACTTGGTTAGATCGACGACTGAACCCTTATGTATAAAAATGTTCGCCTAATGCTCTAAGGACCGTAATAATTTAATATATATATATACATATGTAAAATAATAATTTTTAAAACGTATATAGATAATAGCATTTTTTTAAAAGACTTTTTCTATTAAGAGGAGGTAATAATATTATTAAACTCACACACATTTTACGATAATAACATTTTAACTGCAAGGTAAATATGCTCTGTATGAGGTGTCAATTTAAGATAAAACATGTGAGCTTGGAAGAAGAAAAAAATAGATACTGATAAAAATGACTTTAAAGTTGATCTATTATTTAGGCTTTCAGCCAAATTGAATTGATGGGGTCCAATCCAAAAATTATTTAGGCTTTCAGCCAACTTCATTATTTTAAATAAAAAACACTGATAGATCACACATGGGGTCCAAAATGTTCAGAATGTTCCTCGACTATATGATACCAATTTTGACAGTTTGTCACGATTGCACATGCCTGCTGTGGTGCTTTGGCATGATTGGAGTAACAAATCATTGTTTTTTTGGTCCCAAAATATAACGTATCATCACTTTCCAATTCCGGTGTCCGGCAGGAGGGAATAAAAGAGGAAATAATCTTTTGACATGAAAATACATCCGTTCTTTTCTGTTTGGTTGAAAAAGTCTAGAATTGCATTCACAATTTAGTTAAAAAAAGACACTAACCACAAAAAGGTCATTACAATAATGGATCGAGTTAACATCAAAATTAAGACAACCTTTTTACATAGTACATACAAATAACAGTTTTGATATGTTGATATGAATTTTTCTTTATTATTTATATTTTCAATGATTTGTCTATTCGTGTATATGAAATTGTAATTTGTAGAGATATGAGTTCAGAAAAATTGACCACACAATGCAAAGGGGTAAAATGAGACGATGTAAAGAATAATAGGACAACGTAAAATTCATAATAAAAGTACATGAGGAAAGTATGACGTTGTCAAAAACATGAGCCAAGGTGATATTTGACACGAGTACAATTAAGTCGTTAGAAATTCGGAAGTCAATTTGGGCTTATTTTGAAGATTCCCAAATGCAGACCAATTACACCGACTGGGCCTCTCTGTAGGCAGGCTATCTGCCAAAGCCAACAACCGGAATTTGATGCACGCTTTGCAAGGGAAGCCATGGGAAAATGCCAAGTCATGGTGCCAAGTTGAAGGACACGTGTCGAGCGAAGAGAGAGGTGGTGTAATGGGGGTAGGAGAGAGAGAGTTGGTGGTGCATGAAGTGGAGGAGGGTAGGTGGGCGAGTAGGGACATACATACATACCCCTTCATTTTTTTCAGTCCATTGAACAACTTCATTTTATTTCCATTTTGTAGAATTTTATTTTTCTTGTAACACCAAATAAACCAGGTGGTATTGGACTAAATTCTGCCAAGCCGCCATACGTTGACTAGCTCGGCTCGGCTCGGCTTATCATTTGCTCGTTATATATATATATATATATATTATTTTTCTTCTACATGATATAAAAATGCGGTGGTTTTTTTTTTGGGTCCGAAGTATAAACGTGCTTTGTTATAAATAGAAAACCTGAAATGCAAGTGTGGTTTAAACTTGGTTGGTACTATCTACAAGAACTCTGATTTATAATTTTTTTATTTATAAGTTACACCGAAAGTGCATGTATTAAATATTCAAAAATCAACTCTACTACAACACAAATTATTATTTTAGTTCTAACATTATGTGATCTCATGATTTGGAGTTAGTGGAGTTGATTGCTCAACGCAACAAAAAAGTTTCTATTAATTTAAAATAAAAATAAAAATGAAACATCTTTAAAATATTTTTTAATAAATGCTAAAATTATTGATATCTAGTTAATTGCATTCTCAAAATATAATTTTATGGATCTCCCACTATTTATCGTAGTATTCTTGAAGATAAACTCATATAAACATCACGAACAATTTTTTGAGCATATCTAGTTGTTTTCTTTGTTTGTCCAAAGATTCAAATATAAAAGGTATAAATTGCCTGCCAATGTGGGTTGGTTCAATTGATAAAGTTACTGCATTGTGTGTAGCCTTATCAGTGTTCGAGTCTCGTTACCAACAGTCTAGTACACAAGGCTAATCTCTCCCCAAACTTTTTTCGATTAAAAAAAAAGGGTATAAATCATCTTGTTCCATGCTCACATTTTAATCACGGAACCACCCATGTGAGTAGTGCTGCAGCATTTTCCACATTTGAAATGATAGAACACCATATTATAACTCATATTTTTGTTTTGTAAAGCGTATAATAATTCAGATGGACCGATGAAAAAATATAACAAAATAAAATTCAGCTCGGCTCCCACGGCCTACGCAGCCTCTTAATCATATCATTACCAACCCTCGTTTCACCACCACCTACCCTTTGCAAAGATACCAACTCATTCCAAGCAATTGACTTTCTTTCCAAAATTGTTGACAATTGAAATTACAAAACTGTCCTTCGATACCAAGAGAACCCCAAAACTACCCACACTCTGGCCTCAACTGCCCACCACCGCGTCTCTGCGAAGACACCCTGTTTCCTTATAAAACCCTCTCAATCTGTAACTCATCTTCCTCAGGTACTCTCTGAGATTTCTCTCTGCGATCTCATTTGTACCTTTAACATAATAAAAAAAAGAAGAGAAAAATCTTTACAAAATCCAATAACAATGGCTCTCACAAGCAGCAGCTCTTTGATTCCCACCAAATCTGCCTTCATTCAAGGCCAGTCTCTCTTACCCTCTCCGAGAACTCACCAACCCTCTCGGCCCATCAGGCCCGTCAGGCCAATCGTGGCCGTTCATGCAGCTGAGCCTGCCAAGAACCCAGTTGTCTCCGATAAGCCAACTAAGCAGCAAAGTGCTCCAACTACGTCGTCTCCTTCTTCTTCGGCGAAGACCCACAATGCGGTTCCGGCGAAATGGAGCGTGGAGACCTGGAAATCCAAGAAGGCGCTCCAATTGCCCGACTACCCAAATCAGGAAGATCTCGAGTCGGTGCTTCGGACCATCGAATCGTTCCCTCCTATTGTGTTCGCTGGGGAGGCTCGGAGCCTAGAGGAGCGTATTGGTGAGGCCGCCATGGGCAACGCGTTTCTTCTTCAAGGTGGGGACTGCGCTGAGAGCTTCAAGGAGTTCAATGCCAATAACATTCGTGACACCTTCAGAATTCTCCTCCAAATGGGTGTCGTTTTGATGTTCGGAGGTCAAATGCCCGTTGTCAAGGTCAGGAATTTCCTCTAAATTATATGAAAGTTTCTGGGTAATTTGTTTTTGCTTGAAAGTTGAGTAATTTCTGTGGAAGTTTGGGAATTGAAGGGAATTATGAATCAGGGTCATGATTGTTTATTATTATTTTTTTCTGGGTTCGTTGTTTTTATTGGAATTTGATTAATTTGTGTATAGTTTTGAGAATTAAAGTGGATTGTGGTCGTGGTTGGTTTTTTAGGTGGGAAGAATGGCGGGTCAGTTTGCGAAGCCAAGATCGGATCCTTTTGAGGAGAAGGATGGTGTGAAGCTGCCAAGTTACAGAGGGGACAATGTGAACGGAGACGCGTTCGATTTAAAGTCGAGGACTCCGGACCCTCAGAGACTGATCAGAGCCTACTGTCAATCTGCGGCTACTCTCAACCTTCTCAGGGCTTTCGCTACTGGTGGTTATGCAGCTATGCAGAGGGTCACACAGTGGAACTTGGATTTCACAGAGCACAGCGAGCAGGGTGATAGGTATGTTTCCTCAGTTTTACTATTTTAGATTGGTGACAGTGGAACTTGGATTTCACAAGACTTATTTACGAGAAAGTAATTTTATGTGGTCAGAGTTTGATGAGTTTATCTCATATATACCCTCAAATCATTATCATTGCCTTGCCTGTCTGTTTGTTTCATTTCATATACTCAGTATATTCGTCCTTTAGATGTGTAAAGACCTTTTAACCTTTTTATGTCTTTTGTGCTTTGCCCCGCAAAGATTTATGCACATGCAGAATCTTAGTCTGCGTTTCGCCAATGAATTTTCGGGCCATAATGAGTAATCTTTTAGTGCGTGTGTGGATAGTGATGGATACTTAACCTTAATTGATGGTGTTTTGGTTTGTTCCTCCAAATCCAAAATCACATTCCTTTTGAGGCGGTAATGACTCATTGCAAGTTGTTTTTCAAAAAATTGTTGGAATCATATTCACATGATTTGAAGTGTGCCAAACTTCTAATTTCAATTTGGTTAGGTTTGGTATTCATACATGGTTATCATGATCTTGGCATGGCACCAGGAACTAGCATGTTGTGTTCAATTTGGTTAGTTCTCATACCAAATTTTTGTCTAATAATAGCACAATTGGAATGTCATATTGATATGACTTTAAGGTTATCAAACTTTGAATTTTAATTTAATTAGGGTTGGTAATAGTTTTACCTAATAACATGTTTATCCTGTTTTGGCATGGTAGATACCGGGAGCTAGCTTCCCGGGTTGATGAGGCCCTTGGATTCATGACTGCAGCTGGGCTTACAGTTGACCACCCTATCATGACAACCACTGAGTTCTGGACATCTCATGAGTGCTTGCTCTTGCCATATGAGCAGTCTCTTACTAGGTTGGATTCAACTTCCGGCCTTTACTATGATTGCTCTGCCCATATGCTTTGGGCTGGTGAGCGTACCAGGCAACTGGATGGTGCCCATGTTGAGTTCCTAAGAGGTGTTGCCAATCCCCTTGGAATTAAGGTAATTCATATCTCATATGGTGCACACGTCCTGTTCAATCAAATCATCTTTCCATATGTTGCTAAGATTACAGAAAAATGATATTGCTATGTTGAAATGGAGCAATGGCTCTTATATTAGGTTCAAGTTTGTAATAATAAACTAAATTGAAATGAATCATGTTTTGTCGAACTTCACTTTTGACTACTACGTGATTTTGATGCAGTTTGTACTTTAATGTGCATGACATTCTTATGGAATTTAATTATCGTGGAGGAGACTAATATAGGATCACTCTTTGTGATGCAGGTGAGCGATAAGATGGATCCAAATGAGCTTGTTAAGCTCATTGAGATTTTGAATCCTCAGAATAAAGCTGGTAGGATAACGGTGATCACAAGAATGGGAGCTGAGAACATGAGAGTGAAACTTCCTCATCTTATTAGGGCGGTCCGCAGGGCAGGACAGATTGTCACATGGGTTAGTGACCCAATGCATGGAAACACCATAAAAGCTCCATGTGGCCTCAAAACACGCCCTTTTGACGCTATAAGGGTATGATTCTTATCTTTTTCCTTTTTGCTTTGTTCAACTGTTAGCTTTACTGTTCTCATGTTGTAGGTTTGTGGGCAAAGGTTATTCTTTGGAATTCAAATCATATGCTGGTCACTTGTTTCTTTATACTGCAGAACATTGGCCATTTGAAACACAGAGGAATATATAACACAAAACAAGAATTATAACCATTTTAGGATGAAAATGAAGTATAACGAGAAATAGGAAAAAGGGGAACAAGTAGAAAAAAGAAATTAAGCTGTCTTAGTTGATGTGATAATAAATATAAAGGCTAAGTTGGTTCAGTGCAACTAATAGAGTAAATAATAAATGATTTTGTTGAAAGCTTAGCAGCCATGTGAACACAAAATAACTTTGATTTTTCTTGCACGTTGCTTCAGTATGTGCTTGTTAGCTTTGTCTAATCAATGCTTGTAGTCATGGTGCTTTCCATATTTTAAATTAGCTTTCATGAATCATGAGAACCCAGTGAACGACAATATTTTGTCACCGTTTGCTATTGGCTTCTTCACTTAATGGATCATAGTCATCCACCAACTTTTGCGATTAAGACAAGGCCAAATTTCTGGTCTTCACAGTCCATATTGTTGAACAATTTAGAAGTTTGTTTGGGGTGGGGGCAGCCATCAAGTGTCCCGTTTGGTGCGCATTCTGTAGCTTTAAAGAAAGACATCCTCATCTTCTAGCAATTCACTCGTAAGAAGGTGCAAGATTCAGGTATATTAGGTGGGAAAAGACTTGTAGGCGTTAGGTATAACAGTCGTAAGATCTTTTCTTTTTTTTTTTTTTTGGGTGGGGGTTGGAGAAAAGGGGAGAAAATATTGGTGGAATGTTTTAAAAGGTGATAGGTAAATGATTGTTTTGAAATTGACTTGGAATCGATCGTGTGTCACAAGCTACTCATTTTCTTAGCAAGAAACCAAAAAAGTCCTCTTTTGCACAATGCTTTCCTTGATGCCTTCTTAATTTATAATTATTACTTTGGTAGGTTGGATATTGCTTTACATGAGTTGTTTTTCTGTGGTTGGTAGGACCTTGTATATGAGTATATCTGTTTAGCGTGCGAATTAGAAATATTTAATTAAAAGGGATGTCTCACCTGTACCAAAACTTTATTATTTGTTATCTGTCCAGGCCGAGGTGAGAGCATTCTTTGATGTGCATGAGCAAGAAGGAAGCCACCCAGGAGGTGTTCATCTAGAGATGACAGGCCAGAATGTGACAGAATGCATTGGAGGGTCGCGCACTGTGACATTTGATGACCTTAGCTCACGCTACCATACTCACTGTGACCCAAGGCTCAATGCCTCACAATCTCTTGAGCTTGCCTTCATCATCGCTGAACGCCTTAGAAGAAGAAGGATCAAGTCACAGAGCTCCGTCACCTCGTTAGGTCTGTAGAATGGTTTAAGGCTTTAAACACTCTGGTTGTTATTCTTTTTTCTTCTTTTTTCTTTTAAAGTTATTAGTGGCTGTGTAATATGTCACCGTCTTTAGAGTTAAATTTATGATGTGTGTTGTATGTGTATACTGGAAGTGATGCTTTGAGACTTTGAACGGAAACAGAAATAAATTGGAACGTTGACTGGATAATGCGTGCAATTTTGGTGCTTTAATATTTAATGTTCTTACAATGTGATGTGAATAATATTCTTGTTTTAAATTCATATTGGAGCCTGCTACATAAGGACATGATAGGTGGACCAAGTTGAATAAATAGCTTCGACCATAAAAATGAAGGTTGAATAAAGAAGTCCACAAAGTTTATGAACCTTGGATTTGGTTGGTGAAGGCTTCATCTGTCAGCCCAAATTTGTTTGAGTCCTTGAATTGAAGTCGAGTGTCTTTGGGTCAGAAGTGATGGGTTTTGTTCTTCGTATGAATGAGAGGACATGTTTTTTCTTTTCTTTTCTTGGGGTTAGAGATGAGAGCAACTGCTCAGCAAATGAAAACTGGACAGAGTCTTGAATGGGGCAGGTCCATGGAAGAATTTATCGTGAAACTGGCCTGGTATTTCCTTTAGTTGTCTCACGAAAGAGGATGAGACAAGTTATACCTTTGTCACATAAGAAGGCAACCGCGTCACATGCCATACTAGCTTTAAAAAATGTGACAAATTTGATGTTGTTAGATAGTTCAGATCGGAGATGAAAATGTTGATGTAGCAAGATAAGCAAAAATGTCACATTTTTCAGTTCCCAGACTGGAAGATAATGCCAACATGGTTTACTTCAATGAAAAAATGATCTTGACTTTCAGACCAATAATATAATATTCGAACCCTCAAAAGAGAATATTTTCAATTGCTTAAGTTAAATTAAATAATTCAAGATATGAAAGGGGATTTTTTAATCATCCCTTTAATTTATTTGCTAAAGGTGTAAGGGTTACAAAGATAATTAATGAGCATAGAGAAAAATAATTTTCAGAATTTTTTCAAGAGGAAATGAGCACAAAAATTTCAAGAAGGAGGAAGAGAATAATAGCTGCTATATTCGCGCTTTTCTTTAACACGCCGTATAGCGCGAATATTTGGTCCACCTCTCCACCCAAAAAACCCAAAAAAAAGGAAAATTCGAAATAGCGTTGAAATTCCGCGTACACGGTATAACCGCTGCACAAAAAACACGTTACATCGACGCGGCAAGTCCGATTGCAAAAACCCAAAGCCCCCGCCTCTCCCTCTCTCTCTTCTCTTCTTTTCTTGCAGTTGCATACTCACAATTTCACAACATACAGCTTTCTATCAAGTTCAATTGCAATGGAGAATTCTGAAGCCCATGCGTTGGGTCTCAGAGATCGCAGGCCAGATGCTCTCGGAAACTTCCGAGTCCTCCCTGACGACCTCATCTGTGACATCTTGGAATACCTGACCCCTCGCGATGTTGCTCGTCTCGCTTCCGTTAGCAGGTTCTTCAATCCACCGCCTTTGTTTTTGTTTTTGTTTTTTTTTCTCTTTAGCTCTCCCTTTTCCCGTTTGAATTTTGAATTTTGGGATTTCGATACGTGTTTCTACGTGAAATGTTGGTGGTCTGATTCAAAGTTAGCATTTTGGTCATTGGTTCAATTGCAGAATCTTATGTAGATGCTCTTAAATTTAGATTTTAGTTTTGGATTAAATTTCATTTTTTCCATACACGGCCAAAGATTTCATTTTTCCTGTTACTTATGTATTTGCTGCTCTTTGGTATGCAGTGTGATGTACATACTATGCAATGAAGAGCCGCTTTGGATGAGTATATGCCTTAGCAGACTAGATGGTCCACTTCAGTATAAAGGTTCCTGGAAAAAGACGGCACTGCATTTGTATGTATCAGAGTATAAATTATACTTTTTTTTGTTTTTTGCTTTCTATCTCTACATTAAGTTTTCGGAATTTGAGACCACGGTTTTGTATTTTTTAATGCAGAGAGCATGTACCATATGAATGTGATGAGGCTTGCAGAAAACCACTTAATTTTGATGGTAATTGATATCATGTATTTTGAATAGAGCTCACCTTCTGGAGGCTCTTGTTATTTTATGACGGTGCAAAATCTTCTTTGAGTATATTCATTTATTTATTTATTTCCCCACTGAAGGTTTTAGTTATTGCCTGTCCACTTGCTGCAGGATTCAACTCGTTGTTCTTGTACAGAAGATTTTACAGGTGCCATACCACATTGGATAGTTTTTCTTTTGACGATGGGAATGTGGAAAGAAAGAAAAACCCCACTTTGGAAGAGTTTTCTCGTGACTATGATGGGAAGAAACCGGTATGGTGATGATGATTCATTTTTGAGTTAACATAGTGGGAGTAAGATTTCCATCTTCCTCCCATTGATTATATGCAGACACTATCATTGTTAAATTATGGTTTTACATTAGAGAGAAGGATGCTCTTTCATTGGGCCCGCTTGGACATATAGGAGTTGGATCTTGACCCACAAATGTATTTTAAGTTTTTAGAGAATGATGACATATCACAGAACAAATCAAAGATAGTTTCTTTTCCAATTTCAGGAATGTTTTTTTTCATATCTTCACCACTGCCACCACTCAATTAACACTTTTCCACAACATACCGCCCCTGCTGCTAATTCAGCCACAACACACCCTCCATTACCATCCCCTCGGCATCATCACCAGTAACGCAGCACCAACATTAGCACCTTTCTGTTACCGTCCCATTGGCATCATTACCAGTAACCCTTTACTAAACACAACCCCAGCTGTCGCTATTCACTACCACAGCCTACCACGTCTGTTGGAAAAGGAGCCAATAAACCCCCTTTAATCCTTAAATCACCAGTACCTTTATGCCCGCTTCGGCCATCTTCTGATTTCACAGCTTCAAATTTCTGCACTCCCCCAATGACCTATAGTTTACTACCAAGCTTTCATCTCCAATTTTAAACTACAGATAGAACCAAAAAGTTTCACATTTTGATTGTAGTCACCATTTCACTAGTGTTCTCTATGGTATTTATTTTATTCTGGGAGAAAAAAAAGAGAAACAGGAGATGAAAACCTGGGGTTTTACCAAATTTGATCTTTCCATATGCCAAAATTTGACTTAGTAGAAGTTCTTGTACTACAGATAATTTTTAGTTGCAAATCGGCAATCAAGATCAGTATGCAATTATGCTTGTACATACGGACTGGTGGTTTATGTTATTCACTTAGTTTGCTGCCAAAAAATTAACCAGGTTTTACTCACTGGATTGGCTGATGCTTGGCCTGCAAGGCATACATGGACATTTGACCAGTTATTGCAGAATTATGGAGATATAGCTTTCAAGATTTCGCAAAGGAGTGCACGCAAAGTCTCAATGAAATTCAAAGATTATGTTGCATACTTGAAAATTCAGCATGATGAGGATCCCCTGTATATTTTCGATCACAAGGTGCTCAATGGGTCTGTGTGTCTGTGTGAGTACATATTTGTATGATTTTTCTTTTTATTCTTATGATGTGCAATGTAACTTTTTTTATTATTTTAAAAGCAGTTTGGAGAGGTTGTTCCGGCCCTGTTGAAAGATTACAGTATACCTGATCTATTTCAAGAGGACTTTTTTGATGTTTTAGATAGAGAGAAGCGACCTCCATTTAGATGGCTCATTATTGGGCCACAGAGGTCTGGTGCCTCTTGGCATGTTGATCCAGCTCTGACCAGTGCCTGGAATACGCTACTAGTCGGACGTAAGAGGTAAAGTTCATTTTTTTTCTTCTCAAAAGCTCATGTAGTTAAGAATATGATACTGTTAATGGAATCCATTCTATGATTTAGTTAAGAGGTACAGCTTATGCTTGTGCTAGTTGAGGACATGGGGTTGATAAAACTGTTACATTTTATGAAATTACTATGTTTGTTCTGCTGCTGTTTCTAAATTTTGTACCAATTATAGTCTCATTTGTGCTCCTTTGTAGTCCAGGTTGGATTTGGTTTACTGATCTTTTCTTTATTATTTTTGTCTTCCCAACTCCTGCCAAGTTCTCCTTAATATGATCATTAATGGATAGGTCCTGATCTTATGCCTAAAGCATGAGGATACTGCTGACCAAGAAAGACTTAGGAATATCATCAAAATATTCATCTAATGCATTCCATAAACCACATACTTTCTGCCCTCATGATTATTCCACCATACATCATTTCCCTTTTGTTGAATTGGCTGAATAATGTTGGTCTCATCTTTTTTGGGACTGTTTGCAATTAAATAATAGAGGTCTAGGAGGTAACCCATCTGTTATGTTTGTGAAGGTGGGCCCTGTATCCTCCAGGAAAAGTACCTCTAGGTGTCACAGTACATGTAAACGAGAAGATGGTGATGTCAATATTGAAACTCCATCTTCACTGCAGGTATTTTTTTTTCAGATAATTCCAATCCTCTGGTTTTTCATGTTTTCTATTGTGAGTGTTAAGTTGTTATTATTGGTTCCTTTTATTGTGTTTCAGTGGTGGCTAGATTTTTATCCACTTCTTGCTGATGAAGACAAGCCAATAGAGTGTACCCAACTGCCAGGGGAAACAATTTTCGTTCCAAGTGGATGGTGGCACTGCGTCCTAAATCTGGAACCAAGTATTGCTGTTACTCAGAACTTTGTCAATCCCAAAAACTTTGAGTTTGTGTGTTTGGATATGACACCTGGGTATCGTCATAAGGGAGTTTGCCGTGCTGGATTACTTGCACATGAAAAAGGCAATTATGAGGATGCCACAAATAATATACTATATGATAGAGATGATTCTAGTTTCTCAGATCTGGCTAGGAAAGAGAAAAGAGTCAGAACTCTTGAACCTGTAGAAAATCAAAGAAGTGGAAGTATGAGGAATGGTGCCTATCATCACCATAATTTACAACAAAGAAGTTACCAGGGTTTTTCTTATGATGTCAATTTCTTAGCCATGTATCTGGACAAAGAGAGAGATCACTACAACTCTCCTTGGAGCTCAGGCAATTGCATAGGGCAACGAGAAATGAGGGAATGGTTATTTAAGCTTTGGTTGGGAAAACCAGGAATGAGGGACTTAATCTGGAAGGTACTTATACTTGTTAACCTATTCTTTTTGCTTGCCAAATTGGCTTTTATATATATTAATGAAGAGGTTACAGGTGACATATATTTAAGAGAGTTAAGAGTATTTGCTTTATCCTAGAAGACAGATAAGGACTTTCTTGCCCAGGTTTTAATGTGTAAAGTGGTAGATACTTTCCCAGTGACATCTACCTTTGAGGGATGCCCCTCCACATTCCATAACTACCGTGTTTACGTGTGCTTGTACAACTAAAACATCTTTATGTTTGAAAGATTTGTCCGATGTTTTGTCTCTTATGGGCTTCTTGTTTTCAGTTTAATTTGTTGAAAGGTGAACCTCCAGTTTCTTTTCTTTTGCTTTTACTTGCATTGTGATGATTTTTTGCTCTGAATGCCAGGGAGCTTGTCTTGCACTAAATGCGGAGAGATGGTTAGAATGCCTTGCAGAAGTTTGTGCATACCATAATTTGCCTTCTCCAACAGAAGATGAAAGGCTACCTGTTGGCACGGGCAGTAATCCTGTAAGTTAAAGTTTATTGTATAGAATCTGTGGCAAATTTCTGAATATATGTCTGCTGATGTCTCCATTTCTAGAGTGAACATACTGCCTTTTATTACTTTTTTAGTATCTTGGACTCATAATTTAACTTTGTTAAGGCTCACCAATGCCAGGGCATTCTTTATTAGTTTCTAAGATAATGATAAGGTCATTTTTTGAAACAAGTGAGATATTGTTAAAGCATTACATCTATGTACAATGCGTGGATAAGGAATCCATACTTGAATTACTAGGAGCAAAAACAACAAGAAAAATCTAACGAAGGAAGGTAATGAATACCACTGAATCTGCCAGATCAACCAGCTGTGGGTGGTGGTGACGTAAAATTCAGGATTGGATCAGTAGCTATGCTCCAATTCAAGCTCTGACCAAATGACTTGGATTATGATCTACCAAGCTTGAAGGCTGACTTATCTCCTTGAAGTAGCCAGTTTTTGTTATATCTTATAAGAGATAAGAGTGAGGACACCAGTGACTAGTCATTTCCTGAGAAAATAAGCAGTTAACATTAGGCCCACAGAGCATATTAAAATCATCATGGGCCACCACAGAACGAGGTTTATTACCTAGAAGTATTATAAATGTTAATAATTCCCCTTGAAAATTACCATTAGGGTGGACAGTTGAGGGGATGATAGATTATGAGGGAGGACCAAACTTTTCTATTATTATTTTTCTTGATTCATTAGAGCTTAGTTTTTTGAGTTAATATGTTTAGCTTCAGGGCATTTCATGAAAAAAGAAGAGGTATGTTATGAGTATTTGGGCAATAGATGATTCTGTCCTCCCCGAGAGTGAAGTTTTGTTAAGATTCTCTCCTAATGGCTCTTAATCACTAACAGGTTTATCTCTTGACCAACTATGTAGTCAAAATTTTTGTTGAGGAAGGGCTGGAAACCTCACTTTATGGTTTAGGCACTGAGGTACTATCTTTCTTTTTAATTCTTTTCTTTGCAGAATATTTGACACGCATCTAATATTTTTGTGTGCATTTACAGCTTGAGTTTCACAATCTCCTATGCAACTTCAACTCCCCTCTGAAAAATCACATACCTGATGTTTTGGCAAGTGGGATCATTTATCTTGAACATGGAATTTATAGAATTGTACCTTGGGATGGCAACAGAGTTCCTGAGGTGATTGCTCAGTGCAATCTTATTCCTGAGAAGTTCAAATCAGATGTTTTTCCCTTTGGTGTATGGAGTAAGAAACAATTTGAATACAGAAAAGCATTATATGAACCCATCAGTGCGACTGAAGGCACACGGATATGGCCATATCTTATAACAAAACGGTGCAAAGGGAAAATATATGCAGAGTTGTAAGTGTAGTGTATATGTTCCTTCTTTTAGTTCAAGTGCTGCTCAAGTTCTTTCCTTTTAGACTTGTTAGAGGTAATATTGGCATAGCTCCTTAATTGGCCTTGTTTTGTTTCAAACTTTGCAGAAGAGATACCATGCCATTTGAAGACACGCTGAACTTAGCATCCTTTCTGGGAGAGCAGCTCTGTAACCTCCATCTCCTGCCCCTTCCACCTCTTAGTATCTCAAATTTCTCAGATATTAAACAGGAAATAGATCTGTCCTTGACTAACGGTTGTATGGAGGCTGTTCCTGATAAACCAGAAATTCCAGCTGAATGGAATATTTTCATCAGAACTCTAATCAGGAAGAAGAAGGATCTATCAGGTCGCTTGAGTAAATGGTATTTCCTTACCTATCACAAGAAGAACTTTCCTTTGTTAGATTTCATAACTTGTTTAATTTATAGTCCTGTTGACAATATTTTATTATATTCCTAATTTTAGAGTTATAAGCTGACCTTCTTGGCAAGTTATGATGAGGTCATGCTGTGTTTATGATGGACACAGATTGTCACACAGCAAACCCCTCAGTAGCATCTATGCTTGAGTAAGCGCATGGGGTTTTCAACCAAATTTATTTCACTTTCGGGTGAAAATACTGTGCTAAACACATATCTGTTATATTTCTTATGTAGTTTACCAATGTTTATATGTTACAACGAAATTTATATTTCTTATACATATGCCACATGTTTTTTTTTCATGTTTGTGCTGGTATTGGTATCAATGCTTGTATTTTTGTCTTTTTGTGCTCCTGTTTGCATGTTTGATGTCCTGTGGTGTTGCAGAACTGGGTTTTCTTAAAACTGATATATATTCTATTGAATCTTCTATTCTTTGGTACATGTGCTGGTGGTCAAATATATTATGAGTGCAATCTGAGCTCCAACTATGGATATCCTTAATGTTTTAAACTTGGTATCAGAGTATTAAAGGGACAGCTCTTAAGTATCTCAATTTCACTGTGCAGGGGAGATCCAATTCCTAGCACACTAATAGAGAAAGTCAATGAATACATCCCAGATGATTTTTACAAGTTGCTTTACATATTTGAGGTTTCTACCACATCCCACCCTTTTAGCAAACATGTCAAGATCAATTTCTCTTAGATTTTTAATGTGATTTTTAACATGTTGACCATATATGGTTTCAGGATGAAAATGGCTTAAACAAAGTCGGTAAACTTTGTTCCTGGATACATTCGGATATCATGGATGACAATGTTCACATGGAACCATGTGGTGTTCATTCTTGCTTGATTGGGAACACCAACGGCACTGACCTGGTAAATAATGGTTTGGTGAATGGCAATGGCGACAGTGCAGGGAGTAAATCATGGCGTCCTAACCACATTCTTGATTTCAGCGATCTCTCTGTAGGTTGGTATTTATTATTGAATAGTGTTCCATGTGTTGCTATTACTTACATAATCGTATTGGTATTTGGATCATTTGTCTTTTTCTATTTGGGAATGCAGGCTATTTTCATCATGTGTCTTTGTTTATAGTCAATATGTCTATTCAATTGGAACAAAGTATGGCTGTTAATTAGCTCGATACATTTCAAGTTCGAGTGGTTTCATATTGGCTTTCTAATAACATGTTCGCTCATATGTACTGTTGTCAGGTTGATTCTTTTATTTCTTTTGCAGGTGACCCCATTTATGATTTGATACCCATATACTTGGATATATTTAGAGGTGATCGCTCTCTCCTTGAGCAATTTTTAAAAAGCTATAAACTTCCTCTAGTGAGAGGAGTGTCACAGAATGAGTCTGTTAAGGGAGGCGATAAGTTTGGAAGGCTTTCCTACCATGCCATGTAAGTAATAATCCCATAGATGCTTGCTTATGACGTTTTCTCAATTTAGTTGGCAGTTGGTCAGTTAATGTTCTTCATTTACATCGGGATAATTTAGACATTTTCTGTGGTATACATTACGTTATCCATGCACTATCCAAACTATGGAAAAATTCAGCAACAATAGTATGCAGCAGATTTTGGATTAAGGCTAGGTAACGATAACACTTGTCTTGGAATTCTGACGCAGCCAACTGATTCTTTACTGTGTCGCTCTGGTCTTGGTGCCTGAGATGGGTCCTGACTCTTGACATGGGAAAAATTATAGATTAACTCTATCATTCGTTTCAAAAGAAGCTAATGGTTACTTTGCTGTTTATGTTTTAACAACTTTGGTATGAACCGTTGCCCGAACCATGAGAGTGGGTGTCTGATTAGTTTTGGATGGATTCATTTCTGCAGGTCCTACTGTATTTTGCATGACGACAACGTCTTGGGAGCTATTTTTAGTCTCTGGGACGAACTCAAGACGGCGAAGACATGGGAAGAAGTTGAGCAAGTTGTATGGGGAGAGTTGAATAATTACAAAGGTTTCCCTGGATCATCATCATCTTCTGCATTTCTCTCATCGTTGGAGCCTACAACTCCCACAACGTTGTAGCACTTTTGGGAGCAGACATTCTTCATTGTGACGAGTGTGTGTACCATGATTATTTTTGGCAGCATTGACTTGCTAACTTATTGTCTTATTACTTCATAAGGTCAAAAGTTTCAGGAAAATTTACTTATTTAAATAGGTTTTAATCATTTTATATTTTGGAAAATGATCATACTAATATTAAAATTGAGGTACTACTTGCCTCCTTATCTGTAATGAGATATTCCTCCATGTGAATCATAGTTTAACACATGCAAAAATAATTCACTAAAAACACAAAGGAAAAAGTTATGCACACATGTCACACTGTTATTGGTAAGAATATAGGAGTTCCTACTTACCTGATAACTATTAAGAATATAAGAGCTCGTACTTGATAAGGAGGGAAGTATTTTCCTTTAATTGTTAATACTGATAGGCCTTCTAACCTGCCCAATCCGACATTGCAACCAGTTCAACATCTATTGTTTGTATAAATTTAATATGTACAGGATCAAGTGAATACACGTTAAACCTAGTCTGTCGGTGTATTTAAGCCAATTTATTAACCATATCTTTATAGAGCAAGATTCATTCAGAAAATAATTTGAAGTTCATCAGGGATGCAAGCCACCGAAGAGCATTGGTTTTTACGTTTACTTCAAGCCATACCTAGTCCGAACTCCTGCATAGTAGGCTTGGAGGAACTAACTGTTGCTAGGGGTGTATACAAGAGCCAAGTCAAATATCAGTGTTCAAGATTGATTCGATTAATCAATCGAGCTTGTAGATGTAGGTTAGGCTAGTTAACTAGGACAGTGAGTCCGTATTCTTCGCATCGAGTTTGAGCCTCCTTGTAACTTAAGACTAATTAGGATAGTTTAGGCTATCATTTATATATAAAAAATAAAAAAAATTAATCGAGCTTTAACTTGAGTTGGATTTTCTTTTTTCTGAGTTGACCTTGAACACTCTTAAAAAGTCATTTGAAAAATACATTTTTCGACACAAATTTCAGACAAGAAAATACGAACATGATATTTAAGAACGGTGTAGAGTCGATATAAACTTCAAAATTGGATAGAATTGCATTAAATTATTTTAAAAAATATAATTTGTTCAGAGCAAACTTCTTTTAAATAAGCAGCTTATGATATTTACGAGTCAAACATACAATCTCAAGCTAGACAACCTTAACCCAAGAGAGGAGATTCGAACTAAGGACCTAGGATACCCTTGAGCTACAAGCCCTTGCAACCAACAATTATCAGTTCTACTGAAACTACGATAAAATGAAGATTCTTCATCTGTATTAGTGCCTCGGGTAAAGATGGGTTACAGAGCTGCTCTCACTGCCATTCAGAATTCGAATGAGGATATTAGAGCATGTCGAGAGTATAAGAACTCTCAATTTGTGGACTGAATTCAAGTTAAGTTTAAGGTAACAAGCATCTGAGCGTATCTAGCATGAAACCGAGAGGGAAAACATCCAGTAATTAAGGCTCTTGAATAGAAAGCTCCAATATATTAATCAAAAGGGAAAAGCTTTCATAGTGAAAAATCCAATAAACTCAACAGCAATAGAGAAAGCACTTTAAGCAGTCATTAGGTACCACAAAAACTGAAAAAACATACGAAGATAAAGCAGTAACATCCATACTTTAACCAAAACTCAATGACTTAGCACACATCTATGCTGCAATAGATGGCTTTGAGGCAGCAGACAGCCTGGACCTCTTCTTTGCTAAACTCTCACTTCGTCGATCCCTCTGTTCCTTCAATCTTGAGGCAAGGAGTTTCTGGTACTCAGCAGCCTCAGACTTGGCCTTTGCAACCCTCTTCTTCTTGTCTGCAATTCTTGCCCGCTTCCTTTGCAGGGTCAGTGGGGTGACAAGTCTCTGAATCTTGGGAGCTTTACTCACCTTCTTGCCTGCCAACACAACAAAACCAACAAGCTTAGTAAACCAGCAAACAGAACCAATCTGACATTACATTACAATACAACGCAAATAGATAACACTTTAAAAGTCCTAAATGTATCTGTTTTATTCAATTTGAGGAGATTTTCAATAAAACATCAGTTACTCAAAAAGCATTCCAACAAAGGTTTTCAAACATAAGAAAGTCAAAAAATTCATTAAGTTGATACATTAAAAGTGCATCAGCATATTATATCACATAACAAGGATTTGGACAAGTTCTGTCGCCCCAGCACATGGGCCTTGTTATGTAACCCTGGAGAGGAACCTTATCTATAAGATAGAACATGTTGAACCATCAAGGTGGCTCTACCATCTAAAAATCCAAAGCAGCAAAATGTGACAATCCCAGTACATGAGAATACCAAATGATACCAATTAAGAAACCTTACCAGTCTTTGATGTAAATGATCTGCGGTATGTGTTGACATACTTCCGAACATCATCGACCTTTGAGAGATTGAAGAGTTTACGGATCTTAGAAGCCCTCTTGGGACCTCTCATCCTAGGTTTCTCAGTGTCAGTCAATCCAGGAAGGTCACTTTCACCCTTCTTCACAATCACCAAGTTCAAAACCGAAAGGTCAGGGCTGACAATGCAACCACGAACAGACTTTCTCCTCCTCTCACCATTCCTCCTTCCATAACCACGGAAGCATGGGGTTCCTGGAAAAAATATTTAAAAGGTTTGTTAAGATGCAGGAAAGTAAGCTTCTACAAACTTCGGTCATGAATGCAAAACATATAGATATAACACGAGGGTCGCTCAGAACCTCTGTGTAGCAAGAGGCGAACACGGCCGGGGGTCAACACTCCCTGCTTCATTGGAAACCCTTGCTTGTCACATCCTCCCATAATCTTGAAGACATATCCCTTAAATTCCTGTTCACAAGTAAAAGTCATTAACAGAACTAGTAAATTAACGAAGGGTTAGGCAAATGAAAAAGAAAAGAAAGTTGTATACCTCTCCAAGAGCATCGCCGCTGACCTCCTGGGAGATTCTCTTGTCAAAAAATGCTCGCCTACAGTCACAACAGGAGGAAAAAATCAACTCTTTGCGCAAGGAAAATGGCTAATAAACTGAAAGTATCTAGAAAACTGCTAGTTCAAAATATACGAGACTAAATCTACATAGAATATGAATTACAATGCTAATACTCAACTGAATATAAGAGCCTAACGTTCTAAGCAAACTTATTCTTAATAAAATGATAATTTTCGAGAATGCCAGCAAAACACAAAACAAACCTAACAACCAGCTGTTTGGTTTAAATTCTAAGAGCCTAATAATCAAATTAAGCTGACGGTCCAACATAAGCATCTGAAATGCAAACCTAGCATTCAAGTAATACCAACTAAACATTCAAGACATTCTTAATCTTGAAACAAGAGCTACAGATTAATAATTTCATGATAACAATTGCAAAAGATGAAAACCAATGACATTTCAAGCAAACCCAAGTCAATAAGGACGTTACAGTTTGTGGTCATCGTCGATTTCGAGCTTCTTCTGGCAACCAGTGGTGGGGTTGGCGATGTTGAACTGCAAAGAAAGATTAAGACAGTGAGACACAAGAAGACAGAAACGGAGAGAAAGCGGAGAAAGGAATTCATGGAGGCAAAACCTTCATCTTGGCTCTCAGATGCGAGCAGAGGCGCTGCGGCTGCGACTGAGAGAGAATGAAGATGTGAGGAAACTATGCTCTCTGATTAGGGTTTTGAATGGCCTGAAAGGGCTCTTATATTTGGGGTTGGGGGTTTATTGTGGGTAGTTTGGTACGAATTTTTGGAGGGAGGCCCAAGCCCTACATGGCTGCTCATGAGAGTTGGGCTCACCTCCTTTGAAGTTTCCAAGCCCAGGAAGTGATACTATAAAACTTTAGGTGGATATTTTTTGTTTGTTTTTATTTAGTGGGGAGGTTTTTGAACTTACCTTGCGTATGAACCAGGAAATTTAAGATCATTAACAAGGCATTTCAAAATCATATAAATTAATGTTTTAAAATATGTGAAATTCCTTGTTTGGCAAACCTCAAATATAATGACACATAAATAATTAACCATTCGTCTATAAATCAAGTTGTGGAATTAATGGGGTATTACTTGGATTGACTCAAGCTTTTGTGTTCTTCCAAGTGATCATGGGTTCAAGCCCTCATGATATTTGTTTGTGAGTTTCTCCCATTCCCCTTCCTAATTTTGGCAACAACAAAAATCAAGGGTGGTAATATCATGTGTGATGTTCATAATGAGGTTGCTAATGATAAGGTGGTGGTAGTCATGGTGGTTGAGTGGTGGGGTGGTGGCGATGACAATGGAAGTGAGGGTGATTATGGTGGTCATGACAAGGTGACGGTAAAAGTGGTGGTGATAACGATGCCAATGGTGGTAGTAGAAATAGTCGTGGTGGTGATGGAACGACAAGGTGATAGCGGTGGTGGCAATAGTGATGGCAATAACAATGATGGTTAGATAGTAGTGGTGATGGTCATGGCCACACTAGGTGGCCTGTAGTCGAGACGTGTTTTTGGGGAAGAAAAAAATTCAAACCTATATAGCTTAATATATTAACCTATAAATAAATAAACACAATTTCATACATTACCAACACCAATACGCATAGTTAGAGGTCTTCCACGTTTGTAGTTGCTATCAAAGACGGTTCCATGTTCGTATTTGCAACAAAGACTATCCCAACACCAATAAGCATAGTAAGGGTTAAAGTCCTTATTAGCCCTAACTGTCCAATTTTAATCTTGTGCATTGATTTGTCTCCAACAAACAAGCATTATTGTAAATGAAAATCACCCTTTTGCTAATAATATGGCTATAATTCAATTTTTCTTGTGTGTGCAACTATTGTAATTTATATGATTTCATATATACTTTTATTTATAGAAAAACTATAGAAATTGTAAGTACCAAAAAAAAAACATTAGATTTTAAGCTAATAACTTCAGCTAACTCGCCCATTGAAAAATTCAAATAAAAAGATTTATTGTTCATGAAAACGAAAATGGTATGTTAAGCCATCTCAAAACCACAGTGTTAAAAGCCAAATTTAAGGTTTTTAGCCCGAACCCCATCTTTAATCCATGTATTGGAGAAATTATAGAGTGATACTGTATCACCACGTCAGCTGGTGATACTCCCACTCAAAATCTGCCACATGTATTTTTTTAAACAAAATTAAAATATATTTTACAACTAGACTTTGGCTTACAACTTTACCCTTCAACTTTAATGACCCTAACCCTTCCTCACAGGCTTCCCTGTGCTACGCCTCTGCTATCGACGCCACACAACCCTCTTCCCTTCCCCCACTCAGCCACCCACCCCGGCCTTCCCTCCCCCTCCAATATTCCCACCCCCTCTTTCTCTCCCTCTCATTTTCGGTGAAAAGTTAAACCCATTAATAAAAAAAAGCCAAAAATCTTTAAAATATGTGCAAACCCATTAAACATGAAACCATAAATCTTTATAAATAAAAAATCACTAGTGAAAGAAGGGAAGATTGACGTTATGGACAACCAGGAATTAATTGTGTTATAGAGCAAGTCATTGGGGCGGGGCCTGATGAAGGAAATCAGCCAAAAATCTCCCCCTTTTACATCAGATTCTTCTTCTTCCTCACCATCTTCATTATCAGCTTTCATTCAAGGTCTTTTTAAAAGAGTAAGAAGTGAAATTTTCTGAGATTATCCATCTTCTTTAACGTCAAGGGTGTCTTCAGAGATAAAATGGTAGAGTTTGACCGGATTTTGTTTATGGGTTTTGAGTCCTTTGACAATAGAAATTCTTTAGATTCATTAACTATGAAGACGATGAAGGCTGAGGTAGGTGGCGAGGGAGAAGGGAAGACGTGTGGTGTCGCAGATAGCAGGCATAGCGTAGGGAAGAAGACAGTGGACAGGGAAGACGGTGGGGAGCGGTTTGGGTGATTAAAGTTGAAGGGTAAAGTTGGTAGCCAAAGTCCAGCAATAAAATATATTTTAATTTTGTTTAAAAAATACATGTGGCAGATTTTGAGTGGGAGTATCACCAGCTGACGTGGTGATACAGTATCACTCTATAATTTCTCCATGTATTGCATAGGGCTAAAAACCTGTATGGGCACTAAGTTGGGCTAAATTTTGCCTAATGTTTGGCATGGACCGGAAAGAGTGGAGCCCACGGAGAGAGGAAAAAGCAGCCCACATGAAGCTATTGTTGGAGTGGGCCCTGCTTGACGCAACCGTAGATACGGAAAGAAGAAGAAGTGTGTTTCACGTGACGAGCCTTGGTTAAAAAGCCGTTGACATTGAACGACTCAAATTTGAAGTAGATGTTGGTTTGTTTTTTTTCAATTTCCCTTAACAGTAACATCATCCAACGGCCCAAAAAATTCCATATAGATTTCAATGAGAAAAAAATAGCAAACGGTCAAAATAATATTTTAATTAATCTAAATCTGATCCAACCCTAAAACTCGTTCCAAACTCTATAAATAACAATCCATTTGTTAAATAATCCACCAAATTCAATTTCTTAACCTTTTCACTTTCTTTGATGTTGAATATGGCCCCCAAAACCCCTAAGAGGTGTTAATTGGAAACCACAAGAATATGAGGCATCATGCAAAGGGTGTGGGTGTGTATCTTTGAAGATGGGGTGGTTATCAACCAAATGACACCTTTGGGTATCATGTGGACTAGAAGTTTTTGGAGAATAATCCGAGTAATGTTTAGATTGGAGCCTCGAACACCGGAAGCCATTGCTTCTCGATTCAAGATCATCAACCAACAATATTTTCTTTGGAAGACATGTTTGATTAAGGCTATTGCAAACCCTGCAAGTGGGTCCAATTTAAGCGACTTGGTTAGTATTCAACTTTTAAAGTTAATAATGTGATTTTATTTTCATGTTGTAACTTATCGCTTCTATTGTATAGCCTTCCCACGTGAATTAATTGTAAGAAGGAGATTGAGATTGAAGGAGATTGTGTGTTATTGGTTGGATAATAACTCTACTTAAATAGACAAGGTAATGAGGTTGGAAAAGAAGATGAGAAGGAATAATGATAAGATACAAAGAGATAAGAAATAGGATAAACAAAGATTCCCACCTAGTAAAATGGAAAGATGACAAAATTAGATTACCTACATGTCTAATCATAATTGAATGAGAGATAGGAAAAAATAGGGAAATATAAGGGAATCCAATAAACAGAGATGGACAAGAGTTCAAAACATTATTGAAAGAAGACAATAGGAGATGGAAATTCATTACATGCATAGGTTGTTGGAATTTTTGTGAGTATTTCAAGCCACAAAAAGAAATTTCATAACTCTCATAAAAAATAAAAAATAATTCATAACTTAATTATGTTGAATTTAATTTTCCAGATTTGGGTGTATTTTTTTTTCTTTAAAATTGAAATTATTTTGTGTATTTATTGTATAATATGAACTTTATAGTAATGAGTTTATTATATTATATAAGTGTTAATATCTTATTTGATTGGGTTTTAATTTTGCGTTATTGGTGTGGTCTTATAATTGCTTTCAATATCATTTTCATGTCGTTGGCATTTAAAGATTTGAATCCAAAAATAATTTATGAGTTTTGTTTAACCAATTCTTGTATTCAATTGCTATATTGATTTTTGTCAATTATAGCTATTAAGTTGTGAAAAAGGGGCATACGTAATAGCTATAATTGGATGAAAGGAGGAGCAACATCGGAGCAGCATGTTTCAAGCAACCTTTCTTCATTTTTCGCCTCACATTTTTTGAGTGTGTGTATCTTTGTGTTCCAATTTCTTTTAGCTTTTATTAAGGGAAAGATTCGAGCTGTTCACTCGATTCAAGTATTGCGAGTGTGCGCTTATGAGGGTCAAGGTTGTTGTATCCTGAATGATATGACGTCATACAACCTTGCTACACTGAGACATTGTCTCCAAAGGACGAAATCTACTTTTTAGGACAACGAATGACACACCTCAACCTAAAGCTATTATTCTACCCAAGCCTGAATGGAGAAGGATTTTCCATACGCTGAAAGATAAGTATGTTGTTGTAATTTCATTGGTTTTATTTAATATACTCTGTCAATATAAATTACAACTTTCTAATATTATTTTCATATGATATTTTGCAGGAAAGTAGCATCCATCATCAAATTTTTCCAACATAGGTTGGCCCATGTGAAAGAGAGATTGATAGAACAAGACCATAAAACATAGATAAAGAAGTTCCACGCGTGTGGAAGGGATTGAATTAGTTTAATTTAAAAATGTTATTATGTGTAACTAAGAAATTGGTAAATTTTGTTTTTTCAAATCTATTCCTATTCATTAAAATTATTCAACAATTTGTTTTAAATGTGTTACGTTTGTACATCTGTTTTTCTTCTTCCTAATTTTAGTATATAAAGCATATTGTGATTTTTTTTTCATGTCGTAATTTATCTATATATGTAAAGTAAAAGGTAGATAATGGTGAAACATTCAAAATACCAGAAAATGTCATTAATTAATTCAAATATTAAGAATTGAAATGATTAATTAAATGAGAATAATATGATAAATTCATATTTTTTTCATATTAAAAAAAATTAAAATTAAAAATAAAATAAAATAATAAGTCATATTTTTATAAAACATAACTACCATGTTATTTTTTCTCTAAAAATAAAATAAAAAATAAAACCAATTGGCACATGCTCACGCATATGCCAAAGGACTAGTTGCCATTATTGTATAGCCTACTCACGTGTGTTTGGTTGGATACATTATCAAACAGCTGGTCTGCCCCTTACAGAAAACTCAGGTGGTAGGTGGTAAGCCTTCAAAGCCTCATACGCGGCTCTGCCACTGTTAAACCGCAGTGATACTTGTTGGGTAAGAAATAAAATTGACCCCCACTCCCATGGGTGGTCGGTGTCAATTTTGGTTCACAATCTTTTTGTACATATCATTGCACAACTTCAAACCTACAAATGCAAAGCAACGTTGGGAAATTTATGGAGCTCTCTACACAATCTTTCAGGCATGAAACAGTAAGCATTTCAAACAAAGGAATAACAACTTGCTGCTCATGCCATAGTTTCTGATCATGCTCCACGCATCTACCTTCCCCAATTTCAAGGTTCTAAAAATGACTAAAAAAGAGTCATAGGCTAGCTAAAAAAAACACGGAATTTAAAACCTACAATCTTACCCAGAAAAGCCCCTTACATGCGCAGCAATTATTCATATTTGGCCTAATGATTGGGGCCTAAAAGAGCCAGAAGAAAGGCCCTGTAATTCCCAGATGTCTCTGAATGAACAGCATCATTCAAAGTCTTGCCATACTTCTTCCTGTACTCGGCCTTTATGAACTGCAAATCAATCTCAGCCCTTGAAACAATCACCCTCAAAAGAGTACTGTCATCTGTGCCCAAACCCTTCATAGCCTTGTGCAGAACCTTGGCAAAATACATCCCAGGATGCTCAGCGCAGCGCAAAATGGTCAAAAGGGCATGCTCAAAATACCCAGAAGTCTCCTTCTTCACAGCCTTCTCCAGTGAACTCCCATACATGCTATGGTAAGCAGCACTCACAGCAGCCAAATGGGCGCTGCTCCTCCCACTGAAAATCTGTACGAAGGTCTTCTCATCCGTCCCCAACCTCTTCTCCCCTGCCTTGAACAGAGCCTTGGCGTCGTACTCCACCGTCGCTCTGTCAACTTCTAGACCCTCATACCTCGGCGTCCCAACATAAGCAAGCAGCAAATTTTTGTGATCCCCAGAAGCCTGAAACGCGATATCGTGCTCCAGATAAACCCCAAAAGTTGCAAAGTAGATGTTCTTGAATTGCAGGATCTGAGATGGGGTTCTTGAGCAGATGACTTCGGTGGCTGCTTTGAGATCAACAACAGCTTCTCCGCCCAGAGCCTGCTTGATTATGGTGGCGTCTCTCGTTGCTGGGTCGTGCATCCAGAGCAAGACCGATTTCTTGGTGTTTCCGCTGAGCTCTGAGGAGAGGCGCTTGCTGAGCTCCTCATGGTACATGGTTTTGTACTCTTGCTTGAGGTAGGCTCGCTGCGTTGCGTCTCTGTGGGCGAGGATGTTGATGACGGTGGTCGTGTCGCAGCCAAACCCTTTGAAGGCGCGGTGGAGTTGGATTGCATCGTCCCTGGGAGAAGAAAGCACTGGTGGAATGATCACAGAGGCCATTGTTGTTCTGCAACTAAAATTGATGGGAATCAGATGAAACCAAGAAGAAGAAAGTGCAGAGCTTTGGAAGTTTTTGAATTGAATGGCTAGAGAGGCAGTTGTGAAATTCAAGATCGACACGAAATCTGAACACCTACGCCACCAAATAAAGGGGAGTTCTTATTATATTTTAATGAAATAAAGGGGCTTTTTCAAATAATTGGTAAATTGAAGGAGTTTGGAGGATAAGGCTGTAATTAGAAACCAAGGACAAGTCAAGACAATCGACTTTATTATATTTATTGTTACCGGTCATTGAGGGTCCCCGACATAGTGATGGCGTTTGAATTTTGCATCCAAAGCAACCCGTGTTGCATAAGTTTTCCCTCCTCAAATTCACTCACACGTTAGAATTTCATTACGTGAAGAGAGAGATATATACATAAAAATAATAAAACCGAAATAAGAATGGGCATTCAACGCTGTTCGTGTTGCTGAAGTTAAGTTTACCTGAAATTTACCCTGTGTTGCGGTTGGAAGTTTTTTAGGCATGCCATTGGGGGTCCTATAGCCTATAGGGCAGGCCACACCAACTAATTGGATTAAAAGGTGTTGTTCGCTTCACCCTGTTGATAATGGTACGGTTTGGGCTCATATTAAAACTAAAAACGCGGAGGAATTTTATATACCAGCCTTTTGGTTTTCAAAAGGAGAAGAAAGCTTCTATTTCATCAATGAATGAAGGTCCATTGACACCTTTTGGTCACCCCAATATCCCTTCCTAAAAGCTGTGGCCACTAGTGGTTGCGAATATATTTATCCCTAAATCGAAGTTCAACGTTCGAATCCCCTTTTAAGCATATATGTAAATAAAAACCATGCACTAGAGTGTAGAATATACCTAATGAAATGATACGAAAATGGAAGATTACTTGTCCTTACTAGCTTCGATGGGTGCTAGCACGAATCACAATCTCTTCAGCTACCGAATTGAACTTTCGTGCACGTACAGAAGGCTGAGGGGGATGGTGATTGTTCTCAAGCAGAGTCTTTAGAGAGTTTTTTTTGGGTATAGGGAAGGAGGAGCATGAAATTTGGCTGATGGAAAGCTTTCTCAGGGTGGCCTAATGCTATCCTTCTCCTCTTTATATTACAGGTTTTTTGGTATAGAGAGGGAGGAGCACCGCGTAGTTTTAAATCCAATCCGTGTTATAATTTGACTGAATTCATAACCGATACACAATAATTTTCCATTATTAGGTTTAAAATTGTTGAGTTGGGTTCCACCAACAACAATGTGGAGGGATCAGGGGTTCAGATTTGATCTGACATTGCAGTTATTAACACAACAGAGTAGAAGATACGACCGTTTTAAACAATCCCCACACCATCATTTTCTGATTGTCTTTAAGATTTGAACCGAAAGAAATAATATTATTATGCTTTACTCGGAGAAAACCTCAGAGTTAAAGAAAATACAAAATGATACATTTATTTATTCAGGGCCACGTATCAGGCCAATTCAAAAGAAGGAGCCTCACAAGAATCCAATACTCATAACTTCACAAGTAGAATTTGTATTCACATTTTAATTACTCATATTTGGCAATACAAAATCACCACTTGTTTCGATATCTTCAGCATCCAAATCATCAAGTTCCATGCTGCTGCTTCCGATGAGAGGCTTACGAGCTGCATTTGGTACCCCGACTGGTTTTCTTGCCTCTTGTATTATGGATTGGACTTCTTCAATGCTTTGGGATGGATTATTAACATCATGGGTCTGCCAGCTTCCTCCTTCCATCATTTCCATAGGTAAGTTCTTTACAAACCAAGGGTGGCTTTTAATTTCTGGGATTGTTATTCTCTGCAAACAGATATAAGCAGAGACCACAATGAGAAAGCTAAACTGAACCTATAAATCTCAACATGAAATGTGCATCCAAAAACCAGATATTTGCAATAATGTGGTGGTATTGATTGATTGATTAAGTTAAACCTGTGGTGGTGAAGTCTAGATATCTAGTAGTTTCAGCACCAAAATAAAAAACACATTACCTTTTTGGGGTCTGCTACAAATATATGAGATAAGAGATGTCTACATTCGATGGAAACTCGGACATTATCTGGAATTGAGTACTGTACGCTAAGTATCCGCTGCCATAAGACATATAGCATGTTAACTATAACTCAAAAAAGAACTAGAAAGTTTTTATATATGCACTGTTTCATCTCTGTTCCATTTTATTGGTGAAAAGTTTGTTATGCCACTAACCCCAATTGTTTTTCTGAAGTTTCTAGGGTCTTGAGGATCTTCAAAGGGATATGCTCCAACTATCATCACATATAAGGTCACTCCACAAGACCAAACATCTGCAATCTATAACCTCTAAGATAAGATACAAAAGATGCTTAAAGCAATAACAAACAACAGTGTCAATGAAAAGTCAAAAGATTTGGACTTACCTGTCCATCATATTTGCTTTTAGATAGGACCTCAGGTGCTATATAAGCTGGTGTTCCTACAGTAGATTTTGGCTGAGAATGCAATACTGACTACAAACAAAGTGAAGGAATTAATTACTCAAAGTCTCGATAACCCAAATCCTTAATGTGGATCCATACTCTAGGGTTTGTGGATTACCTTTGAGTATCCGAAATCACATATTTTTACACGGGGTGCTGTGCTGCCATCTAAGAGTGTGTTTTCAAGCTTAAGGTCTCTATGACAGATTTGCTGCCACAAATGAATTATTTCCTCACTACAACCGACGCTACCAAAGATCCCGACAGAAAGATATAGCAGTATACAACACATTAATAGAAGAGTGCCAAATTTCATACCATTGAATGACAATAACTAACTCCTGATATCAACTGCTGGAAGAAAAACCTTGCCTGATGCAAAAGAACAACAAATTTGCAACCCAAAAAAAAAAAGAGTTTCAGAAAAAGAACTAAAAAGATGCACCTCTTTAACAATTGAAAGTAAAAGAAAATCTGGAGTCGCAGGGAAAAGAAAAAGAAAATCTATATGGATTCCATTTTCACGGGACATTTCTAAATTACAAATGATACCATAAATTTCTCTACCCCTCCAAAGTTACTTTACCTCATCCTCACTAAATCTGCCAGCTTTGCATATTCTCCCAAAGAGTTCTCCCCCTGCCGCATACTCCATTACTATGGCTAGATGAGTTGGTGTCAAAAGGACCTGCAAGACAGAGACCCCAATACTCTTAAACGAAAACCTGTTTATCAGAAATAGGCCTTTGTAAAGACTATTTTCACTTCACATTAACAAAGACTGACAGCAAGTAGAGTCCATGTTTTTAACAAGGATACTTTAACAACACTTTTAATAAGTCCTACCAATTTAAGCACACTAAAGGCATGATTTTAGCTGTTCTGTCTTCAATCCAACCTCAACAGATACTTAGGCAATGCTTATGCAAAGTTGATTGAGAACATATTATCAGTATCTCTCAAGGGACCACGACAAAAGATAAGAACAATCAGCTTATGTATAAAGACATGCTATATGTTTATGGAAAATTCATTCTCAAATTGAAAACTGAAAACTGGAAAATTCATTTATGGATATCAAGTCCACACAATTCATAATCACTGACCTCTTTGAATCGAACAATATTGGGATGCTTCAATGATCTGTGGTTCATGATTTCCCTTTGCACATGTTCATCTATCTGTATCACCAAATAAATGGGAAAACAACCCAATACCCAGATAATAAAATTCAAAGAACCAAAAAAAAAAAATTACAGAGAGAGAATTCACAAAAATAAAAGGAAGATAAAAGAGGTTTAGGAGATGAACCAAACCTTCTGGCCTCTCTCAATGAACTTAACAGCAAAGAGCTCTCTGGTCAACTTATCTCTGACCAGCCTGGCCACCCCAAAATTCCCAAACCCAATATCTTTCATAATCTCATACCTCTCCATACTAGACCAATTAATTTCCAAAGTTCACAACAGCAATGAACACAAATTCAAACAGAGCTGACAACCAGATCATGAAACAGCAGCAGCAACATGCACATCTAAGTTCCCAGTGAAAAGGGTTGCAGAGGGCTGTGCACCAAACAAAGATAGCCCTTTTAGAAGGACAAGTGGAAAAAAGGATTGGTGTGAAAGATATCATTAAAAAGTCTTCACAAAGGCAGCTGAGGGTGAGAGGCCACAAACTCAAATAGTCTTTGACGGCATGCAGTGAAAGTAAAAAATGGAATTTGGGTTTTTTTTTTTTTTTTTTTCGTGAAGATTGGAAGTAAATTATGTCAAGCGGTGTGAAAGTTCAGAAATTTTTCGTATTAATTTGTTTCAGAGATGAAGATTTCATGACCCAAAAGAGGAAAGGAGAGAGATTTTATAGATAATGGAAAAAGGCGAAATGACAGTCACAGTGATTCGTATTTTGCAAAAACCATGTTTTATGCGCTTTCTATTGCTCCAGAGTCAAGTCAAGCCCACGTTTCTGGGCCACTGCGGCCACGCCCACTGTAAGGCGCAGCGTCAGCATGCAGCTGCTTGCTTTTCCAAAAATGGGTTTATTAAATTTTGCACAAATTTTATATATTTCATGCAAAAAGAAACAAGAGAATGTTTTTTTTTTGTCTCTCTTTGGGTGAAAACAAGATAAAGTATTATGCAAGTTATGTGACACAAACTACTATTTTGAATTCGCTATGATGGGTGTCTTTTTTTTAAAAGTGGTTTTTAACAATTGTTTTTAATCGATGGGTGTCTATTATTTAGACGATCTATCGATTTTTCGATTTGATTTATTTATTTTATTTTATGAACTTTTTTTTATAAGTGGTATGAGAGACGGGGGGGTTCGAACACAAGACCACAATTGCAAGGTAACTGCTTTTTACCATTTGGATTTGCCACTTTAGGAAATTGCAGCAATATTTATATTAAAACACATGCACCCTTTCTTTGTCAATCCAAATGCTCTGCTTGGCTTAAGCTGAGCCTGTGTGTATTTCATTAAGTTTTAAGCATTGTATGGCAATCCTATCAATCATGCAGTAAATAAAACTATACACTGGCAAAGTCAAGAAGGCAACAACAGCCAATGCCAGCATCATCAATAGGAGGGCCAAGATATGGTGCTCCAACAACCACCAGATCATCTTGCAGCTCTCCTTCCTCAAGCGTTGCATATCCTGCTCCATAAATTGGACAGATGACCAAATCAGCCATATGCAATTTAGAATTATAATTAAAATTGGATTGATATATAATTTGTTTTAATTACCAGGAAGAGAAGAAATAGGAAATTCCAAGAAATAAGTAGAAGGCCTGCCAAGCTCCTCAGAGTAAGGTGGAGACAATACATCCAAGATAGCACAGGGAGTTACTGCACTAAAAGAATGAATGTTCCCTCCACTTGTCGGAAATAGTACACTAGTCTCACATGGTGCCCTCATAATGCCATCTAAAACCTTGCCTGCCAATCCAACTGCGCCCACAGACAGAACACAAAATCAAAGGTTGTCTTTGCCAAAATTTATGTAGTAGGTTTAGCAAAATAACTGAATCCTGCAGCTTAATTTTTTCTCTATGAAGTTAATTATGATGGTTCTTACATGTTCTGACGCCTGAAGTAGTTCCTCCGTTGATCCAATCGTAAGCTTTAACATAACATGAACCATAAAGGAGTTTGCTAAAGACTGTCATTCGAGGGTGATCATGAAGGGGAAGTGTCGCTCCAGCCGGGAAACAAAACACGCCGATCTGCTCATAACGTTTGATCAATATGTTATGTTACCGGACTGTCAAATAAATGCAATTTTGATCGATGATTTGACAACATAATATATCTAACTGTCTGGTAAATGCGCAGGCTAGGGCAACTCTACTTACAGAGAAATGGTGACATTCATGAATGTGAATGTAAGTGATTTGGGAGATGCTTTGCCCACAGATCAGTCCCTTATCTCTCCTTGGGCTAGTAGATGGCGATCCACATAAACCAAATTCATCAATTCCAAAATCTATTGCTTTAAACGTGCCTGCGTGTGATAAAAATTTGAGCCTATAAATGTTTCAGTCCAATATAAACATAAGTGCAAGCATGAACAAAATGACTAAGTAAAAATCATACCCAGGAAATTTTTCAGCCATTGAACTTGTTGGGAAGTTGGGAGCATTTTCTGGGAAAATAAAAGATTGCAGGCTTCATACAGCGTTTGGATTTTGCTTTTCTGCGTTCTACAGTTGGTGTCCATTGCTCTTGATGATAGATTTTTTTGCACCTTTGTGGTAAATAAAGGGGTGAAGAGAGAGGACTTTTAGCACAAACTTTGGTCAACTAAACCAGGGGCTGGGGGCATATTTTTAGACATTTTCATTTGTTTTCAATGGGCTTGCTGCAATTTTCTATCTTGGGTTATATTTCATATCCTTAAAGTCACTAGAAGTTGTGAATTAAACAATCTGTGCACACAACATTTGCCCTACGTATAGAAAATAAATATGGGCTGGATTTAGGGTAATTAATTTCTCCTCTGGTTTTTGGTCAAATAGGATGCGGTGATAAAACCTCCTGATAAAGACTTGTTGAAAATGAATATTGTAGATGGGGCTTGTAAGAGCATGTCCAGCGCAGGAGGCCTGCCAGGGCAACAGGCCCCCTCACGCCAAGTTTGGACCTCCAGCGCTACCAATCCAGCCCGGGCAAGCCCAAGGGCAGATCCTGCTTGGCTCAAGTCCGAAGGCGGTGACGTTAGCGAGCAAAAAAAATTCGAAAAAAATTCAAAATTTTAAAATTAAAAAAAAAACCAAAAAATTATGGATGTTTTCCCTATAAATACTTAACAATTTTATTCACTTTCCACACCAAATCCTCATACAAACTCTTCTCCTTCCAATATTTGTAAATTGTAATCATTTTTTTTCTTGCATTTGTAAATTGTTTATATTTTCTTCCATATTTATTTTTTTCTTGCATAATCATATTATTTCTTGCATTTCTAAATTGTTTATATTTTGTTGCATATTCTTTTTCTTTTTTTTCTTACCCTTGCCCTAGCCTTTTGGGGTTGAACCAAAAAAGGCAATGCTACCACTATTCACGTGAATAGTGGCAGCTCTTGCCTTGCCTTTGCCTTTGCCTTAGTCTTAGCCTTAGCCTTTTAGGGTGGACATGCTCTAAATATGCCAGAACGTAAACTGATTTGTATATACAATTTAATTACTCAGATTTGGAAATACAAAATGACCACTTGTTTCAATATCTTCAACATTAGCAATATCCAAATCATCAAAGATATCCATGCTTTTGCTTCCCATGAGAGGCCTACCAGCAGCATTTGGGGCCTCTTCTGAAGGGTTTCGTGCCTGTTGTATTATTGATAGAACTTCTTCAACGCTTTGGGATGGATTATTTTCATCTTTGCACTGCCAGCTTCCGACTCCTTCCATAAGTTCGATAGGTAAGTTCTTTACGAACCAAGGGTGGCTTTCAATTTCTGGGATTGTTATTCTCTGCAAGGATATGTAAGTAGAGGCCGCAATGAGAAAGCTAACCTCAGTAGCCAAAACCAGATATTTGTAAGAATGAGAAGGAGAAACAAAACTCAAGGAAACTCCTCGTGTTAGTTAGCAGTACACCAAAGTTCATTGCTTAAGTTAAACCTGTGATTGACTCTAATTACCTTTTCGGGGTTTGCTACGAATATAAGAGACAAGAGATCTCTGCATTCCTTGGAAACTCGGATAAAATCAGGAATTGAGTAGTGTACACTAAGGATCCGCTGCCATAAGACACATATAGCATGTTAGCTACAACTCAAAAAAGAACTAGCACATCTGATCTAATTTCTGTTCCATTTTATTAGTCAAAAAGGTTGTAATGTCACTAACCTCAATTGTTTTTTTGAAGTTTATAGGTTCTTCAGGATCTTCAAAGGGGTATGATCCAACAATCATCACATATAAGGTGACTCCGCAAGACCAAACATCTGAAATCTGTTATGTCTAGGATTAGATTCGAAAGATGCTTAATGCAATAGCAAGCTACATAGTCAATGAAAATGCACAAGAATTGGACTTACCTTTCCATCATAATTGCTTTTAGATAGGACCTCAGGTGCAATATAAGCTGGTGTTCCTACAGCAGATTTTGGCTGAGAATCCAGTACTGACTACAAAACATAGTGAAAGAATTAATTACTCCAAGTCCGGTTAACCTGAATCCCTAACGTGGATCTGTACTCTAGGATTTGTGGAGTACCTTTGAGTGTCCGAAATCGCATATTTTCACACGGGGTGCTGTGCTGCCATCTAAGAGTGTATTTTCAAGCTTAAGGTCCCTATGACAGATGTGCTGCCAGTGCCACAAATGAATTATTTCCCTACTACAATCAACACTACAAAAGATACTGAGAGAAAGAAATAACAGCTTAACACATTAACAGAAGACGGCCGATTTACATACCATTGAATGACAGTAACTAACTCCTGATATCAATTGCTGGAAGAAATACCTTGCCTGATGCAAAAGAACAATAAAATTGAGAAAAAAAGAAGAACAAAAATGTATATGTATGCCATTTTCAGGGGACATTCAGAGATGCCATATTCTAAACTACAAATTTTTTCCATATGAAAGTCTCTCCCCCTCAGAAATTTATTTACCTCATCCTCACTAAATCTACCAGCACTTTGTATTCTCTCAAAGAGTTCTCCCCCCTCCGCATACTCCATTACGATGGCTAGATGAGTTGGTGTCAGCAGGATCTGCAAGAAAATGACACCCCAATACTTATGCAAAATATATAGAGAACATGCCATCGGTATCTGTCAAGGGACCAGGACAAAATATATGAACATGAGGCAGAGCAGAAGTAGAAAAGAAAGGAAGAAGCAGCTAATGCTATATATATAGGACTAAAACACATGATTTAACTGGCCTCTTTGAATCGAACAATATTGGGATGCTTCAATGATCTGTGGTTCATGATTTCCCTCCGCACATGTTCAGCTATCTGCATCACCAAAGAAATGGATCAAAACCCAAAACCAAGAAAAAAAGAGCAGATAATTCGATTTGACAAAAAAATGAAAAACAGAGACCTTCTGGCCTCTTTCAATGAACTTGACAGCAAAGAGTTCTTTTGTGAACTTGTCTCTGACCAGCCTGGCCACCCCAAAATTCCCAGTCCCAATATCCTTCACAATCTCATACCTCTCCATAACACTACACACAATGAACCCCAAAATGCACTCTCTTGTTGTCTTGTAAATGAATCCTTTTGGAGGGTTTAGGAGGACAAGTGAAAAACAGGGTTGGTGAGAGAAAATTGTCATAAATAAGGCTTGGAAAGACAGAGGCCACACACTGAAACAGTGTTTGACGGCATGCAGTTGGGTGAAAGTTAAAAAAAAGGATTTGGAGTTTTAGGTGAAGATTGGAAGTGAAGTTTTGTTTTGTCATGCAGTGTGAAGGTGGTGTCGAAGGCTCACTGATTGACTAAATGGAGCTACAGCCAAAAACCAACCTTGGCTAGGCTGCTTAAGTCGGCAACCTATCACATCAGCAGTTTGTTTTCCCTTTCACATTTCAGGTTCTACTTTGCGGTTCCTTTTTGAGATTTATACACTACTAATTTTTGGTACATTTCCCATGGACCCGGCAGTTGGTGCCATTGTCACAATCTTTTAGTTTCCAGCGTACAAAGAAAAAATCTACCTTCATTCTTCTGTCCAAGTGAGTGGATGTCTCGGGTTCATATGTCATTTTTGTCATGTCTCGATCAATTGTTTATAAAGTTGATTAAGAAAGGTGTTGGATATTTATGTTTTTTTTATAATACATAACACTTTATTTGTTAAGATCCAAAACTATATTTATTATAATTAGGTTTTACTAAAAGGTCAAGTAAAAGTCATGTTTATCACTTAAGAGGCATATAGAGTTCTATGAAATAGGAACTCCTTACAAAGAACAGTATGTTCTATTCCCTCTTCTCATGTCTTTCAGTACTCTAAGTTTCTGTATTGTCCCTTCTTTCTCTCATATGCTTTTGATGTATTAACTATGGTGTATGATTGTGCTGTTTTGGGGCTCTTGTTTAATTTACTAATTTATATGAGTATTTGTGAATATAACTAATTCAAATTTTCAATAAAGAGTTCGTCACATATCAATCAATTGTTTATGAAGTTGATTAAGAAAGTCCGAACAAATTAGTTAAAAATTTAGGACATAAACATTATTTCGGGTTAGGTTTGAGTTTGAGTTTGAATGCGTCGTCTCAAGTCGGCCCACAAAACAAATCATAATGTCTTAAGAAGACTCAAGTTTACTTCAAAATCAATCAAAATATACCGTTCTCTCTAAATTAGTTTTTAAGAGTGCCAAGTAATTTCATGTTAGGTGTAAGACCCACTTTCTTCAACTATTTTCAACCTTGTATGATGCCAAGTCATGGATTAAGTCAAATAACGGAACATGTACATGTCCCAGATTGGGAGGGGAATTCTTTGATAACAATGATGTTCTCAAATTAGCCTTGTTGATGATGAGTAGTTATGTAATGCTTTTTTTATTTTTTCCCAATCTAGGATGCTTACATCTTGTAGCCATCAAATGGTCGGTTAGCATTACTCAGCTACATTATTCTTTTGCACCACGTTCGGTGGCTTATCTTGGACTAGACTATTTCAATAAAATTGGACTAATATTCTTGTCTTTATTTAGTAAATTTATATAAATGTAGGGCTTCTTAGATCTAGGTCTGAAACGATTAGTTGTCATTGGATCTAGTCCTCGCGTTTTTGGTTTTAGATGTAGATCATTTGACATTTATTACTTCCATAATTTAACGCATTATGGACCCTAAATACATTGAAAATCTAAATTTAATGCATTATTTTCTTGCAATTGAATTCCATAATTTAACATTTGAATTTTTTCCTTGATAATATTCCTAATATATGGATAAAATACAATTTAATCAATAAAAAGTAAAGACCCACATATTATACCAATCAATAAGCACTCACATTAAATTATGTACCTAATATATAGGTAAATAGTGTTATTATTAGCAACGAAAAATACTTAGTGATAAATCATGTTACTTATAAGTTAGGAACATAAATTAGAAGACTACCTATAAGTTAGATACAAAAATAGACAAAATAAAATTGTATGTTACCTATAAAAAATAAAAATAAAGGTACATAAAATACTATTACACATTGTCAAAAATATGAAAAATCATATATATACCTATGCAATAGGCAATAGGCAATGTGACATAAATGATCATTACCCAATTCAAGTCATAAAGGGGCAACATTGGAACAAAAAAATATTTTAAAAATAAAATAATAAAAATATTACCTAAAAAGAACTTACTAATTTGATCAAAGTCATCAAATCCGAGAATTAAACCAAACTCCTCAATAGGAATTTGAATCTATATCAACTTTTCTAACTTGCTTAAACTCAAAAGAACTTACTTGAACTCGACTCCAGTTTAGTACACCCAAACCTCCAAAAGAGGCCGGGAGTCCATCTTGTGTGGACAAGAAAAGGGCAAAATGTGGACAGGCCTGTTAAATAGCCCAGACTGCCATTGGACATACTTGATATCAAAGCCCAATGGCCCTACCAAAATCTCCCCTTATTGGAGAATCCAAGATAACACTGTTTCAGACGTTTGAAATCCAAAAGCCAGCGTCTGCCAACTGCACATTCAAATAAAAAAGCGCACCTTTTTCCAGTTCAAAATCAAAACCCCGTGTTATTATTTGTGAAAAGAAAATAAAAGAAAATAAAAAGTCCCGTGTTTGCCAGCTGCTTGTTCTTCTGCACCAGCCAATTGCCAAACATGCAGAGTTGATCCAACGGCCCAGATCTCTCCTTCTCCTCCCAACGCAATTATCGCTCCACTACCCCCAAAAATAACACCCCATTTCCCCTCAAACCTCTCTTCGCCAGATCTCAAGATCCAATCCCAACTCCTCTTCCCCTCCCTCCCTCTCTCTCTGTCTCTCTCTGTGTGAACCCAATCTCACAAGCTCACCAACAATGGCGGCAACCACACCCTCGCCCCGTGAAGAGAACGTGTACATGGCGAAGCTCGCGGAGCAAGCTGAGCGCTACGAGGAGATGGTGGAGTTCGTCGAGAAGGTCTCGGCCTCCGCCGAGAAGGAGGAGCTGACCGTGGAGGAGCGCAACCTCCTCTCCGTCGCCTACAAGAACGTGATCGGCGCTCGCCGGGCCTCCTGGCGCATCATCTCCTCCATCGAGCAGAAGGAGGAGAGCCGCGGCAACGACGACCACGTCGCCATGATCCGCGACTACCGATCCAAGATCGAGACCGAGCTCTCCAACATCTGCGATGGCATTCTCAAGCTGCTCGACTCGCGGCTCATCCCTTCCGCCTTCGCCGGCGACTCCAAGGTCTTCTACCTCAAGATGAAGGGCGATTACCATCGCTATCTTGCTGAGTTCAAGACCGGCACCGAGCGCAAGGAGGCTGCTGAGAGCACTCTGTCCGCCTACAAAGCTGCTCAGGTATTTCACATTAGCTAGCTTTTCCCTATTTCATTGAGTTAGTGTTTCATTTGCGTATAAACTTGCTTGTTCCATCTGGTGTGCTATTTTAGTTGACTGTCTTGTGTGCCATCTTCACTGACTACCATCTCAATCTATTGCTAGACTGATGGTCAGCTCAGATGGAATAAATAGATTGAATTGTTGGAGATTTTGGCCAAATTTTCAGTATAGACCAAATTGTGTGTAACATCCCTAATTTGATTATTTTGTGGGATGCAATGTGTAGGATCCAACTGGTAAACAAAATGGTTAGTTCAGATTGTACAAATAGATCGAACTGTGTGCAGATTTTAGATCAATTTTTTTAGTGTAGATCGAATTGTTGGTAGAATTATGGATGGGAAGCTTTTGTTTATGGATCAATTTATTCTTTGATTCAAGTGTAAATTGGATGCTTTGTGTTTGTGTGTTTTCAGGACATTGCCAATGCAGAACTGGCACCAACGCATCCGATCCGTCTGGGATTGGCTCTCAACTTCTCTGTGTTCTACTATGAGATTCTGAACTCCCCTGATCGCGCTTGCAATCTCGCCAAACAGGTGATTGACTCTTAATCAGGAAACTGAATCCGAAATATTTTACATTTGTAGCATTTTCTAACTTTGGTTTTGATTCTGCAACTTCCACCAGGCTTTTGATGAGGCAATCGCAGAGTTGGACACTCTCGGCGAGGAGTCATACAAGGACAGCACTTTGATAATGCAACTTCTCCGTGACAACCTCACTCTGTGGACCTCTGACATGCAGGTATTATTCATATGAATCATATGGATTTCCCCTTCTCTCTGCTTTTTCTTGTGCAATTTATTGAATACTGATTTTGAATTATGCATTGATTTGTCTTCAGGATGATGGGGCGGATGAGATTAAAGAAGCAGCACCCAAGCCTGAGGAACCAAGCAGTGAGCACCTTCCATGGCTGCAATTTAGGGTTGAACTTCTCCTCTATATGTTTTTAATAGGAGAAGGTAACCCTGGCTAATTCAAGTTCTATTCCTATTCTAGGCATTCTTGTCTTCCCAATTGAATGGTTGACAAACTGGGTTTTTATTTTTCATTTATCTTTTTTTTTCTTCTTTAATTTTTTGCCTTTTAAGTAGTCTGTTTTCTCAATTATGTGTTTCTGAATTGGATATTGAAGCTTTGTGTCTCTGTGTTGGGAAAAAACATCTTGGCTCAAATATCCCATCTGTTTGATCTCAAATTCTCAGTATGCTTGGTTAATATCACATATAGTTTTATTTTCTCCTCATTTTGGGTTGTGATTTGTTGTTCGTGTAGACAAGTCTTAATCAACTTTTATAAAGTTGCATGTGACTTCATGATTGTGAAAGATTTTCCATTTCCTTTGAAAATGAGCTTGTCTGATTGGATATAATACATGTGATCTCGTAAGTAGCATCGAATTGATTGGTATATTTCAACGCCATCCTTCTTCTGTTTTATTATTTGTGATGAAATACCATAAAGTCCTTGTTTTGCTTCACTTTTTGGGTGGGGACAGCAAAGTTCTTTGACCGCCCATCTATCCTCAAGACTGAGTTTTGGTTTGGATGCCCTAGTGGGTACGGAAATCTGGGGCCCATCACTCGGCGTGCTCGTACTGAAGTGGAAAATGGAAATGGCGACATGGTGTTTTGTGTGTGGAGTTTTGGATCAGTTTGAATTTGTCTTGAATAATATAATCTGTTTGACTTAATCATCCCAGATCTTCGATATATTTTTAATAATCAATCGTATCAAGGTTTGATTGAGGCGTACGTATATCCACCATCTCAAACTAAGACTAGGGCATTTTCATCTTTGTTAATCAAATCGTCACTCTTGAGCTAATAAAAAATTATCAGCGAGGTAACACGTGTCGAGCTGATTCGAGTGCCACCGGGCTCATGTCTGTTCGACAGATTTCTAGCTTAAACCAAGTTTTGGAGCTGTGCTCTCAAACGCAACTTGTTTCTTTCCTAGTTTTGAGCTAACAGAATATGAGTTGCTCCCGAGCTTTTATAAACCATGCATAAAGCTCAATATTTATTAGCTTAATAATTTATCTGTGCAGTGCTTGTTATGGCCTGTTTTACATGCATGCATCATGCTATTTTATGTTTACACTCAGTTTCTGTCTCTGGACATCCTTATTTGAATATTTCCCTGGGCACCTGCTTTGTGTGCACCCGAAACAAATTGCTAAAGTCTTCTAAGAATAAATCTCCTTCACTCACTCCAACTATTTTTGTTTGGGCACCTTTCCCCCCTCCCTCTTTTTTTTTTCCTTCATTTTCTCTACCATCTACAATGAAATCTAGAAAAGTAGTATAAAGGATTAGCTAAATGTCAGCTACGATGATTATGAGGGGGAAAATGTGAGAACCTTATGTTTTTGGATAATTTCATTTCAGTTTTTGACATTGAAAACTTCTAAGTTCGCGACACGTGATTTGACGAGTGTTCAAATAAATTTAGTGTAAACAGAAATCCTAGTTGCATTAAAGAAGAAAAAACATCAGAGAGACCATCTTGGTTGAGTTATCACCAAGAATTTGTTTGCCTACACCTTGTCATAGGCCATGATTGATGCCTAACTTAATGTCCAATCATGACCTAACCGCCCATCTTAAGTTCATCTTGATTTAGACATGGAATGGAGAACCTGCTTGTATAGAAGTGGGGTTTCACCATCAAAAAAGAAAATAATATCCCATAGATTGATATAAAAATATTGTGGAGCATTCTGCAAAACATATGCACATGCGTCATTAAAAATGTACGCGTAAAATCAGTGTGATTTTAGTTTCAAAATATAACGTTGGTAGTTCACAATCACACGCAAACCTAAACTCATCGTAGATGTGTCTTGTACCCTACAATCAAAATCACTTGTTCATCACAAATTAACAAGTTAACACCTACGGCATTTCCTTATGTTATAAAGCTACAGATAAATACACCAGTAGAATGATGGTGTTGCACGGACTTATAACTTAAGTAGTTAAAAATATTTACATATGCATTTGAAGTCCTTTGTTTAAATTTTCCCTCCCCAGTATCACTTGTTACCAAAAAAACAAAAATTGCCGGTGTTCGCATCTCTTGCCATGGGCTCTTTCATGGGCATCCAAAACCCAAATTCAACCCACATCCAAGAAATGCAAATAAGATTCCTAGAATCTCATCATCCTTCTCAAAGAAAAAAGAGAACCCGCATCATCATCTTTCTCAAAAGTGTGATGTTAAATCATGTCATAATTTGATGGCTTCAAACAAAACATGTCACAAACCAAACATAATACATCAGGGGCACTTGTTCCCATCGTTAAGTGCAATGAAATAAATTTTGCTGCAAAATCTGTTGCCGTGGACAAATAAAATAAACCATTGGCTTACATTACAGATGTTTCCAGGGCAAGTGGACAACAAGGGAGAGAAGATTTTTTAAGTCCTGTAATCCATTGAACATTCTAAAGTGAGCATCTGATCTAGGAAAAGTGATGGGTAGAAGGGTTAAGTTCTTCTCTCCCCCTACCCTCCTAAAAAGGGATTGGTTATTTGAATTTTATCTATATCATCACTGTTTTCTTATAATTTTATTTGTCTAATGTCAAGATTCAAGTGACACCAAGAAAAATAAGGAGTTTGACCAACTTGGCTGAAAACAAAGGATAACCTTAAAACCTAAAAACAAGGAATTTGGGTGCCTTGGATATGGTTAACCTTCTCTATAAACAAAGACCTTACAACAAACTAATAATGGGGGGGCACATAATTATTGCTTGGAAGACTCACCATTTACTAGTAAACTCCATATTTGCTTACTTCATGTGGGTTCACAAACTTTTGAATATAAATTATTTGGGTCTACAAACAGATTACATTTTCATTATGGCTTGTTTTACCTAATCAACATGACATGGCACTAGATTTGCACCTAAGAAAATCTACTTCTCCACACCTCTCTGCACTGCAAAGCCCGCTAGAATCCAAACACAACTTTTTGCTGCACTAATCTCTCTACCAATCTACCTTTTGCATTCTATTAATTTTTCCATTCATCAACTTCATATTGTTAAGTTCTCACTTAACTTATTAGCTTAGCAGTTTCTAAGCTTAAAATAAAATAACTATATTTTTTTTGTACAAGCGATAGTTTAAACTACATACAGAAGGAGGATTTCTCTCACACACACACACATTACCACTGTGCCATGGGAGTTTGACACATGAGGACCACTACTATGCAAGACAAGGCTCTTTTCCTCTGGGCTGGACACATTGGCAATAACAATTTCTATTTAAAGGCACTTGGTATATGCAGAAGCCAAAAACTCCATAGCATAGTAAGTATGATGAGAAAAACAAAGCCTAATAAGAAAAATTTGATAACCCAAGGGCACTGGTTAAGAACCACAGCATAGTAAGGCTTCAAAACAACATTTCATGGCCCCAGGCTTCCAGCCAAAACATTTTTATCAATATCCACATAACTGGTCAAAGCGAAAGCATTTTTTTCTAAATTAGGCAACAAATTTTGTTTGAACATGGAATACAAAAACATTTTTGGAGTTTGATCAACATCAACTATACTATGTAGTAAGCTTAGCACCAATCTCATTTGTGGCGTCTTGCTACAATTTGGGAGCATAAAAACAAAGACCACTCTTTTTACCATTTGGGTTATTGAATATTGGCAAGCAAAATTGACCCAGACATTTTTTTTAGTACATGTGATTGGGGAGAGGGGTTTACACACAAATATTCGTTGGGGTGCCTGGAGATTTCGACCTTCTGGCCACATGAGTGGAGGTGGAAGAGCTCACTCGCCAGACATGTTATACCATCCATCCAATTAGCAAACACACATATAGAAATTTCAGTTCATAGAAAATGTTCACAAACTGAGATAATTCACCCAAAAAAAAAACTACAAAAGCATCCTTTAGCAACACAAATTCTGTATATATAACCCTTTGATTAACCCCCAAATATCCAATACCAGACAAAGGACAAACCTACATGTCTCTCATTCTCATATATCCCATTTACAAAACAAAGAAAACCTAATTTAAACCGGCAGTGAACCATTTTCCGTCCACCCACCGGTGATTGAATAAGCCCCTCAACCCAGAATGTACAAAGTTCTTGTCTTTTTTATAAAATAAATATATAAAAAAACCCCTAAACCCTAAAACGACAGCGTTTAGAGCTCGACTTACCTGAAGAAACGTTTAGAAACCTCTCCATCTAGGGCTTGGAACAGGCACTGTCGGCGAGAGCGGAAGCTGAGGAAACCCTAATTGATTTGGGGACATCAAAGGGTACGGTGACCGCGGCGAATTCAAGCACCCAAACGGAAGCGGTGACGGAGGCAGAGTGAACTGCGGCTGTGACGCTATTGCCGTCACCGGCGGTTGTTGCTGACTCGCCGAGGAAAGCATCCCCTGCTGCGGCGGCGCAGCCTGCTGGTTCTGCTGCGGCGTCTGATTGGTCCAGCGCGGCGACACAAGTGGGGCCAGCGGCGAGAATCCCGAGAAAGTCTGGTTTTTGTTAGCATCGACGGCTGAAATTGAGTTGTGGAGGTACCGCATGTAGGCGGAGACGGGGGAGTCGGCCGCCGCGTGTACGGTTGGGAAAGGAGGGAGAGGCGAGAGCGGGGTTGTGGACCGTCCAATGGAGTTGAAGTGAGCGGCGGCGGAACCCATGGGTGGAATGATGGAGTTGTTGATGGCGTTGGGGTTGGTGGGCGGGGCGGCGCATTCTAGCGAGGGAGGGGGACGGTTGCTAACGTGAGCGAGGGGGGGAGGGCGGATGCGCTGGAGCCGGGAGCTAATTTGGGGCTTGGGCGGGTGGACCGCCGGCGGCTGCGGGTTGGAGAAGCGGTCGTGGTGGGCGGGGGAGCCGGTGAGCTTCTGAACGACGTCGCGGAAGTCGTTTTTGTTGATGTTGTACACCGGAGGCTGATGTTGCTGTTGCTGTTGTTGCTGTTGAGGTTGTTGAGGAAGAGGAACAGGAGGAGGAGGTGTTGGATTTTCAAAGTTGGGTTTTTTAAGGAAGGTGTTGTTGTTTGAGGTTGTGGGTTTTGAGATCTTGTGAGAAAGCTTGTTGAGGTGTTTGAGGTAGCTATCTCTGGTGGAGCTGCTACTGCCACCACCGCTGCTGGTAGTAGCAGAAGTGAGAACAGAGTCAGAGGTTGAAGATGGACAGCTTTTATCCATAACAAACAACACCACAAAATCACATACAAACAGACAGACAGACAGACAGACTCTCTCTCACTCTCTCTTCTCTGTGAGAGATCTGAAATATCTCCCGGTAGATTGAATGGGTTTGAGTTGTTGTCCGAGTGTTTTTTCTGTGTGTGGTGGGAAATGGGGAAATGGGGAAATGGGAGATAATCTTCTTCCTCTGGTAGTCGGCGAGTAGGGACAAGACTGGACCATGTATATTTATATTTTATAAAATTTTAAAATATGGAATTAAATTTATTTTCTTTTTTGGAGGTTAAATTTAGGGGGGTGTATTCAATTAGGATTTTAAAAGACTATTTATGGATAAATAAGTCCAGTGGATTTTAAAAGACTATTTAAGAATGTAATGACTTATAAGATTTTTTTTAAAGATTTTTTATCTTAGGATTTTTTATGTTCGGATTTTAAAGATTTATATCATAAGAATTTATAAGATTTGAAAGGACCACATGGACTTTTTATTTGTACGATCCTAACCAACCATCTTAGTTGGATGATGAGCAATGTCTAGTTCAATGATGCACAAATTCTTCAGGAACAACCTCTACAACCCAAGCTTTCCAAATGATGGTGGAATTTATCCTTCCCAAAGGTTTTATGATAGGTATAAGGTTACTAGGCTGCAGACACTTGGTTCAAATAATGGAATGGAGCCATAAATATAAAGCCAATGAAAGTCAATTGCTTAAAGTTGTGGGCACTTGCATTAGCAATAACATAAACGGGATCAAATGGAATGGAACAATAAATAAAAGCAAACATTCAAAGTTACAAGAGTCAATGAAAAAGATAACAAATAAACACAATTTTATCAAAGAAAAGTAAAATTCAATAAAGTTTTCCCAATCTTTTAATAGCCAATTTGATGTAGCTTCATGTCCTCTTAAGTAGCATTTCTCCACATATCTAAAGCTGTGGTAGCCCTCCATGCATTAGCATTTTCTCGTTGCTGCCCTTGGGTTTGAACAAGAGGTTCCAAATTATCTTCTTCATTAACTGGTAATACTGAAGATGAAGATTTATTGCTGCTCTTGGGTTTGACAAAGAACACTAATGAAAAATATATATGTAAGACCATACAGTACATGATAGCCATAAACAGACAATAAACGCAAACCATATACGCAAACCATATATATATATATATATATACCAGTGTTTTCAAAGGCATGCCTTCGCGCGCGTCGGTGCGAGGCGGGAGGAAAACGCCCGAGGCGTCCGGCTATTTCGCAAGTTGCACGTTTAGCGCTGGGAAGGCGTGCGAAGGCGTTGCAAGGCGTGGCTAGGCGGAGCAAAGTGTTGCAAGGCGTTGCAGATCTGGAATTTTCTGAAACGGAAGAAATTGAAAGTCTGCAAAAAAAATCTCACGTGAAAAGTCTAATGGGTTATGGTGAGATTTTTTATAGGGTTTGGTATTTATACCTCCCACTAAAAAGTCACATAAATTCCTAATTAAAAAAAAATCCATCGAAATTAGCAAGTTTTTGAATACCAAAAGACTTTTTGTTACTTGTTTAAAGTCCTGATTGAATACCACTAGATTTGGACACCCTCTTTAAAATATCCTAATAGTCCTGATTGAATACCACAAGACTTATTTAGATTACTTAAAAGTCTTAATTGAATACCACAAGACTTATTTATCCCAAAATAGTCTTTTAAAATCCTAATTGAATACACCCCCCTTAGAAACTTTAAAAAATAAAAGATATGATAGGGTCCCAAATCCAGAACACAAAAGAACCGATGTGTCTTTGTCTCTTTCGCCTCTTTTTCTTCACTTAAAAGAAGAGAAGGGACATGACCCGTAATACAAGCCACGCATCCCTCCCTCTCTCTTTCTAATCTCTCACTAATCTTTTACTTAATCTCCGTCGAATCCCACCTTTCCTATATCTCACTCTCACTGTTCATGCAAACAAATTTTCATTCTAAATAAAATCTTGTTACTGTACGTACAAGATCGTCGTTAGATTTCTCATTTTTCTAATGTGTCATTATACTTCTTACGGTGTTCATAAATCAAGTTTTCACGGTCAAAAATTAAGAATCTCATACCCAAAACCAAATTAGGAAGGGTTTAAATGCTATTATTATCATTTCCATGTACAAGATAATCCCTTTTTTGGACGCAGCGGTTTGATTAGGGGAACCAAAAACAACACCTGCATGGCTCTATTTCCATGTTTTATATTTATATGAATTTAATGCTGTTGGGTTTTTTCCAACTCAAATAATAATGTTGGCTATGCTGGAATTGGAACTTTCTCATCTGGTCAAAATTGCCGTTACACTTACCTTAATAAGTTTGGTCTCTCATCCTCATCCTTTCTTAACTTCCCTGGAAAAAACAAAGGCTGAAAAAGCAGCACAACCTCTGCTGCGTTCTCACTAGCCCATGTCCCAAAATCTTAGCCCACCACCCTATCAGTCTGCCTGAAAATTCCCATTTCCTCTTTGTCTGGGGATAAACAGATAGCAAGCCTCCTTAAAATACGTGTAATCAAATACATAAAGACATTGGTTGTTGTTGGTTGCAGAATTTTACACCTCATTGCCTTCGATAAAGTTGAGGAATTTGATCATTCATATGGGATTTGCATGACTCATGGTCTTTTGCATGCATGGAGGCTTGTTGGGTTTGTTTTATGATTTGAAGTTAACTATTTTTAAACATGTTCTTCTTGTGCAAGTAGCTAAGAACTATTGTGGTCAAACAAAATCTAAAGCTCTTTACTTGGTAAGGGTGTTCTTGCCCGTTACCATTTTTTCAATCATGCAATTTGTACGGTAAAGGAGTAAAAGGTTGTACCAATCAATAATGAAATGGGGGGTACTTGATCATCGATCTCTCTCAATCCTTATCTTTTTCCTTCATTTCGTTTTTCGCTTGTTTTTTCATTACAATGTGCTTAGGTTTCTATATGTACACTAACCGTCAATAGTTAACAATTACTCACATATCCAAATATTTTAAGAGTCGACAATTGACCATTATTTATACACATTTAGAACTATTCTAATTTCATATAATACTCAAAGCTCAAGGATCTTTTTATAGCTCCATTGCCCTTTGAGCTTTAACTAAAATCAAGCTTTATCTCCAATTAGAGCTTGAGTCAATAGGGAGGAGGAGAGAACCAACATCTAATCATATGTGTAGACAATATGAATCTCCTTATCAAAAGATGTCACTTTGTCCATAAAAATAATAATATAATAAAAAGTTGTGTAATTTTTTGCATATTTAATTTCAATTTGTTATACCTTTGTAGCTGCCAAAGTTCTAAGATGGAACCTTAATCAAAAGACTGATTCCTCTTCTCTTATTTATTTATTCATTTTTATTTTCTTATTTTCTAGTTTTTCTTGTACTGGTCTAAATTTCTTGCATTCTTCTTTCTTTTTATTGTTAATGCTGTAAGTATATTGTACACGCAAATGATTGTGTTAGTGTGACTACTGGTCTAAGTTTGGTACTGAGGTGACTCCTTTAGTTAGAAAGTCATTTTCTAATTTACAACACATCTCAACATATCTTAGGAAGTTTGTTTGAAATTGTATTCGAATTGTAGGCTGTGTTACTCTCTATACATTACTAGTCAATCATTTGTTACATCACATGTTTCATTCATCGTATTAGATAACTCGACGACAACTTGACATTTATTAATTATGTTATATATGAATTAACGTGCAAATGATATTTATCAATTAACTCTTAATCTAATAATATCACTTTTTTTTTATGATGTTTGAAGAGATTTAAATTCGAATCCCTCTTTTGTTTACCGGTGGAGCCCCACTTCAACATGAAGTGGCTGTGACTCTCCCACACTCCAACATTTGATGTAAAATATATATTAAACTTATGTAAATTGGTGGGAAAATATTGGAAAACCTATATTGTTTGTCCCCCAAGTAATAAACATGTGTTGTTGGCTCCCCAAATGATAGATTTACATTTTTGGTCCGGAGAAATGGAAGCTAGATCCTCCACTGCATCCCTTGATAAAAAAACCACACACAACACACAGGACGACAAAATAAATTCCGTGACCAACTGTTGTGTATGAGCCCAACCTAATTTTATTTTATTTTTGGGTCAATAGCCCAACCCAAGTTAGTAGCATCAACAATTGAAAGCCCAAAATCGGCCAGCCCCAAGCACCGGTCTAACTAAAAAAGCCGACGGGTAGCTGAACTACAGCCATCAACTTATTATCAGTATAATTTTTTACTTTTACCACCGCAGTAACTCAGTTTAAACTCTCAGCTTCTAGACGGTAGACCTAACCATCCACACAATTCTCTCTCTCTGTCTATTTCTCTCTCTCTGCGCTTGGCGGCCTAGGATAAAACGCGAGAGCAGCTGAGGTAGATCGCATTCCATCAATGGCGGAGGCGCAAGGCGACAAAACCCAAACCCTAGCTGAGGTAACATTCCGATCATCTTCTTTATGTATCGAAATGTTACAATTTCGTTGATGGCAGTGGTCACCGATTTAGTTCGATCTAGAATCTAGATGCTATCACAAATACTTCATTTAAAGTGAAAAAAGTTTTGAAATTCTGCATCCAAATATGGATCTAGTTTCTGGTTTAATAATCTGTCAGTGAATTCTATCTATTGAATATACTATTTATTTGTTTTTAATTTCTGCGTTCTTGTACGAGTTTGTCAGTTTAGGATGATTAGTTGTGCCGAAAAAAGTTTTTTTAAAAAAATAAAGTATCATTTCTTGTTGATTTAATTTAAAGTTATGCAGAATTACGTGAAAATTTGATCAAAGGTCGCGGGCTGCGTTGTTGGAACATAATTGCTGTTTTGAACTCGACTGGATGTTCTTTTGGACAAATGTTATGCTTTGATTACCTATCTATGATATGCATTTCAATTTATTTTGAATATGTTACGTTGTAAAACCCTTTAACAAGTCAATTGTTTTAGTAGGATCTTTTTTAGGCCAGTCAATCAATTAGGCAAGACACACTGGGCTATTAAATAAATAAACAGTTTATGTGGGTATCCTGGATGGAAAAACATCACCTTGAACGACATGCTCCTAACTGAGGTGATGTTGCTGAGAGTGCTCACCCTCCTTTCCCTTTCCCAGACACGCCACCTACCGAGTTGTATTAAGCTTAAAAATTAATCCGCAACCTAGTTGTTAATGCCAAAAATTATTGCATCCTGCTGGTTGCTGTGCCCTGTGGCTGTTTTCTGGAGAATAATAGAACGATTCCACTCACTACATGCTTCATTATTTACGCTCCTTAGTTAGTCCTTTCTTTTAATGACATAAGATAATAATGGTTAAAGTGTTTTCCCGCATACTTTCACATACAGCAATACTCATTGGAGAAACCAGATGTAGCTACCAAACCTGTCGAAGTAAAAGTGGTTGAGAATCCAGCGACTGAAGTTGTCCCTGAGAAAGCTGAGGAAACACCTGCTGCTGCAGAAGAAAGCTCAGAAGTTATACCAGCTGGAGAAGAAAGCAATGAAGCCAGTCCTGCTACTGCTGGCATAGAAGCTACTGAAACCAATCCTGCCACTGAAGCTGCTGCTGAAGAAAGCAGGGATAGTACTGAAAACTCAGGTGATCAAGAAGCAGCTGAAGAGACACCTGCAATTAAGGTTAATCTGCCTATAAAATTATCAATAATTTCTTTTTGTTCTCTACCTTAGTGCATACTGTGTTATATCTTTTTATCTTTATTTGTTTGATCTATTCACTAACATTCTATTTTTGTGTCCAGATTGAGACAGCACCAGCAGATTTCCGTTTCCCAACAACAAATCAGACAAGGCATTGCTTTACCCGATATGTAGAGTATCATCGGTAAGTATACAGTGTCCCACCCACCCTCGAACACTCCCATCTGTTCTTTGAGCGCCCTTTACTTTATCACTTACATCCTATCTTGGTGCTGAGGTTTTTGACAATGTATTCACTATTCTGTTCCAACTATTTTCAGGTGCGTAGCTGCGAAGGGGGAAGGTGCTCCAGAGTGTGACAAATTTGCAAAGTTTTACCGTTCTCTTTGCCCTGATGAATGGGTATGTACTTTCAGTATTTTTTTTAGGTCCTAGAAACTGTAATGTTTGTCATTTCTATTTAAAGTATGGCCTTCTGCATCCTCAACATGTTGAATCATATTGTGTTCTAAGTTTAGTTTTGTCAAGTCCTCTTCTATTGAAGAAGTTTAGATTTTTAATTGAAGTTGTGGCAAATTGGGAAGAGGGGAAAACTGGTATAGCTTATAGCCTCTCTATATGAGGCATAGCTTTTGACAAGTAGGTGTGGGACTTAGGATCTGAACAAAAAATGGTTGACAAGGGCACTATCAATTGATACCTTGTGTAAAAATGAGGAGTTCTGCACAACTTAATAACATTTTACAGGACTAATTTTTTGCTGATCTTATGTTGAATTTAATGTTTTATTCTTGTTGATCTCTGCATTTTTAAATTTCACATCAACCAACATCTTTAGCCATTCTATTGGTACTTCATTAGCACTGGTACTTTTCTAAATGCATTTTATAATAGAAACAGAACCTCATTAATAAATAGTTTTCTAAATTGGATCACTTGCTATTTTCTGAATATTTGAGCATGGTTAGAGCTTTAATCCTATTCTGAGATTAGCAAAATATGAACTCTATGAAAAATAAGTGTTCCTATTATTTTGATAGTTTATTTCAACTTTTTCTGCCCTGGTGTACAAAAGATGTCGAGCAAAATCTTAAAAAAGTTTCGGTTGAGATGTTTTCTATGCTAGGACCATTGCAGAATTTTTTAGGGCTTTTCATTAATAGGCCCATTTTAGCATGACATATTATACAATTACCCTTATAGAGCCTATTTAGAGAGAAAAACCCAAAACTAGCCACTTTTCATTTTCTAATTGGTTCTTAGAAAATTTTAACACACTAAGAACCAATTAAAAAAGGACAAGTGGCTTGTTTTGGGGTTTTCTCTTCAATTAGGCTCTATATGGGTATTTGTATAATATGTCATGCAAAAATGAGTTTTTTACTAAAAACCTAAATTTGTTACTACTCTTTTCTTTCTTATTTAACACACTAAGAACCAATTAAAAAAGGACAAGTGGCTAGTTTTGGGGTTTTCTCTTCAAATAGGCTCTATATGGGTATTTGTATAATATGTCATGCAAAAATGAGTTTTTTACTAAAAAACTAAATTTGTTACTACTCTTTTCTTTCTTATTTAAGTTTTTGCTACTGGAAGAGAATATCACTGTATATTTGTGATTGTTTGTGAATGTTGTTAGAAAAACATACGAATGGTTCTTATATTTGAAAAAAAAAAAAACATTTGAAGGCAAGAGTGATTTGTAAGTTGTGTGTCTTCCCGCACTTTCATTTGCGTGTGTGGGATTTGAACATAATCGTTCATGCATATCTGCTTACTTGCTATAAATGTAATGTTGTATTTTGTTCAATACTGGTTTTCTAGTTGGCTGCTTAGCTGTCTGTCCTGTATCCTTTAGAAGTTAATGATGTTCCGGTTGTACTATTTGTGTGTTCCAGATTGAGAGATGGAATGAGCAGAGGGAGAACGGAACCTTTCCAGGTCCTCTGTAGACGGTGTTTGCATAAAAACCAAGATTTGGTTTGCTTTCAATTATTATATCCAAGTTTTTCTCCTATAGATGAGTTTCTACATTGAGAGTTGAACTCTCAGGGAATGCCCTATTTAAAACCATGAATTAATAAGAAATTTTGGCACGTCTCAGAATACAGCAAAACTGTAGCTCATGAAATGAAGTTATTGCTGTTCAGTGTTCATCAATGAAAAATGTTTTTTTCTTTCTTTTCTCATGGTAAATTTTTGCACTAGATGTTGTACAACAGTGTAGTTGGGGTTTTCTGATAATAAAGAAGCATTGCCTTGATGGATGATTTCTTTCTTTTCAACTGTGAATAATTCCAAGTCAGATTAACGTGTGACATGAAGATGTTGGTAGGTAAGGTTGGTTTTATGTATACGTTTTGAACAGCATAAACAGTAATTAATGATGGTGCTATGGCCATTGCATTGCCCAAGAATGCTGTGGCGTGGTTGTGCAGGTTAAGGGTGTCAGTCGGGCACCCACGACCTTGGCATCATGGTATCTACAACCACACCACCACCCCCTGCGACAGCATGGTACCGCTCCTTAGGGCGGGACAGTTCTACCATAAGGTGGATCGAAAAGACAAGGTGGTTGGTGTTGGGCAGATGAACAAACTAAATTTAGGTCTGGCCAACCATAATTTCCCAGAGAAAAATGGCAGGACTCCAACCATATAATTCACAAGCCACATACTGCTATAGACTGCTTATGCTCACAAAATAATTTTAAACAGCTAATGCGAACCCTAGATGTCATTGCAAGTGCAACAACATGGAGATTGCAACTTCGCCTCCAAAGAGAATTCAAGAAATGAACCAAACCATCACATGCCAAGTAATATGAAAAATAAACTGCATTCATCAGGTAGATAGAACTTAGAAGAGGTTCAACACAATTACAATTGTGACCAATGTAGATAAGTCTTGTACTCGTTAAAGACTACAAATTAACCAAACTTACTTTAAAAACCCTAAAATCAAAACCAGCCCTATAATCATGAACTCATGACAAATTCAATCAAATCAAAGCTTTGCCCACCAAGCCCCCTTTACATATTGTAGCTTCTAATTCTTCCTTAAGCCCTCTCGCCTCGAATTCTCCTGGCAAGTTGGATGTCCTTGGGCATGATTGTAACGCGCTTGGCATGAATGGCACAGAGGTTTGTGTCCTCAAACAACCCAACAAGGTATGCTTCGGCAGCCTCCTGCAGGGCCAAAACAGCATGGCTCTGGAAACGCAAATCGGTTTTGAAGTCCTGGGCAATTTCACGAACCAGCCTCTGGAATGGGAGCTTCCTGATCAGCAGCTCTGTGCTCTTCTGGTACTTGCGGATTTCACTGCGTCATATTCACAAACACATCACGATCAAAATTCAGCAACAAAACATTACGCTTTTACGAAATACCCAGAATCAGAATTACAGCACAAGGACAACTTAGGACCAAAATTCTTATTTCCAAAGAAACCCAGAATCAAAATTTAACAACTTTGTAGGCAGAGCCAAAGGGTAGGTTTTTCAATACGTACCGGAGGGCAACAGTTCCAGGGCGGTATCTGTGAGGCTTCTTCACGCCTCCGGTGGTTGGGGCTGATTTGCGAGCAGCCTGGAAAAAAACCCAAATCAGAATTAACAAATTTTTAAAATACAAAACTGATAAGGGGAAAAAACTAGGGTTTGAAGGGGTTATTTACGAACCTTGGTGGCAAGTTGCTTCCTTGGAGCCTTGCCTCCGGTGGACTTGCGAGCAGTCTGCTTCGTACGGGCCATCTGTAACCACAATTGAATCCCAAAAATCACAACCCAATTCGATTCTATAAAACCCCAATTTGAAACAAAATCTAGGAACCCTAGTTTCCTAATTATAGAAGCAACCAAAAATGAAATGTTTCAAAGAAGAAAAGAACATAAAAAAATTACAAAAAAGGAAAAGAAAGATTACCTTTTGGATTTCTTAGATTCAAAGAGTCGAAGACGAATTTTTGGGTTTTGGGAAAGAGAGGAAATTGGGTTTTCAGAAAACAAAAAGATCAGAACTTTGGGTACGAATTAGAGGTTGCACTGTTTGTGCGTTATATATAGTGCTGGTTCAATAACTCAACGTGACGGCGGAGTCGCGGGCGGCCACGTTTCACATTTACTGTGTTTGTCCCGCTGCCTAATCGGACGGTTATTATGTTCGCCTCTTGTGTTTTTTTCCGACCCCTAATCGACAGTTCAGATGTTGCCTTTTGTCCGTGCCACGGATTGTAAAACTATAATAGTCGCTTCCTATTGGTCCAAAACCAGTACACTCTCTCACCCGAGATTAACAAATTATTCCTACCATATAAAATTTATTGAATGTTTTTAATTTCATTAGCCAACTTAATCTGTCACATTAAAGGAAAAAAACTCAAATTATGAGCAATAGTTCTTGAATTTGTATCGTATAGTCTTTGAATTCGCAAAATGGTGGTTGTAGCTACCCCTCTATACATAAGTCAGCCTATCACTCTATATAAAAAGAAGGCTGCCTACTTACTTAGCCATCTTTAACCCCACACACAAGGAGTGGATAAGGAATCTACTAAGCCCAAAAAATAGAACAAAAGCCTCCAACCAGCTGACCCAAAAAGAAAAACAAGCCTCCACCCAGGAAGCAAGCCAAGCCAAACAAAAAAAAAAAAAGCCTAAAAGCACGAGAGAACCAAAGAAGAAGTGACTCTCTTCCTCTCCAAAATAGTATCAATATATCTTTTAGTGGGTTCTTCGATCTTAGTAAGTTTCTCTCTTTATTTTTATTTAATTTTCAATTTTAATTGTTATTGTTGAGTTTTTATGATTTAGGGTTTGTTTGTTAAATTTTGAATCGCGCTAAGAGTGATAGGAAATTATTTTTGAAAAATTGTAAGTCGAACTATGCGTGATGGGAAAAAAGTATCCCACACTAGCGGCATGGATGCTAGTTGCTTTAAGAAAAAAAAAATTAGTCCACCCCTAGTAAAATTCATGGATCCATCCTTGTCCTCAACCTCGCTTATGTTAGCATCATTGATTCTTACGTTACATTTTCTCTCAAAATTATGGGCAAAATCATGGCCGGTCCATTAATTTTGAAGGCTCAGGGCATGATAAAAATTGAGGCCTTTTATGTTCAACACTTACCTCATTTTGAACAAAAATTAAAATAAAAAGTTTAAAACTAGGTGTTAAGTTTGTTAGTTCATGTAAAAGAGGCCCACTATAGAATTTCTCCTATATGAAAAATAAAAAAATTGGGCCAATTTTTTTTCGAATAAAGCCCCGAAAACATTAGTCACACATAAAAAATAAAAAATAAAAGGTTTTTTTGTTTTGTTACTATAACTCTTGGGTTAAAAGGTTTTATAGGAGGCCCCACTTTTTACGTCCAACCCGCACACCCTATGGGCCGGGCAAAATAATATTTTCACGTTCCTTATGCTAGGAAAAACACTAGCAGTCCAAATCTCCACCCTCCCCCACCCCAACCACAACCATCGACCACCCATTCTCCGAGATATGTTCAATCACCCACCTCCTCCACCAATTCGATCTACCCATTCTCAAGCAACATACCCAACCCACCCATCCTCAAGCAACAAATCTGATCTAAACCTCCACCATATAAAAGTCAAACAAAGTAGGGAAAATATTCAGATATGTTTGTATTTGCTCATATATTATTCTTCTCCAATATTGAGATATTTATACAAGTACAAAGATGTGTTAACCCTAAATAAAATAGGAAATAAATCCAAATTACAATAGAAAATAAATATAAATTATAATAGGAAATAAATCTCAATTATAATATGACTAAATAAATGGTAAGTAATTAAAATCCTAACATAGCAAGGAACTAAAATCCTAACTAAGTAAAGACTCGCTAACACTCCCCCTCAAGTTGGGCAAAGATATTTCACAGGTCCAACTTGACAAGCGAGTCACAGAACACCATACTTGAGAAACATCAATTGTAGAGAAGGTCTTTTAGTCAACCACGAGTGAAACAAGTGACAAACTAAAGCAAAGTTCACAAAGGAAACACAAGAGCAAACCCTAAAAAATAGGGCACATAGTAGAACATAGAAACCTTGTAAGCACGGCAATAGGTAAGGCAAAACACAGAAACCCTATGAGCACGGTAGTAGATAATTCAGAACACAGAAACCCTGTGAGCACGGTAGTAGGTAAGGCAGAACACAGAAACCCTGTGAGCACGGCAGTAGACAAGGTAGAACACAGAAACCCTGTGAGCATGGCAGTAGGTAAGGCAGAACACAGAAACCCTATGAGCACAATAATAAATAAGGTAAAACACAGAAACCCTGTGAGCACTGCAGTAAGTAAGGCAGAACACAGAAACCCTGTGAAGAAATAAAGGCATCAACATTGGGCATAGTGATGAATGGCTGGGTGGCGATAGCGGCAGCAATAACAAGGTACGCTGCAGTGACGGTAGCAAGTAGACAGCGGCGGCGGGCGAGGATTATAGGCTAAGTGTATAGTGCAACATAAATATGTAGTGTTTAGGGTTAAGGTAGAGACGGATCAGAACATGGCAACATCAACAGTGACAGAAGCCGCAACGGCAACAATAAATTCTTCCATATAAACTTTAGCTAATCCATGCAGACACAACTTCTCCTTACTCCCCCTCTCCCCTGGAAGAGAAGGGGTAGTCGGAGTAAAGAAATAGACAATACTTTCATGGGAATACGTCAAGGTAATGAGGATAGGTCAATAAACATATCCCTTTCACTCCCTCTCCGCCCCCCCTTCCCCCTTCCCCCTTGAAGAGTAGGGGAGGAGAGTACATAAATTTCAAGGAGACCGCAAGCACATGTCACAAGAGAACTAGGCTCTGATACCAAGTCAAACAAAGTAGAGAAAATATTCAGATATGCTCGTATTTGCTCATATATTATTCTTCTCCAATATGGAGGTATTTATACAAGTACCAAGATGTGTTAACCCTAAATAAAATAGGAAATAAATCCAAATTACAATATAAAATAAATATAAATTATAATAGGAAATAAATCTCAATTATAATATGACTAAATAAATGGTAAGTAACTAAAATCCTAACATAGCAAGGAACCAAAATCCTAACTAAGTAAGGACTCGCCAATAGTAAACCACCTCGAAGCCACATCGCAACACCCCAAACCTACCCAAAATTGATCTCCCCACCCAATCACCCCCAATCCAACGCACACACCCGATGCACATACACAACACCCACCCAACCCCAACCCCTCTCGCCAACACACCACCTCCCCTACCCTCCCCTATTTGTCTATCTAATATTGGTTTGGAAATAATTTCTATGTCTCTATTGTGAGATTAATCTTTGCTTGTGGTGATGTGAGTGGTGGGTTTAGGTACATGGTGGCAGTGGGAGTGATGAAGCTAGTGTAAGTGATGGGGGTTGTGCTTGAAATGACCATTTTGTCCCTAAATTTAACAAAAAATGTAACAAATTTGACAAGACTAACAATATCATTGTTTTAAATTTACAATTATATTATTTTCTTTTATTTATTTTTTGTATTTACAAGTTAGTATTAGGCTATGCACTCGTAGGATTATTTTTGACATTATATATGTGATCCTTTAGTAAATCACATAAATATTTTTTTACAAGCTTTCAAATTGAACACTAAAACGCAAAATGTTAGAGTTTGGGAGGTCTATAAATATATATAACTCATATTTTCCAAGCATATAAATATATATATGTGTGGGAACAAATAATCGCACGCTAATAATAGGGTGCCACAGTAAAAGGGACGCGAAAACCAGACGCACATCTTATCACTCATTAATGAGGAGCTAAGTAATGTAATCGTTTAGAGTTGGCAGAGGTTCATTCCTATGCCAAAATTGATAGGAGTGTGGTTCCTAATTACTGTAGCATCATTAATCTAGGAGAATATTGATCGGTGCATAATTACATAAACCAAAATAGATTCAGCTGCATCCTCAACTTGTGATACTCGCAAGTGCACGAGCCGTTGGTAGTTTAGCATATGTAAGTGCGAGGTCGATCCCACGAGGATTGATGATAGATTGATTTAATTCAATTCCCTGTACAAAAAAAGAAAAAGAAAAAAAGAAAGATAAAGAGAAAGTGTTTCGATTTGATCTAACTGTGAAATATAAGGTCTAGGTCAGATGATGCTATGAAGTTGCAGCCATACCATTCTAAATCAATGATACCTTGCAGATCAACAAAGAATGCAACCTTGGTATGTTCTTAAGTTAATCGTGTTCCTTCCAATTCTTCCATTTCCCCTAACCTTAGCATTTCATTATAACCTTGTGAAAGACCTAGCTGATCTTTGAGGATGTATTCATGGGTGCTGGTATGTATGAGTGTATCTGTATTCTTAGTATTTGATTCCCTTCTTGAGATCTAACCAAATATTGTGCTTCTATTTCATATACTCATTATGCTTGTTTGAGAGAATAAAGTCATAGGTTCTGAGTGATTGAGTGCTATATGTGAGAATTAGAGTTGAAGCATGTTCTTCCTTCAAGATTTGAGTATGTGTACTTTGAAGCCGTGTGCCTTTGAGCTATAGCTTCCACTTTACACACTTATTGATCATCTATCTTGGCAATTCTATAGTATTGGAGGTATGATTAAAATTTTCTTTCTTTAGTTGTTTTCAAAGTTAGTTTTCTAATCTTTTGTTTTGTAGAGTCAGTAAAGCGTTTGTGGGTATCGTTTCTATTAAACCCTCAGGAGACACAACTCCTCCTACTAGGGACGCCTAGAGGTTTAAAGGCTTGTTGCATGCGCTCAATGCAATCGAGTTACCTACGAAAGTGGTCTAATAAACTTCTCGTTTTGTTTTTATCTTTGTTTTCCTTTTGTTTTACTTGAGGACTAGTAAAATCTAGGTTTGGGGGTATTTGATCGGTGTATAATTACATATCTTTTTATACCCTTCTAACTTATGATTTGATTATGTTTTTGAGTTAAACTTGTGCTTTTAATAAAGTTTGTGTATGTTTCAGTGTAATAAGGTTGAGACTCATTACATGCATTTTGAAGACAAATTAGCTCAAAATAGTGTCTGCAAATCATTCAATTTCACGGATTAACCTGTACTTGCTCAAGAAGAACCAGATAATGAGCCATATATCATTGGAAAGATACGGAAGTCTAGTTTCTGTAGCATTTTACGGTTCATGATTCTGAGTCTTCTAGAGGAAGTTATACATGATTTAGTAGATCAAGGTCAAAATTCGGCAGCATCTGCGTTACTGGGCCACAAATGACATTTGAAGGTCTTCCCAATTTTTCCTTGAGTTGGGCTACATATGCTTGGAAAGATAAGACAAAGGGCTTGAATATCCATATTTTTCCAGAATTTTATGAATATATTAACAAGCCCAAAACGAATCCAAAAGAAAAGTGCAATGCATTGTCATGCATGACATATGCATGATGAAATGCACTATCTAGTGGGAGTTGTTGGTGAAGTGCACTATCTAGTGGGAGTTGTTGGTGAAGTGCACTATCTAGTGGGATTTGTTGGTGAAGAGCATTAGCCAAAAAAAAAAAGAGTTTCTAATTACAAGTGCTATCTAGTGGGAGTTGTTGGTGAAGTGCACTAGCCAAAAGGATGAGTTTTTAATTACAAGTGCTATTGGCATAGACCATATTTAATTTAGAATTTCAACTCCCCTAAGCCTATAAATAGTGAGTTCTCCAAGCTTGTAAACACACCCCAAGGGGGGGAGCTCTCAAACATTTCTCTAGAGCTCTCATCCCTTCTCTCCCTCAAATTCTCTTAGTTTTCCTTTCTAGTTCTCAATTGTTGTAATAAAATCCTTTTGCTAAATGTTTCTTTGAGTTGTTCTAAGTTCTTCTTAACTTTCCATTGCTATGTAAATTCTTTCCTTTAAGTATTCAAGTTTGAGTAGTTTCCAAGTTTCAATTATGGTTTTTGTTTTTATTCATTATGCTTATAAGTTAATATGTTAGTTTGAATGATTGATCACCATTAAGGCTTGCATGTTAGCTATCTTGGTTTGAATTAAGAGTAGACACCATGCTTTAATTCGAATTGAACTATGAATAGGAAGAGTATGTATGGACATTCGACAACAAGGATTATATACATGCTTGGTTGTTTAAAATGTTCTTCTATGCTTAATAGGTTCCTAATGCTTAATTTAGGTTAGACAACAAATGATCAAGTTAGGGAATTAGGAACACAAGGTTAGGACCAGACACCATGGCTTAATCATACTTTAGCTAGAATCAATCCGTTAATCTAAATTGAACTTGGGAACTTATTCGCTTGAGTTAATTTCTTTTCTTTCTTTCTTGTTTGATTTATTTTCTTTCTTTTTTTCATTTCTGTTTTGTACAGGGAATTGAATTAAATCAATCTATCATCAATCCTCGTGGGATCGACCTCGCACTTACATACGCTAAACTACCAACGGCTCGTGCACTTGCGAGTATCACAAGTTGAGGATGCAGCTGAATCTATATTGGTGCAGCTGAATCGACGCAACAAATATGCCCACCTATTTTAGGCAAATATCTCACATGTCCCAAATCAAACAGCTAATTGACTAGACGTGTAAAATTACAGGTCATAACTCCCCAAATTAACGCCAATATACATCCTGTCACGACAATAAACCAATCACTAATGAGTCATATAAAAATCAGACTTCCACTACGAGAGGGAGGTAACACTCCATTTACCCAAGAAACCCTACTTTTTCTTGTCTTGGAACTAACTTAGGCTAGAGAAATTCTTTGGCTCACACCGCACCAATGTATACAAGGATTCATGATTTTTTTCTCTATTAAATTATTTCCCACAATATGAATGTCTTACAAATAATTTTGTGTTTCAGTCAGATTGTGACCTAAACACACGGCAACACATAAATTTTGGGGGATTTAAGAAGTTTTTTTCTATTTAAACCCCACATTTCTCTTAGTTCACCCCAATACTTAAATTATTAAGATGTAAGTTTTATTATTATGTAAAAAGACAAAAAAGGTCATCCAACTTAATACTTAACCCTAATACATCTATACACCCCCCCCCCCCCCCCCCCACAACTCTTCAAATTAAGTTTAAAAAAAATACAAACTCTTCTAGATGGCAATGCGCTGACAGAGTTCTGAGGTGAGATTTTTGTAACAGAAGGATGAGAAGAACCATAGTTACTTACAAAATCCATCAAAGATATATTATTTTCTTTGAATTGAAATTCATTCCTTTCAAAGATAGGAAGCAACAACAATTTATAAAATACACGAGCAGAAACAGAATCAGTCAAGATTCATTTATCGATTAATGAAAAAATAGAAAAAAGAATAAAGGTTGAAACTTCTTAGAAGATTGCTTGCTCTGTTTTATATGATCAGGTACCTTCTCTTTTCGGAACATGGGAACAACGCTTGTGCACCTCATTCTTAGATACCTGCAGTTCCAAAGATAAACTCTTTAGCAGTAAGCACTGTTGGAAAAACTGCAAATCTTTGGAGATGCTTTTAGAAAAAATTCAAAGAAATTGAGAGGCACACCGTAGTTGGAGTTCTTAGAGGAGTCATGCAGTCTTTTGATGTCTTGGAAGAACTAGCACCAACTCTTGAATTTTCAATCTTCCTGTGAGTGTTGAAGTCAATCTGGAAAGTTCCCTGATGGGTGTGAAACTGACTGACTTGTGAAGTGATTTGGGAGTTGATCTTTTCTTGTCCTCCAATTCTGTTGCCGGCTTCTTTTGCGATGGGGTGAGAATATTATCCTTTCTGGAACAACTAGAAACTATGGGTTTGGCTGGAAAAGATGGGACCTTGGGTGCTTTATGATACGCTAATGATGATTTCGAGGAAGTAAAGAGTCTTGTTTTCTTCCTTTTTATGGGTGTCGAAGCTTCTTGATTTGAGCTGTAGCTCTGCTGAAACAACACTTTGTGCAGGTATTATAATAAATATTTTCTATGTACCCATTGGTATTACCAGTGAAAGCAGCTTCTTTTTTAGTTGGCTCTTCGACCCCCTTTTCCTCTTCCTTTTCTACTTGTTCATTGACGACCACTTCAGATGTTGGAACCAATGCACTGCAAAACTCAAGGAAGAATCGGAAGCAACAACAATTTATATCAGTTTGAAACTTGAAGGAATTCTTTTAAGGTCAATTATTCAAATGTCGAACAAGCCACGTGAAGTTTTTCAGTGTAAACATGAATGGGCTAAGCTTGCGGACTTAAGAGTTAAATTGTATGTTCATGCACTTGAAAGCAGACAATGAATAAGACTCTGAAATATCATCAAAAAATTAATTTAATATTTACTATTTCTCATGCTTAGAACGTATTTTCTTCTCTAAAGGTAGCTTGTGAGGTTTAAATAGAAAATCTCTTTTATTTCTTATTTTTTTAGCTTGGGGTGTATTTAAGGGTAGTTTGGGAAGATAGTGGGGTTTACTTAGAAATTGTGAAAATTTAAAGAGATTTTCTATTTAAACCCCGTACTTCTCTTTGTTCACCCCAATACTTAAATCATTAAGCTGTAAGTTTTATTATTATATAAAAAGACAAAAAAGGTCATCCAACTTAATAATTAACCCTAGTATATCTATACACACCTCTCTCTCTCTCTCTCTCTCTCTCTCTCTCTCTCAATAACACCCAAGTGTTAGAGTTACAGTTCTTGGAGAAAGGTAAAACTGTTCTCTTTCTCTAGAAAGTATTAAATTTCGGATTTGGAGTTTCATTTGTCTGTGTTTTTTTGTCTGGGAACAAAGAAAATTGTGGGGTTTAAATAAAAAATATCTTTTAGTTCTTATTTTTTCAGTTTGGGGTGTATTTAAGGGTAGTTTGGGAATATAGTGGGGTTTTCTTAGAAATTGTGAAAATTTAAATTAAAAGTTGGGGTAAACTTAGAACATGGGGTGAACTAAGAGAAGTGTGAGGTTTAAATAGAAAATCTCAATTTAAATTAAAAGTTAAGGTGAACTTAGAACATGGGGTGAACTAAGAGAAGTGTGAGGTTTAAATAGAAAATCTCTTTAAGAAAGTTGGGTCATATTTTATTTTGCAAAATATTAAGGTTGAAGATAAATTAGTTATTTGGACCAACCAAAAAAAAAAGAAAGATAAATTAGTTTTTTTTTTTTTGAAAAAAAAAACCGTTCCTTTTTCCTCTCCAAGCACTCCTTTTGTGCCACCCACTGAAGCAGGTTCGCGGACTCTGTAGCTAAACAATGGGTTTGGGCGGGACAACCTTACAAACCCTGAAGCTCGCTACAATTCCTACACCTTCTTCTTCTTCTTTGCGTTCCGTCTTTAAACCCTTATCCCAGAGCTTCCTCTACCGCCATAGCCGTAGACGACCTGCACTTCAGCTATTCTTCGTCAGAGGTCTTTCAGCCCCGGCCGCACAAGCCACTGCCACCGCAACACCAAAAACAACCAGCCCAGATGAAAATGGTTCTCTCATTTCACAACTTAGTTGTATTTTGAATAAATTAGAATTTTCTTATTTTTATTTTTAGTTGATATTTTGTTTTGGGGCGATGTAGGTATGAAACAGCAATGGAAAGCAGCGATAGACTTCAAGTGGATAAGGGACAACAAGGACGCGGTTGCTGCCAACATAAAGAAGAGGAATTCCAATGCCAATTTGGAACATGTGCTTGAGCTCTACCACAAAATGCTGAATCTTCAAAAGGCAATTTTTTAACTTTAGTGATTGATTTGCTGAATCTTCATAAGTTTTGCAGACATTTTGAATTTTGATTAAAAATTTATAGCTTTGTTGCTTTAATCCCATGATGGGTTTATTTTATGTTGCGCAATTGGCTTTAGAGTTATTAGATATGGTATTGGTAGTTTGAACTTGGACTTCATACGTGTTTTAGAAAAGTGGTGTTTTGTTTCTCAATTTTATATAGCTAATTGTTACTCCCAGAAAGCAGGAAGTTGAACGGCTTCGCGGGGAAAGGAATGTGGTGGCAAACAAGATGAAAGGGAAGTTGGAGTCATCCGAGCGTCAAAGACTCATAGAGGAAGGTATCATTGGAACATTCATTGTGCCTTTCTTTTGTTTATTAATCTGTTGGCCTGCTTCTTGATTGATTTTTTAGATTTGAGTTAATCTTTCATCTTTTGCATGCAGGAAAGAATCTCAAGGAAGGGCTACTTTCTTTGGAAGAAGACCTACTTAAACTTACTGATGAGCTTCAGCAAGAAGCACAATGTATACCAAATATGACTCATCCAGATGTCCCGATTGGTGGGGAGGATTTTTCAACCATAAGAAAGATGGTCTTTCTCTGTCTCTGTCTCTGTCTCTGTCTCTGTCTCTCACACACACAAACACACACACACAGAGCCACACACACACACTCAAGAGGGAGGTTTTGTAGTCCAGGTTCATTCTGCATTCTTCCTCATTTTCTATGCGCTTTTGTAGGTAGGCACCCCACATGAGTTTAGCTTTCCTGTCAAGGATCATCTTCAACTTGGAAAGGAACTAGATCTCTTTGATTTTGATGCTGCGTCGGAGGTACTCTTTTTGTCTCATATAATGTATTGAAGTGCCTCAAGGTGTATGGTAAATGAAGCAAAGCATGCCATTTTATTTATAATCTTAGCATTTAAATAGGACTTTGTAAAGAGTTAAAGATATATTTTTGGGAATCTTGCTGGGATAAACTGGAAGTTTCATAAATCCTCTAGGTCCTCCTTATATCAAACTAAGCCTTATTCCAAGGTTTAAATGGACATTGGATCCACTTTACATGGAATTGGGTTCTTTTCTATGCAACTAAGTTTTTGCTAATTTCTACAGGTCAGTGGCTCAAAGTTTTACTATCTAAAAAATGAGGCAGTGATGCTAGAGATGGGCCTTATTAACTGGACGCTCTTGGAAGTCATGAAGAGGGGCTTCACACCTTTAACAACCCCAGAAATTGTAAGATCCTCCATTGTTGAAAAATGCGGTTTCCAACCCCGAGGAGCAAATACCCAGGTTAGTTCATACATTCCTTTCTCATACTCTGCTTGAAATAAAATGCTGTCTTATCTCTTGCTAAATATAAACAGGTCTATTCTATCGAGGATAGTGATCAATGCCTCATCGGGACTGCAGAGATTCCTGTTGGGGGAATTCATATGGATTCTATTATTGCTGCATCGTTGTTACCTTTGAAATATGTGGCAGTTTCCCATTGCTTCCGTACTGAGGCAGGCGCTGCTGGTACAGCATCAAGGTAAATTATCAGCACACTATATATCTTTTGTTGTCAGTGACCTCACATTTTCTTTGCAGTTTATATGAACTTCAATAACTTTCTTAATCTATTTTACTATTTTAAATTATTAATAAAATACAACAGCTATTTATATATATATTTTTCCGATAAGAACACACTTTTAAAAGTAAACAAAAGAAATTACAAAAAGCATGACAAGTAGTTAAATGCAACAGCTTATGAATATATAAGCCCAAATTGTTCAAAAGGACATCTACCCTTTGGCAACTTATATCCCTGTAACAGTCCAAATAGGCCAACATCAGTAACATGCTCATGCTTTAGTTCTCCATTCTACCCCACCTGAAGGTGGTGGCCCTTCTATTACCCAATGAACAGCAAAATCATGTGCGGTGTTATATGCCTTGAACTTTCACAACATTTTATTCATGCTCGATTGTGATAGGGACCCACTGGTTGGCTCTCTCTTTTAATCAATGTTTATTATCTATTAAGAAGAATTTAGGAGAGGAATATATGAATGCTTGAATCGATTTCAGTCTAACTGTGGGTAGATTTGGTTTGTAAGTGACAGATTTGAAATCTTGAAAAAAATGTCTTCGGCGTTGCTATCTGAAGTTCAAAATATGTCATGGTCTATTGTCTTGGGCATTTTAGTTGTACTCTGTTTTTGTGGACAAGTGAAAGTTTGTTATCAATTGTATTAATTTTCTAAACAAACAAGTGGTCCAAAATTGATTTTTGTTATAACTTCTGCTTTAGCAGTATCTCCATATTGTGGAAGGTTGTTTACTAGTTCCACTTAACTGATGTGTTTTAACCACCTTTTAAAGATTGATCTACCTACTTTGCATTTGTCTTCGGCACAGGTTATACCCAATGAGGTTTTTGTTTCTCATAGACTTGTGTGCATGCAGAGCATATTCTATGAGACATTTGGACTTTGTCCATCATACAATAAGTTGGTTTTATTCTGTCCAGGGGTCTGTACCGAGTCCACCAATTCAGCAAGGTGGAGATGTTTATATTATGCCGACCAGAGGAGAGTGATTTCTACCATGAAGAGCTCATAAGAATTGAAGAAGACCTATTCTCATCACTAGGATTACATTATAAGTGAGTACTTCTACACAACCTTCTGATTGTCCATATGATTTGGCTTTTTTATGTTATTGGTAATGTCGAGTTTCTTTACAGAACTTTGGACATGGCATCTGGGGATTTAGGTGCACCTGCTTATCGTAAATTTGATATTGAGGCTTGGATGCCTGGTTTAGCGAGATTTGGTGAGGTATTGCAATGATTTCTCTCTATCACTCTCCCTAAAAGAAAAAAGAAAGAAAACTTGCATCTTGGTTTCATAGGCTATAAAATCTGCTTGTTTTTTGAGATGCAAAAGATATATGGGGTCATTGTTCAGTAAGCTCTTCTGAAATCTTCTGATCCTACATGAATGGTGGACAGATATCAAGCGCATCAAACTGTACAGACTATCAAAGCCGTCGTCTTGGGATCAGGTTTCGTTCTTCAGAACCAGCACTAACAAATCCTAAGAAGGGTAAAAGCAACCTTGCTCCACCACAATTTGTTCACACATTAAATGCAACAGCCTGTGCAGTGCCACGAATGATCGTATGCATACTTGAGAATAACCAGCAAGAAGATGGTTCTGTCATTATCCCCGAGCCATTGAGGCCCTTTATGGGTGGACTTGAGTTTATACATCCTAAACCTAGATAGGATGGTGTGATTATTGTAATCTTTTTGTTTAAGGAATTGTTGTGGGATCATTCTTTTGGTTACAAGATCTTTCATAAGAGGGAAGGGAGAGCATAAGAAAGACAGCAAATGTGTTGATCATTAGTTTCTTTGGAATCTTTTGCACCAAAATGAGGTGCACATTATATAGTGTTTTGAGTTCTCGTCATCGGTTGCAGTGAATCGCACTCTGTGGAATCCAATTTTTTGTTGTTGTTAGGATTCAAACCAGCCCAGCATGGTTGAAGTTTTAAAGCAGTAGAGTCTTGGCTGTTGGGAAGTTCCAATATAACAGCAATCCAACAGAGGGAGTTCCATATTCAGTGCAGTTGTTCATCAATCATATGCATCTCTCTCTCTCTCTTCAACTAACACCACACTGGTTGTGAAAATGTGACATTACACAGTTTAAAAGAGAGAAGTAAAAGGAAAACAAAAATGGAAAAGAGAGATGGTTTCCTTAACCCAACAACTAAAACACCAATAATAAGCTGAGCGGCTCAAAGATTCACATTGTTAAATTTGGGGGTGGAAAATGACCATTGATCTGAAACTGCTGGTAAATATGGGACATACAATGTTGTACTGAAACTGCCGGCATTGGCAGTAGGTACCACAATAACCTCTTTAACCTCATTCTTGTTAATTTTTTCCATTTTCATAACATTTTAGCTATCCGTGGGTCAAACAAACGAGTCTCTATAAGATTGTTGCAAGAATCGAAGGTTGACTAGCTGGAGCTGGAACTGCTCTAGTGAGTGTTGTGATCTCTCTACAATTTGAGTTTGCTGAAATCTACTTTTTTGACTGGATAAGTATACGCCTCATAATTGATTTGTTGTCCCAAACTACTCAGTTTTGTGAAAGTAGTGATCAGATCAACCTGAAAGAGAATTTTAAACCAACAGTGAGATCTAAAATGTTAACAAAACCATGCAGACATATTTCCAGATTTGCACTGACCTCATAATCTGTTTCGGATACTGTTTCTCGGCTACGTTGATATTTCTGAACCCATGGAAAAACTTCAGGATCAGCAGCTAATAAGGTTTCTGTGGCTATCTGATCAGGACCCAAGAATGCAGACAGAACAGCTAGCTGGAAAAATAATAATATGCTAGAATCAATAATCATTAATAATGACCCCAAAAGTAGTGCAGAAGAAGTTCCATTGCTACAAGAACTACCATTCTTCTTCATCTAAAGTTCACAAGTTCAACCATGGAGTGATTTTCTTGCGCTGCAAGTCTGTTTGTTTTTAAGGTTCATGGTTGAACTTGGTAAAGAAGAACGATCCTAACATGCAATTGCAGCTGTATAAGTAAAGAAATTTAAAAAAAACCTGGCGGGGTCCCAAGCCAAGGGCAGAGAACTTGTCCTTCAATTCCTGCACACTTGCTTTGTCCCACTGGGGAACCCTTCCCTCTGGATCTGGCTCCTGGGTATCGCTCCGTCCAAAATTCCTTTCAAACAAGCCCCACTGTTGGCACAAGAATGGTTGTATGCATTACATGCCTTAACCCATAATTTCCTATAGTGAAGAAAATTAATGCAGCTAATTATATGTATGTATGGACCGCTGATAAGCTTTATAAACAAGTATTCCTACATCAAATAAATTCCCCATGCCAGCTGAGCTTTACTCAGGTGGTAAGGTTGCGATGAGGATGGTCCTAGGTTCAAATCTTGCTAAGCAAAAAGTGGGGAGAAAGAAACTTGCACATTTTCAAGTTGATACAACCAATCACTTCAAATATAAACACCAGTTCATTTGAAAATGCATCAATGCAGTAAGAAGAATTAATATGTCAACACAGTTTAAGAATCAACTCTACCAAACCTTTAACCCATGATTTAACTGGCATGAAAAAAGCTAGTTTTATGTAGTAGAGCCTAATTTCATTACAAATTCACTGACTGAATCACAGAACTTGGCTAACTCATAAACAAAACTGGAACCCTGTTTTGTTTTAGAATCTGATCCTGGAAAAGGGAAAATAAAATAGAAGACATCCTATGTCTCTGAGGACCATCAGGTTGATCAACTGACAAAGACAACTGTGAGGGTTATTTCTCAACTGAACTTTCATGTGAGAATCATTCTCAAACACCATTTTCATAATCAGCTGTTTCAGGCTGAAATCACACAAAGAGTACCATGTAGTATTGATACTAAAATAATTTCATCTAATAATTAATTCAATATATCAAGAACTTAAACACTGACCATATAAATTATAAATCAATGGTTTCAATAACGACCTAATGGTATTTGGAGTATCTGTAAACAAGACAAATGGAGAACAAACCTGACCATTTGAACCATATGCAGTGTATAATAAATTTCCCTTCTCTTCATTCCCTCCACATTTGCGAATTGCAGCAGCAAGAAAGGTTTGCTTTGTGGCACTTTGTGCTGTATAGAATGAAGGAAACTGAATTATAGACCATGGTACCAGTTTATCAAACAACCCCCATATGTCATTCAATGCCATGTCAACGATCCGTGTTTCAAATATTGTGATATTGTACAACCTGCTAATTGGATCAGATCAGCATAAGAAATGGGTCCACCCTTGGAATATGAATCAATTTCCTTCTTTGCTTCTTCTATGAAATTCAAAGCAGCAGTGAGCCCCTTGTTTTCAGGTCTGCTTATCTCTGAGCTTTATGCAAGAAAAATTGGAGAAGAAAGTGAAGGTAGCTTTTGTACAAGGTTAAAAACCAAATTGCACAGAGAAAAGAAAGGATAGAAAAAGAAGAAACTGAAACTGCAATGCAACGATTTCATGCAAAGTTCACGTTTTTAGTCCTTTTCCAATTCAGTTGTAACACTTTAACAATATCAGAACTCGTGCCTGGTAGATCAAGAAGCTAGTAAAATGAAAAATCAGAAGAATAAACATCCTAAAATATCATCCAGTTGCTTTGGGAAAAGCATCCTTTTTATGATCATAAACAGAGAGTTGTCTTCACTTTAAATTGCATAAAGAAAGTTAAAGAGAGTAAAAATGAAGTCCCACTTCAGTTTGAATATAAGATTACAGGAGGAATAAGGTTACACTTCAATGAAAAAATCATATTAAAGAAAATCCTGTGCATAATGTTTACCTGAATCTGATAGATCCATTTGGTCCCCCAGATTTTGAAGCCTAAAACATTGATCAGAAATAGGTAAGTATTTTGTATTCCTCCCTCAGTAATATTTAACCAAACAAAGAAATATTATGGTATTCACAGGGCAAAGTTTTTTGTCTGACCTTATCATAAGTGATAGCATCATTCAGTGCCAGAGTTAGTAAGGATGGGATAATGTCTCGATTTGCCTGAAGTGAACAGGAGATTGGAGAAAATATCTCATGAAGTTGAAGAATGATGAATCTAAACTGTGAATGGGGTCTAAATACAGCATGACTATCACTAACATTTACCTTTATAGCTTGAAAAAGGGTGTCCTTGATACTTGCTGTTTAGAAGGGAATAGGCATCTGGATCAGCATATTGTAGATGATTCAAGTCTAGCATTGGAAACAAGCATTCAAAAAACTTACAAAGAAATTCAGAACGCTGTCTGCGTTGTATCAGATCAGCAGCCTCAGCCACTTCCACAAATGTTCCTGAGCTTCTTATCAATTCCTAAGAAGATATTACAACTGGCAGAAACTCATCATCAATTCACTCTAATTTATGGAATTCTACATTTATTAAATTGAGCTGCATTTTAATGATAAATATGGATGTCGTTGCTCATAATGAAAATTGGGTCTCTGCCAGAGCTTAATGAAGTAGATACATTATTTTCACAAATAATAAAGAGAAGAAAGCTCTCACCATGCCAATGGTGGCACCAACACATTTGAGAATGTCCCTCCTATGAAACCTATCGTCATTAGCAGTATCAACTTCAATTTTATTACAACGAATTGTAACCTGAAATTCGATATCACAAAACCTACAATCACTACTCATATAAGCAATGTCAAACAACTGGGTTCAAATAAAAACAATACAAACGAAGAGCACTCTTCTGTCATTTAAGAGCAACCCATTTCTCAAAAGACGTGTAGAAATAAGTACGTACCATAGGCAAAAAGAAAACTTACAGAAACAGTTGGGTATCTGGAGCCAGAGGTAGCAGCAATGTTGAGAGGGACAGGAACAAGTGGAAGCAACGAAGGGACAGTTGATAGGAAGGATACCGCCATTGCCTTGTTGTCTTTGAGAAAACTTGAGAAGCTGTCTAGTCTGTAGTTTCCACTTAAAGAGTTAAGGCTGTTCTTCAAGTGTGGAGACTAGGAAGAGGATATTAATGTGGGCCACTGTCGTGGATAGTTTACGTGTGGCTTATGATATTGTGTTATCCTATCTTTAATGCCTGACTGGGATCTAGATATTCGTACCCGGCAAAACCAACCCAAGTCGACTAACAACGATGTGGAAGATTATGGGTTTACAAATTGTAATTTGCTTTAGAAATCCTGCCAGACAGACGTTCGCGGTAAGGGGTAAAAATGTCATTTCAATTTTTCGTCTATTGTCTCAGCTCATCAGCGAGAAAAACATACTTGTCACTGGTGTATGCATCCTTTATCTTTCTCATCACGTGACCTAGAACATAATCAGAGATATAGAACCCAAATGTGAACGCATGATACCTAAATTTTACTCCAGGTTGGTCAGTTCCTATTCAAATTTATCATTTAGAGTTTTAAACAGAAATAACAATCAATGCTTTCACTTTTATTGCATCGAATGTCTATGAATACATGAAGACTGCTTGTTACTTTGTAAACAAACAATAACCCATTTTAGTATCCCCAATGAATCATTCTATCTAATTATAGAAACTTAGCAAAGCACACAATAAGGATGCCTTGGTTATAAAAGGAAGACCCTCTCTCTGGCAATTCATTCCCCGACCTGTCTTGCATTTTGCTCTTCAACACCGTGATATATACAAAGACTTCGCGTCGCTATGCATACAATGGCAACACCAACTTATAAAGTTACAATAAATTGCAAAGAATGATAGTGTCACCACCCTACCAGCACAGGCATCTTTGTCAAGTGGAATCATTTGCAACATCTGAGAGGATTAAAGAGTTGTTTGCACTGGAAATTCTTTCCTACACAAACAATCTGGTAAAGGGTTCTCATAAAAGGGTTCTTCTGAACGTAACTTTTCCTTGCCCTTAAGTCCTGCAACGGGACCTTTTCTCTTCCGGGGTGAGCCTTGCCTGTGTAACCACCATCACAAAAGTTACGACAAATTGGGTTTTACCCATCATGCAATAAATTTGAGAAAAATTAACATTTATGAATGTTTTACAATTCACAATAACCAGAAATGATATTGGTTGGGCTAAAATGATTCTCATGGAACTTCAAAGCTTTTGGTGAGAAATAACATACCGTTTCCTATGTATTTCAATAACTCTATCTGATAAGTTTTTGCCTTCCTCCAGAGTTCCCTGCTCAAGTTTGTCAAACAGACCAACAAGAGCTTTTCTGATGAACAGAGAGAAGCATAGAAACAGATTCAGAATGCAGCATTTATAGCCATAGGATGGTAGTGGTAGTTCAAATTTACATATATTCGGAAAAGAAGTTGCCTTGCCTGTCAGGAGATATTGTTTTCTTGTGTCCAAGAAAGCGACGGTGGCCTTCAACTGCCCTCGCCATGTTTCCAGTGTATGAAGGTATAAATACACCACTTTCAACTGAAACAATGTAGTCAAGCGCAGCCATTTGAGATGCATGATTGGTAAAAGGTTCAAGCTCCTCAACGGATGCCAATGTTTCCTGAAAGTGAAGACCAATATTGGACAAACCAGCATTTCAAAATAATCCATATGTTTACATTTTAAACACCCCCACCCATCTCCAGAAACGACACACATGCAAAATGATTTACAAAATAACAGTGGAATTTTTTAATTAACCCCCACCCATCCTCATTCAAATGAATTAGAGAGATACATAGATGGTTGATTTGGACTTTCACGAGTTATACCAATCTATGCTGACACTGTACTCATTCTCCCACCCTCCCTCACCACTTGGGCTAGCACAAAGGGCTTCTCCTGATCTATTTTATTGAATGACATTTCCCTTCCTCCACTAAAAATAATAAAATCCAAATGGATTAAAAATACAGCAGCAGAAGAAAGACACCATTCACTTTCTTCATCTGGAGCCCAATAGCACAGATCCATCACAGTCAACAAAAGTTAGTTAAGGAGATTAATTGATCCCATCGGTTTACAGTACTCATAATGTAATGTCCGGACATTCCTTGTTACAGCAGTCCTACTTTTCCATCAATAATCTTCGTAAATTTGAATGTCATGTTCACTTCAAGTCCAACCACAGGCATTCCAAAAGTTTTATCATATTCCATTTGGAGCACAGTTATTTAGAAAAATGTAAATGATCAAGCATAAGCATCAATTATACCTTGCTCTTCAGTATTGGATAACGAGATCGTAGATCAGCCATATGAGAATCACCCCCATATATCTTTCCAGCAGCAATGTATATAGGTGTGCTTGATGGGTACCCAAGAGCGCTGAGAAAAATTCCAACCTCCTTTGGAGTTAAGGGGCAAAACCCTCTGGATCTTTGTTCTATGGGATTAATTTCTTTATCTCTCCAGTATCGGGTGTTCTCTCTGCATGTTCCAAATAAAACGTCAGGCATCACAAAAGCCAGAGGACTATCCATAAAATGAAAGAAGTTCTTGCCACATAAGCATTTCATACCGAATGATCCTTAGTTCATCAGCTTCAGCTGAAGATAAATCCTGTGTGCATCCACTAAAGGCAAGCATGTCCTTCTCGAATCGTAAATGCAGAGCAATATAAGAACCAAAGGACCTCATCCGATTGACTAACAACTACGACATTAATCAAACAGATTTTTTTTATAAAGGTTATGGAATAAGAAAAAAAACAAGGATACATAGGCAGTGCAGAAACCAAACGAACATTTAGATCTGAGTTTTACTTTTCCCATTGCTTCAATTTGAGGTGCAAAACGTAGAGCTTCATAACAAGCACGACAGCGAAGCCTCTGTATATCTAGAGGTAGGTTGTTATTTGCCAAGCGAGAATCAGATTTGGAAGCTCGAATAACCTTAAGAAAAGAATAATGTGTTTAACAAGATGATTTACTAATTAAAAGAGAATTTAGAAAAGATCACATAAACCAGAGTGTCCAGAAACTGCACCTCATATTCTTCCCAGAGCCTAGCTATCTCATCTTGGTAATAGTTCATACCAGACCAGCTTCTAAAAAGTTTAACCGCTCTGGGGCCAGTAGCCAGTTCCTTAGGAAGCTTTTTTATAATTTTTATATCATTATCTAGAGCATTGATAAAATGATCTTCGTCGAAAACATTTGAGAAGTTGCTGCATAAACAAATGAACCATATCCTTGCAACAATGACGTAACAGCTAAGAAATGAAAGAAAGAATTACTCAAAAAGTAAAACAAAACCACAGTGCTACCTAGAGTCTTTCCAAAATGACCGCTGATCAAGTTCTGGGATTACAAGAGTGGCATTTAATATGCGGGCTACAGCTACCATGTCACATATCTGCAATTCAAGGACAACATATTTTAGCTCCATGCAACAGTAAGATGATTATATTCACCAAATAATGGATAATTAATGATAAAATTTTCATATACATAGTCAAACCAAACATTATATTGCTTGTGTATCTACAATTATGAAACACAACAATCAACTATGCAGATAGATAAATTAGAGTAATGCTGTTGGCACAACCAGCACAGAGAATTAGAGCACCCACGGTGTCAGGGGTTCGAACAGAAAATATACAATGTTGTGATCAATCTACATATATTTTTATATCAAGAGAGTGTGTTTACAGACCCCAGCACGCATCTGGTTGAGCCCACCATTTGTATGCACCAGAAGGTAACCCCGTGACTCTGTAGGAGCTGAATAAACAACAGTAAAATGTAAATTAGGAACACCAAAGATATGCCATAGCTACACAATAAAACTCTATCAGTAACTTACATGTATAATTGGGACTTGGTTCTACACATGGCACAAAATTGAGACTTGTTCGAGGCTTCCATAGCTTTCTAGTTTCCAAAATCCCACTTGAATCGTCCAACTGTCAAGTCTAAGGGAGTGAAAACATGAAAGATGCATAACTTTTTTACATTAACAAACGTATCTAAATCTATAAGGCTCAGACCTATGTCCTAACTCCTAACTAAAAGGATATAGAGCTTCTTTTTTTTCTTTTTTTTTCTTTCCTCCAAACAAAAACAACTCGACAAAATGTATCTGTATTTCCTTTTCAAAAAAAAAAATAAAAAAATTATGTATTTGATATGTTCAAATTTCTTCTTTACCTTTGTTATTTGTCACACTTATCAGCAATCATATAAGTATCAGTCGAATCAATGATATTGATATGCACACCTAATCTCAAAAGCTATTCGCAAGTTGAGTAAAAGATCCAGAAATACATACATATTGAAAAATCTACAGCCTTTATATAACTAACAAACCCAACAGTAATATATAGAAGAACAAAGAATGGTGATGATCAAAATCTAAATCCCGCTGATTGTGGAAAAGGTAAAAAACCAACTTTCAAAAATATTAAATTTTCAAGCAGATCGCAAAAAATTGAATGATTTTGTTTTTGCCTTTTGTGCACATGAGAAAAAGAAAGAGAAAACAGAGAGGTGTTGGGTTGGGGGATCACCGTGGGGAGCTTGACGGGGTCAGAGAAGTTGGGGACCTTCGAGAAAGAGAAAAGAGCCAACAGCGCTATTGAGCATATGGCGCACGTTAGCACCTTCCTCACTGCCGCCAAAGTTCTCCAGCTCTTCTTCTGCATCTGGGGATCTAAAGCTCAGTCATTCATTCAGAGCCATCACCCACAAATCCAAATGAAGAGAATGCGAGTAAAGATTGCGTCTTTCGGTTGTGGGCTTTTGTGGGTTCGTGGGTTTGTCCGCTGAGCTGAAGCGGTTCAGCTGACCACGCCCGTTTTATGTTTGGGTTTATAATGTTTTGCTCTGTGCTTTCTGGGTTTTTGCCGCGTTGCTTGTTAGTTTGGTCTGTTTATTAGCAATGGCCACCGGCAGCCGCAGAGAGATAGTATTGGCATAAATAAAAAACTTCGATTCAAGAATGCTACACTATGTCGCTGAGTGGTGTTTCAGGCATATCATACCTCACATGTATCAACCATTTAAAATCGACTACACGTGCCTAATCTTGAGATCATATTTAACTACAAATGCATCAACGGTCAGAAATTACTGAATCACGGACCTTAGAAATAAAAATGATACTTCAAATGCATCAACGGTTAGAAATTACTGAATCACAAATCTTAGAAATAAGAATGAAAAGAAAAGACAGAAAGAAATGTAGACATGTTTTGCGATGGGCAGCCAATAAACGAAAAAAAAAGGAATGAAAACGATAACAGAAATAACAAAGGAATTCTTTCACTTTTATTGCATCTATTGACCATGAATACATGAAGAGAGCATGTTACTTTCGAGACAAACAATAAACTATTTTCGTATCCCCAATGAATCATTTTATCCAATTCTAGAAAGTGGAAACCAGGCCAACTTCGCAAAGCACATGCCTTGGTCATAAATGGAAGGCCCTGTCTCCGGCAATTGATTCCCTGACCTGCATACTCTTGCATTTTGCTCTTCTTCAACACTATGATATACCACCACCAGCAGCTATCTAAACTCAGGATATACATACTCCGCGTCCCTATCCGTACAATGGCAACACCAGCTTGTAAAGTTGGAATAAATTTCAAAGAACGATTAGTGTCACCACACTTCCGGCACAGGAATCTTCTTCAAGAGGAACAATCTTGCAAATATCTGAGGCGATTAGAGAGTTGTTTGCATTGGCAATTCCTTTTTACACAAACAATCTGGTAAAGGGTTCACATAAAAGGGTTCTTCTGAACGAAACCTTTCTGTGCCCCTAGTTCCTGAAATAGGACCTTTTCTCTTCCGCGGGGAGCCTTGCCTGTGTAACCACATTGCAGACCGTCAATTATACAATAAATTTGAGAAAACTAGAAGTTGTGGATGTTTTGCAGTTACACAATAGCCAGAAATGATATATGTTGGGCTAAAAGTGATTCTCACGGAACTTCAAAGCTTTTGGTGAGAAATTGAGAAATCACATACCGTTTCCTGTGCATTTCAATAACTCTATTTGATAAATTTTTGCCATCCTTCAGAGTTCCATGCTCAAGTTTGTCAAACAGGCGAACAAGTGCTTTCCTGATGAACACACAGAAGCATAAAAACAGATTCAGTTTGCAGCATTTTATGACCATAGAATGGTATTGGGAGTAGCTCAACTCTACATATATCCAGAAATGAAATCGGCTTGCCTGTCAGGAGATATTGTTTTCCTGTGTCCAAGAAAGCGACGATGGCCTTCAACTGCCCTCGCCATGTTTCCGGAGTATGAAGGTATAAATACATCACTTTCAACTGAAACAATGTAGTCAAGGGCAGCCATTTGAGATGCATGATTGGTAAAAGGTTCAAGCTCCCCAACGGATGCCAACGTTTCCTGAAAGTTAAGACCAATAAATGGACAAATCATCACAGCAGTATTGACAAATTAATCCATATGTTTGGATTATAGCAACCCATCCATCCCCAGAAACTATGCATATACAAATGAATTAAAAAATCAAAATGGTATTTTTTTAGTAACCCTCAACATTCCTCGTAAATATGAATTACATAGACTAATAGACAGATGATTTGTACTTCCACAATTTTCCAAATAATTATTTGAATCTATGCTGACTTTGTCCTCATGATACTTTTAAGTAAGGATATCTCACCCTCTTCCCCTTGAAAATAACAAAATCTAAATACAGTAGCAGAAGAAAGACAGCACTCACTTTCTTCATCTGTTAGCCCAGTCATACAGATCCATCACAGTCAACAAAACTAACTTATATGCCTCGTACTTATAAATGACTGACAAGCATAACACAAAGCAAAAGATCACTTAAGATTTAACATACACTCAGCAACACCCAACCCATCACAGTTTCTTTCAGAAATGAGGTTCCTGCAGGTATTGACACCCAAAAGAAAGGCGGTGAATTTTGAAAAGACAACTTTGACACTCATAATTGACTTGCAGGTTAAATTTCCACCTTCATCCAAGAGAATTGCTGCTCTGATGTCATTTTTTACATTTCTGAAAGAAACTGAGGAGTTGTGCATGTTGATCCACATGGCTCTCGACTCATATCTGTCTTATCTTTGATAACCTTCAGTGCTATATCAGCAGGTTCATACTAACATGCTACCAGTGCTCACCCCAAGAAACCCTAATCTTGAAGCCCTCACAACTTTATAGATAAATTCTACTTTGGTGGTCTTTTTTCTTAATGATGTACAGCCAGAGAAAATCCTTTCATTGTACCCAGCTTTTATTAAATAATTAAAAATGTACAGCCAGATCACAGTGAAATGCACATGAATGCTATTATGTCGGATATTATAATTGTAAGAAATTTTGGCTCCAAACAGATTAATTGGTCCAATCTGGCCTGCCCATTATCAGATTAAAATTATAATAATGTATGTGGTCAAAATGTTCAATTAAATATTGTGCATCATACTTTTCCATCTATAATCTCTGTAAATTTGAATGTCGTTCAATGTTCACTTCAAGCCCAACCACGGACATTTCAAAATTCTTATAATATTCCATTTGTCGCTCAGTTACTCAACAAAATGAAGAAAATCAAGCATAAGCATCAACCATACCTTGTTCATCAGTATTGGATAACGGGATCGCAGAGCAGCCATATGAGAATCGCCCCCATATATCTTTCCAGCAGCAATATATATTGGTGTGTTTGATGGGTACCCAAGAGCACTAAGAAAAATCCCAACCTCCTTTGGAGTTAAGGGGCAAAACCCTTTGGATCTCCGTTCTATGGGATCAATTTCCTTTTCTTTCCAGTATGAGGTGTTTTCTCTACAAGTTCCAAATGAGAAAGTCAGGCATTAATAAAGCAAGGACTATCAATAAAATAACAGAGCTCCTCGCCATATCAACATTTCCTACCGAATGGTCCTTAGTTCATCAGCTTCAGCTGGAGATAAATCCTGTGTGCATCCACTAAAGGCAAGCATGTCCTCCTCAAATCGTAAATGCAGAGCAATATAAGAACCAAAGGACCTCATCCGATCAACTAGCAACTACAACATTAATGAAATAAGAAAAAACTTTAATAATGGTTATGGAGCATGACAAAAAGTTACATAGACACTACAGAAATCAAATGAGTGTTTAGAATTAAGTATTTACTTTTCCCATTGCTTCAATTTGAGGTGCAAAGCGTAGAGCTTCATAACAAGCACGACAGCGAAGCTTCTGTATATCTAGAGGTAGGTTGTTATTTGCCAAGCGAGAATCAGATTTGGCAGCTCGAATAACCTTAGGAAAAGAATAATGTGTTTAACAAGATGATTTTCAAAAAAGAACTTATAAAATAAATTGCATAAACCAGAGTGTTCCAGAAACCACACCTCATATTCTTCCCAGAGGCTAGCTATCTCCTCTTGGTAATAATCCATACCAGACCAGCTTCTAAAATGCTTAACCGCTCTGGTACCAGTGGCCAGTTCCTTAGGTAGCTTTGTAATAATTTTGACATCATTAGCTAGAGCATTGATAAAATGATCTTCATCGAAAACATCTGAGAAGTTGCTGTGTAACAAAGAAATGAAACAAGTTTTTGCATCACTGACATAAAAGTTAAGAAAGAAGAAAGAATGACTCAGTAAGTAAAACAAACCGCAGTGCTACCTAGAGTCTTTCCAAAATGATCGTTTATCAAGTTCTGGAATTACAAGAGTGGCATTTATGATACGAGCTACAGCTACCATGTCACATATCTGCAATTCAAGGACAACACATTTTAGCTCCATGCAACATTAAGATGTTCATCAAATAATGGATAATTCATGATAAACTTTTCATATACATATGGTCAAACGAAACATTCTAAGGCTTCTTTGTGTAGACTGAAACCCACCAATCAGTTAGGCAAATACATTGGTGGCATAAAGTGTTGCTGCTACACCGCAGCGCTAAAAATTGGGCAGTTTCAAGGTTTTCTGTCTGTTAAATCATGCACTTTATCTAAATATTACATAGGTACAAACATAACCTCACAAAAGTCCACCTCTGTTCAGCCAAGTCAAAAGTGTGCACCCATGAACTCCATATTTATTTTTACTACATGCACTTACAGAAAGCTATCTTAAGTGCATCAGTCAATTAATTAATGCAAATATTTATTCTGCATAAAAATAATGGGAGAGGAGCTTAAGTGCCTTATTTAGTACGGAGAAAGAGATGAGGACAAAGGCTTATTTCAACGCTTATGGAATAAATGATAAATTGGGAACTCTATGTGACAGATTAGAGAGGACTGCTGTTGTCCAAGTTCTCTTTCCCCTATGATCTACCAATGAGAAAACCAATATAAAAGAACTTCTGTTTCCAAAACCAAAATTTTGACAGGATCAATATCTAGCAAGAAATATTCAATGAAGTAACCAATCAACATATATTTCACAGAACAAGACATATAAGAAAGGAGTGTTTACAGACCCCAGCACGCATCTGGTTGAGCCCACCATTTGTATGAACTAGCAGGTAACCACGTGACTCTGTAGGAGCTGAATAAACAACAGCAAAATAGATATTAGCAACACCAAGGATATGCCTTGGCTACATAATAGAGCTGACTCAGTAACTTACATGTATAATTGGGACTTGGCTCTACACATGGCACAAAATCTCGATTTGGTGGAGGCTTCCATAGCTTGTCAGTTTCCACAGTCCCACTTGAACCATCCAACTGTCAAGTCTAAAGGAGTGAAAACATGAAAGATGCATAACTTTTTCACATGAACAAATGTATCTAAATCTATAAGAGTCAGAACTAAGTCCTCAGTCCTAACTAAAGGGATATAGAGCATTTTCTTCCCTCCAAAAAAAAATCAGCATACACAAATTATATCCTTGTTTCTTAGTATTTTATTCCCACTTGAAGTTGAGATTTTCTAAACTGTTCTTCTTTATATTTTCTCATTTGTCACAATTATCAGTCATCAAACGCAACACATAAAGAAATCATCAATTAAATAAGTTATGATCAAAAGACAAAACCTTGCGAGAAGGCAGAGGTGCTTTCAACAGATGGGGCGGGGCGAGCTCCAGTGTCCAGCTTTGCTCAGCGCTCAACTTCTGGTATTTAATATCATGTTGCTACAAAATCAGTAAAAACATACAATACAAACAAATTCAGATCAACCCACAAAATATTTTCCAGAAACAAAATGTAAAAGGCAAAAAAAACAGACTTTATTTAATAAAAAGATGATTGAAAAAATTAGCAAACCCAACAGCATTTTCAGCAGTACAAACAAATGGTGATTATCAAAATCTAAATCCCACTGATTGTGGAAGAGGGTACAAAGAAATTCTCAACAACAACTAAAGGAAAAAGAATTTAAAAGATCATGAAATTGAATTTTTTGCTTTTGCTTTTTCCGAAAATAAGAGAAGAAAGAAAAAGAAAGAGAAAACAGAGAGGGGTTGGGTTTGGGGATCACCGTGGGGAGCTTGAAGGGGTCAGAGAAGTTAGGGACCTTTGAAGAAGGGAAGACAGGTACGTGGACAGAGAAGAGAGCCACTAGCGCTATTGAGCAAATGGCACACGTTAGCACCTTCCTCAGTGCGGTCAATGCTATCCACCTCTTCTTCTGCATCTGGGTATCTAAAGCTCAGGCATTCAGAGCCATTTTTGCACACAAATCCAAACGAAGAGAAGAATGTGAATAAAAGACTGCGTCTTTGGTTTGTGGGTTTTTGTGGGCTTCGTGGGTTCGTGGGTTTGTGCGCTGAGCTGAAGCCGGTTCGGCTGAACTCGGGCGATTGTGTGTTGGGTTTATGCTGTTTTTGCTTTGTGCTTTTCTGGGTTTTTGCCGCTTTGCTTGCTCTTGGTAGTTTGGTCTGTTTATTAGCAATGGCAAGCGGCGCAGAGAGTATCTATTTGGTTATATAAACCAAAACGAATTTAAAGAAGGAGGACAGAAACAGATGGTAATTTCAATTACTTTCAAGAAAAGATTGTTCCCCATCTAAACTTCTTCTTCTACTCTCTCTCTCCCTCTCTCTCTTTCTTTTTTTTTCTTTTCTATAATTTACGAAAAAGAAAGGCAGGAATCTAGTAAAAGAAATTTTTTTTAAATGTTATACCACTTAAATCATAAACCCCACAAAGATTATTTCTATTTCAAATTTGATAACTTTCCCCTCAGAAATTAAATGTTTCTAATTCAAAAATAACAAATTTATTTGAATTTGAGTTATATTTTTGTTGATAGAAATTTAAATATTCTCTAATACTTTTTTTTATATAAAAGAAATACATAAAAATACGATGTATTAAAGGAATGATCAATTCTGTTTTTTGAGACAATGACGATAGTATATTATTGAAAAAGGATGAATAACAGAAGGAGACATTTGATCTAACTAAGAGATCCTATCTTAAATATTGTGTTCAATTTGAACCAACGCATATGATATTAAATTAGCCTCAAAACATTAGTTAAGTTTTAGATGATGAATATGACAATTATGGAAATGCATATATATAGGCTAAGCAAAATTTGTCTATTAACTACAAAGGATTTGTAGATTTATTATTATTTTTTTGGTCGAAACAAATGATTTGTAGATTAAGTGATTAAGAGAATTACATCGGAGATGTGTGTTGTGTCACTTTATTGCAAATTCATCATACTACAAGGTAAAATTGAATGCAAAAGACCCACTAATATAGTGGTTTGGAGCAATTCTTCCCTCTCTAAGAAAGGTCATGGGTTTTAGTCATAGTATTTATGTAGTGTGTGTAAATTTAGTATATTATCACTCATCTTAATAAAAAAAAAAAAAGGTCTTTAAAAAAAATGTAAAATTGAATCGAAAATAAATAAAACATAAAAAATATATAATTTAGGTGGACAATGAATTAAAATATAATGTTAATAAATACATGTGTTATAATATAAGTGAACTGCAATACTATATGACAATGTGATACTGGCACCGAAGAATTTCTTGGACACTAAAGTTTAAAATTAAATTTTAGACTCCAATTATATTTGGAGTAATTTATGTACGTAGAAAAGTTTTTTTAAACTCATATCAGTTAAGACGTCCTCAGCTAGGAATGATATGCATGTGGCATTAAAAATGATCGCAACCAAAGCCATGTGTGTACAAGTGCTCATTGTATAAATGTTAACAAGTGATCACAACACAACCAGCAACTCCGGTAGATGCGAAAATTTGGTTTATCCTTCAACTTGGACTAAAGCTTCTCTTTCTTTTTTTTCTCTCTCTTCCTAATTAGGATCTTAACCGATTAAAATCGTTTTAAAATTAAGTTACTCTCCCTCACCTTTGACCTGATTCTATGATATTATGCATGTACATAATTTAATCAAGATAAATATGAAAAATAATTGCGTTAATTAGGTACGCTGTGAGTTTCCCTAGGTTATATGGCAAAGTCTTCTACAGGACCTGAGAAAGCTGCAGGAGTGGTGGTGGGGAAGTAGTGTGGCCGCCCTGTGGATCTCAAGACGATTGAGTCAATAGATGAGTTGCATTGATGGAGAGGATGGTCTGCATGTGCCCCCCAGTCGACACTCATAAATTAACTGGATTATTCTTCTCTCTCTCTCTCTCTCTCTCTCTCTCTCTCTCTAGTTGCGTGCATTGCACTCGGATCCACAACTCTTAACATGTACGTATGTATGGTCTAATCTTACCTGGTTTTCACATCAAAACCTAATGCACCATATAACTCTTTCAAGCAACGCGTTATTGTTTTGATAGAGATATCTCGTTCAAATTCACAGTTTGACCATGGTAGTATGAAAATGTGAGAAATGTCTCATATTGAAAAAAATCTATATCAAGCGCTTAGAAGGAGTTGGATTCCTCATTGCCAATTGATTCTAGCATAAAATCTTAACTTTTTTTATGGTATCATGTTAGGTTTTTCCTCATATTAGACTTGAAATGTCTTCATACGTGCAAGGTCGTATGAGAATGTGAAAAAAATATCATACATTAAAAAGTTGAGAAATCTAATAAAATCTTATAAGGAGCTATAGATATTCTACTTGTGTCACGTATTTGTTTTCTTACTTTCTTTGCAATATTTTACTAATAGCATTACTACTAGGGCTATGTTTCATTGCATATGGGAAGAGAAAGTTGTTTTTAACATGTACTACGATTTAGAATATGGATGAAACTCCATGCCCATGTCAAAGTAATGCTTGAATGCTTGAAATAACTAATATATATACTCTAGAGAATTCAATCATAGTCAAGGATTAGGTTAAAAATCTAGCACGTGATGATCTTTTACAACTTTTTTTAAATTTGTTTCTTGCTTTTCTTTTCCTTTTGAATTAGATCGAAAAACGAAAAAATTTGTGTGTACGAACATACCCACGAGATGAGAGAAGCCAGAATACAAGGGTTATGGCGTCTATGAAAAGGACTCCATGATTGCATAAATATTGCAAGTTATATATAGGTCGATCAGAAATGCACAAAGAAATTTCATTGTCTGTACTGTACACCGACAGGACATATCCAAAACAGCAGCCAGCACTGGATGACCATTTTTTTTTGGACGAACACTGGATGACGAATAAAACCAGCAAAGAAGACAAAAGTGATATTTGGAAAAGCAATTTTGCATTAATCTTCAAGGCCCTTTCTCTGCCTCAACAAACAAGCCCTTCTTGTTCTCGTGAGTCTCATCCCCCCTCCTCTCTTTCTTCACTTTGTATAATACAGTAGCCGACGAGGGGCCCTGTCATGTGACATTTTTCCATGTGTAGACAAGAATACAGTAGCTGGAAAGAAGAAGAAAATTAATTTTCCAAAAAAGGAGACATCTCACGCTCCTTTCATGCATTTTCCATTTTAGATTTTTAGGGGTAGAAGTATATATACGCAACCTGAGGTTTACCGCTGCATGAGGAAAAAAAACGAAAAAAAAGTTTTAGTTAGAGATATTTTTCTTTTTAATAAATGACATACAAATTTATGTCACATTCTTTCTGTATTATATATCATTCTTAAACCGTATACATATATGTGAGTGGATGTATATGGACAATACTAGTTTATGAAACTATATGTGTGTGTATGTATATCGATCATTCTTAATTTCTCATCTCTTATAGTTTAGATTATCGTTTATACTAAAAAAAAAAAGAGTCTATTTATATGTGATGAGTCCCTATCTAGTGACGATAAAAAAATATCATGATCTAAAATACATCGTAGGCATAATTTTTATGGGAATTTTTTTTTTCCAGTGAAGTAACTTTAGAAGCAAGATTCTTCCTCAACATTAATAATTTAATACGTGTGGTTAACCAATTGATCAAGGAAAATTACATTACGTCTCATACATTAATCGAAAACACAAGAATTTCTTAACCAGTTTGATTACGTTGCTTAATCAAATGCATAAAAATAATTTGGTAATTAAGTCAATGTAAAAGTAAATAAAAACCAAAGATAACTTGCAAATGCAATGCCCAAAAAAAAAGGTAGATGAAAATACGCACACTGAGAAAGTAAAAACTTTGGAAATATTCACTTAAAAAGATGTCATAGAAAATCTAAACGACATAATTAAAGATAACACGTGATTAGAAAACACTTTGTAGTGTTTAGTGTTTGCGTTGCTTCCTCTTTTCGTTATTCTTTTTTGTTGTTGTGGTGGTGGGTTGAGTTCTTTTCAAAACGACCAACTTTCGACGTGGTTCCGAGGTAAGGCATCACATCTGATTACAAGGCTACGTGTCGTGTGGAGACTGGTCAAGAAAAATCTATGATTTTGAAAGTATTGTTTATTTTTGAAGAAAGCAACAACTTTGGTTCGAGTTCAATAATTAAAAATAAAAATGGAATAATTGTACAATACGTGGCAGAAGATCCTTGCATGAAGAATTGAAGTGCAAGTGGGTCCCTTATTCCCCCCTGCACAATTTTGCTTGCCTTATTTTGAAGAAGCATTTGACATCAAGAAAAGAACCATGGCCACAGGATCTAATACATTTGATTTTGATTTCATTAATAAACAACAACAATAATGAGCACATGGGATGGTTTGAAGATCGATCGCCAATCTAGGCACTGATTTTATTTATCTTTTTATAATTTTATAACATTAATGTTAATCACAGGCGTGAATTAAGTCATCCGAGTTTAATTCCTCTTTCTATTCATTAAAATAGTTTAAAATATTTATTTAAAAAGAAAATTACTATTAATCTCGTGCTGACGCAAGTGCCACTAGACTTGTTTTTTAGGTCTAAGTTTATTTCTTATTTATAGTGAATTTTTGTAGACTCTTGTTTAACTTTTTGTTTTTAATTTTTATAATTATTTACACTTGTAATATATTTGTTTGTCCTTTATAATGAAGTGGTTTGTGTTTGTTTTTCAATTTTTTTCTTCTTAAATTTGAGTTATTTAAAAATTAAATTAACACCTTTTATAAAAAAAAAAATATATATATATATAGATATTTTGTTTGTCCTAAAGTAACACTTCTTTATTTAGCATCGGCAGGATATCATACTTTAATAGTTCTTAGTGTGAATGATTAAAATAGGCTTATTACTACTGGCAGGACATCAGAAGCTGTTTAGCATATTCGTATGAAAAACTAGAGGACAAAATTATGCACTTGTGTCATTTGTTCAACCTACGAATATGCACATTTGGATTGATTATTAGTATAGTTTACACTACACAATTAGCAGAACTGACAAAAAAAAAAAAAAAAAAGTTTTTATTTTCTCCAAAAAAAACTCCATATATACTTATTTTATAAGTAAATTACTAAGAAGAATGTTATATATGTATGTATGAAATTATTTTTGTAATTATATTGAAAGTTTCGATTAAACTCCGCTTCTGCTTTTGTATATATAGATTAACATCGTATTTTCGAAACAATTTTAACAAGAAAATTATCAAAACTATGCAACACTATATAATGATTTAAGAATTACTAATACCACATAAATTTATAGCGTCTCTAGCAAAACACTTCATTCTCTCACACTTACAATAAGAATATTGATTCTCGAATAAAAGGATATAGCTAAGAAGTTTTTTGGTACAAGTCAATCCCTAATAAGCAATTCAACAAGACTTTGAAAAGTCTTAGTCCCACAAGTCACGTAATGCACACGACAAGTTTGGGGTGGCCAATTCCATAGCATCATGACCAATGAAAACGAAAACGAAAACGAAAACATCCACCCAAGAAGTGATAATTAAATTAAGGGGTATACAAGCTTCTAAAATATTTGATTGGATAGATATATGAATATATACATATAGCATACACATGAGGTACATCGTACATTGTACTCTTGTACATGCGTGTGTGTCGGTATGTGTACTTTTCAACCATTGATTGATATGAATTCTGTGTTTATAAAAAGTTAAAGAAATCAGCAAAACTTGAGTTGAAAAACTTGCTTTGAAAGTTGGGAGTTAAAAACAACTCTTTAAATACGAATTATAACAGAATAAGTTTATCATTATAACACAAATCATCTCTATGGTGCCAAATTTTCTAAATTGACTAAAAAGAAGCCCAAAAAGAAATTGTCACAATCCATGTCCATTTACGCTCTAACAATAACGACACAATACCTGAGGAAGTGGTCTTTGTATCCATCCAACACCTACGACTAGTCTTTCGACTTTCGCCCTCTTATTTTTCCAAATTCAAAAACCAGAAGGAATTAAAAAGGGAGATTTTGGAAAAAGCCAAAGGAGAGAGAAAAATTTTAAAAGAAGCCAAAATGGACAAAAATGCCCTTATTTATTTTTAGATTTCCTAAGGAATCCAATACATTTGCATGTCTTTGATTTGAAAGTTGAGCGGTTTTTCTGTCTTTTTTGAAAAAGCTTTGGCTTTTTCTAAAAGTGAAAATTTTTTTATGGCTAAAACCTAAAAAACCTAATTAAAAATTTTAGAAGTCTATTATGACAGGACACACGACTTTGGATCAGGACAGAGACGCATAACAAGTTAACAAGTCGAGTGTACGCGAGGTAGGAGTTGTTGGCTTAGAACTTAGAAGTGGCAAACAGATCCATTAAAAAAGCTTATGATTACTAACCAAAACCAATGTTTTTTGTGCCAAAATCTTTTTGGTTTTCTTCCGAATCATAATTAGTGGTCTTTTTTAATGGTAAAACTGTTGAAGAACTCATAAATTCAAAGTCACCTACCGCTGTTACTCAATACAAGGAGAAAAACAAAAAGGATTTCATTGCCAGATGGAGAATAGATATCTGTGGGGCTTGGTTCTTTTTCATGACAGCTCGACATCCACTTTCTATGGGGGTTGGCTGGCTGTATGCCTTGTGGATTCAATTGAAAGATCAACGAACGCACTGCACTAAACCTAATTTCCGCAAGTGACAGCCAAAGCTAGTTAGTTATGAATTGACATAAATTGATCAATTTATGTAGCAGCTACTACTAATAATGGGCATATAATTGGGATAATTTATAGTTCTAAATTACAGAAGAATTATCTATGATAATTAGTGTTGATCTTGTGTATATGTCCAAAACGACGTCGATTTAACGTTTATGAGTTAAGTGTTTGGGATTCAAAATTTAATATTTAATAATTATATTAAAAAATTAAAACAACATAAATATTAACACTGGCAAAATAAGTACAAATGACCTGATAAAAAATTACTAGGGCAACTCTCCCTCTATACCAGGTATAACATAATTTTTTCATCCCAAAAAATTTACAAAAATTTGTTTACTCAGTTCATCTATCATATTATTCTCAAACCCTATGTCACCTTTTTTTCTTTTGGATTAAACTTTGTAGTAACTAGAGAGATAGGGAGTTGGTGGATATTGCCATGGGCAATGGACAGTGCCTTGTATGGCAGGCTTGGCACCTACAATGATATTTTGTTTTTGTCCTTGAGAGTGATTTAACCTAAATTCAATTTGTAATAAAAATAATTTGTCACTCTCCTTCTCTGCTTTGTAGTAAGAGAAATTATTAAAGAGTGAGATAATCCATTCTTAAGTTGTGATGTGAGTGGACGAGAATCTAGTTGCTACTTGCTATACCATGTATCTCATAATATCCACAGAAAACAATGGATTATGATTGTTAAAATTTTAAATAAAAAGATATTATAGAAATCATTGTGAGCATGACTGTGTGTTATAGTTCTATGTGTCCATCTGGCTTAGTGGGCTGTCCCAAAGCATGAAATTATAGTTTTGGGGACTTCCAAATGCACTCAGTAGCCAATTTTTTTAATTCTATATGTGTTAGTAAGCACATAAGAAATAAAAAATCAGAATAATTATAATATATATTTAAATTAGGTAAACATGGAAGGGACTTGTAGTTAAAGTAGTTAACAACAGTTATTCTTGCACTTGAGGTCTTGTATTCAAATTCCCCCTCCATTTAGAACCACCAATTGGAAAATTAAACCAGGTCTCTCCATGACAAACTCTGGAATGTCTTGGTGGAAGCTGTGTGATAAATGCCCTATACTTGAAGGTGTTTCCGGTCCCAAATTGATTGAGAGATTGTTCACTGGTATGATCTTCTTGTAGCGTTTTATGCTTATCTTTAACTCTTGTAATATATTATAAAATATATGATATAGCAATTCAATTACTACAATTAGATTAGTGCTGACACTTCCAGTTGAAGATATGAAAAATCTATGTGAAAGTGATTTTGAAATTTTGGCCCCTCAATGTTAAGAATCCTAGCTCCACCCTGAGCCGGGTTGTCAAGATGTGCAACTTTTATGCTCGCAGTCTTACGTTGGTTGTGCCTTATTGTTATGTTCTTTAGATTTACTCTTGCAAGTAAGAGATCCCTCCTTTTAGGCTGTGTTCTTGTTGTATGTATCTTGTACTTGCCCCATTCTTAATGAATTTGAAAGACAATTAGGCAGGGTATTGCCCACACTTGATGGCCCTAACCATCTATCAAAATGTTCAAGAATTAAAATTGATTCTCGCGGACCCAATGGGCTTTCACTATTAAAGACCACCTCAAGCAGCAACTATTCATCGAGCACTTTTCTTGCAGAATCAAATGAACGAACATTTTTTTCTTCTAAACAATCAACTGTACTTGGAAGGAAGAATAGAACGACCAGCCGCCTACCAGAATACATACTAGAATCATAGATTCATCACCCTGAGACGATATATACAGTGTCTTGATAGCAAGCATCCTCCTACATGAAAATAATATAAGAGATATTGATTATAAAAAAAACAACAGACAAAATCTACCGTTGATGATGATGGAATATTGGATGGTACATAGACGTTAATCAAATGTCCACGGTTATAATCAAATGTCTAAATAATTTCTGATTTGAATGAAACTTTGCACAAATAATTCATGAATGAGGACTTAAAAACATGGTTCGGATCATTAGCTTGTGTGGTAGAATAGGTCTAATCAAGTATTTAACATAGTAACACTTCAGCGTTTATATATATATATATATATATAGTGTATCCATATATATAAAGCAATTGGTAGATAATGGCGAAACATTCAAAATATCATAAAATATCATTAGTTAATTAAAACATTAAGAATTAAAATTATTAATTAAATTAAGATAATATGGTAAATTCATGTTTTTTCATATTAAAAATAATTAAAATTAAAATAAGATAATAAGTCCTACTTTTATGGAACATAATTACCCATATTATTTTTTCTTAATTCTAAAAATTAAAATAAAATAAAATAAAAAACCAATCACTTATGTGCCAAGGGACTAGTATTATATTATATCATTACTATTTGGCTTTTTCAAGGAAAAAGATGGCAAAAGGAAGGAAATCCATTTTCTTATTCATGTGGTATATAATGGGTTAGTTTATCTGCTCCATCATTAGGGTCACCATGTTTCCTTGTTGGGGCTTCTCTCTCTTTCTACTTTCTGCGTTCTTTCTTCGTTTTTTAAAATTGATCAGTTATGTGACAGAATATGAAAATATGGTTTGCTTTATTCGATTTTTTTATTGGTGTTATACGAAGTCTACATTAATACATACACTCTATATCTGCCTTGAATAATTTCCCCGAGTTTTGACCAAGACAAAAAATATCCTCAAATAAAAAATAACAGAAGAAAATTAAAATAAACTATCAATTTATAACACACCCACACAACTAAGATGTCATGAAGGTTTAAACTCGAGACCTTTGATTTTGATATGCAAATCAAGATTATTTTCCACTGAGGTATACCCTGTTGGCCACGTATTCTTTTTAATATGCAATTAACAGTACAAGTATTTTGAAATTTTGTGGAAATTGCCAAGTGGTAAGAGTACTAATAAGAATAATGTCCTCTTGCTGCCCAGCTTAACAATTTGAACTTTACAACCCACTGTGCAATTTGGAAATTGCCACGAATTTGGACCGCCGCAGGTCATGTTTTACTCGCAAAGGCTTTTCCATTTGTGTTTTTTATTTTATTTTATTTTATTAAAGGAGCAGGAAAGTATGGATCAAATCAACCCTGCAGAGTAAAGACCGTGGGCAGCTGACTGTTGAATTTATAACCTCAGGAAATTTCTTGGATGGAGTTTCTGTGAACTAACAACCAAAGTCATGCCAGTTTGTTTCTTTGTTGTTACATACGAAATTTGTCTTATTATTATGCTGCAGACACAACACAACATTCACCAACTTCGGTATGAACTGCATAACAACAAAATAGAAATATTATGGAGAATCAGATCTAAAATACTTGCATCAATACAAAATTAAAGTGATATAATATTATACAAAAATGATCTTTTGCCAGATTGTGTGTCTAACAAGATGCCTATGTTGCAAGTCCTGTGAATATTAACATTTGACAAGTTGATTCTCATTCGAACGTATATATGATTCATGACACTATAAACTTCCGTCTTACAACACAAATTTGTCAAGAGAATGTTACTATATATAAATGTTAAATGAACATCCCAAACCTCCAACTGTTTGAAATTCAAGTTGTCTTGTGTTTTTCCGTCTCATTCGAACGATAGTATTTTATTGATAAGATAAACAAAAACAAGTACAAAGACAATGTTTATTATGCGAATTAAATCTTAAATCCTAAACCTAAACAATAGAGTTTCGATAAAAATTGAAGCACTGTTAATGCCCTGTAGTTGGATTCAAATGACCTGTATGTATGATTGCACGATATACAGTTGTACAAAAACACTGGTATTACACAAATAGTACAAATCTTTAATTTCCTTTTGTCAGCTTTCTGATGTAAAATTGTGATCAGAAATCTGCTACGTACACTCTAATCTATATCAAGAACAATCCCAAAAAATAATAAAGAATAAAAATATTAACAACTTGGCCTTCAAAACACCCGAGGCACCCTGATCTCTCTCACAGTCCTAGAATGCACCAAACTCTCTTCCCTCCGCTTACTTCTGGGACGAAGCAACTTCGACCAAAACCTACTTTTCTTCTTCTCCTCGCTGCCCTCTTTCCTTCTCATTCTCCTTGGAAAATAATTAACCAGCGACCTACTTTTAGTGAGCACATTATTGTCACCACTCAGAAACCAAGAAATGGGGCCCTTTTGCTCATATCCCCGTGCCGGAGACGACAGAGAAGAACCCGAAGAGGATGAGTAAGACGAAGATAAAGACGACGTCGTCGAAGGAGAGGTGATAGACAAGGTTCTACGTAGTAGAAGTGGCGAGCCAGAATAAGTTGACAGCTTTTGAGCAAGCCGTTCAAGCTTTTCTCTCAAGCACAAGCTGCAAACGCCGGGCGATTGTTGGTGCTTTGGGTGCTTCTTGCACCGGGTAATGTCGGGCTTGCTTGGTTTGGATGATCTCCTCAGCTTCTCCATTTTTGGTCATGTAAGCTGCTGTGTGGGATTGTTTGTTCAAAATATATAGAGAGATATTATGGTTGGTGTGTTTCCATGTTAGTTCATGCGAGCTTCTTTGGGTTTTCTTTAAAATACCTTTTTTTGACGAGTCGGAGAATTTGAAAAAATGTTGGATACGGAGGACCAAGTGGAGGGCTGTGATTTGATGGGAGGTGTGTGGGGTCCACTTGGAATTGGAAGTCGGTGGCTGTGATGCGTGTGCGGAGGATAGCTGAGTGTAGAAATGGCCATTGGGGATAAAAAATAAAGAGGGGAAATTTCCAAGCTTTCTCGGGGGGGGCGGCGTGGAAAAAGGATAAAGCGCGAGCGTGGACGGGATCAAAGTTGGAGACGACGACGTTTCGATGTAGGGAATGTGCGGAAGTATATTAAAAGGACGTTGGTCATGACGTATACATGGTTTGTTTTTTTATAAGAAAAGGAAAATTCTTGTTTACAATTTATTTTTTCCATTTCAAATTTCGTGTTTGTTACTCAAATGTCAAAACACATGCCATTGACAAAACGACAATGTTGGAAATGTATATGGAAAAAAGATTAGTAGTAATAGTACAAGTAAATAAATTACTGCTAGTAATTTATAATTAATCTTAATGGTTGGTTGGTGATCCCTAAAGACTAAACATGGGTTCTAAATGCGGTGGTTGTTGTATGTAATTTCACAAAGAATAAAAGAAAGAAAAATCCATATATTCTCATGCATTTAGACATATTAAAATGTGATCAACAAAACAATAGTGGTTAGTTGGTCACTTGGTTGGGTTTTGTTTTCTTTTTTCTTGTGGTACAATTAAAAGGTGTAATCTGAGTAAGTTTTGTGAGTTATTCCAACTTCATCTATGTAGTCAGATGTTCGAAATCCTTAGACACTCAATAAATATTTCTGTAAACCCCATCCCCAATCGCTTGTGCTAAAAAAAATTGCCTAACTAATAGTAGCTACTAGCAAAGGTTCTTTGATCCCTTTTTCCATGTCCACTTCAGTCCCAAGTGGAAACGCCGCACTAGAAACCAGCTTAGCAGATTGAAAACCACCACACCCCCCCCCCCCCAAAAAAAAGAAAAAAGAAAAAAAAGAAACTAGCTTAGCTGTTGCTCAGAAAATAATATAACATGTGCATATTGGTTGAGAGTTGAGAGACTAGAAATAATGACAATAATATTGAAAAGGTGGGCCAAGAATGAATATGAACAGTGTGAACTTTGCATGCCAAAATGGTCAGACAAGGCTATAATACAACCAAGGTTTGGTGTGTTGGCGAGGGCATCAGCTTTTGGTCTACCAATCTGATGACAGTGATTTTTCTTTCATTAAATAGCACGCGGAAAACCAGGTCCTTGACAGTGGGATTGGATTCCTTCCAGCCAGGAAAACCAACCTCATATGCTTCTTCTTCATCCACACCTTTTTTTTTTAAATAAACACGAAAATGCAAGTAGAAGCTCTCATCTCATCTCCCCATGGCATGGGCTTTAGGGAAATAATAAACTTGTATGTTTTGTCTGTCCTTTACACTCCCAGCTGGTCCCTGCAATTCCTGCAATTTATTATTCAGCCAAATGACCACTTTGCTGGCATCTGGCACTGGCAAGGGCTCTTCTTAATGCGCATGCCCCAGAATTTGATTATTTCTATCTGTCATTCTTTCTATTTGCTCTAAATTCAAGCAATCGAGGTTGAAATAGCACTATAAAATATGGTTCATTGGGCAAAACTTTTGCTTTATTGCAGAGTAAAAGTGGAAGGCCCAATGGGAAACACAAGTTAATGAGAATGAACGACATTGGGCCCAATAAAACAGGAATCTGTTGCAACATAAGTGGTGTGAAAATCCCTTGGTGAACGTGAATGTTCCCTTTAAGAACCCGTTTGGTTCATGAAAAAGGAGACTTGAAAATGAAAAACCAACTGCTTTTCCATGTTTGGTAAGTTTAGGTATGAGAAATCTTTGTCTGGCTCATGGGAAAGTAAGGGGGAAAGTGAAGTCATCCTCCAAACTTGGGTTTTGTTTTCCCTCATCATGGGAAAGTTTGGGAAAATGAGTTAACATTAAATACATATTTTTTATGACCATTTTATCCCCATTAACAATTTAGAATTACAATATATCATTAAATGCATTCTTTTTTATTTGATTTAATATGGGTATAATTGAAAATGATTTTTTCTATTCAAACCCCACACTTCTCTTAGTTCACCCCAATATTTAAATCATTAAGTTGTAAGTTTTATTATTGTGTAAAAAGACAAAAAAGGTCATCCAACTTAATACTTAACCCTAATACATCTATACACACACCCCACACACCCCACAACTCTTCAAATTAAATTTAAAAAAAATACAAACTCTTCTACATCCTATGCAAGATTGCTTTTCATTACTGGTCTATCCTTGTTGCTCCTTGTGCATATGGGAGGATAGCATCAACAATGGTAATAGAGGAAGAGGTTTTCAACGAGTAAATGTTAGTGCCTCAGCATCGAACCCCAGTCGGAGTCAAGGCCATGGTAGAGGTGGCCGGGGTGCAATAGATGCTGCTGGTGTGACTTTTGTGTCAGCAACTGGTGATCCCATCTCTGGTAGAAGGTATTTTGTCTATGGAGATCCATCGCACTTCGCAAATGCTTGCCCGAATCGTGGTATCTGATGCACCTCATAAAAGTGCACTTCAGTAACCTTTGTGTTTAAAGATTGATGTCATTCTTCAGCGTAGATACTACTAGATAGCAATATCAGGTTGGGTTCTTAGCAGTCTATAGTGATGTTATCAACTAAACTGAATTTTGATTTCGAAGGATTAACATTGTTACGTATGAATCTGCAGTATTATAATGGGAACCCTCTTTGTCAAATGGCAATGGCTTTCGGTTGCTGCTTCAGCAATAGAAAAAAACTTATTTTCTCCTCTAAAGGGAGCTTGTGGGGTTTAAATAGAAAATCTCTTTTATTTCTTATTTTTTCAGTTTGGGGTGTATTTAAGGGTAGTTTGGGAAGATAGTGGGGTTTACTTAGAAATTGTAAAAATTTAAATTAAAAGTTGGGGTGAACTTAGAACATGGAGTGAACTAAGAGAAGTGTGAGGTTTAAATAGAAAATCTCATTGAAAATTTATACAAACTTTGTTTTCCATTCCTACTCAAAACAAACATGGGAAATGAAATAAAGTGATATTTTATGGTTACTTTCCCAGTATTACCAAACGTGGGAAATAAATCTTCCATTCCTATTCCTTGGGGAATGACATGGGAAATGATTTTCCCTCAAATTCATTCCATGAACCAAACGGGGCCTAAGATAAAGGGTGGTGATTTTATTTTTTTAATATTTTTTACTATAACAAAAAGGGGGTGTAAGTGGAGAAAAGAGGAATGGGAACGTACAATTTTTAACAAAAGGAGTGTAAATAAATAAAAGATGAGTGAGAAAATCAGCTCCCAAGATGAATCATTAGAAATCTTGTTGGAATCTTATAAATTACATAATGTAAATTTTAGCCCACCCCATTTTAAAATCCTAAATCCATTAATGGAAGATAAGATAGTAGAGGGGAGGGAAGGGGAGTATTAAAGGGATGAAGGCCTTAGGCCACTGACCTTGAAGGGGGCATCTGTGGCTGAAACTTTTCTCACCTTAGGGTTTTCTCTCGAGGCTGGTGGCTAAAACTTTTCTTAAGGTCTCCCCAATAGGGCTTGTATCTAAGGCTCAACCACCATAGGGCTGGACAAAATAGAGCCCATGCACAAAATCCCATCCCCAATAAACCATTTTGGGTCTCTAAACCCCCAGTCCACCGGAGTGCTGCATTCGTGTCCATAAATATATGGACTTGGCTACAGCTCACCTTTATGCAATTGGGCACGCCACTTCAGGCACCAGCAACTTGTTTTTAATTTTTTTTGTGCTAGTATTTATAGGTGTCTTTAGTGAAGTACCTTCGAATTAAACTGTAGAGGAAAATTGCAATAGTTAATATTAATTCAAATAATACTCGAGTATATATTCTGCAAACCAATCCGATGAAGTTATGGTTATTAGTTGAGTCAATATAAAGCAATGCTTAAACTAAGAAGAAAGGTTTATCAACTTACAGTCTTCCATCCTAACTCACAGTTCAAGATATGAAACTGCCAAACAAGAACCTCACCAACTCAGTCTTACATCCTACTCAAAAATATATGAACACGAACTTAATTCGCAATTACAACAATAAACGAACAGATCAGATGCTTGTCGCTCAGCCTGGTTATTTAATTGATTCAGCAGACTCACTAGTCTTGATCTCTCTGGGGCACTGGGATACATACGGTTTGAGCTGCAAGCAAGAAGGGGAAAAGTAATTCAGAACTACATGTATGCTTGTAAGAGTGAGGGGTAGTTTGCTTAGTTAAAACTTCAAATGCATCAATTTAAGTAAGAATAGTTTGAAGTGTGCAATAGCAGAGCCGCAGCATGCATCTTCCAATTTCCATTTGGAACCTCTAATTTATAGATAAAAACTATAAATGCTAAATGCAACAAAAGAACGAAGAAGAAAGAAACAAAGAAATATGTTCACCTTGAAGTCAGTTAAATCAGGGACTACATAGTTAGGTAATTTCTCCTGCTGCACGACATACTTAGCTGCAAAAAATTTGGGTAATTTGTATAACATGTAAAGTAGTAATTCCTACCCTTAAAAAATTTGATTGAGCCCCTGTCAAAATTGCAAAAATGGAAATAGGGCAAACCTTTTCGGGTGTGGAAACCAATGGGCTTGCAATTCTTCCCCTTGTAGTAATCCCTTGGGGCACGTTTGGAGGAAAGAATGTCAAGGGATGATGTGCGCTTTCGACGAAATGCCCTTCCTAACCCTAGTATTAGTCCCAATGCCATTTCTTCACTTCTTCTAACAACAAATTAACTTAAACCCAATTATAAAACATGCTTGAAACCATAAATACATGCTATATAATCAACAAAGATATCAGAGAGAGAGAGAGAGAGAGAGAGGCATTTCCTATTCAAAAAGGGCCAAGAAAACTGTGGTGAAGACAATATTACCTAGTCATAACTACATTCAACAAGTTTTTATACCTCATTGTCTATACAATCAAGTTATGTTAGATTCTAAGAGAATATTAGCAGCATAGCTTTTCTATGACATACCAAACTAGTGAATGTATAAAAAAATCCTAAGTTTTAACAAATTCACTCAATTTACGTTACATATAAATCCTATGGGAGTAGGAAAAAGACATATGATTGCAATATACTTGTCTTCATACTAATTCTTTAGCTAAAACAATTACACAATAAGTTCAACGTAACTCTCTGCTCGGGCATAACCTGTATCACTCAAACAGACAAATACACAAACACCTTCAGCTCATCCCCAGAAGCAAGTAAACTTGGCCTATTGATTTGATTTTTGATTCATGGCACTACGTACTGCCAACCAAATTACTGATAACATTCAAAGTTCTAACCAAGCCTGGACCCAATTAAAAAAAAACTTTGGTTTCCAAGGGAAAAATTCAAAAAGCTATGAGATTCAAGCATTTTCATTCCTAAGGGCAAGACCCAGTTCATGATTTTGGCTTAGGCTAAAGAAAGCCTCTTCATTTTCCCTCAAAGATTCACAGAGTAAACAATATTATTCAACAAATTTCACAAATCATGAGCAGATTAAACGAAAAAAAATAGAAAAAATGGCAATGATAGATAGCAGATGATACCTGAACAATGAGAAGTGAGGTTCTGAGGTCGACGATGTCGTGCAGATGATGATTCTGGGTTTTGGGGTGTGACTCTGCCACTGCAGAGGGTTTAGGGCTTTTCTGCTGAAAAATAATTGGGGAAAGCGAGCAAGGACATACGGGCAAGGCCCATAACTCAGGTGGGTTGGGTTTGTTGGATTAAATTATTGTACTAATAAAGAGTCTTTCTTTTTCTTTTCTGTTTTTTTTAATGGAAACAAGATAAAGAGACTTTTAATGTCCTAATTTCAATTTAAAAAAATAAAATTAATGATGTTTTATTTGCTAAATGTAATGATTTTTTTGGTCGACACAAATATAAAGGATGTTTAGGAATCCAGCTTTTTCACACAAAATTTTGAACTCTTTGACATTCCAACTCATTTGAGAGAGCTGAAAAGGAAAAACAAATTCAAAAGAGTCAAATATTGAAGTCTTTTTCCAAAAATAAAAGAAGGTAAGAAAATAAGAGTAAATATGAAAAGATAAAAAAAAAAGAAGTTATTAGCATGTCATTTTGTGAGTTCGTGACTTTAGAAGTAAACAATTTACTTCACATTCACGACAAGAATTTGACTCTTGCTCTTCTCCTCTTTTTATTATTTAAATTCAACAATTGATATCTAACTTCTGATAAAAACCCTTTCTTTTTTTGTTGTTGTTATAACAGGCTTGTGATATATTAGAACCCATGATTATTCATACACATTCTTTCCAAGGAAAAGGAAGAAGGCCTATAATCCTTTTTTTTTTTTTTCATTCAATCACCGACTTCGAGAAAACCAAGCTTTATCAAAAGTGAAGTAAAATTTCTGTTCCTTTTTCACTGGTTTTCCAACGGGCACATCTCCCCAGACAGTAGTGACTGTGAATCAGATGGCAACACTGTTTTTCAACAGCACACTCATTCAGAGGACAAAAACCAGAGGACCACTTAACGAATTGCAGAGAAATGAAAGAGGCTTTATGTGCTTTCAGTCTTAATGATAACTTGATCTTGAAGACAACAGGGCTTGTTTTGTTCCTAAAACATCCTTCTCTTCCTGCCCGGCCGTAGTTCATTGTTGTGGACATCTTCCTCAATGTTCCAGAACAATATTTTTTCCCTCTGATAGGAACCTCTGATGTTTTGTTAACATTAACCCCCCTCACAAACCTTCAGTTTTTCCACCCCATGTCACATCTTCAAGCTCATCCAATTTAGCAATTAATCTTCCAACCCCACTGAGAAAAGGCCCTTAACTTTCACCCAACCAATAGGGTTCTTTTTGAAATTGAATGGCATTACCTAAACTAAAGTAATAAGTTAATGAAAATAATAATCTAACTGTTCTGGAAAAAAAAGGTACATATGCTTTAGCTTTAAAGATTAAGTTTGTCTATGCACTCCATGCCATTAACACAACTCATCTGCCTTTAAGCTCTCTTTCAAGACCAAAATTCTCGTCAAGTTCTTTGCAAAGTACAAGCAGTTTATACCCGTGAACCAAAAAAAAAACTTATATGTTCTCCAGTCATCTTTTAAAGCCAAAATTCTAGCCAAATTGTTTCTAAGTATGTGTATTCTAAAACCATGAACGCAAAAAGCTTGTAATCATGAATTCATTGTTCAATTAGTGATAAAGCATTTGGAAATTCCATCAAGTACAACAATTTAGCAACAATTTAGATCTCAAAGCAAGATTTCAAAAGGATAATGCAAGTGAAAATGAGGATTTTTTTTGGGTCAAAAGTGAAAATGAGGATTACGAGGCTAAAATTGTTCCAAGGGTGGGGTGCCCCCAATGCATGATTAATTTTCGTGGGACCCTTTTTTATTGCATGTCACAGCTGCACAGAAATCAAGGAAGGGTTTTTGGTGGTTTTATAGGGATCACCACACACTGCTGTCATATGGGAAAGGAAAGGGCTTTTGGCTAGATTCCATAGGGCATTAACAGTCAAAGATGGATGACGCATAGGGCCCACCTCTGACATGAGCGAGACGTGGAGAAGGAGCTAAGAGTCGCAGCAGCTTTTTGGTCTGTCTCTTTCCCACCTAAAGTGAGAGCAAAAGTGGAAAAGGACTTGTGTATTCTCCACCTCCATGAGTTTTTGAAATGAAAAACCTACTCTCCAAGTAAAATCAAATCTACCATTCAATGAACTTTGTTGCATGCTTGGAGTATGGCCCTTGTAAATTAAATTCCATCATGTGCTCTCATTTGGTTTGAGTTTTGTACAAAAAGTAAAGATTTTTTTATGTAAGAAGAGTGACTATTGGACATGGGACTAAATATCTGGGTCAGGAAAGTGAGCTTACATGCATCAAAGATGAAATGATCATTACTCATAATAAAATTCACATGCATCAAGGGCTGGAAATTAATTCCGGGCGCTGTTTGCTAGTATTTTCTTGAATGGCAATACCTTTGGAATGCATTGTTTTGTCAATGTTCTGAGAAGTCTCCTCTCTCTTTAGGAAGTGGTACCACTTGTAGAAACCTAGAGAGGGGGCTCCTGTTGCACTAGTCTTGCAATTCCATGTGTTAGCTATTGATCAGGATAATACTTTTTCACCAACCACATGGGGGTTGATAGTTTCCCATCAGAAATCAAAACAGAGAAAAAGAGAGAGAGCTTGAAAGATGGGGCCATCTAGATAGAACATTTTGCTGTTTTACACACCACTAAATGGAACCTACAAGTTCTCTGCTGTAAAAAAGAAAAAGAAAAAAAGGAGGGGTTGGAGGGGAGCTATCAAGTGTCAGCTATATCTATAGAGACCCAACTTTGTGCTTTGGCTCCTATTTTAAAAAGCTGTTGTCAAATCCTAAAGTTAGTGAGCTGCAGAAGCATATTGAAATGAAAAATTGACAACTGTGCTTAGTTTGTACAACCTCCTTGTATGATGCATCATATTGCAAATAGTTTGTACTTTGTAGCTTTGTGACTTTTTTTACAGTCACATAGTTGCAAGCTCCTGTGAGGAACTTTTAGCTTTTCTTAAAATTAACCAGAAAATACCATGATATTTATGATGTGGCCAATAAAGCTTAAATTTTTGACATTCTTGCTTCTAGATTACAAAATTCAATAAGATCCATTTTTATTAGATCATTCAAAAAACTTAGAAAAGTCCAACTAGTTTTTTTTACTGTTCAGCAGAGTACCAATGGAGAGTGGGAGCTTGATCAACTGAGAAGAAATTGCAGGATTCTTCTGTGCTAAACAAACTTTGCTCTTCCATCCTCACAAGCTGAGTCTGGAACCCTTTACCAGCTACTGATCTAGCGTCTGATAATTGAAACCAGTTTACCATTGAATTTGAAGACAATGATGAATGGCCATTGTTATAGCCAAGAGAAGAATTTCCATTGCTCTCTTCCTTCATAACTCCATTTGAGTCACTATCTGATGATCCATCTTTGGATTTCAAGTTCTTAAACAAATTCATCTCTGCATTGTCTCCATTGTCACTGAAATCTTGGTGTCTGCTTTGCTCCATGACACTGCTCTTGCACATTGAAATTGGTGATTCTTCTTTAGCTGAACCATTGCTTTCTGCACTATCTCTGCACAGCTTTGCTTTTAAGTGCCTTAGCTGCAATTGTTACAAAGAAACAGACTCAATTACAAAGGAGCAAAAAAAGACCCTATCTAGAAAAAGATGCAAACAAAAGTGTTTCACCAATATGAACCTTTTCAGCTAGAGCTTTATTCTGCCTCTCAAGACTATCAAAGTTGAGCTTTAAGCCATCATAATCAGCTTTGAGAATGCCGTAGTCTCTCTCCAATTGCTTAGTCTTCCACCGGGCGCGGCGGTTTTGGAACCAAATAGCTACTTGTCTTGGTTGCAGGCCTAACTCCTCAGCTAATTTGGCCTTCCTCTCTGGCTCTAACTTGTTCTCAACCTCAAAGTTTCTCTCCAAGGCCTTGACCTGCTCTGAGCTTAAGCGCCTTTTCTTCCCTGTCATTTCTTCCCCACAGTCTTCTTGGTCTAAAGAATCTAACATTGCCTGAAACTCCTTGCTATAACCATAGTTGTCCTTTCCATGCTTCTCCTCCTCTGCATTAACAAGTAGTGAAAGAAATTTGAGTGTCAGCTGAGGAACTAAACTAAAATTTTTGAGATATAAAAACCCATCAACAAAAATACCAAAACTTGACAAATACCAAATTGGATTTGTTTTTTCTGTTTTGTTTACCTTTTGGTGGGAAATTGGACACCAACACACCCAATGAATCTGAGCTGCTGCTGAACCTCTTCATAATTCAGAAGAACACCCCCAAGAACCTTCAATGTATTTGCTTCAAATCTTTCTGAGATTTGTGCAAGCTCTCAAAGAGGGTTCAAAGGAAAGCTTTTTGGTTGAATTACCAAAGTGGGAATTGCTGTGAGACTATGCTTCAAAACAGCTAGAGGTTCACTTGCCTTTAAATTGTAAAGACTATGGTTTGTAGCAGAAAACCAGACCCCTTCAAAGAAGCAAAAAAAGTGCCAAGTACACCTCATAAACAAAACCCCTTTCTCCTACTTAATCATTATATAATCATACACATATATATATATATATATCTAGCTAGAGAGAGAGAGAGAGAGAGAGAGAGAGAGCTTTACTGCAACTGGATGGAAGCAACTCTCAACCACAGCTAGATTGCATTGCTTTACTACACTCTGCTGCAATATATACATTGAATTGATGTGAATGGTCTGATTTGACTCACAATTCTTTTTTCCTTTTTCACTTTTTTGAATGAAGGATACTGAGTCACGGTATGGGACTTTAAAAAGCTGGATTCACTTTGTTACATTTTTCTCTGCCCAAGTGGAGGCTGCATTCAACCATTTTTTTCACTCCCTGCAAAGATTGCTTTTTTTCACTTTGACAAGAAAGGATTTTCTATTTTTGTCCTATGCTTCAAATTTTAGAACAATATTTGGCTCTCGTTTCTCACGTGTTAACATTTCCCTTTCTTTTTCTGTTTTTTTTCATAAAGGGAAGTTGGACTTTCAGTACTTTAATTTTTGTTTTCAATTTGTAAAATGAGTAGAGATAACTTATACCACTTGATGATGTTAGACAATTGTCGTTAATAACAATTTAGTTTGGTCCTACCACTTTAATTAATTCATGTCATACATCCACACGAGCAGAACGTTCATAAATTGTTGAGAGAAATCAAGCAATGTACAGCATTTCTCATCATACCACATTGATATCGTATCTCTGAACTTTAAACGACATTCATCTATACAAGTGAGTCTTACTTCTATTATAAATGTGATACAAATAATTGTATCCGCTTCCAAACATGCAAGGGACAATACATTGTGCTAGTGACAGGGCTAACAATGGGTTGTGTCAGGTCGAATTCGTGTCATGTTCGGATCATATATGTGTTAAGAATACTCAATCCAAATCCGATCCGTTTAATAAATGTGTCATGTTGAGTTGACCTGCTAATTTCCTATGCGGATTTCGAGTCATGTATCTAGTTGACCCGCTAAGTGGTAGCAATTAAAAGAATTAAAATGATGAATAAACAAATAAACAGGTTAGCAGGTTGGCGGGTTACATTTTATTTTAGCGAGTTGGTAGGTCACATAGGTATTTTAGCAGGTTAAATAGATATTTTCGATAAACGAGTTATATAAGTATTTTAGTGAGTTGACTCGAAAATTTAATCGTGCGAGTTGACCCACTAATTTTTAGTGTGGATTTTGAGTCATGTCGGAAATTGCCACCCTAGGACTCAAATTCAATATGGAATTTGAATGAATCATGTTCTATTTAGGGGTAAAGTTCCTACTCCCACATCTCTCACAGGTGGTTCTTTTCACTCTCAAAATATGACTAAAAGTACTGTTCTTGTTGTTCCTAAGCATCCTTGAAGCTCCTCTATATTCACAGCTAACCTGAGTATCATAAGGTCATTAAAAGACGCAACAATGGTAGCACACACCCAGCGCTCAAAATATTTCTACATTTACCTCAAGTGTAGGGATAAAAAAAAAAAATTCTCATAAAATTAAGGACAAGCAAGCAAGGGCTTGTAGCTCAAGTGATTAAAAGTAGTTTATCCGAGATCCTGTGTTCGAATTACCCATCCCTCAATATAACTTTAAAAAATATATAAAAAATTAAGGCCAAATGACCGGGAGGGCAGCCATGACTTTCTCAAAATAGTTCCTCATAGTTTTGCTGGCCATAGAGGCACCCATTTATAGCAGATGGAATCACATTCAATCTCTTAGTTTCAATGGATTTAGGTAGGAGTGTAGGTTGTTTTTTTTTGTTTTTTTTCACAGCTAAAATCAAAGGCTCAAATAGACCTCACCTTTCCCTTTAAGGAGTCTGGTTTTGTTTGCCTTGCAAGATTGGAGTTGCCTTAACGTGCCAACAAGAAAGAACAACAGGTTACTTGTGGGACTGTATTTGTGTCTCTACCAAGGTCTTGAGATGAAGGGCACTTGGTCTCTATGCCTCTTGTCCACTTACCTAACTTTGCATATAACTTTGCTTTGTTTTCGTACTTTTATCTCTCTCTTTCGGTGAACACAAGTTAATAGTGAGAAAGGAACATGAACCCTAGAGGGAAGCTAGCTTTTATTTGTATGCTCTCATATGTTAGTTTCAGAAAAGGGTAGCCGAATTTGTTGAAACGAAAGGGCATAGGATCATCGTATGGATGGTTTGAAAAGGAGGTTAGGATAAAGACTACAAAGGGTAGGCTAGGATTGAAAAGTGCTTGCACTATTTTGAACTCCAATGTTGGATTTCAACATTTCACAATTTGTGCATGCCAGAGTCAAGTTAGCAAAAACTCAATCTAGAATTTATATGAAGTTTCTTCCCTTATTGTGTTTTAAATATCTCTACTCTGCAAGAGGCTTGTAGCCCATGTAGTTAAGAGCATTTACCTCTGCTTGAGGTCCTAAGTTCAATTCTCCCCTCCTCAATATCACTTATATATATATACACATAAAATATATCTCTCCACTCTCTGTCCGACACGGAATAACACTACATAACATCTGAAATGAAATTCTAAAAAAATATATATAAAAAATTGAGCAATAAATCCACCTGACAATGTGTCTATGTAAATGGGTCACACAACAGCACACGAAATAAGAATTTTAAATTCCACAATACAAGCTATGGTAATTTGTTTACTGCATTTGATTTTGTATTGTTTAAGTTACAAGCAGTGAAGACAGGGAACATAAATCGAAAGATAATCTTTGTTGGATCCTATTCTAAAGCAAATTGATAAAACTGGAGGATAAGATCATCCTAAAATTGATAACACTCTTATCGCATATACATGCCTTTCCCCCATACCGTAAACCAAATATTCTATCTTAGATTTAATGGGGCTCTAGAATCATATCTCTTGCAGCTAAAGCCGCAATGTGTTTAATCAATCAATAGAGACAAAACTGGCGGATAAGACCATCCTATAATTTCTAGTGAAACAAAATAAGGACAACAAAAATTTATGTTGCCCTTACCTAGTATACATCTCCTCAATGTCAACCTCTTGTGTCAAAATTTGCATTAGCCTAACCTGTGTTGGGTGTACATTCGTATTTCCTAATCTTGGGGTGATGAAAATGGAGTGCAGCAGGAAGAGATATCGATTCCAGCAACCTCCATGGCATTGCAGACCCATTCAGGGACATCACCTTTCGGAAACTACAAGACAATAAGAATGTGAAGCATTTCAAAGCTAAGTTGTAGATACTGCACCAAGTCGCTCCTTAAAGAATAGAAAAGCTTACAAAGCAAACAACAGCAAAAAGGAAAGAAAGAATCATTTAAGGCACATATCTCTCTAATTTACGATGGCAGTCAAATTTGTTAGCGGCAGTGCTACCAGTTGCTAATGGCACAACAGACAACTAGAAGATCTTACTAATTTAGTAATTTATGATAAGAGGCAAATTTGACAGAGGCCAAACATTTTTATTTTAAAGATGTAGCAGAAGACCAAAGGAGATTCTAATAGCATAATAGTTTTCTCCTTTTCCTTTAAGATCACTCATATGAACATTGGATTGTGTTAAAAGTTGGGTGCACTGTGGATATGGATGATTTAGATTGCAGTACTGTCCATTCAACCACAACCATTTATTTCCCCCCCACCCCAGAGAGAAAGAGAGAGAGAGAGGTCACACAGCCATAATAGAACTTCAGACGCACAGAGAGAAAAGGAGGAAGGGCATCTAAAGGAAATACCAAGGTTTGCAGAAATTCACGTACAAACCTGCAACAAGAATAACAAAATGTTACATGAGTAACAACCAGAACAAGTGAGAAATCACTTGAAAAAGCATTGTCAACAGGATAAAGTCCCTACAGTTACCCATAATAACATGTTTTTCTGGAAAGAACTTCGTTAAAAAACAAAAATAATAACAGCATGTATATCACATAATCACACAAACAATACAAGACTAAGGTTGAGAAGAGTAAAGCAGAGGCAGACATACTCTGGAAACGTTCCCTTGATTATTGATGAGTGCAGATTTCTACTTAGCTGCATTTAAGGGGAAAAAAGAGAGATTTTTGGTTATATGATATATAGGAAAACAATTATAGGGAAAATAATTTAATAACTTTTGTGTTAGAACCTTCAACATGTAATACAAATTGTGATATGACAGAAGCTGAGATCCCATAGCATCTTTTGTAACCAGGCAATGAATGTAAGCCCTAGTATAATTTTTGCAGACCTACATTTGAAGATAGAATGAGGCAGTTATACATCCTTGCACCACCTTATGCATTGATATTTCAAGCTAAAAATTAGTCCATTTATACGTACCATACAATCACATGTAGGATCAATGGGGCGGGTATCATCAGCCATTGCTTTGTGTTTGAGTTTGAGCACTCCCTGAAATATATAAACATCACACCAAAAATGAGAGGGAATCTTTTTCCTCTGGTTGAATTATGCATCCACATATAAAAAGAATATTGGGAACCCCTTTTATAAAAACCGTATGGAGGCACCCAATAAAAGTGCACCTGCAGTGGCTATATCCACATAAATATTGCAGGACAGTAGGTGCATGCAAACATAAAACATCAACTGGAAAATTTGAAGAAACCCCAACTCATTTCAAGTATGAGCACTATGAAGTACAGAGATGATTGAGAAGCTATGAAAAGAAACAACCGTATTTGTGACATTCGTATATCAACAAATTTAATGAAGACAACTAGCTTAGCAGCTGATAGAAGCAAGCCCAAAATTTATATCTGATAATAAATTATTCCCCCCATTCAAATTAAAAAAGACACAAGAGTGAAAAATGAAGTTCAAGTTCAAACAAATAACCTGATCAAATAACACAATTAATCGCAAACTGTTTTGGAACTTACAGAGGTGCCAACCTAGTTGAATACTAAAGAAGGACATGAGGCTTTATCAGAAATCTAATTTTATCATTCAAGCGTTCAAATATAGGACTTGATGCAAGAAAAGTGATTTCAAATTGATTACTCCAAGTGATAACTATACAAGAAACCCTCTTTTGAAATGGGATTAATTTAGTAACTTTGAGGCAGTGTCAGAAAATTTGGCCACTACATGTGTATTTCTAATGCATATGTATATAACCATTCATATAAAAATCTTTAGTACACAGTAGTTCACACAAAAAGAAATGATAAATACATACACGCACGGAGGGACTCTCGTAAGCAACTAAAATAAATAATCATTCAAATGTTTTCATCCTAATGAAAGTAGTGTTACAATCATAGATGTAATGATTCAAGATTAGCTGCTTGAGCTGCTAACCAATGGCCTGCATGCATAGATATATTCAATAAAGATGTAAAAGTGTAGATCACATTGTTGAAGTCATCACCTCGGGTACAAGAGCTGTACCAAAGCGAGCAGTACGTGTAGGATAAACACAGTCATACATGTCAGCACCTAGAGCACTGCAAACTACAATATCCAGTGGATAACCAACACCCTGAAAGAAGTGCAAGCAAATATCATGACTGAGAAAAAATAAAAAACAGATCTAAAGGAGATTAGTTAAAATGGTAAGTCTCTAGCACCATAACATATCGTGGTTTCTCTTCAGGCAATGAAGCAGTGCACTGTGCAACAACACGCCAAAATGAATCCTTACTTTCACCACCAGCAAGACCACCAATAGCATAGCTGTCACAGAAGTAAAATTTGTTAACTGAACTCCTTCAGTGGAAACTTTCCAAATCCCCTTGAATATTAGAACTGTAAACAAGTTGCTAATTCTGCAGAGAGTACGAATCAATAAACTTGAAGTTAAGGAATAAAGAGAAAAGCTTGTTTTAAGTTTTAACCCTTCAGGGGAGAAAAGGATAGTTTTAAATGCTTTCTTCCACACTTTTAGAACACTATTGACCAAAAATAAATGACTGGCAGTATTGTCTCAGCTATTAAAAGGGGAAAATTGAAATAAGCTTTAGCTTTCAAAGACACTAATATAAATGACCAGAAATTTTAAATATGCAGAGCACATTTATGATGTTTTTGTGACATAGGCTACACTTATTGTCTAAGTGATTCATCACAGTTCATGTGTGCTACTATTTATTATAAAATACATTGAAACCCAACAACTATCTTTACTGGTTAACTTCAAAATCTAGAAAATGAAGTATTAATGTGTTAAATAAAGTGTTTTCAAAATCTAGAAAATGAAGCATTAATTAAGTGTTTAATCTAGAATAAATCAGCCAGAAAAGAAAACACATACCCGGGTAAATTCCGATCCACCAAGCCTCTAACACATATATCTCTGTTCCCCACAAGTTATGACATAAAGCAATGTGTTATTACAAAGATATTAGTATGAGGAGCAGAAGAACAATAAAAAATGCATAAAACAATCAACACAAAGCAGGAAGATTACACGTTCAATTGAAATTCACCTTAGTACAGGATCTAAGCCACCTTGTACAATACCAAATAAGTTCTGCTCATTTGGTCTCTTATGAGCTGTTTATAAAAGTCAAAGCAATAAGAACGTTGCTAAGCAGCCAACTCAAGAGCATTAAAACTGATAAGATAAAAAAATATAAGAAATGCACGGAAGTTGCCAAATGAAGCTAAGTTAATAAAGGAGAAAGGTATATGTCAATCTAAGAATCTATAGGACTATTATGGATGACTTGGGGATCTAGGGCAAGAAGGAACAGTTCAATACATATGCATAATGAAACAGTTGGCATCTTGATGTTGTAAATGTAAGAAACTCGCTAGTTAACCATTATTGGACCTTCAAAACAGGCTTTCACCTAATCAAACAAATTTAGAAGTGCACAGTAGCCGAAGCTCTAAAGCCTGAGGAATGATCTTCTACGTAATCTAGGCACTTATGGCAGATTGTCAGCATGGCTTTATCAAATCTTGAGTTGATTATATATCAGTACACATACATATCAGTACACATACATACATACATATATCTACTTAGAAGTATATATTCAAGAAACTTCAGTGACAATCACTGCTACATATCCTAGATTACCTTCAATACATCTGTCTATCCATCGTATAGTGCGATACGTGGCCTCCTCAATTCTTGGACCAGTGATGGTGGTTTTGACTACATCATCAAGGGCCATAATAATATCTGCTCCAATTCGGTTCTGCACAAGTCATTGACAGTACAGAAGGGAAGATAGAGGGAAGCACATGGTCAGAAAATTAATGCTTCATCTGGACTCAATATCTTGAAAGCTTTGCTCTATGCTATGAGTGCACTACTTTATATTGCAAATAAATTATGGAAATTTACAGTGACCAGGAAAAGTTGGAACGAGTCATTCTTTTTTATTTAGACAAAAAGAGAGTGCAGATCTAAGGAACTAATCATTCTGCATTGAGCATATATTTTGCTCCTATGAATGCCATTATGCAATTATCCTGCTGAACACATATATTTTTAATGTATTATTTTATTACTTATAAAATTTTAATTACATTTTGGTTTGCCTAGATAATGGGCTTTGTTTTAAGAGTTTAGACTTTGATACTCCATTTTTCTTTCCTTTCTCTCTCTTTCTTCCATAATTCCATATCTCCCAGTGCTACATCAGCATCGTTATAACATCTTGATGTAGGGGGCACTCGATGACATAGTATGACTCAAACAAATCCAGTCAAAGACCTCGGTAACTAACAGAAAAAAAATGCCCCTAGATTACCAAAAACGAAATGAAATAGATGTACGTACTTGGATTTGAATTGACTCTTCAGGTGTCAAGAGCATTGGCTTCCCATCAACTGGTGACTGATGTAGGAGAAATGACATCACCCATGTCAACATGAGATCAAAAGATATAAGTAAACTAATTTTTTTTTTTTAAAGCTTAGATTACAACAGCTTTCAAAATTTTGAAACAATAATCTTAGGATAAATTGTGTTCACTGGCAACACAAAATGATACCAAAAGTAACACTTATCTGTTTACTACCTTATAGCATCATGGACCGAACAAAATAGTTCTCTCTCTTTTCCTAAAACCCAATTCTTTAGGAAGTTTATTATGAGTATGACATATATAGGCACTTAAAAATGAGGACAAAATAGTCAACTGATTAACAATTAAGACAAAACAGATTAAGCATAGAGGTATCTCCATCCCCTCTTCTGTTCTATTCACTTCTCTCCAGTACACCACATCAAACATGAAGCCACGTCACCCTTCCAGCCTTCCCATGTCCATCGATTCCTACGTTTTATTTCAACTTAACCAAATTTGGTGCTTTAATCTTTTTCCCTTATTTCATAGAAGAAGAGTATTGGAGATAACTTGTTTGTGATGTTGAAAAATTTCCGTAGCTTCATCCGGTGACGAATAAGAGCTCAACATGAGGCGAACTAAACAATAATGATTCAACAACACCTAAACAACAATATGCATTGCCAAACTAAGATATTACCTGAAATGTTACACCCTCTTCAGTGATGTCAGCTAAATGCAATAATGAAACCTGAAAAACATTAACAAAATGAATTTTAAGATTTAACTAGATGTATTATTATTAAACCAGAAAAACAATGTCCATGCAAGGAACATTAAGGAACTAACCAACAAAACAACCACAAAGTCAATAGCATGAGTTCATCAATTGAAGCTTAAAAATAATTATCAAAATTAGGCTAGAAGTTCTGAAAGAAAACCCCTTTAACTTCTACCTTAGCATATATTAGAAAGTAAGCTGGTTAGTAACCACATCACCGTTAGCACACCATATTTGATATGGCATTCAGTATGTTAGTAATTGAATGCAGTAAGAAAGCAAGTCACTGGGACAGTAGATACAGTAGACTTGTTCCCTTGCCTCCTAGACAAATGCGGCATACTTAATTGAGGGAAAGCTTAACCCTATTAACATATATTACAATTTAACTAGTAAGAAAGCATAGATACACAAATTACGACAACTTCGATAATCAACATGAAAATGGATGGGCAGGAGGTGGAGGGATTGAGGAGAAGAAAATTCACCAAAATGCCCAATTATCGGTTGGATTTGTTGCATAAATAGTTCCAAATGAGAAAATCATGAATTCATGTTTGGTGGAAGTATGTAAATAGCAGTCTATGCAAGCAATAAGGACATCAACTAAACCCCTAGAGATGAAAACAATTTAAAAGGAAAAACAACAATAATCTGATCAAATTTAGCATATAGTGCAGTATTGAGGGAAAATAACCATTTGAAAGCCACCAGAATCAGTAAGCAATGCTCTTGGCCAGTTCATAAATTTGTGGAGACCTCCCAAATCATCAATAAGCTCAGAGGTAGGACGAAGTGCCAAATGATATGTATTCCCCAGTATTATTTGGCAACCAATCTCTTCAAGCTGTTCAGTTGTCAACCCTTTTATAGTTCCTGAAACCGTGAAAACCTTATCCATATCATCGATTACTAAATACAACAAAGCCTATGGCATTATGGTTTTACACATGTGCACATGAACATCTATATGAACCCAGAAAATGTTATCAACACATAGAATATTGGATCAAATATAAGCGAAATGAGTGTGCACACTTGCACGATTCTGCCAGCCAACCTTACCCATGAGCACCTAAAGATAGCCCCAAGAATACGTATTCTCTCAATGCCTAAGTTGACATATCACATATCCCACATCAATTGAATTGAAAGCAAATTAGCAACTGAGCTTGTGGTTCTCCACAACAAATAACATTGATATTTGACAGGTTGAATCTGATAACCTATATAGTTATATGTATAGATTGAATTTGGTAGGCTAGTTAAAGCAACAACCTTGTGTTCCCACAGGCATGAAAAGAGGCGTCTGGCACACGAAGTGAGGGAGGGTCAGTCTAGCTGCTCGAGCACGGTTAAACCTACCTAAAACCTGAATTACAAAACACAAAACCAACTTCCCATATCAGTAAACATTAAAAAAAACCCCCAAAAAAGGAAAACATAAACATAAACACTCCATTGGTTAATGAGCTTATGAATCTTTCATGCATATTCTTATGCAAAAATAAGAACAAAATAAAAAATATATATATTGGCATGAGAAAGTTTAGCCTAGAGTTCAAAACCCTACCTCAAAACGAAGTGCCATTCGAAAAAGTTTATCTATGCTGCAGCAGCCTTAGCCTGTATGCCAAAACCTTAACTTGTAACGTAATGGGTTTACAGAGTACCAACTATAATATATGTAAAAAGCAAAGGCAAAGAGAAGAAGAAGAAGGAGAAGGTTGTAATATGAGCCAATGATTCAATGAAGAGTGGGTGGCGGCTGAGTTTTGTGTGTGCCGCCGCTGCCGGCTACGAAGCCTTTGTGTTGTGGTGTGTTCTGTAATGTTTGGTTTCCGCTCTTGGAAAGCCGAGGACTAGGGGATTCTCGGTTTTATATAGGATTGAATTTTGGGAAATTGGTGGCTATGTCCCCGGAAACAATGTTTTATTCAATAATGTCCCAATTTTTGAAACTCATTCAAAAACATCCCCTCTAAAACCTCCCTATTGCCCGCGTATCGCCCCTATTTCACCTTTTTTTTTTTCCGTCGTTCGCCCTCTCAAATCATCTTCTCTTCTTCTTCCTTCTGCAAAACATCAGAGAAAATCCACATCAACCATCGACCTCATCTCGCCTAATTCCCCTCTCTCCTCTCTCCTCTTTCTGCATCTTGTGCGTTTCATTGGTCTCTCGCTCTCACCCACATCGGCGACGGCAACTGTCACCTCCTCAGAAACCCTAACCCACATCAGCGACGGCGACCTCACCCTCTCTCTTTCGGCCGCCGTTCTCCACCTCCATCTCTCACGCTCCATCACCTCTTTCGACCGCCGTTCTTCCCCTCCGGTTCAACAAATTTCTCAATTTTCCTTAGCTTTCCTGAAATCCATATACTAGAGATGGCGTCTCAGGTATCAAGCTCAGTTTTTCTCCTTTACTTTCATACCCATCTGTTATTTGGGTTTTCTTCTGCTTGTTTCAATTTCATATCTGGTTTGGGATTTTTGGTGCTAGTTAAATTTGAGTGAGATTGTACATAAATTTGTTGAAACATAATTGTGGGTTTAATTTAAAATGTTACTCTCTCTCTTTACAAATAATATTTTCAGCTTGGGTAGAGAATTTTATTTCAGTTGGATTATACAAAAACTTTTTAAACTAAAATTTTGGGTTGAGGAATATTATGCTTGAAGCTTGAAGCTTGAAGCATGTCCAGGCTACAATGATTTTGAAGTTTTTCTTGTGCTTATTGAATTTTATCACTGAGTTAGGTTTTTATTCTGACAAAAAAACAATTGAATAAACACAGCTATTTGGTTCAATGGTCTCTTGGTTTTATAGGAATTTTTTATTTAATATAAAGGAACATTCGGGCCACTTGAGAGCATTCTGCACCTTCAAGAATCTATTATGGTATGAATTTGTTTTGTTCTGTTTTGGGATGTGTTTTTTGAATAAACTACATAAATTGAGAGAAAGAACAGAAATTGATTATGTCTTGAAGTGGCATCTCCAAAAGTGAATGGAGAGTTTGTAATTTTCATGAGAACGCCCATATTTTAAAATAAGTTTGATACTGTGAAGTTGGCATATGTTGGATTTCTGTTTTCTCTATTATTCGTAATTCAATTTTGGATCTGTTTTTGGTGCAGACTATAGTCTTCAAGGTTGGTATGTCATGCCAAGGCTGTGTTGGTGCCGTGAAAAGGTTCTTGGAAAACTTGAAGGTTTGTTGAAAGCTCCTGCATTATCCAGTTCAATTGTCTTGCTCTTCTTCTTCTGAGACTTTGCTTTTTTAAGTGTTTGTAATATACTATAAGAATAGTAGAGTCCATGCTTTGTTGATTTCGTATTATCTTGATAATGATGGGATATGTTCTTTCTCATCATCTTCAGGCGTAGAATCATATGACATTGATTTTGATCACAGAAGTGACGGTGAAAAGCAATTTACCACCCAAGACAGTCCTTCAAACCGTTTCCAAAACTGGCAAGAAGACTGCCTATTGGAAAGCAGAAGCACCAACAAAGCCTGCAGAAGCGGTGGCTGCTGCTTAGTCTTGGCCTATTTAATGTGGACGTAGTCGTTTAATGTCTTAAGTTTATGAAATTAGTATGGTGTCCTTAAACAATCAAGTACTCGTTCAACTTTTCCTGGCCTTTTAAAAAAGATAGATAAATAGTATAGCCGAGCGGCTATACCCGGGGCCCCTGTTAATTTTTTAACAAATAAATCGTATAGCCGAGCGGCTATACTGGGGTCACTTTTTTAATTTTTTTTTTAATGAGTTGTATAGCCGGGTGGCTATACATTTTAAATATAATATTTTTAAAGTTCGGCCGACTGGCTATACTCCTGCTGCCACACAGGCAAAATACGGGTCATTTTCTTTTTTTTTAAACCAAATAATATAGCCTGTCGCTATACTGAGGTCCCTTGCTTATATATATTTTTAACAAATTGTATCGCTGCGTGACTATACTCTTTAAATATATACTAATATTTTAAATATTTTACACGTCTTAAATACTTGATAAAATACAATACACATATTGTACATTTACATATGTATTTTTCATATTTACAAAATTTTCAGTATATAGCGTATAGCCGGTCGGCTATACTCATTTTCTTTTTAAAAAATAATCGCCGATCGGCTATACCCTAGAACCTTTTTTAAATGTTTTTTGAATGAATAGTATAGCCGCGCGGCTATACCCGTGGGAAAAAGGGCCGGATTCTTAGATAGTATAGCCGCACGGCTATACTGTGAATACAATATATTTAAGGAGTATAGCCGCGCGGCTAGACACGAATATTTTAAGAGTATAGCCGCACGGCTATACACTTCAAATGTATTGAATATTCAAACAGTATAGCCGTTCGGCTAGACGGTTAAGTTATATCTTAGCCTTTTGGAATTACTTAAATTAGTAATTATCTTTTAATTTTTATTTCTTTAGTGAATGATTAGTATTTAAATATTTTACTAATTTCATAAATTACTTAATAATTAATAATTAATTATTTTTATGGAATTTGTTTTTAATTTTTTTTATACAAAATTTGTTTGTTTAGCTTAATATTTCCAATTAAGTAATATCTTAGCTTTATTTAATTATAATAATTATTATTTATGTTTTAATTATTCTTTATTTAATGAGTAATTTGTATTTAAGTATTTTAATTAATTTCATAAATTACTTAATAACTACTAATTAATTATATTTAAGTATTTTAAAATTATTTAAAATTTGCTAATATATTTTAGAAAGAGTTTCAATTATTATAAAATTATTTTAGTCTTCCAAAAATGGATTTAAGCCTCCAAATACTAAATCCAAGTCTCAAACCCTAACCACAAGACTACTATGGGGCACTTATGACTCGATTAGGTTTGGATACTCACATAACTCAACCTAGGGTTTTACGGTTAGAGTTTCAATCTCAATATGCGGTTAGTACTATATAATTGGACCTAACCCTAGTTAATTGAGTGCACCTTGATGTAGATTTTACCAAATGCATTTGGTCAGTTAAACATTGAAAAGTATATTTAAAGAGCTTTTCCTCATTTTAAGAACGTTTTCGGTGTTTGGATTTTGGATTTCGTATTAGGTTTACATTGGGTCAAATAGTTTGTTAGGGTGGAGTCTAATAGGTTAAAGATCGATTATTTTCAATGCAGAATCAAAATAAATTTTTTTTTTCTTCATTAGCAAATTTTCAACTTCTCTTATTTCCTATGGAATATATGGAAGCAATTATTCAAGCCCCAACTTGGACATAAACCAGTCCAAAGGAACAAAATTGTCCATTGGGTATGAGCATGAAAGAAAATCCTCACATAATTTAGCCATTAATTAGGTGCATATGATGTTGAATCATGTGGCCAATAACGCTATGATAAGCGTTTTTGGTGTTTGGATTTTGAATTTCGTATTGGGTTCATGTTGGGTCAAATATTCAAGTAAGGTGGATAAATGAGTGAGGATTCTAATAGGTTAAAGATCTGATTATTTTCAATGCAAATAAAATAATAAAATAAAAAGTCTTCACTAGCCAATTTTCAACTTCTCTTCTCTCCTATGGAATATGTGAAGCATTATTAAAGCCCCAATAATACATGGATGTAACCCGGTCCAATCCAAACGAACAAATTGTCCTTTGGGTATGAGTGGGAAAGAAAATCCTCTCCTAATTAAGCATTAATTAGGTACAGATGATATGGATCATGTGGCCAATGATGCTATGACAAATGTGATAATACTTTCACTTGGCATGTCATTATTAGTTGGGATAACAAAACAATACTATTCCCATTGTAACTTATGTGTTACTTGTATTTTCTAATTACTTTTTAATGTGTTATAATTTTATAAGAATCAATTATAAAATGACACGTGCTAATTGACAACTAAAAAGCAAGGGAATACATAAAGTTTAATTTTCCTTTTTTACATAGAAATTAGAATTGCATGATTACTTCATATGCGCAATACGACGCCGTGCTGCGTTTCTATAGAACAAGAAAACCAGACATTGGCCCGACCCGCATCAGCCCAACATTCATTTCCAGCGTAGCGAGACATGAAATGCGGGTCAACTGTTCCGGGTCGGTAACCCAACGTGAGTAACCACCACAGTAATGAAAACAGGTCATATCTGACATAATGGAGCATGAAATTTCAGAAAATTGGACATCACAATTTCCTCAGATCTTCGCAGCTGAACGCAGCAAATTGAAACCCTAGTTTTACTAATCCACCATAGTCATCTTCATCGGGTACCTACAATCTTCATCTTTCAGTTAATTCACTTTTAGAATCCACTAATCCGTCACTGGCATTACTAATTTCCATTGTCTAATCCGAAGCTCCGAAATGTGATTCGTTTTATGTTTACCAAATACCGACTTGTTCTACTTATTGTCGCCATTGTTGATTTCAACAGCATGATGTTAAGAAATTCTTAAAAAAACAACTTAATTTGTGAAAAATAGCTGAATTTGATTTTCCTGGATCTATTTTTTATTTGTTTGTTTATTATAGTTTGGGGTTTATTGCATGGTATGGCAGGGTGTTGATAATTTGAACTGTTTGAATATGTTAGCGATTAATTTTCACTTGATTAGGAAATTGAGTGGAAATGCAGCACGCTCCAGCGACGATCGAGGAACAGTTGTTACTAAAAGCCATCAAAGAAGAATGTCCGTGGGAGAATCTCCCAAAACGGCTTCAAGTGACATTGTCTTCGAAAGAAGAATGGCATAGAAGGTTAGACTAGCTGTTGTTTTTGCCACTGCTCTCTTTATTTGTTTAGTTCCACTTCTCAAAGAAATGTCTATAGAGGGTGGTTAAGTACTTCGGACTGTGAATTGATCGATATTCAGTTTCATGGTTTAATTTTATGTACTGGAAATGGAAGGACCTAAATTCATGCTTCATAGAAAAGTTTTGAATAATGTCTTAGAAGACAAATAAAAGTTAGATTAATGGGGTTTTATTCTTGGTTTCTGATATTGGTTTGAATATGCTAACTCCGTGCAGGGTAATTGAGCATTGCATAAAGAAAAGACTCCCATGGAACACTTGTTTTGCTCGAAAAGTATGCAAAGAAAGTGAATATTATGAAGACATGATGCGGTACTTGAGAAAGAATTTAGCGGTTCGTTTCTTACTTGGGAAGTTCATCAGAAGTCCTTTCCTTGAATTAGTCTGTGTTGCAGTGCATTGATAGTTTACATTCTACAGGAAGCCTCTTTCTTCTTGATAAGGAAAGAAGTACGCTAACTTTAGTTTTTTGGAGGCCAACTGGAGAAGCTGAACATTTTTAATATTCATACTCTGTTCTTACTGTTTTGCATTTAATTTGGTAAAACTGTATTTGGGATATAACACCGTGAATTGGTAAGATTGTTCTTGTTGAACAACTAGGGTGACATCACTGCTTAGCTTCATCCTTTCATTTTCATATGAAGTGAATTCAGCCATCTAAGTAATACAGCTTTTTTGACTTACAGCCTTATGTCATCTTATACTTCAGATATAGGTTTCTTATGTCATCTAAGCAATACATGTTAATTTCATTACTTGCAGCTATTTCCCTATCACCTTGCGGAGTATGTTTGCCGTGTAATGCGGGTATCGCCTTTCAGATATTACTGTGATATGATTTTTGAAGTTATGAAAAATGGTAATTTACCAAATCCTTTCTGCATATGTTGAAATCTGCTGCTATTTTACTGTTCTTACTGTGATTAGTATGAAAGTTTTTCTTAGAAAGTAGGCATGTTAGCTATTTTTCAATTTGCAACACTCTTATTAGTTAGAATAATTGTCTGATTGAAGGTATAGTTTGTGGACTCGGTCTGCAGGAGGAACGATGCGTATAAGTTTGTATTGGAAGTATAAATTATTCTCTAATAGGGCCTTCAAAGATTTAACATCCTGCGTGTGCTGCTTATGTAGCATCAACTTAAATTATTGGAGACCTGAGGTTCAAATCTAACACAAGTATATAGGTCCTTTTTTAATGCAAACTGGTTGTACTTTTTAGCTTCTAAGTTGGAAAATTAAAAGCGGAAACTTGTCGTAAGGGTGTGAATTCGGCTGGAAGATGCTGCTTAAATGTGTATTAAGATTGTTTGTTCACTTGTTTTAGGTTGGATAGTGCTGGCGCTTATTAAATCACAAGTCTGTGTATATGTAATTATATAGGTACATGAAAGGAATGGTATTACTTTAGTAACTAGGATTTGAGGTATTGGATATGTATCAGGAAAGTATCTGGGGGAGTATCTGTGCCCCATAGGGAATCAGATGAGGGAAAGTCGTCCGGAAATTATTGCAGTAGAGATCTAAAAAATGCAGTGGATGAGTTAAGATACGTTGAAAGCACGAAAGGTTCTTAGGGGCGATTGCATGGTATGTGGGTAAAAGTTGCAACAAAACATTAATATATTTTCTTATTAGAAGTCCAGGATTTAACTGTGAATATACCCTTCAATTACATTGAATTGAAAAAAAAAGAAAAGAAAAGAAAAGAGATTCTGAACAATTACATTAAAAGTTTCTATTCTGTAAACAAATTATGCATTGAGACACTCACATATACTTTTAGCATCTTATCCTCATTCTCATGCTTATCACATTATTTGCAGAACAACCTTATGACAGCATCCCCAATTTTAGCGCTGCAGATGCCTTGCGGCTTACAGGGATAGGGAGAAACGAATTTATTGATATAATGAATAAGTGCAGATCTAAGGTATTAATCAAATTTGCTTGTTTCTTTATGGGTCATTTACTTGTTTATGGGCCACATTAAGGTGCACGCATACCTGGTATGTGGATACAAATATTGCATGGCTACCTAGATACCCATAGAAGGTATCATGGTTTTCTAACAAATATCTGGAAAAGATTCCATACAAAGTCAAAATTTATGAATTCTTTGGCATATTTTAGAGCAACTACAGCTGGTAATTTAAGTCCTATTTATGCTAGACATACTGCTTCTTGGATTCTGTTATATAACCTTATGATGGAAATGCAAATCCTTTACCTTCAAGATTGCTTTAAGGCCATGGTTAAGCTTACTTTATAAAGGGTAACTTTGTGTTGTCTAACCTGTTGTTTACTTTATTTTGAGCTATCCAGAAAATTATGTGGAAGCTGAATAAGTCAATTGCAAAAGAACTTTTACCTACACAACCCGTGGATTTTGCAATTGATCCATGGTGGGGAATTTGTCTTGTGAATTTCACACTGGAAGAATTTAAGGTGAGATTTGAGAACCCAAATTACACTGAATGCTTAACAGTGTCATCCTATTGAAAAATTGCCAAACGGCAAATAACACTGGTGATGTGCTTTTTAGCCGACCTTACAGTAACTCACTGTCTTTGTAGAAACTCTCGGAGGAAGAAATGGCAACAATAGATAAAATATGTAAAGAGGAAGCAAATTCATATATCCTGTTCGATCCTGATATTGTTAAGGGTCTTCACCAACGAGGATTAATATACTTTGATGTCCCTGTTTATCCTGATGATCGTTTCAAAGGTCAGTTGTATGGATGAACAGTTGACTTGCAAATTCTAGCCTCTCTGATTTTATCTTTGTTTACTGCCTTGTTTCAAATGCTTTTGAGTCCCCTGTTTCAAACACTTTTACCTTCTGAAACATACACTGATGGTTTGTGGTCATGGATCAACTTTTTTTTATTTTGATTTTTTACTTTTAAATTTTGTGTTGCCATTATATTCTTCGTTTTTCGAGTCACTTTACAATCAAATATACTAATTGTTGTGTCTGTATGAAGTTCATATAAATCCCGCACTTCTCCGATACTTACGGTTTATCTTTACAAGTACTTGGTGAAGCCCAAAATTTTGACCAAATCTAATTCAAGTTTTACCAACATTTTTACAAGTACTAGATGAAATATTAACAATTTTTGTGGTCCAGTTTCCAGGCTTGAAGGGTTTGTTTCCAACAGGGAGCAATCTTACGAAGATCCTATAGAGGAGTAAGGCAGTTGTTTAGTACCAAGATGCCTTTTAATTGTCAATTTGTTATTTGAATTTTGTTTACTGGCTGTGAAACCAGGATCTTAATAATCTAAATTCTATTATTCAGGTTACTATATGCAGTTTTCGTTGTTTCAAGCGAGCATGCAACTGTTGCCGAACTGGCAACAACATTACAGGCTGACCTTGCACAACTGCAGGCTGCTGCGTCTTTTGCATGTCGATTGGGATGGGCAGTAAAAGTATTTGATCCAGCATCTGTTCTTCGAGATACAAGTTTACCTGGATCTCCTAGAAACAGTCTCAGTGATGAAGATGCTTCTCGTCGTAGTATAAGCTCAGCAAATATGTTTGCTGATGGTGATGCTAGTCTACAAGGAGATGTTTCAGGGACAGAAAACTATGGCCTAAGTTCTTCGCATGATCGCGTTGCGTTTGTTGTTGATGCTAACATAACATCCTATCTTATGATGGGGTCTGTTTCACCAGGTTTGTTTCTTCTTCTGAAGGCAAAATTTGTTTATTATGTTGCATATCATCAACTTCTGATCTGCAACCTGAATCTTGTTGACATATTAGTCACATGGATGAAATAGATAAGGAGGCTTGTATCTGCAGTTGTTATTGAAACTTTACCTTAAGACAGATATCAATGTCTAGAAGAAGTACTGGCATATTGGATGCAGTAGGCCACAAATACATAAAATAACGAGAATATGATCTAGAACCTCTTCTTTACAGATGCTCTACCAGTTCCATAGGAGCTATCAGCCGCTACAGTGCCTCTTACAATTTCTCTTTTATGTACTGGTTTACCTTGCAGTGGCACTACAACTTTCACAAAATCTTTTTTTTTTGGTGTCCTAAACTTTATTGAAAAATTACCATAGAGGTGATAATCTTTCACAAGCTCCATCTGTATGTGAAAAAAGGGTCGGCTTCTCAAGCAAAAGAGGTGGAGGTTATTCTCCTTTAGATGGACTGTGCTTAAGTTACGAAGTGATATAGACTTCTCCCAGAACCTGCTTACACATGGGGAGACAGGCTTTCTGGAACTTAACTATAATTTTTGCTCGATCAGCTTCCTAAAAGTATTTATGTACTATTCAGATTGATGCTTGAACATTTTAGCAGCATTCTGTAATTGTTTCAAACTTGAATCTTTTACATGAGTCTTATATTTATTTTGTTTTCTCATATTTTCTTCTAGGTTTGAAATCTCATGCTGTAACGCTTTATGAAGCGGGAAAGTTGGGTCATGCTAGTATTACGGATCTTTGTAAGGATCTGAGTACGCTAGAGGGAACAAAATTTGAAGGAGAACTACAGGAATTTGCAAATCATGCATTTAGCCTCCGTTGTGTTCTGGAATGCCTTCAATCGGGAGGAGTTGCAACTGATGTGAAAACGGATGAAGTTTGCAATAACATGGATATGATAGCTTCAAACAACGATGAGGCCACACTCATAGCTGATGTAACTTTGACTGAAACATCAGGACACTTGACTGGGCAAGAAGTTGGGTTCGATGATGATGTTACTGTGAAATCAGGGATGCCCCAGGAAGGTTCTGTTTTGGCTGAACCTGTTGGTGATGGAAGTGATGAAATAATAATTGGTACTTCATCAGAAGATAGCACCAGCTTAACTGAAGTCCCTAAATCAGACTTGAATCTGCAGAGTAATGAGAAAGAGGTGCGTGATGAAGGGTCAGATGTTGGAAAAGAAATGTTAAAGAGGAAAAATAAATTCCGAGTGGATATCCTTCGCTGTGAAAGCTTGGCGTCTCTTGCACCAGCAACTTTAGATCGGTTGTTTCGTCGTGACTATGATATTGTTGTGTCTATGATTCCTCTTCCACCTTCGTCAGTACTTCCTGGACCAGCAGGTCCTTTTAATTTTGGTCCTCCCTCTTATTCATGCATGACACCTTGGATGAAATTAGTATTGTACTCAACTGTGGCCTGTGGACCTCTATCAGTTATTCTGATGAAAGGACAATGTTTACGCTTGCTTCCTGCCCCACTGGCTGGTTGTGAGAAAGCCCTTTTGTGGTCTTGGGATGGTTCTACAATTGGAGGTTTGGGAGGCAAGTTTGAAGGAAATCTGGTAAAGGGAAGCATACTTTTACATTGTTTAAATTCACTTCTTAAATACTCTGCCGTACTAGTGCAGCCCCTCAGTAAGTATGACCTTGATGAATCTGGAAGAATCATCACTATGGATATTCCATTACCCCTAAAGAACTCTGATGGTTCAGTTGCTTGCATAGGGAAGGAATTGGACATGTGCGAGAAGGAAAGTTCAAAACTGAATTCTCTGTTAGTTGATTTGACAAGCAAGATAGAGTTGTGGACAGTTGGCTATATTCGCTTGTTGAAACTTTTTAAAGAAAGAGATTCAGACCACTTTGCACCTGATGATGAGAAGTTTGAATGGGTCCCATTGAGTGTCGAATTTGGGATGCCACTGTTTAGTCCAAAATTATGCAATAATATATGTAAAAGAGTGGTCTCATCGCAATTACTTCAAAAAGATTTACTCACTGAACATCACGATGCGATGCAAAGCTTACGGAAAAGGTTGCGTGATGTTTGTGCAGAATACCAAGCAACAGGTCCTGCTGCTAAACTTCTTTACCAGAAAGAGCAATCAAAGGACTTTTCACGACATCTCATGAATTATGCAAGTGGAAGGTGGAATCCACTTGTCGACTCTTCTTCTCCCATTTCAGGAGCCTTGAGTGAGCATCAGAGACTCAAACTTGCTAACCGACATCGTTCCCGAACTGAAGTTTTGAGCTTTGATGGAAGCATTCTAAGGTCTATGTCAAGCTTCTCTATTCTCCTTTTGCATCCCATTTCCTTTCCCTAACATCTGTTTGTTTACTATTTCTACCAGATTTTTGTTTTTACAGTATTTACTATATGAACAATGTAACTTTCACTGGATAATGCATTTTTACGTTTGTGTGTTTTTTTTGGACACATAGATGCTTCTCACTTACAAGTCTCTTAAAAGTAATGGATTTACCCTTATAAGGAATAATAAATTATCTACTTGTTTATTAATAGTATTCAGATGATATTCTCTATCTTCTTTGTATATGATTGTGTTCAATTTGTTTGCTTTAAATTCTTAATTACTGCTGTTCAGATCATATGCTCTAGCTTCTTTGTATATGATGGTATTCACAGAACTTGCTCTAACCCCTTTGTATTTACTGGTATTTAGATCATATGCTCTATCTCCTGTTTATGAGGCTGCCACAAGGCCCGTTGAAGAAGCCCCTCCAGTTAGCACTACAAAAGTTGAGCAAGAAGAAGCTGACAGCAGAGAAGTAGTCCTTCCTGGTGTTAATCTTGTTTTTGATGGCTCTGAGTTGCACCCCTTCGAGATAGGTGCTTGTCTACAGGCTCGTCAACCAGTCTCATTAATAGCAGAGGCAGCAGCTGCCTCTGCAGTTATTCAACAAAGTAGGGCTTCATGATAGAATCTTGCTTGGATGGCGTATATAGAAGAATTCATCACGTTACTAGTGAGTAACAATTAGGAATTGTCATGTCCTTCATGCTTGTTTTATTCTGATTAGTTGGCTCGTCTGCCCATCTTTGAGGTTGGTCAATGCGCATCAGCTCCAGCTTTGTTCAAAGGTAAATACCAGGAGTTTCTTATTGATTAATGTAATTAATTGAATGACTAGTAATCTTTGAAGATGAGTTCCAATAAAATAAAATAAAATTTTCTGCAGGTTTCTCTTTAATTCCTGATTGTGCTTGACATAATTGTCACAAATGACCTGTGTAGTTAGTATTCTTGTAGAATCACGATTTTATTTTCAAACCTTAAATTACCTTTTTTTTCTTTTTTCTTTTATTTTTCTTTTGGGACAAAATGACAGCTTCAGTAGTCAAATCTGATGTATCTTCAATCTACTTGGATTGCTTTGAAAAGGATCATTTTTTGTCTTTCTTTTTAAAAGAAGTTAAAATTAGTTTCCTGATTCCATGTTCTGGCTCTCTTTAGCTGCCTAGTAAAAGACCTAAACTGAGTAGTTTGGTGATGAGGTAAGAGCATCTGATTGTATCGCCCCTCAAATTTATTTGCAGACTTTGTGAGACACTTGTTTATGTTGAAGTGCATGGGCCCTCATTTGAAAAAAAAGAAGATTAAATTAAAATTCTTTGCTGTCATCAAGTGCAAAGCTCTTGAGTTCAGCATCTGAAAACATTATTTTCTGTCTATGAAATAGTACTGACTGGAAAGGTTTTCCTTTCTGAAACTGACTACCTCTGTAAGTTTTCCCCTTTTGCTTTGCCCAATATTGGTTCATATTTTATTACGTCCCATAAATCCGCCTTTCCTAGGTCTATTGTCTTTTTGTTTCTATTATAATTTCACTTGCTTGATACCTGTTATATTAATGCAGGAAGGCGTTTTCGTACAAAACTTTGTCAGATTATGGATACACCCCGGGTTTGTAACTACAGTGAAAAGAATATATGGTTTTTGCTTAAATATACACTTAAGTGGACATGGTGCTTAGATCCTGGTGATTTATGCCCACCAATTAAACAATACACACTTTTGTTTCATTTTACTTTCCTTTATTCTTTGTTCTTTTAGGGAGGTGGGGATAAAAAATGATGCACATTTATTTCTGCAATTTTCATTAATACATGAAAATATTCTTGAGGAAAGAAAAGAAAAAGGCATTGTGTGGTAAAATTGCTCTCGACTTCTTATGTGAGTTTTTCACTGTGATAAGTTCACACGAGTCACACTTGTAGACGAAATGATGTGAAAAATGATGAAGGATGTCTTTTCCTTTTTTATTTTTTGAAGAAGTTGTTCCGTGGACCTCCTCTTTCAAGTGGGGCGGAAATGGAATTGATGTTAGCTAATTATGGTTGGAAAAATGTTCATTTCTTTGGATGAATTCGTGGAAGAAGTAAATGTATTTATTTTATTGTTATGCTTGTAAGTAACACCAAATAATACCAGGCTGTATGTTTTGTTTATTTTGGAAAGATCACAATTAAGCAGAAAAATTGTTTCTTAAGGTTATTTCTAGGGTGATTTATAGTTTGTAATAGTTCAACTCAAGATTCATACGATTTAGCATCTTTTTTTGTTTTTATTATTTTCTTATGTTTTTCTGGATGGCTTCGATTTCCTGCAAAAAGGTATTGTCAAGTGAGTAAGGTCTGAGTACTCTTCCAAGAACATGGTGTTCTGTTCTTCCTGTAACATGATCAATTGTCTTCTATGGAGGTTCTATAGTTTGAACTCTAAAAGATTGACATCCCACGCTAAACAGCGTTTTGTAGACAATGAGCTTGAGCTACACGTTTCGTTTTTGCTCTCGATTGCCTTGCCATTGATCCATTATGCCATGCATCAAAGAAGATGCGGATGATTATATGTTAGGCTTCAATTGATGATTAGCCAATTCGAAAGAAATCTGTTTTAGCGCTTGATGAGGGAGCTTCTATAATGAGGGGTTTAATCCAACAGTTCAATAATAACTCTGGATGGGATTGGATGGCTATTAAGGATCTCCTCATTTTAACCTCTCTAGCTTAATGATTACATCATTACGCATGAGGGAAAGCTTTTTTAATTTTAGTCATCAAATGAAATGATAGGATATTACTTGGACATTGTATCCAATTCAAACTTTTAATGACTTTTATAGAGTTTAAAAGTCTGGAGGTATTCAATTTAGACTTTTAAAGAGTATATAAAAGTCTAGTGGTATTCAATTGTGACTTTAAAAAAGTATTTAAAAGTCTGGAGGTATTCAATTTAGACTTTTAAAGAGTATTTAAAAGTTTGGTGGTATCCAAAAAGTTAATGACTTTTAAAAAGCTTATTAAATGAATGACTTTTCGATACTTTTAAGGCTATTTGTTAAGAGCAAAAGTCTTGTCAATTTACTAGTGACTTTTATCAACTCTATGAAAGTATTTAAGAATTTGTCATCTCTATAAAAGTCACTCACTTAAAAAAAGTCTTTATAAGTATGAATTGGATACACCCCCTAAATGTGAATAAATGAAAGGTGACATCTTTTTGGTATCCCTACTAAAAGCCTTTGAGATTTGTTTGGGCATTTCTAGCATTAAGCAGTTCAATAATTATCTTTTTAACGTGTCGGTAAATACTTTTTCAATCGCATCACTAGCTAATCAGCACAAACAAACAAGAAGATATTAAGAAGAAAGACCCATCAAATCACAGTGGCAGGGATGTCGATCGAACCAGATCGACGAGGGGATGTGGTATCTTAAATAAAAGATTATGAAACACGTGTCCCGCGCAGCATCAAACTTGACCCAACTCTCTCGTATCCGTTCACGTGGCAGACATGAAAAGGCACTTGGTAGTTGTAGTTGATCCCCATACACTCCACATAAAAACCAGAAAGCGTAAAAGTACAACCTCTCACTCTCGCTTCCAGACTTTCCACTCTTCCACTTCCAGCTTCCTTTCCATGTAGCTGAAAAAACGCTTAAGGGTCCTCCCTTTTTGGTTCTTCCTTTATCAAGCCACCATCTTTCTCTGGAATTCGATTCCCTTTGGGTTCAATATTCTTTCAGAATTTCAGAACTTTTATCATCATCAGTCCACAAAGATCACAAAATGCTTCGAACCCCACATTGGTACGATTCACATGTCGCTAAGTTCCCTCTCTTTGCATCACCCTTCTCTTCTCACAATGGCTCTTCATGTACTGTAGCTTCTCCTGTCCTTGACATGGGGTAATTTTTCTCTACATCTCTGTTTTCTTCCTTTTGTGTATTGTTTCCTCTCATTGTAGTCTAACAGGTTCTTAATGATGCACATGATTGAATTTTCAGTTTAATGGTTTGGATTTCCATTTCTGTTATTAAGTTTTTGGAGTCCATTTTAAGGAATAAACTTTGATGGGTTTTTGTTTTAACTTAATAAAATTGAGTACTTTCAACTTTCAAGTTTAAAAATATCATGGAATTCTACCAAAATGTATTTGCAGCAGTGAAACTCCCAGTATTTTAGTAGTATACTGTAGAGTGATAATTTATGATAGGACATGGTGAAAGTGTTGTCTTCTAAGCTGGAATGACTAGTTTGATGTTATGGTGCTATTTTGATTTATGAAGAGCCAATTGGGTTATTGTTGATTTGTTTGTTAATGTTTTATTAGATTGAAGTTGATTAAACAAGTATCGGGTAGCAATCAGCAAGGAATTGCCAAGGCATGTTTATCTTTCTATAATGCAATGAAATCAACCTTCATATTTTAGTTTTTCACTGCTATTGATTATATGGTTGGACTTTGGCATAGGTTAGACCCAGGATTGTGTCAAGCATAGAACAGCTAATGCTTACAGTCAGCGTGCTCAAGAACGTGTACTTGAGGTAATTCTTATCATGTAGGATCATATGTTTTACCTTATTTATTTTCTGACTGAAACTTCTAGATTATGTAAGAAACTGTAGACATAATTAATTACATTCACAAACGCCATAAGACCTCTACCATCAAGAAAATGATCAATGATCTGTTCCCTTATCTCCTTTTTCTTACCATACCGGAATGGGAGCATTCAACGTTTTCATGTGTCCACCATTTGTGATTATAGGACGAGGCCCCCCAAATGTCAGAGACCAGTCCATCATGGAAAACTTTTCCAGGTCAAGCTTTTCCGCTGGGTGTATCAGAAGTTGACATTGGGACTAATTTTGCTATCTTTTCACAGCATGCAACTGCTGTCACACTTTGCTTATCACTTCCAGAGAGGTGACACTGTATTTCCATTTAGTTAATTGGTTAATATTCAATTGTTTACAGTCATATGTGTGTGTGTGTGTGTGTGTATAAATGTATTCAGGGCATATTCTCTTGTCATAGATCAGGTATGCTATTGTAGAGAAAGGTTTTTTAGGTGCCCTTGAAAATACTTATATTTGGATATTTCTTCTCTCTCTTAGTTTCTGAAATTTGTGGTTTGGACTGGGGCTAAAATAGGACTGGGAGGTGTTTGGTAATGTGAATCATCATCTCTCTTAAACGAAAAAAAAAAAAGTGCAGAATCATCTTTTCAATCTTTGTCCTCCTTATTTATATGGATTTAGCTCTGATTCATAAAGCAGCCATTTCTTCCCTTGCTTCCTGTTCAAATCATTGAGACATTTCTTAAATTAACTTTTTGAAGGAACTAGAGTGATTGAGATTCTGAAAAAATTTCCGATGATTTTTCATAAAACGACAAAGTCTCCTTGAATCTGAGCCAGTCTGATACAAGATATTCGTCTGCTCATGCTTCTGGGACATTTTCTGTGAATCCTTTTTCATTATATGGTAGAAGATACTGCTTCTCAAGTTTTCGAGTCATATAAGATGCTTTGAAAGGTTGGTGTACTCAACAAAGGGCCAATTCTTGCATGGTTGGTGGCTACTTGTGAGTCTGTGACAAGCTCCAAAAACGAAGACCCTTTCTGTATCTCCACGTTGTGTGTTGTGTAAAGCAGAGGAGGAGAGTGCTCTTCATTATATATATATTATATATTATTTTTTTGTGCATTGTCCATCAACTTTGTCCACAACGAAAATCTGGGTTAGGTTCATGCATATTTGTAGTGTCTGGCTTTGGCCTAGAAATTTGTTGGTGGAATATTACTTAATATAGGGGCTAACAAATTACTTAATGGGCTAACAAAAGGACAATCATCCTTTGGTGTAGGTCGGAGTTGGTTACAATGTGGGTGTTTGGTGCAAAATAAATAGTGCAATTGATAATAAGGTGGATGAAGTTTGACTTTATTTGGAACTAACATGTTTTTTTTATATAGGAAATGGTACAAAGTAGATTTTTAACTTCACCTGGGCATCTTTGACCTGAATGCAATTTAGTTTCTTGTTTAAGTTCAGATTGTAGTTTCGTTTTAGATGGACATCATCTCCACCCTTTTTGTAGATACTCTTTCTTTATTTTTAATAACGTTTTGTTTCAAATAAAAGAAAGTGTCTTTCTAATGGTCAATTTGTTGTACTAGCTATACTTCAGTACTAGCTGTAAATACTACTTGTCAATTCTCATACCTGTAATTAATTGATGTGAAGGTTTTCAAGTTTATTGTTCTTGTGATCTTTTCATTTTTTTTTTTGTTTGAAGTTTTCCCCAGACTCATGCTTTTCATGAATATAATTTTTGTCAAGGAAAGGCTTGGAAGGGTGGATGGTGGAATGATGGAGTTCTCTTTGGATCGTAATGTAAACAAGACAGGTGACATTTGGCACATATGTATCAAGGTAATATTTGATTTGGCTTGTAACTGATTTATTTATTTATTTACGTTGCTCAAATCACTACCTTTCTTTGTGCTATTTTCCTTAGCTTGAACAAGTACAACTCACTTTCTTTGTCTCCCTCTCCCTCTCTCTCTTCCTTGAAAATGGCAATATATCTCCTGATGTAGTTGTCATCACTCATGATAATGAAATTATATCTTTACAGGATTTGCCCCGGAGCAATGTTCTCTATGGTTATCGTATGGATGGGCCACGAGGTTGGCATGAGGGGCATCGATTTGACAGCAGAGTTGTGCTTATAGATCCTTATGCAAAGCTGGTTGATGGCCGCCGGTTTTTTGGAGATAGCAGCAAAAAGTTTTCGAAGTTTCTTGGAACTTATGATTTTGATAGCTTGCCTTTTGCTTGGGGAGACAACTACAAGCTCCCAAATATACCTGAGGTAAATAAGTTTCTATAGATGTTTGTCATGCAGTAAATAGGATAAATTGTTGTCTTGACGCATTTGTTCAATCAGATTGGAATTCTCTCTCTCTCTCTCTCTCTCTCTCTCTCTTTGACATCACATCTTATGGTTGATAAGAAAACTCATAACTGAATATACATATATACATGTACTCATGGGTGATAGGAGTTAATTCTCGTTTTAAAAATTATTTTCCTTTGTTTTTTTGGGCCAAATAAAAATTTGATGCTTCATCTTGTTACATCTTAACCTGTATGTTTGCTGCTGTTTTTTCAGAAGGATCTTGTTATATATGAAATGAACGTTCGTGCGTTTACGGCCTCTGAATCCAGTGGTCTGGATCCAGATATTCGTGGTAGCTACCTTGGTGTGATTGAGAAGGTAATAGTTTATTCTAGCAAGATAAATGACAATATAGCATCTGCTGAAACAGAAGTCCAATATTTTTGGTCAATTATCTGAATACTCCCTTCAACTCTATCCTTCTTTACCTTGGTTTTATAACAATTTTGGATGTGTTTCTAGCAATTTCAATTGTTTTTATTTTGTTTTCAAGCAACACTTCAGAATTACCCGAAAACTAGAACCGGTTGATGGTACAGAGCTACCTCTGGAAACACATATATGGATTTCTTAGGTTTTTATTTACTACCTCTTAACTGCTCTTTTAATCATCAAAAACTTAGGATTTGGTTTAAATATTATAGTTGTTTGAGTGATGCCCAATTACCCATAGGTGCAGGCAATAAAAATTGAGTTTCTTGCTAAATTGTTCTGGCTGGACACAATTTCCATAAGACAAGACTAGTGAACTTCTAAGGGGGCTTGGATTCTAATGTTCTGAAAGAAATTATTTGCAGTGTGAATGCATCGAGTGCTTTCTCACATGAAATGATGTGTGGCAAGTTGAAGACAAATCATGAATAATGACAAAATATACTGTCTAATGTGCTTAGAGTTATCCCAATCATTTTAACATTCTTTGAATAGAAGAATAGCTATTTAATTGTTTTGATATGATGAACTTCTCTGACGTTTTTCCCTCCATTTTAATTCTAAGATTCCACACCTTCAAGAGCTTGGTATCAATGCAGTGGAGTTGCTGCCTGTCTTTGAATTTGATGAGTTTGAGTTTCAGAGGCGACCAAATCCTAGAGATCACATGGTAACTAAACCAATTTTTCCTGTTTTCAACGGAAATGTTTATATAAAAGTTAAAACACGTAGCAGTAGTTATTTCGATTGAGCTCTGAAAAAGCCGAGTGATCTAATTTACCAATGTCTCTGAAGATAAATACATGGGGCTACTCAACAATAAATTTCTTTGCTCCTATGAGCCGCTACGCAAGTGATGGTGGAGGACCCCTTAAAGCTTCCCAGGAATTTAAACAAATGGTTAAAGCCTTGCATGGTGCTGGGATAGAGGTAAATTGCATCTTTTTGCAATGTTCCTGTTATTGCAGTTTTGAACCCTTTTTTTTTTTTTTTTTTTTTTTTTTTGGTACAGGTCATTTTGGATGTTGTCTATAATCATACTAATGAAGCGGATGACGCCAACCCTTATACCACTTCATTTCGTGGCATAGATAATAAGGTGATGCTTAATTATTGTGCTTTTTAGGGCAGAGTTTAGTATGGCTTTAAATCTTTTATTTAATTACAACTTCTTACAACACTGGGATTTTATTTTTCAAAATAAAATTTTGTATGAATAAATATTATATTTTTCTTTATAAATGACGCGTCCTACATCTACAGGTTTATTACATGCTGGACCTAAACAACAATGGCCAATTACTGAACTTCTCTGGCTGCGGTAATTCAATTGTCTTTCCTGACTCTTTTCTTACCCCTTATCTCTTCTTCTAAAGATATATATTAAGCGAACTTCCTATTCTCTTCTGTCAATTGTCTTTCTTGTATGGAAATTCTGATGGTGCTTTTCCATCCATTTCTTACAAATGAAGTATGTTTCGTCTTTTATTGCTGGTATGTTTATTTTGCATGAAGTGAGGAAAAGTTTATGGGATGTTTATATAATGCTGTACTGGTATGTTTATTTCTTATATGATATGAAAATGGATATGTCAATGAAGAAGGGAAGGTATATGTATTTTACTATAAATGAAACTTAATAGAGAACAAACTTTTTGGACTTTACTGCTGGATTCTGGAAGCAAAACAGGATTGGTTTTTCTCTAGAATGAAGGTTAAAACTATTATTGTTAGCATATGAAGATCTTAAGGTTTTTTCTGCTGGTTTTCAGGGAACACATTAAACTGTAACCATCCTGTTGTCATGGAGCTCATAATAGATAGCTTAAGACACTGGTAAGGACACGATTCATACATTGTCTTTATTTGTTAATTTATGTGATGAATAGATAGTTCATATCAAGCTTCATACTTCCTCTTTTGTTACCCATTTTCAGGGTCACTGAATATCATGTGGATGGATTTAGATTTGACCTTGCCAGTGTTCTTTGTCGGGGATCAGATGGAAGTCCGCTTAGTGCACCACCAGTTATTAGGGTAAGTCATTAGTGTTTTTGTTTGGATGGTTGACAGTAGTTTAATTTATCTAGCTTAGTGTGCATATATTCTCTCTATGTATCTAATTTCGAAATCAAGATCTTGGTTATTATGAATTTCTAAAGATATCCGTTGTTACTCATACACTTACAAGTTTGTGGTCAATGGTCATTGATATGATGCATTACCTGTGAGTTGTGAATTATGTTCTCTATCTGTTGAGTTTATACAGACATGCCTTCTAGTTATTGCATAAAGATTCTAGAAGTTTAGTTGTGTGAGGATTGACTTAGTGTTCTTTGTTGGACCAGGCTATTGCAAAAGATTCCATCCTATCAAGATGTAAAATTATTTCCGAACCTTGGGACTGTGGAGGCCTTTATCTCGTTGGAAGATTTCCAAATTGGGACAGGTAATCTATGCTACAAATTTACATTTCATCGTAGTGATACGGGAGAGACTGTTAAGCCTGTTATTGAATAATATTTATCATTAATAAAAGTTATTTCCCTTCTTTAAAAAAAAGGGGACATGCCTCTATTCCAGCCTCTTTTAGACTTAACCTCTGATTTTGTGCTTTTCTTCCTGTCTCTTTTGGGAATTATCTAACTTGTCAGGAAAGAGTTATAATTCATCATCTCCATCAAAAGGATGATTCTTATTGAACAATATGACAATCTAATCTTACTAAAAGAAAATAAGGATACTCGTTGCATCACTGAACAAGTCTGTAAAACTGGATGGGAGTGTATGCTTCTATAAATAAAGTTCTTGTTTTTGGTCTGACTGATTTTATAAATAAACTAGGATTCTAAGTAATTGAGTAGTTAAAAGATGACATGAAATCAAGTAACATTGGAAGGCTTGCTCCTGTGGAAGTTTGGATTGTTCAACTCCATTACTTATGAGATTCCTTTAAATGCAGGTGGGCAGAATGGAATGGGAAATACCGTGACGACTTAAGGAGATTTATAAAGGTATTTCCATGAGATGATAATTGTATTGCTTAGATGGGTCTATAACTTATTCACACTGTTAACCTTCATGCAAAGTAAAAGAACTGATGTAAAAGCAAACATTGAAGTCTGTGTATAGACTATGGTTCACAGGAATCTCCTCTGTATCCAAAAAAGGGCTAAATTTGATGAGGAAGGGTGTGCATAAATGTGAATAGGTTTTCGGTTAATTAGATCAATGGATATTGTTTGAAGCTTTGTTATAAACTGATGCAATTGGATGAATTTCGGTAAGATAAAATTCTATTCAGTGTCTTGATATTTCAATAAGATGAGGTTGTTAGTTGATTCTCTCTCGAGTCTTGACTAATATCAACTTTCTTTGAGCATTGCATTTACAGCGTCCCTCTTTTTCCTGGCATGATCTTAACCTTTTTATTATTTCAACCTTCTTAGATCCACTTTCTTGATTCTAATTGTGTGGTTTAGCGGAACTAAAGCACATTTAGATTTTAAATTCCATAATGCACACAGATATACATATATATACATCTATATAATATATATATATATTTATATATAAATATGTATTCCTGTTTTTCAGATCTTTGGTTAAATTTTCTTTGTACAGGGCGACTCTGGTATGAAAGGAAGTTTTGCAACTCGTGTTTCTGGATCTGCTGATCTTTACAAAGTAAGCATTAGTTTTTTCATTAATATGGCTGTATCGTGACTATTGACCATTTAATTCTATTTTCATGTTTTTTGACTATCAATTTGGTATTATTGATGCCAGCCATGCAAACTTGTTAAGCAGGCCTCATTGTACATATTTTTATTTTCAACTGGGTTAATACTCCCAGCTTAGAAAATCAACTAAGTTGAACTTGGAGATGGTTTACTTGGTTTGGGAACTTATTGCTCAAGTTCGACTAGAATAACCCAATTACAATCAAAAGGACCGAATGCCTTATATTTCATGTTTAGGTAGCCCTGCATCTTTCTTGTTTCTACAGTACCCCAAAACCCTCACGTCTTATGATGGTACCTGTCAATATCATAATCTGGATCTTGAATTATTTTACTTGGTCCTGATCAAAATCTGTGAAATATTTTTGGCTTCTCTTGAATGTACTATTATCCAGTAACAAACATCTAGCTTCCATCTTATTCTCTATTATTAGCAATATGTTTGGCTGGAAGTCTGTATCAGTGTTTTACATCTTTTTTGGTAAATACAATTTGTTGTTCTTAGTAATCTGTGCTGCTCTTAGTAATCTGTGCGCTGCTACATTCAATGGAAGCTCTAGTTTCATGCTCTCATAATTTTCACTCGCTCCACAGGTGAATAAGCGCAAGCCTTATCACAGTGTTAATTTTGTTATCGCGCATGATGGGTTCACACTATATGATCTTGTTTCATACAATTTCAAGGTACTTTAACATTTTTAAGCCATCAGTTCGTCATTTATTGAAGCCTGTGTGATGCGGTCTTTCCCTTGATTGTTGGTTTTGTAGCACAATGATGCTAATGGAGAAGGAGGAAATGATGGAAGTAATGATAATTTGAGCTGGAATTGTGGTTACGAAGGTAGGGCTAAACTTTGATGCTTGCTCCTTGATATATTTTGTAATAATTCTGGCTTTAATGTATTGAAACTTGTGAGGACTGGAAGTTTGTTGTTAACTCTATGGGGCATCAAAATTGATGCAGCATTTTCATTTTCATGCTATTTTGGGAGAGCATGTATTAGTCAGAACTCAGAGTACAGGGGTTTCAGCATTTGTTTTATGCAGAAAAATATACAGATAAGGTGATATAAATTATCATGTACAAATTACAAGCACTGTATTGCATGAGATAACAGTTCTCTCAGACATGCTATCAAGGATCCTTGCTGAATAACTTATGTGTAATCTCTTTAGTCTGTTACATCATACTGTTCTCCACTTTGTCATCTTGACTAATATGGTGTATCAAGTTGTGAAAATCAAGTAAATGCACAAAACTGTTAGTGTCTTTCTATTTCTATCTGCAAAGACTTGTAGTGCTGGTTCTACATCTGCCAAAAAGTCTGTGTGCTATCTCTTTGGTCTATCAAAGCCAAAGATCTGCTGTTGTTTGTCATCTTGGCTAACTTCCTGAGTTCCTAGGTCGTGTAAGTTTTAGTGTCATAACTCGAAAATGAAATAAAAATTATAAGAACTACAATGATATAGTATCAAGTAGTGATGAACTGTCCATGTTTATGTATATTTATGTAAAACCACAGAAAACAAAAGATGGTGCAAGTGCAATATCAAGTATTGTGCATTTATTGTTCAAGTGGAGACAAACTTACTCCTGCAGATGGGACATGGACAGTTCTTTAGCACAATTTGCCATGTAGGATATGAATGGGTACAGCTTAAGTAAAGAAATATATATTTTGTCTCTGCCATATCCCCCCCCCCCCCCCCCCCCCTGCCATTTGATCTTATCTACAATTATTCAACAGGAGAAACTGATGATTCTACTGTTAAAGCTATACGTTCCCGACAAATGAAAAACTTTCATTTGGCATTAATGATATCTCAGGTACATTCATTAAAAATTTAATTTCATGTGTCATATCATCATATCCATGCATACTTTTCATTTGAGCTATTATAGTTAAGAAATTATATTGAACTTGTTGAGTTCAGTGGTTTCAAAGTTCAGGTTTTAGTTGAGATTATCCATGAGTCTTCTTTCTTCGTGTTGACTGACAGTAAATAGTTTTTGACCCTTCTGTCTGATAAGTACTCTTGCTAGAACATTACTTTTGGAATTCTGACTCCATTTGATATCCCCAAAAGACTTCACTTGTAATATAACACTAGTGAACATTTAGTACTGATGAATTTTTTTGAATGTATATAACCAGGGGACACCAATGATGCTGATGGGGGATGAATATGGGCATAGTCGAAATGGAAATAACAACAGTTATGGACATGATACTGCTATTAACCATTTCCAGTGGGGACTGGTAAATTATTTTTTGTTATGGCTTCCATTCAGCTTTAATCTAGATAACTAGCATGGAATAATCTTTTGGCATGGCAGTTGGAGGCACGCAACAGCAATCACTTCAGGTTTTTCAAAGAGGTGATAAAATTTCGACGAACACATCGTGTATTAGGTCGTGATACATTTCTTGAGAAAGTAATCTCCTTTTGCTTTTGTCTTATTTCCGATTCTTTCATGCTCTAAATTTAACTTTAAGCATCCACTTTTTCTAAGACTCATTGGACACTTGTGCAGAATGACGTGACATGGCATGAAGACAACTGGCACAATTATGAAAGCAAATTCCTTGCATTTACGTAAGGAATTACACCTATCTTCTTAGTATAATATAGATATTTGAGATACCATAATCTGAATTTTCTTTCAAGATATTGCAAGTTGGGGCTGCGACAGTATTTTTAGTGTTCAGTGGCCTTGACATCATGATCTTGCTCATTGAATTACAAAAACAAATTCATGAGTAATTTAGCACGTGATCATGCTTGCTTTAAGTAGTCCATGTGTTACTTAGATGGCCGTTGGTCACTGATATGGTTTGGACTTATGTAATGGCTGTTCCTTTTCATGATCATACATGTTTGTCTGAGCATGGGTACTTACCACATAGAAAAGCATCTGATCCTTTTTCCCTTTCTGCCAACAACACAGTGTTGGACGTTTTTACATGACAGCTGCATAACATTTCGTGTTTTTAGCTTTTGTTGTTACAATTTATTTTTCTTTTTCTTTTCTTTCTTCCTTTGGATAAAGGCTTTTTATAATGTCCTTAAGGCAGTGAGATGCTACTTTTGCTTTCCCCTGGATTAGTTCCATACAACAATTATGAGCAGGTTTCAACAAGTGTCCTGCCATAAGATAGTGTTGAAGACCGCCTTGATTGGAACTGAGGGGATACATGAAATTAGCTATGGTTTAATTGGAGTAGCCTATTATTATATTAGATTATCGATTGTCAGTCCTTATGGCTTCTTAGGCTTCCCTTGTTGATCCAGAATCTCACTGGGATGGATCACTTTCATGCTAATTTAATTAGATCAAAATCTGTATGATTTTGTTCACAGTAGTTGACTGGCAAAAAAAAGTATATATATATTATGATAGATCTTTGGAGATGCAGTAAGAGAAGAGGATACAGATTGACTCTACTAAAAAAAGTTGGATCTATTAGAAACATGGACCTGAACTGCAAGGTTTTGAATTTGAACGTGTGAAACGGATCTAAAACACGTCAGCTGAAATATTTGTTTTGCAGGTTTCATGACAATAATGGAGGAGACGTCTATATGGCATTCAATGCTCATGACTATTTTATTAAGGTTCCAATACCCGCAGCACCAGTAAAGAGGAGATGGTTTCGTGTGGTTGGTTCTTTCCCAATTCTTTAGTACATAACCCCTTGTTTTCTAGATTTTGTTCACTGATAACCTGCATAGTTTGCTTTGCAATGTAGAGCTTTGAAAAAGCACTATAGATTGGCATTTCCGTTCAATTGAATGGAGCATATCTGTTCACTTCTTCAACTCCATCATTGTTACCCATTTCCAAACAACTCCACTAACAAGCAGCCTTGTTGAATTGCAGGTGGACACTAATCTTGAGTCTCCCAATGACTTCGTGCTTGACGGCGTCCCAGGCATCAAAAGCACGTATAACATGGCCCCCTACTCCTCAATTCTTCTTGAAGCAAAATGATGACATAACTTCAGAAGCCGCTTTTTTCAGATGGCTTGGATTCTCTGGATTCTGGAAGATGACTGAAGGATAAGGCTGGTTTCAAACTAGAACAAGATTTATATTTTTATTTTTGAAGTCCTTGAGCTGTAGAAATGCATGTTCATGTCAATGGGACTAGTAAAGTAGTTTCGAATTTATAGATGATCACCATGATTCCCCACCAATAAGGAGGAACAGCCAGCCTCAACCATGTATATGCAGGGAGCTATGAAGGCGTGTAATTACTTCAATAATTGCAGAGAGCCCCTATGCTTAACAAACATGCTAAAGGGATCATAATATTTCATAAGTTGTAGTCTGATATGACAGATTACACGATGATTGTGTATTACTTACTAGAAATAAATTAGGTTCATAGTGAAACTAAATATGAACAAAATGAAATACTTGTCACTCATTATCCGAGACTTTTTCGAATTTATTTTGGTGTATATGTAGATTACTCTAATTATCAAAGTATTGGAATAAAAGCGTCTATTTATTATTGCACCTCCCTGCTTAAGTGTTGCTGGCATAAAATGATAAATTTTTGTTTTTGTTCATCATTATTATTATTTTGGGTTCATATATGTGATATAAGTTCGGTCTTCCACATTGGTTTCGGATTAAGAAATAATGGTGGAGGTATTTTACGGCTTCTCCTTTTTCATGATTGCAATATGCATGGTGATATTGGTGGATAAAGTACCAGACAATTCGACAAGCCATGTTCATCAAGAACACTGAAGAGAGAGAATTGTCTGCTTATCTTCAGAGCCAAGAATTGACTCACTCTCAGATTATGATGACCAAGTGACCATATCTCCATAACGGAAACTTCTTTGTTACAGTCTACAGATACATACACTCGGCATTTTATGTGTTAATCGCTCTTATAACGTGTATTTATTTATTTTTCGATGAAGAATATACACTGTTTACAGCTCTCATCACGTGAATTACATAACATGAGAGAGAGAGAGAGAGAGAGAGAGAGAGAGAGAGAGAGAGAGAGAGAGAGAGAGAGAGAGAGAAGCAAAGCCAAGGGTTTGTAAGTTTCCCATTTGCACCAGCTGTTAGTGTACGACTCTGTTCTGTGTCCCATTGATTGATGAAATTAGTCCGTAAAACTTACATTGGTGTGTAAGGCTTGTAAAGATGAGTCTTCAGTCCTGCTCTCCTGCTCTCCTGCCTTAGTAAAAGATTTGATCTTTCACGAAAATCTCAAAAAACTACACAAATTTGGGTCCAGTGTGACATGACAACTAAGCTTTTTGACAATGATGTGCCTCCTTTGGTCCCCTACTTACCTTATACCCAAAAAAAATTTAATTAAAAAATATATATCAAACCCTACTTCTATGAACTTCTTTTCATGTAGCTAAAGCAGCTACTAGGGTTCTATACTTTTTTTTTCTTTGTTCCTTTTTTTGAGAAAAACTAGGGTTCTACATATATAAAGGTCACCAAAGCTTTTTTCTACGTTTTAAAAGCATCATATGACAGATTGACATGGGCTACAGCTCCAAATTATGTTGTTGCCAGACAAGCTTATTTTCGATGAGTGGCTTTGTTTCTTTGGCTAAGAATGATTGTTCTCCATATGTGCTACTACCTTTTGACGCGATGTAAATATTAGTTGCTTGCTAAGCTTAAATAATGGTTAATCATTCTTACCTTATGAGCAATATACAGTCACATGTCTGGTTTTTACTTTGTCAAAACTAAGTGGACATGTTTGATACGCTTATGAGTCTCTTTAATGAAAGCATATAAATCATTTTAAGGTCGTACCATCATGGAACCAAATTCTTATTATAATATATGAATTGATAACACCCTATGATGATTTGTCAGTTTCACTTTTAAATTTATCGTTTATCATTTATCATAATTCTAATTCCTTTTTTCAAGACATATTCTAATATTGCTTAACGGTGTACTTTCTTTCGCCTGTATCATGTAATAATAATAATAATGGTAACTTCGTTTCCTCTCTCTCTATCTCTATATATATATTTTCTTTTTTTTGGGAGTTAAATTTTTGGGATCAGTTGCAAATTGCAATTACATCGTGACACATAACTAATCTTAAATATTTGGCATGATCGCATTTGCTAATCCCTATGTGGAATCAAAATGCAATCGTGCTTAATTGACATTTCCATAATAACCCGTTGATTAAATGGTGGGACATTGGTGGCGTTTCATTTTCCAAATCGGAATGCTACTTTAGTTGTTAATTAGTGTGATACGTGGATACTGGAAACCGTCAAACCTTTCTAATTGGGAATCTAATGGAACATGCACGAGGATGGTGGCCACGTACTCAAAACCCAAACAAAGCAGTTTGGTTGCATTATTATTAGTTGCCTTGCGACTTTATCATCTCATGCATAATGGCATATGTTGAAATGAAATCATATTTACACAAAGTGTCAACTTTCATTTCAACATGTACCGATCATGAGACGATGACCATAGAATGACTTGCTTTTGTTTGGATTAGGGTTTACAAGACCTTGCTTTGGGTTGCCCGGTGTCCCATTTTATAGACCTACATTTTGATAAAACATGATTAACATAAATACTTACGTTGTTATTATTCTTTAATTGATCTTAATTTGATTGTAATTAATTGGATAAGGGTTTTGGGTTGAGTGTTTACGCTAGATCTCATGCATGGTTTGGTCAAAAGTCCATATAAAGTTACGTAGGTTTGCCATTACTTAATCCTCATACGAATCTATAATATATATATATATAAATAAAAAATCAACCAAATTGAAATAAATTAAACCTTATTCCTCCTCTTTCTTTTTATCTCTCAACCATAAAACTCTTTTTGCCACCAAAAAAAAAAACAAAGAAAAAGAACCAAAAAACTCTCTTGGATGGCGAGTACTTTAAAGAGCGGAAATAATGCTCCTCCTAAGAAAGAAAAGAAAAGGAAATTGTATCATTTTTAATAATAATAAAAAAGCTAAAAAAAATGAAGAAATAATTAAGAACGGGGTAGTTTTCAGCTAATAAAAGTAAGGTGAAAAAATAGTTACATCAAGATTTGGAATTGGCATCGCCATTTTTAACAAACGGGTTTCTAAAAATTCCCGAATGTGGACGGCTGGGATTTTAGCTCCCCCATAATTTGGGCAGAAGCCCGTTTTTCGTTACACATGTACGGTGGCGCTTACACCGTCAACCGACTAACCACAAACCCCAAACCCTCACTATATATACTCCTCCTCCTCTCTTTCCCTTTCAACCCGTCTTTGTCCAAATCCCAAACCCTCCTCTCTCTCTCTCTCTCTGTTTCTCCTTCTCACCAGCTTCACAATGGCCATGGCTCGCTCTGCTTTCGTCTTGTTCATGACCCTGGCTCTCGTCGCCGGCTCGGCTCTGGCTCAGCAGCAGCAGAACCAGAATCAGGCCCAGGCTCCAACCCAGGCTAAGAACCAGGCTCAGGCTCCCTCGGCCACCCCAACCTCCTCTCCCACCCAACCGCCAACCTCCGCCAACGCCCAGTCACCAACCGCCAAGTCCCCAACCGCCACCCCACCAACCTCCATCCCACCTCCAGCTGCCAAGACCCCAACCGCCACCCCCGCCGCCACTCCCTCGGCCTCCACCCAGGCGCCTCAGGCCTCCTCTCCTTCCTCCGCTCCAACCACCTCATCCTCCGCCCCGACCACCTCCTCCTCCGCCCCCACCACATCCACCTCCGCCCCCACCACCTCGACCTCCGCTCCATCCTCTGACTCTCCATCCGGAGGCTCTCCCCCGGCACCACCCACTTCCTCGACATCGGCTTCCAGTCCGGCCACCGCCCCAGCCGGCGCGGCTACCACTCCGGCTGAGGCCCCGGCATCGCCCTCTGGAGCAGTCATGAACAGAGTCTATGCTGCCGGATCTGTGGCCGCGGCCGTCATTGCAACGTCGTTTTTGGTCTAGATCTGTTGCGGCGGAGAAAGGCGTTTTTCCACGTAACCGGGAGAGAGTTGCGGCGGGCGGATCTTGAGCTTCGTTTATATTAGCGGGTAGAAAAAGCAATTTATCTAATTTTACTATTTTTGGTTTTTGATTCGAGGATGATGGCTTCATCGGCGATATTGGACGGTGTTGATTGGATGGGATGGTGGATCTAACGGCTGATCGTGATGTGATCGGCCTTATTAATCATTATTATTAATTATTAATTACTATCATTGTCATGATTGTTGCTGATGATGATGATTATGGATCAAATTCTTTTGTTATGATCTGATTCTAATCATATATATTTAATTACAGTTCGTGAGTTTTTAATGTTTTCAATTAATGATTCTTGTTTTTGTTCGTTTGATTACGGACACGTGGAGTCAAACAGCGTTGACTCCTTAATTATTATTTTTCTGGCATTGGGTTTCGTTTTGTCGTTTGGTGAACCAAAAGTAGAGCAAAGCTTTGTAGACCCAACCGAAGTGCTTTGCGACAAAGAGCTTTTTCAAAAGTAGAAAGAGAAAGGTGTGTTTGTCCTTCTTTTTTTTTTTTTTTTTTTTTGTTATAGGAAAAATTTGTAACCCTAGCAAATTACATGGACAAAACATGTTCTTCCTCATTCTTAGGGTCTTAATCGCGGGTTTGATCCTAATTTTGTTGCTTCAATTTAGACCCATGCCATAAAAATTTCCACCAAGTTCTGGAAAGCAAACCACAATGAATTTATTTCTTCTTTTTAGGTGAAAAGAAAAAAATCCTCAAGATTCATTGATGGGTGAAAAAGGACAATAGGTGTTGTACCAGAACAAAAGAAAATCGGCTCAAGAAAAACAGAAAAAAGAAAAAGAGACGATGGGTGAAATAACAAGACAACTGGACCACGTACAAAAGCAAGATTTGGAGAGGACAGGAAAACACAAGATTGAGCTACAAAAGCAAAAGGGATAAAGATCCGGCTTTTTCTTTGGCACTGAAACATCAGTTCCATCTACCTTCCGTCCACATCCCAAACTCAGTTTGAGGGACCAGCACCAACACCATCAGACCAACGAAAACCTTGTACAGGGAAAAGATGGAGGTAGGCGTCTTCCACCGCTTTGAGATGTAAAAGTAAGAGACTTAATCCCAATTGGGTTCAAACCAGAAAAAGAAAATCTCAATTGGGTCTATTGGTCCATTGCCCCAGCTTGGTGGGTTACAATTGGGTCCGGGCCAGTTGGGTCGTGTTAGCTTTCCTAATACGACAGCCGGGACCTAATATGACGTTTGTTACTGTTAGTGAAAAACACTTGAGGATGTTGTGTTGGGTACGAAAGTTTGGTGGTAATTGGAATGTTAGGACTCAATATCCTACATTGGATCGACAATGTCTAGTCCAATGAAGAAGGATTTTGATTTGCAGACAATCCCCATGACATTTTGATAATGTGAAAAACCCCCTCTCCCTTCCTAATTTTGGCCCAAAATAAAATCCAACATAGGAAAATTAACATACTTTTGAATGGATGGGTTTTTAGGGGTAAGTTACTGATTTTTTCTTCTTCTTCAAAATGGTTTAGACTAGGAAATAGAGTTTTTTTATTATTGGAAAAGGTGCTTTATTATAACACTACAGAGTATAAAATGGAGATTATGAAACATCCAAAACCCAATGTGAAAGCCAGGAATTAGAGTGTGATTTAAAAAAGATTCGCAGCCTGAAACAATCGTGACGAAACAAACAAAAAGAAAAAAAGAAGACTATTGCCCAAAACAGTACACGAGGGACAAAAAGAACCCCAGTGGAGTCCAATGATGGAGCAATAGAGTTTTGAACGGCTTATTTGTGACGAATCTTATTTCGGCTAAGAATCGATCCATTCAGCCTATTTTTCTATTAGAAAAGTTGATATAGATCCAAATTCCTATTGAGGAGTTGGGTTTAATCCTCGGATTTGGTGACTTTGATCCAAGTCCTTTGACTTTTGTGCCACATGGAATTACATTCTTTTTAAAATATTTTTTGATGTAATATTTTTATTATTTTATTTTTAAAATCATTTTTTGTTCCAATGTTGCCCCTTATGACTTGAATCGGGTAATAATCATTTATGTCATATTGCCTATTGCATAGGTATATATGTGTTTTTTTTTTAATATGTTCGACAATTTTATTTTGTCTATTTTTGTACATGACTTATAGGTAATCTTCTAATTTATGTTCCTAGCTTATAGGTAACATAATTTATCACTAAGTTTTTTTCGTTTGCTAATAATAACACTATTTACCTGTATGTCAAGTACATAATTTAATATAGATGTTTGTCTAATCAATTGGTATAATATGTGGGTCTTTACTTTTTATTGATTAAATTGTATTTTATCCATATATTAGGAATATTATCAAGGAAAAAATGTAACATCCCATATCGACCAACGGAAAATGAGTAATGTGCCTTATATGTATATGTCCGCATCCATCTAGCACGAGGCCTTTTGGGAGTTCACTGATTTCGGAGTCATGGGAACTTTGAAGTTAAACGAGTTGGAGCTAAAGCAATCCCAGGATGGGTGACTCACTGGGAAGTTGCTCGTGAGTTCCCAGAAGCAAAACCGTGAGGGCAGAGAGGGGGGCCCAAAGCGGACAATATCGTGCTACGGCGGAGCCGATCTCGGGATGTGACAATTTGGTTTGCCGTGTGGTGTGAGTGTGCCGACGAGGACGTCGGACCCCTAAGGGAGGTGGATTGTAACGTCCTACATCAACCAACAGAGAATGGGTAATGTGCCTTATATGTACATGTCCGCCTCCATCTAGCACGAGGCCTTTTGAGAGCTCACTGGCTTCAGAGTCATGAGAACTCCAAAGTTAAGCGAGTTGAGGTTAGAGGAATCCTAGGATGGGTGACCCACTGGGAAGTTGCTCGTGAGTTCCCAGAAACAAAACCGTGAAGGCAAAGAGGGGGGTCCAAAGCGGACAATATCGTGCTACGGCAGAGCCGATCCCGGGATGTGACAAAAAATTCAAATTTTAAATTTTAAAATTCAATTACAAGAAAATATTACATTAAATTTTGATTTTCAATGTGTTTTCCTTATTTATCTCAAATGATAAAATCAACACAACAAAAAAAGTAATGAATGTTAAAGGACCTACATCTAAAACTAAAAACGCGAGGACTAAACCCAATAACAACTAATCGTGGCCTGCTGGTTGCCCCTATACTCAATCTTTTGTTATTTTTATTTTCTTTTTCTCTTATACCCTCATGCAAAGTACAAACTAATTTAATCGACCCACGGTAATTTCAAAAGCAAAGTGCATATTATTAACATCAATCAGGCTACATATATATATATATATATATTATGAACCCTAATTTTTTTTGTCTTTTTAAAATTGGTCAAAATAATTATAACATAAGAAACTCAAATCACCGCTAATAAAACAGGGAGAAAATAGCACTGCCTCTATCCTGGCAATATTTAGAGCAATCACCAGCCTGCCAAACTTACGAAAGAACCAACACACAAATAGCAACCCAAGTAACACAAATACTCCACAAAGCCACAACCGGAGAGGTAGATAGACTGTTGTCTACGCCTGTTGATGAGGGTGTGGTAACTGCAGGGCTGGTAACTGTAGAGTTACTGCCGGAAGTAGCCGGTGACGTTGAACCCTTGGTAGATGGTGCTGCTGTTGATCCTGACCCTACTACATTCACAGAAAGCTTCATCCCCATCCCACAATGCCCAACCACAGCACAAATGAAGTAACGAGTCCCAGCAGCCTTGAGAGGGATGGTGGTGGCTCCACTGCTATCACTTGTGATTGAATTGCCCACTGTGCATGTCTTGTAGTCACTTCCACTCACTTCATCCACTGTGTGCCCACTTCCATAGTTGAACACTACCATGTAAAGAGAATTTGGGAAATTAGATGCAAGTCCAAAATATAAATCGAAGTAGCCAGGTAATTATTCTGTTTTTCTGGATATGTGGCATGTTGTGTTACTAGATTGTAGTTCTCGCAAAACACATCGATCAAAACAAGAATTCACATAATCAATAAGTTCCATTGACCATTTTTAATTCTCACAGCACAAATAAAAACAAGAATTCACTTGATCAATTATCAAAAGTGACAAAGCTGCTCACCTAATGAATAGACTAAATTGACCGTCTAACAAGAATTCACTTAATCGGTGATCTAGATTCACAGTCTAGCAACACCAACATATGTGTTGTTGATGAAGCATGTACGCATGACAATTATTCTATTTTATTTTTGTTAAATACGCATCTACAATATATGGAAGAAAATAATTAAAAGATAATTAGAATTTACCTAGGCTATCACCAACTGCAAAGGTCTTGCCACTAGTCCAAGTGCTATAATCAACACCACTAGTCCAGCCAGAGGAGTCTCCAACAGTGTAGACAGTGGCTAAGCAGCTTGGCATCATGACCATGGAAAGTACAAGGAACATGCCCACAATTGCAGCCCCTGTGCCTGCCATTTTGATGAGCTAGCAACTATGAGAGATAGAGAGAGAAGAAGAAGCCTTTTGTGATAATAAAACTATAAAGTTGGAATTGCCTTATATAATGGCATGAAGGGGTTGGAGTAAGTAGAGTTTGGTCCACTTAATTCCATTGAAATGCAAAACTTCTGTCAAGGAACTCATTGCATGAGGATGACTTCGGTTAGACTTCATACCTAATATGCTTGTGATAATGTGACCTTTTTTCTTTTTTCCTTCTTTTTGAATTCTTAATCTCTCCTAATAAATTAAGCTTCAAAAGTAAGAAATATGATAAATAAGGCTATCATGTAGGTAGTTATGATAGTGTTCTATCTTCTTTCAAACCATTGTTCAAGCACAAAGTGGGCCAAATTAAAGACATGATCAGAAGGGTTGGCTTGTGAATTAAGAAAGAAGCAAATTATACTTATAAGAGATTTTGTTTCCTCATAATCTGAGCACTATCTTTGGTTGGTTGCCGTTACATTTTGTTGTTGAGGTTAGAAAATTAGACTTTAGATTGATGCCAAAGGGAATCCAATGACCATCATAATTAGACACCAAATGTAAACATGAAAATCTAACCCATCTTTGAATCTTTCGTTTTTCCCTTTTCAATCTTCAAGTAGATGCCCTGTATTCATGTAGAGAGAGGATGCAATCACAATGCCACAAGCCAAAGTTAAATTGTGAAATTTTTGAGAAGTTTGAAAATTACATCAAAAGTTTCAACAAAGAAAACAGAAGACATTTTTTTAGTTCAATTTCATGCATTCTCCCTTATTTCATTCTTCTCATCTCATGATATATTTTTTCTCTCAAAGTGAAAACTACAAATAAAATGTTACCAAATGAAATTACAACTATGCGGGCTTATGAAAGCTTTTTTCAGGCAATTATTGGTTGAGTAGTGACATGAAGCGTAATACAATCTTATAAGTGAAAAACGAAGTGACCATTAATTTTTATCGATGCAAATTTACTCCAGTGACATTTGGCCTTTACTTTGTCAGAGAAGGTTTCGAAATAATATTTGATGAACGAAAACTTGTTGAGTGGTTCAATTAATGATAAAAAAAAGAATTTTTGATTCACAGAAGTGAACATTGATTTCATTTTTAAAGGAAAAATAAGTTGTACATACATGCCACGTTTTAGTTAGCAGGAAAAGACGTAGACCTTACTAATGTTCTTTACTTATGTTTGGTCTTTTTAATTCTTCTAGAACTAAGCAAGTACAAATAAATTCTCAACTGAGAATGAGACCCCTGGATAGTTTAAAGTGGGTGTGGAGATGGGAAGTCACTTTCTATGAGCAAAACGGGTCACCTAACAACTGAGTAGAAGTCGTCATGCGCATGATTTTCTGTTTCTTCATGAGTCATGACCCAAATGAACCCTGTGGGACCGTTTCACCACATCCCATACTTTTCCAGAGGCATGGCTTCGCAGTCTATCACTTTGGATGTGGGTTTTGAATTGATGACTTTGGGTTTGGTAAGGGTTGTTGGGTCCTTTGGTTCCAACAACTGAAAAGGCTATAATAATGAGCTAAAGTGAGGAGATTATTTGAGGAGGTTAGATCTCATCATCAACAAATGTAAAGAAATTATGGGACTTAAATATTTTAAATGTTTTGACAGTGGGATCGGTCTCCTCAAATAACCTCCTCATTTTAATTCTTCATTGTAGCCACTCCCTTCCAACAACTACCCTTGACAGGCACACAACTTTGATCTGGCAAGTTCCATTCCTCACTGGATAAGGTTAGCAAGTTCAAGAGGATCTAATCAAAGGCCTGCCATGTTTTAGTAGTTCGGATTAAACTAGACTATTTTAATTAAATTATGTAAGTTTTTGTCTGCTGTTTGGTGAATTTATAAATGCCAAAACTAAATTTATCAAATTGGATAATAATTCAATATATTCTATCTTACAAATCTCATTTAGAGAGTTAAAACTTATAAAGACGGGTTTGAACTCAATCTCAATCCAGTTCAAATCGAGCCACAAAACGAAATCTAAAACTCTAAAATCCATATCAATTCCACACAGATCCGTAAACACTTAAATCTTAGACTCGAAGAAAGAGCGAGTCATCTGCTTTTCTTTGTTACAAACGTTCCAACTACAAACTTCAGAGACCTCAGTTCTGGAGAACAGTTGCACTTACCCAAACTTATTTATTTTTTTGTTTCTAGAATCACGTTGCAAGTATACTTTCAGCATGGCGTAAGCAATAGAGTAAAGTGGACAAGTTCCAAAACACATCCAGAAAATTGTCTTAAGTTCAATGGCATCATTCATGGATACCTAATTCTGAGTAAAATCTCAACGTCAATAGCACTCACCCTTCATTTGGTTTTTAACTTTTTCATTTTTACCAGAAGGCCCATTGGATAGCTCACAAAATTCCTTTTATAGGCAAGAGGGATTTATTTTTTTGGGTGTTCATTCGCCTGTAATAAGAAATAAGATCCCAAAAAGGAAAAAAAGTAGCACTTAACCTAAAGTTTTAAACCATTCGGTGACAAGAAACAAACGATAATTACATCAAAATCATTAAGATTAACTCTTAACTCAAGTTGCACTGGCATTAAAGATGAGATGACAAGGAATAAAACTAAGGTCTAAACTGTCTAATATAACTTCCACGCATGAAAAATTCATCGATCTGTATTCCATTCCTGATTTTTTTTTTTTTTTTTTTTTTGTGATTTTAATTTTCCATTTGCATGCAAGCACCTTCATATTGTATCATAGTCAAGACACTGAAATAAATTTGTAATACATTTAGCTCAATTTATCCAAACTTGTAGCCTACGTACAAAACCAGCCTCTAGAACCCCAGCAACCTTGTACAAGTACGAAAGTCATGGAATGCCCCTAAATATTAGCCCCTCAAAAGAAGGTGAGAATCTCACCAAGTATGCATGAAAAGGAAAGTCGAAGTGAGCATACACAAATGTTCCTGCAAATGAGAGGGAGGTAGAGAGAGAATATTTAAACACTAAGATGGTATCTCAAACAACAGATATCTGTTTAACAAAAATGAATGTTACAGCTAACAAGTGCTAGCATATATCATGACTGATCCTAATTATTGCAAGTTAACTGCCAAAGAATTCGACCCCACTCTCCAGGTAAATCTACGAAGTTCACAAAATCATTCTTCACCCTTGTTTTCGTAAGTTTGTCTACCACTATCTAGCAAGCAAATTCTTTTAGAAGATCAAGGAAATCCTATTTCTTAACTTCACTTTTCCTGAATCGCTAACCAGAGGTCCAGAACATGTCACAGCTTTCCTGTTGGTGTGGTTAACAGTTTGGAAATCCAAAGCAGAGAGATATTCTGATGTAATAAGCTTTAAGATGCACAGAGTAGCATAAGGGCAAGATGAGGTTAGCTAATATATGGCTTGGACCAGTGCAGCACTGAAGTAAACCAGTCAAGAGGTCCACAGAACCCTATGAAAACGTGAGAAATGCCCAAGAAAATAAAGTAATGGCATTGATAAAGGCTAAATGCGACGACCTCCATTCAACTTTGGGTCATTTACAAGTATACCATTTTACTTTCAATCTATGCAATTAAACTTTGTGGATGAAAACATTTTTTTGTTAGAGCTATCAATTTACAGTACATATGTAATTTGTGGTAGTTTAAAGTATGCAGCAGTTACTGCAGAAATTGGGAAACATATTACAGTGCATATTCTTGTGAACCAACAACTAATGCTCCAGATCACCCGAAGACCCAATTGTCCGACTAACAAAATGTTTATTAAAACGTTACAAAATTAAAATTAAAACGGACATACCACATAAATAGCTATATTAGTTTCAAACATGAACATGATTTTAAGAGAGGACATACCTAGACAAACATGATGTGAAGAAAACACAGAAATTTCACTGTGCCCCACATTCACTTTGTATCATTGACATCTTTGTTCACTTGCTCGACAGTAGAATTCAATTCAGTAGATTCATCACCCAACTGTGAACTCTCTTCTTTTGGTACTTTAACAAATTGTTTACCACGTGCCACACGAATTCGTCTTCCCATAAGCAACTGCAGGACAAAAAAATTTCTAAGGGAAATCTTCATTTCAAAATAGCCTACTGTACTGTACGGAACGCAGTTGAGAATATTACCTTCCCGTGGAAAGCAGAAAGGGCTGCCTCAGCCTCTTTCTTGGATTTGAAGCCCACAAATCCATATCCTGCGGACCTTCTCGGATTACCTTGGAATACAACTTCCGCAGTAACAACACTACAATCCTCTGAATTAAAAAGCTCCTTGAGATCTTTAGACCTTGCTTCGTATGGCAAATTTTCCACATACAAATTGAAAGTTACTGGCTTGGGTTGCGAAGAAGGAGGGGGAATCTTCGTCTTTTTCGGCTTGGCATAAGCCATCTTTATAATACGACCCTCCATTTCCTATGAAGCATTCCAAATATGAGGAGATCCTTTACAATACAAAATGGAAAGGAAGCAACACACGTAATCATACATTTTCTTGCTCAAATTATAGTGGAAAAAATATATAATTAAATTTTGTTTTCTTTATCTAGCACATTTCCAAAATTGAAAAAGCCAACATATTAACTTTTGTTTTACGTTGGTTCTTGAACTTCAAAACTAGACACTTAACCCCTTAAACTATGATTGGTCCTTATTGTAACTTCTGTAATTTTGATTTTTTTAAACAGTAGTGAAGAGAGTACTCACTCAGTAGCATAATGGTCAAGGGCATTTTATGGTCATCTTGTTCTCTAAGATTCAGCCAACAGTGGCAGCACTACCACCACTGTCTTCTTTCCTCTCCCTTTCCCTAAACCTCTTCTCACCTGCGCCACTGCTATCACTCCATTCAAACACATACCTCTTTTCATCTCCATAAAACCTCATACAATTCTCTCCCCTTCCCTTTCTTTGCTCCTCTCTTGCTTTCTCCTCTTTTGACAATGTTCCACTCTTCATCACTCTCCTCCTAGCACTAAAGGCTCTTTACAAAAAGAAGAACAAACCCAATGGGTACCTATTTTTTATAAGGATGCAATTGCCAACCAACAAGCTTCTCAGTATTTATTCATTACATTCTTTTATAAAGATTCTGGTTGTTAAGTCCATATCCATTTCTGGTTTTTACCACTCGGCAATACGCATGTCTTATGTGGTGATTACTCATAACAAACACAAATTTTACAAGAATTTTCCCCAACCAAATATAAATTTTCTTCCACTTCCAATTCCAAGCCCCAAACAGTTGCTAGTGGCCCCCAATAAGTTCATATTGTCATTTGACAGGGCACCTTCACAGCCTCCTGAACAACTACAAAATTAAAATTTGCATGGTAGAAGTCCAGTATACCATAGTTCCAGCTCAACCCCTTGTTCCATCAAGGCCTCCACAACTCCAACCCTTATGCTAGAGTAGCTCTGCTTGTCGAACAAAATTTAAGGTATGTCCAACAAAAGTATGAAGATCACAAACCAATGGCAGAGGTGGAAGAAGGAAAATAAGAAAGTGAGTGAATGAGAGGCTATGGTGCTAAAGCATGCTGCCATGAGAAAGAATGATGGCACATAGATGTTTTGGCATGATGATGATAATGGAGTTAAATGGGTGTTTCCAGATGCACTAGAAGCCTCTAAGGCATTGCCATTTATGTTCTCTCGGTGACTGATTGAATGACTTTTATCCTTTACAAAGGGAGATATGAAACAATAGATCACAATCACAAGGAATAGGATAACAATTATGCCCTTAAATAAGTAGTCACGTTCTACTCCCATAAGATGATAGTTTAAAGTCATGCGCTTGAAAGTTAAAGGCCAACTGTGGGACACAGGTTATAGTCCACAGGATACTAGTGAGTTTCTCCAATAAATTCAGCTCCAATGCTCATACACACGGGAAGTGCAACAAACATACACAAAACAAAGAAAACTTTCAACACCAGCAAAGCAACACAAAACAGTCATGTAGATAAGTAGAATACTAGGTCTCACTTCAGAAGTAGTACTTAATTTACTCAGGTCTTATATAGTGATAAATTTATAAAATTCACAAATTTGAACTGCTTTACCAATTAGTAGTCTTTCTCATGGACGAAACCGAGCATAAAACTCAACTTACAACAATACAAACATTCACAGAAGATAACAGAACCCAATATACTCACAGAAGATTCGAGATTGTTGAGAGCCGCAAGAGCCTCCTCCGGTGAACCCATTGTTACAAATGCCAAACCCCTGTTTCTGGTCTTGTTATACATGGCAAGCTTATCCACCACAGCAAAGAACAAACAAAAATAAAACCCATCAAATAAAATTACACATTATTAATACCGAATAACAAACAGAGGCTTCAAAGTAAAGAACAATGGAAAATGAAAACCTCAACGTCAACGACGGTGCCGTACTTCTCGAACAGAGTACGAATGTCTTCTGGGGTACAAGTCCAAGGCACATTTTGGGCAAGCAATCTTGTATCAGAGAACTCTTCGGGCTCTGCCTCCAGCACTGGGCTTTCATCAAGAGCTTGTTCTTGGGCAGTAGAGGAGAATTGGAAAACGAAGTTGCTCAGCCTTTTGGTCCGAGTTATGGAAGATGAGCGAGTGTGGGTGTGTGGGAGAGAAAGAGAGAGTGAGGAAAGAGACCCAGAAAGAGAGAGAGTGGTTGGTGTGTGCTTGGAGAGGTGTTGTGGGTTTTGCAGAGACAGTAGAGGCGTTAAATGGACGACTTGTTCTGTGAGGAAACAAGGATAACGAAGCAAAGCCATTGCTGTTGAGCTTTGTGACTGTTAAGCCCGAACTTCGAAGTAGGGGGGAAGTGTGCGTGTGTGTGGGGTTTTGGATAAGCGCAGTCTTTGGATTGTCAAGTGAGAAAAAAATCTGGCAGGGTGGGTGAGAACGGTGTCGTTTTAGTATCATATGATTTGTTATTTCTTTTTATTTTTTTAGGTTAAACTGTAGCAATCATCTCCCAAGAATTACCCTATTGACATTTTTCAAATTGAATTTCAATATTATGTGGTCCTTAATTAGGATCCCCTTTGGATTATTGATCATTTTCTTCACGTCAGCTAATTTTTCTGTCAATGGGTTCTTAGTTCAGTGCTAGAGATGTTGGCATGTAGCCTATTGGTGTGAACACTCCCACCGCCTTCTTAATTGTTAAAAATAATAATAATTAATTATTTACATTTAACAGAAAAATTGATAGAAATGACTAATAGTGCAACATAGGGGAAAATATGACGATTGGACCACCTATGCGAGAGAAAGTAAAGTTGAGGACTACGAGGCCAAATGATCAAAATGTAAATTGGTATGGTTAGAGATCATTGCTCCAAAAAGTCTAGGGGCTAAACTTGAAATGACAATTTGTGCCCTTAAATTGAATTGAAAATGTAATGGAAAATCAACACATCAAACCAGAGTGGAGGCCTCGCCTGGCTATACTCTTTAAATAGAAATATTTTGTGAAAAGCGTATAGCCGAGCGGCTATACCCATTGAGTAGCATAATCTGAATTTCTCTTTATTAATTACTTTAATTAGTAGTTATGCTTTGATTATTATTTACTTAAAGAATAATTAATTTTAATATATTTTATTTTTATTCAATAATATGTGAGTATTTCCCCTCCCCTTATTATTATTATTTTTTTTATACAAGCAATATTATACTTTTGTCTAATCTAAATTACAGTACGTGAAGGGGAATTCAAACTCGAATGCAGAGTGGGAAGTACATCCGTTTTAGCCAATGTTGTTAAAAATGTTAACTCGCAATTGTACGGGCCAATTAGTAGTATAGCAAGACAAGTACGAGGTCGTACCCACGAAGACTGAGAAGTTAAAACTAGTTATATGCTTAGATTACCAAATTCAAGGAAGTAGGAAGTTAAGTCTAAAACAGAATTTAAAGCAAGAGTGATTGTAATTGTTGAACAAATGAGGCAAAACAAAATTCCAAACAAAAGCAAAGTGAGCAAATGCAACAAAGAGTATTTTTGTAGGCTGGAAAATAGATTAAGAGACTAGGACATTCGATTCACCATAACAATTCAATTCTGGGTTATAAGGAGTCAAGTGACAAGTCTAATTCGGATTCAAAGATTGATTCTTGCTAAAGTATGATTAAGCCATGGTGTTTGGTCTTAACCTTGTGTTCCTAATTCCCTAACTTGATTATTTGTTGTCTAACCTCAATTAAGCATTAGGAACCCATTAAGCATAGAAGAACAATTTAAACAACCAATCATTTATCTAATTCATGTTGTCGAATGTCCATACATACTTTTCTTATTCATAGTTCAATTCGAATCAAAGCATGGTGTCTACTCTTGATTCAAACAAAGGTAGCTAATAAACAAGTTCTAATGGTGATCAATCATCTAAACAAGTATATTAACTGATAAGCATAAAGAATAGGAATATGAATCATGAATCAAACTTGAAACTCAAAACTTCAACTTATAAACCCAGAATATTCATGTTAGATTACATCGAAGCCCTAGTTATGAATTTAGCTACTCATAATGGAAATGAAACTTAAACAGAAATGAGAAAACATAATGAATGCACTAAGAGTGGAAAAACCCATTTCTGAAGTTACTTGTGGTGTCCAAGGCTTCTCCAAGTGCTTCTTCAAGTCTAATGCTGCTCCAAGAGTTTCCTCACATCTAGAGTATGACAACTAAATAGGTGATTTGGGATGAGTTTGGGTGAGTGGTGATGGTAGAGAAAGAGGAAATTCGTAGGGAAATGGAATGGAGGCTTGCTGGAGCTGTTTTGGTGATTTTGGACAGAATGGAGTGTTTGGGGAAGGATGGAAGTGTTAGAGGATGGCTGAAGAGAATTCTAGGTTGAATGGAGTGTGATATGGTTGAATGAATGTGAAGCTCTCTATTTATAGAGTGTGAACCTCCCCTTTGGCTGATCAAGTACAGCTGTTTATGAGCTGTCCATGTGGTTGCATGTGGGGCTGTTTTGAGCACATGGCTCTTTGTCTCCCATGTGTGGCTGCTTTGAGCACATGGCTCAACAGCTGCCCATTAGATTCCCATCTGCTTTGTCTCCCATGTGGCTGATGAAGCACATGGCTCAAAAGAGGATCCAAGGCTCCTCCAAGTGGAAATTGCAATCCTGCCTGGTGTGTATTTTGATAGGCTCACGGATTGGGCTCACCTTAATCAATTGCTACAATTGAGTAGTCATCTTGAAGTTCAGACTCTCATCTTTCCAACACATATTATTTGGGCCAATCCAAGTTAGGATGAAGAAGTTAACGCGAAGTGAATTGCTAATCAGTCTGCACGTTTTTGCACCACTTTGCATATTTTCCTATCCAAAGCCACCTTTGTAACCTAAGGCCCAATGAACTGAATAACAAACCAAAATAGATTAAAAGCACAAGTTTTTCTTTAAGAATGTAAGCAAAATATAAACTAGAAGGGTACAAAATGATATAGAATTGTGAACTGATCAGTCAACTTGACTAAACTCATATATGCACTGCACCCCTCTCCTTATAATTTAGTCAATCACTCACTCCTATTAAAAAAAAAAAACCGTATTATCAGAAAATTGAACACTTACAAGTAAATTTTGAGAAGAAAAAAAGGGTTATACCAACCGGTAGCTAGTAAAAAATGAAATTCATTGATAACTCAGAGAGTTGTATTCTATTTTGTGAATTTCATTTTTTTATGACTGTTGGCCTCCCTTCCTTCCTCGCACTAGCATGCGGGTTGACATTTGCCAAAGAAGATGCCTGGAACTTCGCTTCTTCTTCTACCTTTGACCAAAAAAAAAAAAAAAAAGCTTTCCAAGTCCCATAGAATCCTACTATTTTATATACCCATTTCTTTTAAGCAGTCACACAAAATTAGAGTTCAGGCATGTAATTAGCTTAAGCTCCTCATCAGTCACTACAATTAAATCCCAAAATCTTATTCACACACATTTCCTCATACCCTCAATTGTTTTTGTTATTTCTCTTGTGTTAAAGCTCTCTTCTTGGATTGAAACTTACCTCAAGACCGAAGGCTGCCAATTGAAACTTGCCCCACTTCAAATTGCCAAGAACCCAGGTTAAGCTCCAAAGCCTAGCTCTTTTATTCATTTATTTATTTGTCTGGGTTTTGTTTTTGTTCTTAAATTTTTCCATACATGTTTTGCTATATATTTCTTTTTCGTTACCAAAACGGCCTTTGTAATTTTTTTCTTCTTTTCCTCATTAATGTTATTGTTGATGATGTATTGTTAAAGAGGCACTAATTAATGCCTAACATGATCAGTAACTTCTCTTCAAAAGCTCCTTAGCACTCTATATTTACAAACCTCCTGTTTCACAAAATACAAAAATATCACAAATCTGGGAATAATATTTGCAACTTTCAGCTACTAGTAAGTGTTCATAAAGTATATATATTCTTTCCATGTTAGAAGGATGTCCATAAGATGAAGTGATGTTTTTCACTTCAATGTACAATTCATAATAAAACTCTATTTAGAAACAATACATGGAGTTGGTTCACTAGAAAATTATTCATCTTTCTGTTTTCTATGCAGTAGGAAAGCAAAACAAAAGAAATAGTGGTTTGCTTACCGTTCCAGTGCCGATACTTCATATAAGTTATAACGCAGAGAGCTTTTGGGATTCTCTTATTGTCTTTTGTCTCAATCCCCACTAAATTGTCATAAACGAGCTACTAAGTAGGTTCCTGTGGCGATGATCATGGAAAGAACCTCTACATCTTTCTCTTCTTCAACTCCTCAATGGAAATATGACGTCTTTCTGAGTTTTAGAGGTGAAGACACTCGAAAGAGTTTTACAGACCACTTATATACTGCATTGGAACGTCACGGAGTATTAACTTTCAAGGATGACCCTGAACTTCAAAAAGGGAAAGCTATTTCTCCAGAACTTTTTACTGCAATTCAAGAATCGAGGTTTGCACTCATTGTGCTGTCAAAAAATTATGCATCATCAACTTGGTGTTTGGATGAACTTTTAAAGATTCTTGAATGCATGGAAGCAAGAGAAGCAGTGCTACCAATTTTTTATGATGTCGATCGCTCTGATGTACGAGAGCAAACAAGAAGTTTTGCAGAAGCCTTCAGTAAACATGTAGAAAAGCTGAGAGATGACACAGAGAAGGTGCAAATGTGGAGAGATGCTTTAAGGAAAGTGACAAATTTCTCTGGATGGGATTCAAAGGACAGGTATGCGTTGCTTATTTTCTTTCTGCTTTCAGTGGCCGTTTTCTTATATGATGATTTGTATGTACAATGAGTGTGACTTCAATGTTTTTAGGAAGGGAAATACATCCAATTATATTGCTATAGTTGTGTTATTCTTATTTTTAATGGTATAAGTTACTATTTTCAAGGGACATAGGAAGTATGACTCGTCTGTAGCTATAAATGTGATTAGAAGAATGGAAAAGAAAACACAGAGTACATGCATTGTTACATAATTCAGCTTTGGCTTAATTCAGGTCCCATGATAAAGGCTAGTAATAAAAAAAACTATAGATTTTGTTTCTTTGTCAATTATACGCATTTTGATTTAGGTCCCATGTGAAGAACATAATTATATTATCTATTCTATGCCATAGGTCTGAATCAAGGCTCATCAAAGATATTGTTGAAGTGGTAGGGAAAAAACTGTGTCCTACATTGTTAAGTTATGTTGACGACTTAGTTGGAATTGATTCAAGATTGAAACCAATCAATTCGTTTTTAGATGCAAGGGTGGATGATGTTTACTTTATTGGGATTTGGGGGATGGGGGGTATTGGTAAGACAACTATTGCCAGGGTTGTTTATGATAGAATCTCTCATGAATTTGAATACAAAATGTTTCTTGCTGATGTTAGAAATGTTTATGAAAAAAGTGGTGTGCCTCACCTACAAAAGCAACTTCTTTCTATGGTTGGGATGAAAAAGGATGACATATGGGATGCTCGTGAAGGAGCCACATTGATAAGGAGGTTTCTACGTCACAAAAAGGTTCTTCTAATTCTTGATGATGTGAACCATTTGGACCAATTAGAATATTTGGCTGGAAAGCATGAGTGGTTTGGTTCTGGGAGTAGAGTTCTCATTACAACTAGAAATGAGCACTTGTTAATTGCACATGGTGTGGAGAGAAGATCTAAGGTGGAAGGATTAGGTAATGATGAGGCTCTTCAAATTTTTTGTAGGAAAGCCTTTAGAAAAGCTTACCCCGAAGAAAACCATCTTGTTTTGTCAAGTTGTGTTGTGAATTATGCCAAAGGTGTTCCATTAGCTCTTAAAGTCTTGGGCTCTTTTTTCTATGGAAAAGATATAAGTGCATGGAAGAGTGCGGTGGATAAACTAAGAGAAGTTTGTAATTCGGAAATTATGGAGACACTTAAACTAAGTTATGATGGTCTAGATGATGATGAGAAGAAAATTTTTCTAGACATTGCATGTTTCTTTAATGGGAAGGGCAAAGATCGAGTAAGAGAAACACTGGATGCTTGCGGTTTATGTTCAGATATTGCAATACATGTCCTTGTTGAGAAATCCCTCTTAACTATTAATCCATCTGGCACTCTATTGATGCATAATTTGCTTCAAGACATGGGCCGGGAAATTGTCCGTCGAGAATCTCTTGATGAGCCAGGCAAGCGCAGTAGGTTGTGGCGTAGTGAAGATGTCAATCATGTATTGAGCAAAAATACAGTAAGGCATTTTAGTGAAATAAGGAAGTTGATTGCTATTTGCTAATTTATCACATAACGTAGTGCTCACTAACACTTTGCTTATGATTTGTGTTTCACTATTCTTTATTCATTCATATTTATTAGGGAACAGAAGCAATAGAAGGTATTGTTCTGCACCAAGTTGAGCCAAGGGTGGTGTGTGCAAATGCTAATTCCTTCTCAATGATGAAAAGACTAAGATTCCTTGTTATCAATAATGTGGACCTCTTAAACAAGCTTGAATATCTTCCCAATAGTTTACGGATTCTTGACTGGCTCCAATTTCCTCTAAAATCTTTGCCACCATCTTTCAATCCAAAGAATCTACATGAACTCAACCTGCGTAATAGCTACATTGAACATCTTTGGAAGGGAATGAAGGTAAAATATCACTTATCTTTAGTACCCCTAGAAATCTTTAAATTATGGAAGCTAATTTTGTTATGTTTTTACTTCATGGCAGCCTTCTTACTATTTGAAAATGATTGATCTCAGCCATTCTTTAAATCTGGTAAAGACCCCGGACTTTAGAGGTATTCCGTCTCTTGAGCGTCTGATTCTTCAAGGTTGTATACGATTGCATGAGGTTGACCCATCTGTTGTGGTGCTTGAAAGACTTACTTTGATGAACTTGAAAGATTGCAAAAACCTTGTGCATCTTCCAAGCAGAGTATGTGGCTTAAAATCTCTCAGAGTTTTTAATGTTTTTGGTTGCTCAAAGCTTGAGAAATTGCCTGAAGACTTGGGCCATGTTGAGAGTTTGGAAGAGCTTGATGTGAGTGGAACTGCTATACGAGAACCACCTGCCTCAATTCGGCTTTTGAAAAACCTTAAAGTATTATCTCTCTGTGGATTTAAAGGACCATCATCAAATCCATGGAATATTCTGCTTTTACCTTTCCGGTCATTGCTGAGAATAAGTTCAAATCCTACAACTAGTTTGTGGTTGCCTTGTTTATCTGGTTTGCATTCTTTGACACAACTGAACCTAAGGGACTGCAATCTCTCGGAACGAGCAATTCCCAATGATCTTGGCTGCCTGTCCTCATTAACACATTTAGATATAAGTAGAAATGCATTTGTTAGCCTCCCCAAGAGCATCTGTCAACTTTCTCGACTTGAATTTCTTGACGTGGGGCATTGCCAGAGACTTGAAACATTGCCAGAGCTTCAATCTAGTATATACTATCTTGAAGCTTATAATTGTAATTCATTAGTGGCATCTGGTCTGGACATCATTAGACTCTTTGCTAACTGTCTCAAACAGGTGAAGAAGCTATTCCGTATGGATGCGGAATTTATTGAATCTGAATGTAATTATCTTCTTCCTGGAAATGAAATTCCAGAGTGGTACAATCTTAAAAGTGCACAACTTACTGGATGCAGTTGTGAATTAATTGTTCCTGGAAATGAAATTCCAGAGTGGTTCAATCATAAAAGTGTGGGTTCTTCATCAGTAAGTGTAGAGCTGCATCCAGGTTGGTCTACTGATTATAAGTGGATGGGATTTGCATTGTGTGTTGTTTTTGCCATCCATGGAAACCGGAGTCTGTCTAGCCCTCGTTATCCTATTTATTGCCAACTGCGTGTAAACGGAGGACCATTTGGTTGGCCGCCAGTTGCTGGTTGCTCGTTGGGATCCGATCAATCTGGGCCAGACCACCTTTGGTTATACCATGTTCCTTGTCATTACTTCTTTTTCACTGAGTTGCACACTAGGCTTGAATTTTTATTTCTGGTCAACGAATCAATAGTGGAAGTGAAGAAGTCTGGGATCCGTATAGCATATGAGGAAGACGTGGAAGCTCTTATCAAGCAAACATATTCCAGGCAAAGCGGGGTTAGCATTTGTAAAGAGGTTTTGGAATTCCCCAATAGTGATTCTCAGAAAGCATCACCATCTGTATCGCTATCAGAATTAGAATCAAAATCAGGTGGCCGTGCCACCAAGCGAGGCCTTGAACGCTGTGATGATGGGGCACGATGTAGTGAAAATTGTTGTATTGATGAAGAAGAACCTCATCCAAAAAGATCAAAGCAACACTAGCTATCCTCATGGGTTGATCAGGCTTGAAACCTCCTCAAGGCTGAAAGGAAGGACAAGGTGGAGAGTGGATTCTTTCTTGATATTTCTTTACTGTTCTGACAGGTTAGAGTTTTCACAAGATGTTAAGCAAGCAAGCATTGATATATTGTGCATCCCACATACATCTAAATCTGGGCATGAAATATACCTTTTGTTCTGATTTTTATGTGTGCCCTGCCCTGAATGCATGCTGCACCATCCAACTGGTTTAGACTATCAATTTTGAATGCCATGATCAAGTGCCAAAAGTGCAACCTTGAAGGCAGCAAAACACTCCAATACTCTCGTGCTAGTCAGTTGCGTCAATGCTCTCTTTTGGTTCACCTAAATTGTGAAATAATAAAATTTGTCAGAGTTGTTCCAGTTGGGTCTGCTAAACAATAATATTAGCAAAAATAGTGACATTTAAAGACCGGTAAGCTCCACTTGAATATTGGTGCTAAAGTTTATGGCCAAATTTCAGAGTTTGGTTTGGTATGTCTTTTAACCCCCGGTGCAATGCAATGGAAAATGTCATCCTCAAAATGACTTCAGAATGAGCAATTTTTTTTAATAGAACAAGGGATGAGCGAGATTAGCTCCTCAATATCGGTCATCAGATGTACAAACATTCACAACCCTCAAAGAGAGGACCAACACATTCAGAATGAGTAATTAAACGTTGCCCAAAAAGCCAAGTTTGGGATTTAAAAAATGTGTTCCTTCATAAAAGAGAAGAAAATGAGCCTGGGCTGGGGATTTTGAAGAACGCTCTTTGTAAATTCTAAATCTGATTTCAATTTTGATTTTCATGCTAGTGATAGGGCTATACAAATTTCATAGGGTTTGATCTTGAAATTTCAGGAATTGTTTGATTCAAGGTTTAAAAATCAAATTAGTCATCAACTCACTGTACATGCTTAAAAGACCTATAAATAAAACAAGTTATTTGAGTTGATTTGGAGAATTTCACACAAAAAACTCCACAGATGCTAAAAAAAAGTGCAAGCACGAAACTGAAAAATCCGGATAACTATAGGGGCATCGGTGCAATTTGGTTCTTGACCATTCATTAGCAGACAAAGAGCTGCAAGTGGCGACGTGAGTCTTTCGTGGCGGCTTGAATGGCTATGAGACAAACAGTGGGTGACTCTCTCTGTCATCTGATACTTAATAAAAAAATCAGATATAAACCCTAAAATATTAGCATTTATACAAGTAATTTACTATTTTAATCTAATCTAAGTGTACGGGGGAATTCAAATTCGAATGCAGAATGAGAGGTACATCCGCTTTAATCAACTTTATTGAACTTAAAATAGTTTCAACTGACTTAGATATTAGTATTCTTTGTCTTTTTTTGCTCTTTATTATTATTAATTTTTTTTCCCAGCCTTTTATTTGGGTCAGAAAGGTACCCAGTCTTCCAGAGACAAATTAACGTGAATTTAATGTCACTTGACCCAAAAAAAAAGGGATAAAAAAGAAAGAAATTTCTAATAATTGTTAGCTTCTGAAAGGAAGATGCTTGGAACTTGACCCGCTGGAACCCTTCATCTACCTCTGTCTTTAGGTCCTTTAAGCAGAAGTCACACACACAATTAGTTCAGTTCATGCTTCCTCCTGAGCCATATCAGCCAGTACAATTGACATCCCAAAACCTTGTACATCACTCTGTATTTCCTCACACCCTCCATTGTCTTTTCTTGTTTTCCCTTTTAAAGCTCCCTTCTTGGTGAATGAAGGATAGGACTTGAAGCTTGACCAACTTCAAATAATTTCCAGGAAACCAGGTCAAGACCAACTATTTTTGTTTTTGTTTCTTTGTTTCTTGCATATACAGTACAATTGTATGTGCAATTCTTTCTACAATGAAAACCAGTAGTCTGTTCACAAGGAAATTTCATCCATTTTTTCTGTGCATTTTCAACCGTTGCCAAGACTTCAAACAATCATGAAAGCTTTTGCAGTTAACTTATGGTCCAATAAATTGTCCATAAAATCTACAAAGTAGCCTCGTGTCGGCCGGGATGAGAATGGAAAGAACCTCTACATCTTTCCCTTCTTCAACTCCTCGATGGAAATATGACGTCTTTCTGAATTTTAAAGGCGAGGACACCTGGAAGGGTTTTACAGACCACTTGTACACTGCATTGGAACATCATGGAATACTAACTTTCAAGGATGACCCTGAACTTCAAAAAGGGAAAGCTATTTCTCCAGAAATTCTTACTGCAATTCAGGATTCGAGGTTTGCACTCATTGTGCTTTCACAAAATTATGCAGCGTCAACATGGTGTTTGGATGAACTGTTAAAGATTCTTGAATGCATGGAAGCAAGAGAAACAGTGCTGCCAATTTTCTATGAAGTCAATCCATCTGATGTACGAAAGCAGACTGGAAATTTTACAGAAGCTTTCGCTAAACATGAAGAAAATTTTAGGAATGATTTACAGAAGGTGCAAAGGTGGAGAGAAGCTTTAACAAAAGTAGCAAATCTGTCTGGATGGGATTCGAAGGACTGGTATGAATCACTGTTTTCTTTTTGCTTTCCAAGACCATTTTTTATATATGATGATTTATATATACATCTATTGTGACTTCATTGTTTTAGGAATGACATAGATCGAACAATATATGCAAGGTTTAGTGTAATCAGTATGAATAGTTGCAAAATTGCATCGCTTAACAATAGTTGGAACTTTTTTTCAAGGGACATATAGGCAAGATAACAGAATGTGTTTGATATAATATGCAGCTATAAATGCCATTGAAAAAGAAAAAAGAAAATAGAATGCACAGGTATTCTGGTGTAACTATTCAGCTTTGGGCTAATAATACAATGCACACATATTATTTTGTAATTATTCAGCTTTGGTTTGATTCAGGTCCCATGATAAAACTAGTAAAAACGTATCTACATTTTGCTTCTTTGTCCATTTAATTCATACATACAAGCGAACCACATGATTAAAATATCTAATCTTTTCTTTGAATAGGTACGAATCAAAGCTCATAAAAAATATTGTTGAACTAGTATGGAAAAACTTGCGCCCTACACTCTCAAACGATGAGAAGGATCTGGTTGGAATGGATTCAAGATTAAAGGAAATCAATTTGTTTTTAGATGGAAGGGTGGAAGATGTTTGCTTTTTTGGAATATGGGGGATGGGTGGGATTGGCAAGACCACAATTGCCAGAGTTCTTTTTGAGAGAATCTCTCATGAATTTGAATTCAGTATCTTTCTTGCAAATGTTAGAAATAATTTTGTACAGAGTGGCCTGGCTCATTTACAAAAGCAGCTTCTTTCTAAGATAGGGATACAAAAGGAATACATATGGGACATTGGTGAAGGAGTGAAATTGATAAAGAGGTTTCTACGTCACAGAAAGGTTCTCCTAGTTCTTGATGATGTGAACCATTTGGACCAATTAGAATATCTAGCTGGAAACCGAGAGTGGTTTGGTTTCGGAAGTCGAGTTCTCATTACAACTAGAGATGAGCATTTGTTAATCACACATGGAGTGGATAGAACATATGAGGTCCAGGGACTAAGTGACCATGAAGCTCTTCAGCTTTTAAGTTGGAAAGCCTTTAAGAGAGATTACCCTGAACAAAGTTATGTTGATTTGTGTAACTGTGTTGTGGATTATGTTAGAGGACTTCCATTAGCAGTTAAAGTCTTGGGGTCTTTTTTGCATGGAAGAGATCTAAGTGCATGGAAAAGTGCGTTGGATAAGCTAAGAGAAGTTTGTAATTTGGATATTTTGGAGACACTTAAAATCAGTTATGATGGTCTAGATTATGATGAGAAGAAAATTTTTCTAGACATTGCATGTTTTTTTAACTGGAAGGGCAAAGATCAAGTAAGAGAAACATTGGACGCTTGCGGCTTTTATGCAGATATTGGAATATATGTGCTTGTTGAGAAGTCTCTCTTAACTAATTCAGATGGCATTCTGTGGATGCATGATTTAATCCAAGAAATGGGTCGAGAAATTATCCGCCGAGAGTCTCCTGATGATCTAGGCAGGCGAAGCAGGTTGTGGCGTAGAAAAGACATCGATCAAGTGCTGAGTGAAAATACAGTAAGAGATTCTAGTACAGGATTAACTTTAGTTTTTATTCGTTAGTATATCAAATAACATGATTTTCTACTAATTAATGGTTTGCTTATGTTATGAGCTTAATTTTTGTTTTTTTCATGCTTGCTTATTAGGGAAAAGATACAATAGAAGGCATAATGGTGCACCCATTTGAGCTAGAATTGGTGACCGCCAATGCTAGATCCTTTTCAATGATGAACAAATTGAGATACCTCAAGCTAAATAATGTGGACCTCTCTAATGGGCTTGAATATCTTCCCGATAGTTTACGGATTCTTGAATGGCCAAAATTTCCATTAAAATATTTGCCATCATCTTTCAATCCAGAGGATTTGATAGAACTTAATATGCATCATAGTTGCCTTAATCATATAAAGGTATCTTCTCACTTCTTGAATGTTTATTCCCTGTAGACATTGTTGATTCATAGAAGCTAATTTTTCTATGCTTTTGCTTAACAGCCTATAAAAAGTTTGAAAATGATTGATCTCAGTTACTCTTTGAGTCTTGTCAAGACCCCGGACTTCAGAGGTATTCCAGTTCTTGAGCGTCTGATTCTTAAAGGTTGTATACGGTTATATGAGATTGATTCATCTGTTGTGGTGCTTAAAAGCCTTACTTTGATGAACTTGAAAGATTGCAAAAACCTCATCCGTCTTCCAAGCAGTGTACGGGGCTTAAAATCTCTCAAAGTTCTTAATGTTTCTGGTTGCTCAAAGCTTGAGAAATTGCCAGAAGACTTGGGCCATGTTGAGGGTTTGGAAGAGCTCGATGTGAGTGGAACTGCTGTAAGAGAACCACCTTCCTCCATTGGTCTTCTCAAAGACCTTAAAGTATTATCTTTCAATGGTTGTAAAGGTCCATCATCTAAGGCATGGAATATTATGCTCTTCCCTTTCCGGCCGCGGCCATTGCTGAAAGTAAGTCCAAATGCCACAGCTTTGTGGTTGCCTTCTTTATCTGGTTTCCGTTCTTTAACGGAACTAGATCTAAGTGACTGCAATCTTTTGGAAGGAGATATTCCCAGTGATCTCGGTCACATGTCCTCATTAAAATTTTTATACCTAAGTGGAAATCCATTTGCTAGCCTACCCAACAGCATCGCCCAACTTTCTCAACTTGAATCTCTTGCCGTGGGGAATTGCCCCAAGCTTCAAGCATTGCCAGACCTGCCGTCTAGTATGTCTTCTGTTGAAGCTTACAATTGTAATTCACTGGGAACGTCCAGTGCAGACATTGTTAAACTTCTTATCAGCGGTTTCAAATTTACTGGGTCTCAATGTGATTTTGTTGTTCCAGGAAATGAAATTCCTGAGTGGTTCAACCATAAAAATGTGGGATCTTCAATAACTGTAGAGCTGCGTCCAGGTTGGTTTACTGATAAGTGGATGGGATTTGCGTTGTGTGCCGTCTTTGGACAGCCGCGTCCTGATTTTATTCTTTGCGAACTGAGTGTCAATGGAAAACGGTTGGAAGAGAAGGTAGCTTTGAGCTGTTGGTTGGGATCCATTCAAGCAGCAGCAAAATCAGGCCACCTTTGGTTATGCTATCTTTCACGTCATAAAAATTTTGTTAGTGAATGGCAGAATATCCACACCCGGCTTGAATTCTCATTTCCGTCCCTTCAACGAAGAGTGGAGGTGGAGAAGTGTGCAGTTTGTTTGGTATACGAGGAAGATGTGGAAGTGCTTCTGAAGCAAACATATCCGAGGCAGAGCAGAGTTGACAAATGTGAAGAGGTCTTGGAATTCCCTGAGAGCAGTTTTGAGAAAGCAGATGGGATTGCCAAGAGAGGCTGTGAATACTTTGATGTTGGGGCAGGACCTAGTCAAACTCAAAGTCAGGGTGAAAGAGACCGTACAACTAGTATTGATGAAGAACCTGATCCAAAAAGATCAAAACAGCACTAGATATCCTCATGGGATCAACAGTAAAGGTTATATATCCTCTGTTTATTTTATCAACCAAATTTCAATCCAAGCCCAGGATGATGAGCCACGGTCTGCAGCCCGACCACAAGTTTCCATACCTAGCTGTTCCAAGAAGATCCACAGGTCAAAGTCAAAGCCGTTCATATACTAATCAGGTTGCACATATTCTACTTGAGCATACATATTCTTGGGGCCTTTTTTACTTCCTCTGAACAGACTGTGTATAACTTTCCACTGTAGTTAGTTTTATAATCTCTCCATAGTTTTAGTTTCTTTATAGTTTTTGTGGTGGTTTAGATGTAGAATTTAAACAGTTGAGTTATTTTGTACATTTCTTTGTATTGGTTTTCTTCATATTATTTTGTAATTTTCATCCATTTATATCAATGACAGGTTTTACTGTTCATCTTCCTTATTATTGGGTACTTTAATTATTATTATTACTTTATTTTTATGTCATCTAAGGGAAGGAGGAATAGTAAGTTATGAGCATTTTGAAGAAAAAAGATGCAGAAGATGGAAGACAAGTGATAAAAAGAGAAGATAAAAGAAAAGATAAGTGTGAAAAACATGAATACTCTGTTTTATGCCTTCAGCCATATTCCTTGCCTTTTGTCATGAAAACCACCACGTGGGCCATGTCTGTTGGTTTAGTGTTTAAGCTTTTATAAAATCTTTTTTTACCAGAGCAGCACTTCACTATTAGTTCAGTAAGTTCCTCCTCTGTCCCGAGTACTTTCTCCTGAGACATTTAATCAATTTAAGCTCCCTCAGTCACTACAATTTATAACCTCCCTCATTGGTTTTGAAACTTGACTGCAAACTGAAGATCAGCAATTGAAATTGTTTGATGAGCTGTGACTCGTGCCTGTGACAGTTAGAAGAAAATTTTCCTAGACATTGGTTGTTTCTTTAACGGGATGTTTAAAGATAAACTAATAGAAGTGTTAGACCGTTGCGGATTTTATACATGTATTGAAATTGAGATCCTTGGGGAGAAATCTCTCTTAACTATTTCAAAGGACAAAATATGGATGCATGATTTACCCCAAGAAATGGGTCGAGAAATTGTCCGCCGAGAATCACCAAATGATCCAGGCAGGCGGAGCAGGTTGTGGCGTTATGAAGATGTCAACTATGTCTTGAGTAAAAATACGCAAGTGTTTATACAAGAATTTTAGTGGATTTGCAGATATTATACAAGTTACTATACTATCCCTTTGGTATGTTATGATCTTACTGTTGTTTATTCATGCATGTTTATAATGGGAAACCGAAGCAATAGAAAGTATAGTTTTCCGATCAATATATGAGCGAAGAGCGCTGGATGTGTATGCTAAATCCTTCTCAAAATCCTTAACCTCAATTGGTGTTGGAATCTGGTCAACTTTCTCAACTTGACCATTTTGATGATGCATAATTTTCTGAGAGAACAATTTCAATTGCAGTAAAAAGTTCTGGAGAAATAGCTTTCCCTTTTTGAAGTTCAGGCTTATCCTTGAAACTTTTTATTCCATGAAGTTCCGGTGCAGTGTATAAGTGGTCTGTAAAATGCTTTCGAGTGTCATCACCTCAAAAACTTAAAAAGACATCATATTTCCATTGAGAAGCGAAAGATGTAGATGTGGCTTCCATGGTCATGGCCACGAAAACCTACTTTCTAGCTCGTTTATAACAATTTATTGATGATTCTTTCATAGGACCACAATCCAGGATGATGTTAGTCGTCATTGCTTTTTTGACAATACATCACCAACAGTAACATTATAAACGGTTGGGCAAAACATGTTCGGAGAGATAACCTTCAGGGCACGTTTGGCTGTTGGCATTTGGATTTGAATTGAGATTTCAAATGTTGGGTGAAGGGATTGATAGTTGGGTTGGAATATGTTTTTTTGCCGGAACAATAGTCACGGGCGACGTGAAATAGAGATCTGAGATTGGAGAACAGAACCCCGAGAGAGAGTTCACTGGAAGAGCTTAAAATCCTATCAAAGCTTGAAATCCTAAATACTTTGTAGATTTGACTTGCTTGCCCCACCAATCAAATTATTTGTCTGTTTATCATCATGCACATGTCGCTGCTGCTTTCGTTATCAAATTTCGTACATGCTTTTCAAAGTCAAATTTCAGATGATCTTAAAAATATTTATGTGAAATACGTTCCTTCAAAAGACTGCCTCCTATGCAATGCATTGTCGTCTTTCTAAAAATTTAAAAAAAGAAAAAACACAAACAATATAAGAAGTGAAAAGAAAAGAACAGAACAATGCCCATCCATTCACTAAAAAGACTTGGCAAATGATTCTTACCCAAAAAAAAACTCGTTAGTCATTCCAAATTCTGTAATCTCAAGTCATATGCTATCCTCAATACACAAAAGGTACAAATCAGACTGTTGGAAAAAATTTCTTTTACTTCTTATGGTTTCTAGAGTTAGGGGAGTTACAACGCAAGGGTGAAAGGGGCTGTCTTGCTGGTTCTTGGTCACTGAAAACAATCTTCCCTTGAATCGGGCTGCTCATCTTTGAGCTTGATTTTCGCTTATTCGACTGCAAAGAAGAAACCATAATATTAGTTAGATCCAACAATCATGATGAGCTTCTCAGAGAATTGTGTATATACTTAACATACAAATCAAAGCTAATTTTTTTCCCTTCGTCTCACCTTTGCTGATGCACTGTCGTTATGTTTTCCGCCTGAACCAGACTGGTTTCTTTCCTTGTGGTACTGCCTCAGTAATCTTTTGTTCTCCACATCTAGCACTTTGTTCTCTTCAAAAAGCAATTTGACCTACGTACATAAAAAATGCGGGTTATCATTTACCCAATATAGGGTCTGGCGCATCTTGAAGACAGAGATAAAGGACAGAACAGGGGAAAAAAAAAGTTTTCTCACCTCTTCTTCAGCGGTACAAAGATTCATCGTTAGATGTTCCTTGTCCTTCTCAAGTGTCTTTAACTTGGCCACCAGTGACAGAACTTTTTGAGTCGATGGCCTCAAGCTACCACATAGATGAGGAAATATTTAAGTCATGGTTCAATTTAGAAATCAGAGATTAACATTCAGATACAGGCAGTTACTCTCAATCTGGAGTCTGCTAAAAATCACATTCTAATTCTAACTCACAACTTCACCATCTCAGTATATAAACTCACCAGTTCCACATTTTTAGCAACATTTGACATGACTCATTTCCACTATTGGCCTCCAGAAATGCAGGTGCAGACACAGCTTCATCTTTACTGATCAATGTTGCTAAAACAGACTCCAGTAGTTTCTCTCCAACGGTTGTGTCATCAGAAGATGAATCAACCTTCAACATCAAAATGTTTATCAGCATTCAAAACATAATTACATAAATGTACTGTACTTATTGTTCTTCCACATGCTTCAAAAGAACTGACCAAGATAAAACCAAAAATCACAAGTTCTATTCACACCGTCTGTAGGTGGAATGCGTGCACATGTATGTGTGATTAAGATTCATTTAATTGCTGCAAAAGTAACATTTTCACCCCTTGTCTCCTTGGATACAAAACTAAATGATGGCATCAGCCATAATTGAACTTTTTGAATGCATAAAGCTGGAAAAATATTAACCAGAAAAGGAAAACAAAGGTAAAAAGGGTATTCAAACCATAAAACCCATTCCCCACAAATACGCAAATGCACTTGCAAGTCTCACAAACCCATCATAGTACAAGTCTAAAAAACAATGAATATTAACCAGAAAAGGCCCAAATTCATTTTCTTTCAATTAATCAAAAGCAAATAACATAACAAAAACTAAAACGGTTGAAGAAATTACCGAATACATCTCTAATTTGTGCTTGTAGAACCCCAATTCATCCCTTAACTCTTTGACTTCGTCCTCCAACTCTTGAACACGAATCTCAGCCTCCTTGGCACGCTGGTCAGCCTCGTTCCCAAAATCCATCAAAGCCTCCCGGTCGTGATCATAGAGCGAGCACTCTCTCTCCCATTTGTTGCACTGGGTCACTAGATGCGCGCACTCTGACGCCAATCTCTGATTCTCCTCAACGAACTTCCTCAAAGCTTGTGCATTCATACTCGCTTCAGCCTAATAACGAAACCATCAAAAACAAAAACGCAAAAAGAAAACAATTATCGATACAATTATCTGAATATGTAAATACACGAACCCTAGCGCGCTCGAGGACTTGATCTTTCTCCTTCATTTTTGCGAGTAGAACAGAGTACTGGTTCTGAAGCCGCTGCTTCGATTCTTCCGAGCATCGAAGCTTCAATTCGAGCGTGTGCGTGGACACAGGGAGGCCCAAGGAGTGATCGATCGATTCCTTGATATAATCGTCGATTTTTTGCGGAAGATCCATTCTTCTTTAGTTGCTCGATCTTAGAAAATCCTAGACTGGCGAAACCCCTAGGAAATGCAAAAAAATTCAGATTTGTTTTAGGGTTTGATTGAAGGATCAGAGCGCGGGTACTGGTGATCAATCTGGGCTCGAATTGAAACCCTAGAAATGCTGATAGCGATTCGAATTCGTGAGGCGTGGGGATTTGGGATTTGGGATTTGGGATTTTGGTCTGAAATGGAGAGGAGGGGTTTATCTGGGCTGTCTTTCGCTTCTTTCTGCTTTCTTTATGCTTTTCGAATTTTAGTCTGTAAGATTTCAAATTTAAGGGCGCTATCCGTTAGAGCTGGTTTATACAGGAAGGGCACCAAATAAGTGGCGCCCCTGATGATGGATCCACGTGGCAAGCGAAACGGAACATATTAATCACCCGAAAAAAAGAACTAGTGTATGCAACACCATCCATATTTCTAAAGCCACCTTCAATTTTCTTTCACACCCATCCCAAAATTTGTTATTCAAAACTTTCAATTTTTTCATTTAATTGAAAGTATTTAAAAATAGATAAACTAAAAGAAGAAAAAGAAAAATAATGTAATGTGCCGACCTCTTTGCAACTCACTCTCCATCCTCCTTCCCCTCTCAAACTCACACCCAAGGAATCATATTTTGTATGATTAACTTGGGAGCAGCGATAATGCCGACTTGGGGTGTGAGAGGAGGGATTTATCATACCCGAAGGAAAAAAAAAACTTATTTGATAATCGGGCACCATTGCTGGTGCAAAGTTGAGGTGGAGGGAGTCATAAATGGCATCAAGTGTAAGATGAAAAACATAATAATGTGATCCTAAACCTCCACATATGTTATTAATTTACATGTTATAATATGAGTAATCGTTAAGTTCTACATTAAACTATGGTATAATATAGGTGGGTTATAATATGAGTGATCGTTAAGTTCTACATTAAACTATGGTATAATATAGGTGGATATCACGTGACAATGTTAAGACCACATCGAGCAAAATTCTCATTGTGATGCAAGGTGTTGGGAAGTTTCAAAGTTAACCCAACCCATTTGAGGAAATCCATACTCAGTCCCATATAAATCCAGTTGGGCTTAGTTCCCTATCGAGCTCAACTCCGTCTTATATGCTATTGTTAAGAGAAGTACCACTAAATCAAATTTATGCTAACTAGAACTTATATTTCATCAACATATAATCTTACATATAGGTACAATAATTCTTAAACCCTAATTAATTCCACATAACACGATTAATTTAATAACATAATAAAAATAAATAAAATACAAGAATTGTTGTTACATTGAGCCACAAGCTGCCTCAGGGTTTAATTGTCCCCTTTTTTATACTATTTGCTTCTTTGATCTCTGTTATCTTATTTTTGATATCAGTGGCGTCTTTAACTTTTGTTGTCTCATTTTCAGTGTCGTCAGATGCTTTGATTTTCTCATTGGCCTGATCAATGATAGAATCCAACTCCTTGTTTACATCCTCAACCTGCAATTTTGTAATGGCAATCATCAATCACATGTATATGATTTTATCTGCACTTCCCAAGCTACTCAATAAATTCTTTCTATAGAAAACTTCCTTCTGATTGACAATAACTTATCACATCGAAAATAGAAGCTATGTCTTAATAACGTGCATACAAAGACAGAGTTACTTACATACAAAGACAGAGTAATTTGTCTTAGGGTGAACTTGTCGATCTAACAGTTACAACCGCGTTCGTACTAAATACGAATTGGTTAGTACCATTAAAAGTTCCTAGTTAGGGGTGTATATACATATATGTATCTGAAGCTATGAAGTGAATGTGATGGGGACATGTGGGAAGCAGAAAGCTTGAGCTCATTAGAAATGACGAGATTAGCTTCATTTCCCCGATATTCTTACATAACCACGAGACAGAGACAGAGACACATACAAAGACAGAAAGATTTGTTTAACTAAAACCAATTATCAAACAGTTAACCTCAGCATCAATCATACAACAGCAGTCCCATCTATTTTCCGTTAAAACCCGAGAGACTTAGATGTATCTTTTGTGAGTTCAGATCAAACCAGCAAATTTAACTAAACTCTTCCTTGCTGCATAAGTTTATAAAACTAGTCCTCTGTTTTGCTTCCCTTCTCTGTTTTAATTTCTTCATCAACATGCCAGATGTTGACAACCACTAAAACATGGAGCTTAAAACATGCGACCCTCGCCCGTTAATTATGAAATAAAATATTTAATTAGTACTAACTACTAACGAGATAATGTTATTATAATATGGTAGGTCGCTTTCAAACATAGAGTTTAAGAATTAAAACAAGGGAATTAGGTAAAGGTTAAAGACCTTCTCAATGAGATCGTCAGCTAGCGACGCATCCTTGGCTGCTTCTCTTGCCACATTCTCAACAAACCTTGCTGCCTTTTGAAGATCTCCCTGAGGAAGATGATCAGCAATGTTGTCGGCTACCTTCTCCACTTCCCCGGCCACCTTCTCCACCAATTCTGCCACATCTTCTACTGAATCCAGCGTCGTTTCGACTTGCTCTGTACATAACCCAATTAAATTATAAGTATTTAATGATGCGTCAACTAGTTCTTAGTTTAATGGTATCTCTTTCTAATATACGAGAAAAAGTCCCAACTTTTTGAATCTCTCCTTCCGAGATCAAAAGGAAAAAAAAAATGACGACGACTGTGATGACGATAATGATATTAGTAACTTTTGATTCCTTACCTCTCAACTTTAGCAATGGCCACCATTTGTTCTTCCAAAAGGGTATAACTACTGAGAAAAGTATCCCCACAAGCCATAATTTCCTGCATATACAAACAAAGTAAATTAAAAAGCATATATAGGAAATTAATTATACAAAAAATATTCAAACAGATCAAGTGGATGATCATCAATCGGACGTACCAAGAAGTCCCAGAAGAAGGATCAGAAGGCAGAGGAGTTCCTGGTTCACCACCATTGACAACCACATCCCTGCATATATCATCACATTAAGTTCATCTCAAAAAAGAAAAAAAAGTTGTTCATCTCATCAGAGCTGCAAAAGGGTTGTCAAATTTAATCTGAAATTCATGGAATTGAAGATAGCTAGGATTTACTTACATCTTTATCTTGGTGCCATTTTGGACCTTCAAAATGGACTGCAAGAAGCTTCTGTTTCCAAGAAAATGGCATCTGTCCCTGCGATTTGTACTGAGACAACTAGGACCAAAACTTGAAGCCTGCAGATGCCTAGAGCTGCTGGAAGGAGCAACTGCTGTTGTTATGCTTATTGTGTTTCTAATCAACATGGCCATGGCCTCTGCGTAACAATCCAAGTTTGTATTGAGATGGGTTTTTGCTGAAGACTTAGAAAACAACGTTAGAAAGGTAAATATCAAGTTGTCTAGAACCTGCTTGTAAAAAGCAATACGTCAAGAGAGAAGAAAATGGTTTGTGGGGTTACAGGGATTGGACGAACTGGCTTAGAGATTTTCAACTAATGTTTTGTTTGACACGCTAATTTTGTGGATTTGGAGTAAAGCTAATGATATATATATACGTACTCAAAGTCAATGATGATTATCGCTCTCCTTTTCATTCGCTTCGCGTTTTCTGATACGCTCTGTATTGTAGTTTCACATTCGGTGAACTTTCCTTGTGTAATTTAGATGGGTTGCCCGTCGTGTGGATAAAATAATAGTCCATTTCGGTTGCTTCGAAGAAACAAACTTGTATAAAATTCAAACAGCATACTATTACCACTAACCATGGGCCCACCTCGATTGATGCCTACTTGTTGAATTCGGGTGCTCCTGCAACAAGATGAAAGGAAAATGAGATTAGACTAAATTAATGGTCATTAGCGATCAATTGCAGTCGTTAAATATGTATGTATCATGACTTAATATATGTAATATGTGTATACACCAACTTGGTTAGGTTTTTAAAACATTTCCAACCCGGTTATAATTACAACAAAGTAATTACATTAATGGAGCGGGAAATACAAACTTAAGAACTCTTCCAAAGTTAAGAAAATACTTATTGCTAAACTATTTGCGAGTAAGTATTAATGGAGCCTTTGAAGTTAGAACCATGCAACTTCTAAGAATATTATTGATGTTGATCCATGAATAAAGTCCTATTGATCTTAATGCAAGTGGGCAACTAGGCATGCAGGTATATAGATAGCTGGACCACTTGGGAGGCATAAATTTAATTTACCACGTTCTTTAATTTAGTTGATATAGTTGACACGTTCCATGAACGATGTTGAATAGAAAATATACAACACCTAGAAAAGCAGAAACCATTTTCTCTTGTTTTTTCCCTTTTGAAAGCTTGATTTCAAACATTCAATCAAAAGTGTGTTGGCTTTACCCTCTAATATTTATCAATCTCATAAAAACTGCTATAATATTTATAATATTCAGTTTAGATTAATTATGCAAAAATTTGGTCCTAATTTTGTTCCAATCTGAGATTCTGCTGTGGACAGATAGCTCAAAACACGTGCATACTGAATTTGCTGACTCAGGAACCCTACACTTCTGGAGAAAGCCTATATCATCACCGTCCCTACGTTGGTGGGGAGCAGTTCAACTAATAACATAAATAACACAATACAACATTTCAAATGCTACATCATAAAAGGGTTATTTGCAGCAAGGGGCTTTTATAACTTAATAAGTGATTAAGAGAAGTAACCCTACACCCAAAGTTACGTGTTCGAATTTCATAATAAATAGATAGAAGCTCCTTCGCGGTAAGTGCGAATAGCCCTCCATGGTCAAATGTGTGTTGTGTTGACAACTTGACTTTTCTGGTGCCATAATTTTGTACAAACAAAATGATTAATTATGACTTCATTCTTATATTTATATTTCGCAATCACAACTTGACTTGACAAAATACAAAGAGAAAAGTGTGCCACCCCCCCCCCCATCAATAATACAGGGGCATAATTGATAAAATTCTCCACACAGAGAGAGAGAGAGAGAGAGAGAGAGAGAGAGAGAGTCCTTTTACCTTTTTCATGTGCATTGAAAGAAAAATGTGAAAATCTTCTTTAAAATGCATATTATCATTTTCAAAGAGAAGAAAAAGTGATTGAATTCTTCATATTTTGGTTTAGGGTGGTTTGAGAAAAATTCGAAATTTTTAATTTTTGTTTGGACTAATCAAACTTGGCACGTCATATGCTCTTTACCATACCCGCAATGCAAGCCAACCTTTCTAATGTTGAATTACCACCTAACCCTGCACTATGTGTTATTTTTTATTATTATTGAGTAAATTACGTTTTACCCCTTAATCTATAGGAGTCCTTTCTAATGTTGAATTACCACCTAACCACGCTAAACTAATCAACTTTAGCATGATATGTAGGGTTTTGAATTCCTTTCATTACAATTATTGCCCACTTGCCGTGTTTGAGCCATTTTTCACTGCCCCAATCATTGACTGCCCAAAGCCCAACCAGCAAGCCCAAGCCAATAGCTCATCATAAAAGCTCAAGCCCGTCTGACGTCCCAGGTCAAACATTGTGTTTTTTTTTTTCACAAAGTTTGGAAGAAGGGGTAGGTGTCATTGGGGTAACTGGAACTTGAGACCAATGACGACAGGCAAATGCTTTTACCACTGCACTACTGAAAAATAATGTACAAACTAGTTTTTCCAAAGGGGGCTGATTATATGTAAACATAGAGGTTAAGCAATTACAAGCTGAGTCAGAACACAAGAACAGAAGGTAAACCTTCTAAATTATAAGGCAGCAGATACTATGTCCATTTCATTTGATGAGACTTATTACTTCTTTTCCTTTTGCTTCTAAGAGGATTCAAAACCTAAACATACCTTTCACTTTACCCTTATACAATCTGAGTTAGTTAGGCTCATGGTCAACAAAATTTCAACAAGGTGACCTCAGAATATAATTAGTACCAAAATTATGTTATATGGTCTACAAATTATATGAATTTCATGACTTTTACACCGCGTCATTAATTTTTGTCGAGTTTTTTTAGCTCTGTTTTTGTTCTAGGGATTATTTTTTAAAGGTTCAACATGCTCTTAAAAATACATTGATTTCAATTGATTCATTGCATCTAACTCGTTTCAAATTCAAAGATATTAGATTTTCTGTAAGTACATTCATAAGAGTTACTCAAAGCATTGTAGGTCAAAAATGAGAATTTGAATCCCAATATGCCTAAGAAGAAGATGTTTATTAAAAATGTAGTAAAAAAATTACTAGTTGTAGCGAAAGAATTTGAAAGCCCATGCAGGAACTGGTGGACCCAGGATTTGTTTAGCGGAGGTGCAATTCTGAAATGCTAAAAACTCTTTGTGCATTGAACATCTAATGCTTTTTACCTAGATTGACCTTAGGTTCCTTCATGCATTCATATCATACATGAAAAATTGTTTTACGTAAACATATTGACTAAGTATGAAAAATGGTTTTTCGAAATAATCATTTTCTCAAGATAATTTTTGGCAGCTTTTATTCCTTACACATCAAATAAGAAAACTTGATTTTATGGGATTTTATTATGAAGTATATATTGACTTAATGAGCCATCATTTTTAGCAAAAATTGTATTTTGCACTAAAACCGATTTTTCATATTTCGATTTAGTGGGAATTTGATTTTCTAGTATTTTTATTTGAATCCAAATTGGGGGGGGGGGGGGGGGGGTTACTTCCTTATTTACATTGTAAACTTAAGTAAATGTCTTTATCCTTTTACTTTCATATTTATTTTTATATTACTCCATTTACTTAAATGTTGAAAATGGAAATAATGTAATTTGTACACCACCACCAGCTGAGCAAAGGGGCAATTTGAAGCGCCTACAATGGTTTTCCAATAAAGAAAGGTGCAGCTGCACTTTCTTGCGCCTTAATAGGTCCGTCACTGCATGGAGGCATGGACTTTCCCTGACTTTGCACAAAAAAAATACCGAACACACTCTCCTACTAAACCTTGAAAGAGAAATGTTTTGATTCTTTACCTTATTTACTTCATTTCTTCTCTTCTAATTCACACAAAAGAAAAAAAAAACAAAGTGACAGCTTACCTCACTCCCTCTTTGTCTCTCATCTTCTTTTTCAATTCTCTCTGCTTCATGATTTCCTCAACACACACTTCTTTAATGGCAGTGATCAAGCACAGAAAACTCTTCCCAGCTGCACCAGTTTCCACAAACCAAACTGACTGTCCAGAATTTTGTGGCCCAGATTGTGCATATGGCTGCTACCCTTATGCAGATTTCTACATCCCACCACCCCCACCATTTTCTGCAATTGATCAAAAGGACCAAAGCCACCATATCTCACCATATGTGGTGCTCTTAGTGTCTTTGCTAGCCAGTCTTTTGCTCCTTATTGGCTACTATGTTATTGTGGTAAAGTCTTACACAAGTTTGTGTAGTTACAGAAGCAATGGATCCTCTCTCTCTCAATCTGGCACCACAGATGAGGAGTTTCTTGCAGAGAACCAAGTAGACCATCCGGTGTGGCTCATCTCCACCGTTGGATTGCAACAGTCGATCATAAATTCAATCACAGTTTGTAAGTACAAGAAAGATGAAGGCTTGATTGAAGGAGCCGAGTGTTCGGTTTGTTTGAATGAGTTTCAGGAAGATGAGACTCTCAGGCTGTTGCCCAAGTGCAGCCATGCTTTTCATGTCTCTTGTATTGATACTTGGTTGAGGTCTCACACGAATTGCCCGCTGTGCCGAGCTAATATTCTGAGGCCTCCTAATTTGGCTTCTGTGGACACAAATGAAGAGACCCAAGTGGAAAATTCTGAGAGTGAAATTGCATTGGGTGTGGATAATCAACAGGGATATGATGAGGTTTGTGAAAGCAGAGCTGAAACAGAGGATGAAAGTGAAGAAGAACACCAAGTTGGTTTTGAAAATGCATCAAAGGAGGCAACAAATTCTAATGGGAATTCCATTCTTGAACTTATAAGGAGGTCCTGGTCTTTTGATTCTTCCTTGGCTGCAAACATGTTAGTCATCAAATTGAAGAATGCTGAGAAATTGCATTCGGATGTTGCTCGAAAGCGATATTCTTCAATTGGTCAATCTCTACATTTAAGCCCTGTTTTGATGAAGAGGTCTTTGAGACGTAAGTGGAGCATGATTTCTGTTCTTCCCCAGTAAAGGTTGTGACGTTTGTTTGAGTGCTCAAGGTGAGATGATTGTACTATAAAATAGAAATTTCTCATGTGCTCTCAATAAGCTGAGGGTGCTTAAGTTCTGTTTCTGTGGCATGCAAAATGCCACATGATTTGAAATTATGAGTTGTGAGGAAAAGAGATTTAAGTCTTTTATTACTGCATATGCAGCATTCAATTGATGTCTGCATAACAATGCTACATGCATATATATATATATATATACATACTAAACATATTGTACACTAATCTACAACAGGCATGTTGACTTAGCCATATAATATTGAAGATGCTCTCCATAAAATGATTAGTAAAGACGATAGAAGTAGTTTCATTGAGGCTTTCTTGGTGTCGATACAAGCGATATTGGAAGAATGCTAGTATTGAACACATGGCTTTGATGCAGATAAATGCTCTTAAGTCTTGAACTTCGAGCCTCTTGCATAAGTTTATTGATATGTATTTACTTACCATGTTAATGATGTCATCATGCCATTGTTACTCTTATTTTGGTTACGCAGATAAAGTTTTTGATGAACCAATTGCCATGGGATTTGGTTTCCCAGGAATCTTTTAGCCCTTTGGCTTGTCCAAATTTTCTAACCCTTCGATTGTTCAATACGGTATTGTAAGGATAGGGTTTGTTAGAAGACAACAATCTAAATTACGCTTAAAAAGTCACCTAACACTTGAAATATTGGTCAGTTTGGATTGGTGTGGATTGGAGAAATAATCGCCGGGTAAAGACCATCTTTGCAAGAAAACGAGTTTCTGGGAGAATGCAACTTGAGCAAGTTAGCTCCACTTGACCAGAGTCAGTCCAAGATCTTTTTCTCTTTTCTGATGTAGAAATATACTAAACCTCCTATTTTAGGTCAAAGAAAAAGTAAGTACAACCGAGGGAATGGAATACTGTTGTTGACACAAAGTAGCACTAGACAATTAATGTAACAAATTTATTACCAACGGATTAGCAACTAAATGAATTGGCTTCACCATACATATAATGCAAGGAATGCTCGAGTTCGAAATCAAAGACGGAGCCACATATAAGTCTGAAATCGCTATAACCCAATGCCTCAAGGATCTCCTTCGAATCTTAAATTCAATATAAAAGTATATGTAATTGTTTGAATCTTCTTAAATGATAATGTTCTGATGTTCTGATGTTTTGTTGGGTGTGCCTCAAGCAAACAATCTCAAATGCCCATTAGTTTGAATAGTTTCTGCTGCCAGAACATCTGCATATCCAAGGTTCCGAGCAGCATCATAATTTCACAAAGCCCAGCTGCAGCCTATTTACTTCTATAAACAGATCGTCAGAATTAAAAAAATTTCGTTAGAAAAATCCACTGGATAAAAAGAAGGAAATTTGTTTCTTGATACTAAAGAATAATGAAAGAAACCACAAGGTGTGGTGCGGTTGGCAAATTACCACATTCAGCTGGTGAGCTGCCTAGTGCCTCAATGAAAGGAGTTTGAAACCCATTGAAAGCATTTTGTGACTAGAGGCAAACCGAACCCCAAACGGGGATTAATCAGACCCTTAATAATGAAAGAAAGAAAGGACATTTGTCTTGTTTTGTCGGCTAAGTTCTACACGCAGAGGCAGCATTGGCAACAGTTTGTAAAGCTAACTTTTTATCTTTTCATTGGTCCCAGTCATTTCTCTTTATACACTCATTATAACGTGCCAAAAACAGAACAACTTTAATTTGAATTGCCATAATTTCATTCACGAAACTTCTTCGCTCTTTTTTCTTTTGGTAAATGAAACTTCTTCGTTTTTGCTCAGAACTTGGACTTAACATGTTTATCAAAAAAACTCTTCATGACTAATCCAATAGCTTTTACTTTCTATCGTAACTTCTTGCTCACAAGGCAACTTCCTACCAAAAACGCATTATCTAAAGTGCTCTGGTAGTTAATAAATGATTTTTTTTTTAAAAGCAAATAAGATAGGTATAATCTCATGTGCATTCTATTTGAATGAAAATTCAATTGTGGGCATTTTCAGCCGTTTATGTATTGTGGACTTTACTAGCACCACATGATTGTAGTTGCATGAGGCAAACTTGTTTTGGCTACGTGACACTACAATCCAGTTAAAAGTGAGTATGCTTATAAAATAAAAATTAATCAATTAAATCGGACACATGTGAAATTCCAATTCAATCCTAGCTCATTCCCAACTTAGTTTGTCATTGCACATGTACAAGATAACATCTGGCCCAATAACCCATGAGGATTCTGTAAAAGGTTTGCTAGTCTCACCTAAACCTCAAAAATAAGGAATGAACATCCCATTTCGGGACTTCATGTCAATTGAGACACCCAGGTATTGTCCTTTGTAACTTGTAACAACAACCTTAAAATTAAGAAAACCTTAAAATTTTAAGTTGAGTAAACTGGTTTTCTACTTTGATTAATTATCATCAGAATTTTTTTTTTTTTTTTTGGGGGTTGGCATCAGACTTCATCCTCCTAGCACATATTGTTACGAGATCATCGTATATAATCTTTCTCTCACAACATGTCCACGAAACACACATGAAACTCAAATGCAAGTCGTGAAAAAGGAATTAATCCATGTGCAAGTTAATCTCAACTAAGAGAAACTTACGATTAGATTCATGCATTATTCAAAGAATTATGAGTAATATTCGATTGTACAATGAGGGCCCTACCCTCAATTGTACGAATTGGCCACTTTCGGTCCTTCCATAGCTCAAACTGTTGGACTCTCAATGAAACGAATATTCCCCCAGATTTATGTTAAATTATAGAAAATTTATGTGATTATATAATTGTAATTTTCTTAACACTTCTGTATATATCACGCAAAACAAGCAATGATAGAGAAAGAAGGTACTTAATATATATTTTCTGTCTATTTTGCTGGTTTTAGGGTTAAAGGAAAGATGCTGTGTTGGAGAGGGATTATTTCAATCATTGTGGCTTCTCTGTAGAGAATTAGATTAGTTCTTTCTCAATACGCAAACATACACCTTCTTAGAAAAGAAAAAAAAGATGAAGAAAAACACAAAATAAAAAGGAAAGAGAGCGAAGAAAAATTGATCCACTGAGAGAAAAGAATTCAGCTTTCAGCTAAAACCACCTTCTTGAATTCTGCGCAGCATTTGATTAACAGCTGCTGCTATTTCATCCACTGTATTAAGCAAGCACCCTTCTTCAATCTGTCCCAATTCACAACAACAAAAATAAACAAAAATTTTAATTGGTTTTTCTGTAACTAAAAACCGTAGTGAATTTGGTAAGAGAATAATTGCTAGTATATTTTCACTTTTCAGAGAATTTTTCGTTGTAGTACAAGAACTGCATCTTTCACATCACACCGACTTTATGCAAAAAAAACTTGTATGAAACGGAGATAATATTGTTTTGCTATTCCCAATCAATCAATCATAGACTGCCATGTAAAAAAGTTATTAGCATGGCATGTCGTGATTGGCCGAGCATATCAAAATAATACAAAGGCAAATGAAAAAAAAATGTGGTGCGGCAAATAATATAATAGTAAGAGGGTATAGACTGAATATTAGTCGGTAAAGTTGATTAAAAGTCTTAGATGTCCCTATTTACTCCTTTCATTGTTCTTTAATAAAATTTTATATTCTAATTAAGTTCACCTTTTTCTTTTTCAAATTCCTAAAAGCAGCAAACACATGAAAAGAATAAAAACAGAGTTTGCCCAGTGTGGGATTGCTTAACAATAATTAGACTGAGGAAAGTGGGAATTAATTGTGAAAAGGCAAAGCAATCATTTGAAAAGACTTTTACTGTAAAACTACTGTAAAACCTACCTTGACACTAACAGAGTAGAGGACCATTTCATCAACTGTGGTCACATTCAGGTGAAGAACACTGAGCCTGAGACTTTGAAACCCAGCCACCATCTTCAACAGCTGCCTAGGCCTTTTCTCGGAGAGTATCTTAAGGTTGGCATGGCTATCCACCATGGTCACTTCTATGTCTGCTGCTGCCCACTGGTTGCTGTTGCTCTGAGCCATGTTTGGCTCGTTTGCTTGGACCCCAGCTGAGTTGTTGTTGCTCTGAGTTGCACGAGTTGAGAATTGTGGGAAGGTGAAGAACTCAGCCAAAGGTTGTTGCTTGCTCCTTTTGTTGCTGTCCATGGACTGCAAAAGCTGCTCTAGCTCCTTCACAAAATTAATGGCACCCCCAATAATTGATGCTTGGTCACCCTGTAACATTTTTTTACCACATGAATTTTGTTCAGTCCAAAAAAAATTCAATTCAAAAGGACATGTAGTTAGAAATCCAATTATGAATTTGATTTTTGTGATAAAAAAATAATCAAACTGACCCTTTGAGCATAAGACTGTGGCATCAATGATCTGAGGACAGCAAGGTACTCATTCATTTGCTTGCGCCTGTTGCGCTCCACAACAATGTGAGTCATCCTCTGGTTCTCAATTTCCTCCTTGTTCTTGCTACTTCTGGTACGACGTCGTTTGCGCCGGTTTGTCGTTGTTGTTGTTGGTGGTGCTGGTGGTGCTGGTGGTGGCGTTTCCATGGCAGAGAGGTGTCCTGGAGGGACAGATTGGTCAGCTGTGCAGGCCTCAGGTGAGGAATTGGGATCCCATTCTTTCACATTTTGCAAAAGTGAAGGAGATGAGGAGCAATAGTCCCAATTTTCATTGAGTACATGTTGCTCTATGTGGTTGTTTTGACCCTCTTGTGAGATAAAGTCACATCCCCAAGAAGCTCCTCCTCCATTGAAAGAGTAGAAATCTTTGCAACCAAAGCCAAATGGATACTCTTTTGGATAAACCACAGCTTCTAATGCCATGCTTTTCCCCTGCAAAATCACTTTTTCTAACAGCAGCTCTGTTTTAATTGGTATATTGAATTTTCAGTGCTCTTTCAGGTAGTGTGAGGAGCTATTGTGTGGCTCTGAAAGGAAGGGAGGGTTTAAAGGGTGAGAAGCTTTTTTGCTCTAAAAGAAAACCCAAATCAGAGAAATTGTATTAGGCTTCAAGTCCAAAGCACTACACCCAAAAGACCAAGTAACAAACTCACCCTTTTATCGTCCCCAAATAAGAAAGCCTGGTTCCTTTTAAAAGAGCCTTTAGCCTAGCAAACAAAAAGCTACATTGTATTGCACGTGAGATTTCATGTAGACCAGTCACTAGATCAAAGATTATAGCGAGATTCTCTTTTGGTTCTCCCAAAGATGGCAATAATATACTAGTCGACTAAGCAAATGACAATAATGCTATTTTTACTGTATTTACTGATCGTATTGTTGATAACATCTTTCTTACAAGTGAATTGCATCATTGTAAAAACACTATTATAGTTAATTTTTTACACAAATATCAATAATTTGTGGTCATTGATGCATCGTGAAATTCACATACATCAACAAATTACAATTACAAGTAACACTACTCTCACTTGCATAAAAGATAACCATTGTATAGCAAATGGAGAAATAGTTTTATTCAACAAATTAATTCTTAAACACCTCGAGTCGACCGACTATTAATTAATTAAAATTGTAAGTAGATAATCCAATAGTGGGACCCTCTGCAGGAGACATTTCCTTGGTGTGGGCCCAAGAGCATATCCCAATGTCATGAACAGAACCATTTTAACTGTTAGGACGGTCATCTCCCTGTTCAATCCACTATTTTGGTATGCCAATGGCAGGGCCAATTTGGTCTTTTCAACAGATCAGTGTTTACTCTCTTTCATAATTTTCTGATTTGGGAAGGTGACCGTAGTTTCATTTGGCAATAATATGGTCGGGACACTTGGACATAGAAAAAGAGAAAGATGACGAAAAGCTGGTGGATGTCTCAGAGATTCTGATGAAGATCTATGAACAGAGAGAGAAAGTGAGAGATAGAAAAAAGAGAGAAGAAAACAAGACACACCAGCTTAGTTCAGAGGAAAACCATGTGACCTCACAAACGGCCACTCTGTAATCATCTCCGATGAGGACTTATTATGTGTCCATCTCCCTTTCCCAAGACCCTCTGCACCATTTTACTGTTTTCCTTTGTTTCTCTGTGAATTTTTTTCTCTTATATAGTACAATGGTGTTCGTGTGTTACTTCTACCAATAAGTTTTTTGTAGGATCGATAACACATTCAATCTTTGAGGGCTGGGGGTTGGATTTACTTGTTATCTTGTAAAAAATTACAAAAGCAACAATAAAGTTATGAATCCGTGCATTATTGATCTCTTTATTGGTCTGACCATCAAGTTTTTTGAGAAAAAAAAATAGAATTCATTAATACTCCAAGAACATTACAAAGTGATCGACATATTAACAATTGTCTCGTTAAAATTTTTTTAGAAAAAGAGTACTACACATGCTATAGACTAACAAAAGAGTCAAAATCAAGAATATAAAATAGGACAAACCATCTCTAGCATAATTATACCCAACAAGTTAACTGTTATTTTTTTATGTGGAACTTGGTAGATCCGTTCTTTGCTTACATAGATGTGAACTCAATATCACTTGGATTAGCATATGTCACATGGACATCAAATTAGAATTTGTTTTAAATAGAACCCTGACCTTCGAGAGACAGAGAAATGAAAAATAAATTACAGTTATTTCTCAATAACAAAAAAAATAATAAAAATAAAAACTGTTCATAAATGCACAAAATGGTCGATTGTTACGTCTAAAAAGAGCGGCGAATGTGATAGCCAAATGAATGAATGAGCCGATACTATAACAATTTCAAACTTCATGGTTGTTTTTACTAATTTTTAAAAGATAGGGACCAAATTACTTCGCACTCCAAACTAGGAGGGTGCAAAGTATAATTAGTCATATGTTTTAATACTAATTAAATCCAATTTCAATAAGACATTCTCTAGGGCTTCTCTTGTGTCCTTCCATGGAATTTTGCTAACACCATGGTACTATTTTAATTTTGTTTCTCATTTTAATATTGCTGCATTGAATTGTTTTTTGAGTTATTCCATTCATTGGTTTTAATTACAATTTTACCGTCCTTCGATCTAATAAAAAAATGAGAAAAATCCATACCAACCTGGCATTCCCTTGAATGGATCACGACTAGTTGTAGTTCATAAGATTCGACGACCAATTAAGTCTTGAATGGAATGCAACTTGGTTGGTGTCATTTTGTTTTTTTTGTAAACTCAGTGTTTTCTTCCATAATTTAGGTCACTTTGAAAAACAATATATCTGGCTATTTTAGAGTATTGTTGATCTGATATCTACTAAATTATCAGTAGAGTAAGGTGTTAAGATTTCAGAGGGACAGATCTTTGGCCCACCATTAGCAACATTGATATTGTCCCCAACTTTCCACCTATTTAGCAGGTGTGTGGTTTTATACAAAAGGTCTCGATGTTATTAGGAGCGGAACCATTTATTATATGGGACTCGTGTATTCTTCAACACTCTTCCTCATGTGGAACTACTTTTTTAGTGGGCCACACGTGCAATCAATTCCACATCAATCATTTTTTTAATATATATATTTTTAATAATTTATAATTTGGGGTTTGTTTGATTTTGATTCAATTTGGGTTTAATCGAGCCCACTCAACCGACCTGCTCTGATACCATGTTAAGATTTCAGAGGGACGGACCCTTGGCCCACCACTAGCAACATCGATATTGTCTCCAACTTAACCACCTGTTAGCAGGTGTGAGGTTTTATACAAAAGGCCTCGATATTATTAGGAGTGGAACCATTTATTATATGAGACTTTTCTATTTTGTTAAGTTTCCGATGTGGGACTCATATATTCTTCAACATAAGGATTGCTACCAACTTATTGTATCAAGCATCACATTAAGTTTTTCCTCTCTTTTTTTTCCTCTTTTCTTTTCACAATAGGATTGCTACTAGCTGACATGGTAGTACTGTATCACTGTATAATTTCTCCTCTTTTCAAGTAATTTTAAGTGATATTGAGAACGTCTACCTATACCTAAAATCTTGTTTCCGATTCTCTCTTCGGTTATCGCATTTCTATAATTAATAAAAAGACTACTTCAGTAACTCTTTATTTATCCAAGCATAGAAAACTGATGGCACTATATTTTATGGATCAAGCCCTATTTGATTCTCCTAGTCAGTAGGAATATATCTGAATCAGAGGGTTTCAGAAATCTAAACTGAGGGCTATTGTGAAATAGCACGCCAACACTACAACCCTACCTTTTCATGTCTAACTATATATATTAGGTTTTGTCAATTGTGGAATTCATTGGAAACCTATAGAGGGTCCTTATTAGCACAACTCATCACCTAATAAAACACTGAATTTAATTCAGATTATGTCTATTATCATAATCTGTTCCCTAATGGCATGTGCTTCATGCGCGAAGTACGCTTAGCAGAACCTTTTAGCTTACGCAAGTTGGCACAATGTACATACTAGGTTTATATATTATAATTGACTCTCTGTGGTGTTTTAATCACAACTTGCTTGTCCAGATATCTGGCTTATTAAATTCTAAAACCTGTTAGAATAGTTGTTTGTTGACTTGTGACCTCAAATTCTGGGAACCTGCTAATTGTTCTTTTTCCTGCTTTGGATTTTCCTTTTCGGATTCCAGCAATATTAGTTGGATGACTATATATACACACATAGAGTTTCAGTTATTGAGGAATTCGTCAAATAAGCTTATTTAAAGGACACATTTATAGGGTCCATTCCGCATTGTATTTCACTAATATGAACCATATATTTTATAAATATTCATTCAAAGATTATCTCTACAATCAATCCGATATCATTTAAGTTCATTCATATACGGGGTTAAAATTTCAGTCTATATTACCACTTAGATCTATATCATCCCTTTCAATATAATTTACACGGGAACTTTTTTTTCCTTACCAAAATATATTGGATACTTGCAACATGTAAGACTCAATGATCAACGACTCATATACTCACTCACTCATGCTGTATTTAGCAAATTTCTTTACATAAATTGTATCTCCAAATTTTGAAATCGTCTTTTTTCTATGTGGCTGAGCACACTTATTTGTCAAAGCATCTGCCATCAAATTTACTTCACGTAACGTTTTGTTTTGCCATTGGAGCGTTTCCCTCCAATAATTTTTACTTTATAAAGTTTGCCAAATGTCAAACTCATCTTCGATCTTGTGTGATCTATGAAAGACGAAGGTTCGTTCTCCAATTGATCAGATGACATGGACTAAGATTGTTCCGGAAAGATACGTAAAGAAGTCGTTTATGATGTGTTTGGGGAGTGCCTTTTCACACCAACTTAAAAACTATTTTAACTTAAAAGCGTTTTCCCTAGGCCTAGTGTTTGGTTAAAATATAGACAGTGATCATGTGAAGGATTTCATCCTCTACAAGTTCTGGTTAGCTGTATATCATCAATAAATCTAGTCTAGATAGGCTGGCCTATCTACACTTGTTTTCGATGAAGACAGTCCATGGAATGAATTTACAAATTGGAGGTAAGATCTTCTGCAAAATCTTGAAAACTAAAATTTGGTCGTATGTCAAGAAAAATAATAAGATCATCTGTATATCATCAATACCTGATACACTTTTAATATTTTATTGAAAATATAAATTGATATTGTCGATAAAATATCGAAAATGTACAAAATACTACTCGCAACCTACCACTTGCTCTCCTTAAAAATAATTACATGGGAAATGGATTAATTTGAGGTCTAAATGTACGAAATGTTGCTTGTTTATTATTTTGTAGGGCAAACAAACTCACAAGCGTACCAAATGTCTCTGGTCCCGGGGATCTGATTTTAGGCCTAGCTGGATCAAAGGTAAATTCATTCTAGTTTGACCAATTCCGAATAAAGTTGTTTGTTTATTATGCCAAGCATGAGGATGAGGTGCTCATCCAACGAATATTGGCCTGGTGTGACCAAACAAAAGGGGACAGAAACAAGAATCATCTGCTCACTTACCTATATATAGACTTCTATTCTATATATACATAATAAGAAAAATTAAATGACGTCCATCTTTCATTTCAATACTAGTTTTGATTGCATGTACAACATAAATTATTAGTAACATTATGTACCTATTTTCATATATAGCATTATAATCATTTTACTATAATGCACCTGCAATATTCACTCATGAACTTTTATAGTTTTAAATTATTCGCATGCGAAAGCGAAACAAAATACACAACGTCGGTGATCAAAAATGCTTACATACAAACGGGTGCATAAAACTTCTCTCATGATAATTGGTCATGAAAATAATACCAACTTGCAATGGCATTGTCCATAACATGTCAGAATGAAATTTTATAATGTTCCTTTTAGAATAATTGGTCAAGCCCGAAGAGTACCTCATTCAAGAATAATTTTGTCGACGGTAAAAAAATTATTATCGATTAGAATATCATAACACTCTGCATTTTTCCATGTACGGAATCCACAGAAGTGCAATGAACCTATCAACCATGAGTCCATGACAACAATATAAACACGTTTTGAGACCAAAAAACCAAGAAGCAGGCGCAGATAGAAAGTGGCCATTTTGAAATTGTGAAATTAGGATGTTTGTCTTGGAGCTCTTGGTATAGAATGTATATAGGTAATAATTGATTGGTTTTTTTATGCTATAAAAAATGCGAAGCTTCTACACTTCCACTTAACTGGCACAACATCAATAATGTCTCTTTGGATTATTTTAGCCGGAACTATATTTTGGCAAACCATTCCTAGCCAACACATGCATTAATCTATGGGTTCAGTATCTTCTAGGTTATTATATGAAATGATGAACATATATATGTAATCATGCGCACAACCCTTCTATTTGGTCCTCCCGCATGGCTTAGTATTTGCGTGCATATTATGGACCCTTTTGAGGCATATAATCTATATGTCTATCTAGCGCTAAGCAGTAGTAACTTAATATGACGTGAATAACTCGTTTGTAATTACTCCACACCCAAAATATGGGCTGAAATTATAAAAAAACACAATATGAAAAACACTTTATAAACACACGGTACACACCCAAAATCCATTTATTAGACACACTCAAAACCCATTTATAAACACACCCAAAAAATATGCAATTGTTGATTTTTTGGTTAATTTTGGGTGTCTTTCTATGTGTTAAATAGTGTTGGGTTTTTTATTATTTTATAAATTCATGTCTAGGATTAGATTTATTTATAATTTTATGATCAGAGTCGTATGTGTCTTTTTTTTTCTTTTTTCTTTTTTTTGCGTCTGAGGTCTTTACTCAATGATTATTCCTACAAAACTTCACACAAATTGGAAATTATTTAGTTATCTAATCATAATAAAATAAATTGATGAACACGATATTATAAACAATAAAAATGCTCTATGACGGATGACCTAAAAATTGATCCGGTGCAGATCATGGCTTTAAATTGTGTACTAAGTTACACAATTTGTATTAACGTTGTATTAAATTACTAACTGGTGTGTTTGACATAAGGTCCTTATGAATTTTTTTAAAAACACATTTACTTCATTTACAAGGAAAAAAAAGAAGGTAAAACAATAGTCTACTAAAATGTAAATATTCAAAAAAAAAAAAAAGAAGAAGACAAAACTTCCCTATATAGAGATGCGGATAAAGTAAAAACATAAAAGTTATTATAACTTCTTTCACCTCAATATTATTTTTTAATGTTGAAACATAAATAAATTACATAATTTATTAGTGAAAATGATTAGATCAATGGTATTTCCTAAGATTGCAAGAGTATACCTACCACATAATTAGCTTCCCAAAAAAATATGGTGCAACTACACAATAGAGCCTTTCTAGAGAAGGTGGATTAATGTCATTAACTAACAAGCAAATGCCCGATATGATGGAACTTCAAGTCATCAGAAAATCAATGAGAAATTACGTTTGGTGGCTATCATTATATATATATATATATATATATATAATATGATTTGAAGTCTCTGTTAATGCAATCTACAAATATTCTCAAATTTTCTGTATTGGTTTCCAACTATTTTATATAAGGAAAATATTAGACAAATATTTGAGAAAGCAATTCTACACACTGCAAAATATTCCATTTTCCTATCACGAGCCTCCATCATATATCCGACAGTACAAAATAATGTTAGGTCGGCAACAAAATATTTGATCTGGTTAATCAAATATTGCCAGAAAAAAGCATCTTGTGGTCAAATCGACAATTTGTACCGGAAATCACATATTAAATTATTCTACATTATTTCATTACATTGATGTTAATTAAAACGGTGTTCAACGGATAATAAGGTACTTGTGATAATAGATTATTATAATTTATATAACCTCCATCTTAGCTGGGGTTGTTGTGGAAGTTCTTCATCAACTTGAATATATATATTTTTAATACAAGCGATAGTCTAAATTACAGGAGAGGGGAATTTTTCACACACACCCACATAACTAAGATGTCATGAGGGTTTGAACATAAGACCTCTTATCTGCAAGTCAAGGCTCTTTGCTACTAGATTAGACCCTGTTGGCTTCGTCAACTTGATTTTATTTGACAGTACTCTCTCAAATTTGATTAAAAAATTTCTTAACTAAATTGTATACCATTTAATCAAACTGGTACATAAAGTAGAATATTGATCCTGTCTGTGTTTCTAACTCGTCAAAGATATATGGTATATTTTTCAGCAATTTCTTTTATAGGAAAAGATACTGCATATCTCAAATTTGACCCATTACGTACAAGTCCCCATCTTAATTATCTGGTACACAAACATAATAAGGCAGTATTTTTCTTTTTCTTTAAGTGACAACAAATTTGTCACATATATATACAACTCGTGATCAAGTTGAAGACAAGTAATCAATTTTCAAAGTTAGATATTATACGACCTTTATAATTAATAATAAACAATAAATAAAACCTTAAGAAAGATGTCTTCTGTAATGTGATCTTAAATGCTGTACAAATAATTTTATTGTTATCAAATTTGTTCATTCTCATCTTCAAGTTATTTGACTCAATTAATTAAATTCATTGTGGCATGAGAACTATCGTTTTAATTTTCTCTTAATCACAATGAACGCCGAGTTAATACTGCCCGACAATAATTAGTAGAAATCATAATTGGATCACAATGTTTAATTAAGCCAAATAGTAGTGTTTACAAGACAATAATGAGTCATAATCAGCAATCGAATTTGCTTTTTTGGAAGCATGATGCATGATGATGTGATCATGCTGTAAAATGATTAAAGGAGATTAGTAATGTCATTAACTGACTTAAACCCAATTAAGATTCCTTTCTAATTAGCTTTTGTATTTGTCCAACAAGACATAAAATGCCTGACCGGAAATCTCCCATTTTGTGGAATCAGCCAAGAAACAAAACCCTAGAAACGAAAAACTTCACCAGCTAATGTAGTTGTCCAACGTAATTAAATACCCCAATTAGAATATAAAATTCAAAATTAATCTGAGCCGGAGAAACATATAATTAAAAAAAGCCATTTTGCATGGCAACAATTTCAGTTACATAATATTGATGGTACATCTGATTTAGGCAATCCATGGTAGCAAATTCGTCTGCTTCGACTGGACAGAAAACAAGTTGGACATTAGCAGCCCTACACTTGGCTTATTGTTCCCGACAGGCCTCCACAACCAAAACCGCGGCACCGCGGCACAGCTAAAACCAGAGGCCTCCGTCACAACACAACAACAGTGATAATTTTGGCTTTCTCTTGCTAGTAGCCACCGCAATTGACTCATTGCTTGCTTGTCTTTAATATTTGTTTTAGGAAATTATATATCATCTAAACCCATTATGAATTGCCATCGTTGTCTCAAAAGTGATATTGGTATTTTATTTTCGAACAGATCAATATCATGAATTTTTCTAAAGAAAGTTCCACTTTAATAATACTTTTGTGAATATAGTACTCTTGTGGCCATTAATGATGATCTAAATTATTATTTTTTGTGTACTTATTTTAGAGTTTTAAATTTTTTTTTTTTTTTTTTTTCCAAAGTTAGGAGGGGGATTTTTAGAGCACTAGTGTTCAAATCAATACCCCTTTTCATTAGGATAAACCATGTTGGCTTAGAGTTTTAATAGTTAACTTAGGCTCTCTATTCATTACATTACCTATTACTAGGGTTATTAAGTTTTATTTATAGAAATTATTAAGTCTCTCAAATGTCATTAGACCACATCGAGAGCTCAGCGTGTAAAATAAAATCTCAAATTTGTTCTTATAACCCGTTTTATAATTAATTTAAAATAAAATTTAACACCTTAGTTGGTGTGTATAAGTCCCATATCGATAATTACTGGGTCAATTTGGGCTTCATAAGCAATTACAAGAAGCCTCATTAGTGACTAGTCTTTTTGAGGTATGGTGTTGACGTGATGTGGGCTTTCCCATTGGGTTTTACCATGTGGGCTCGAGGACACATGTGTGGGTCTCCCTAGTTATTTTGGGCTTATTAGGCTACGTACGTATTTGGTATTTTTGGGCTCAACATTAAGCCTTTGTAGTTATTTTGTTTATATTTTTTGAAATGGTTATAAAGTTTGAGGTTTTGTTCCTATCCTAGTTAGCTGGTATATTAATTGGGTTTAGGAATGCTTTTGGAATGGCTAAAAGCCCGAAGAAGCACCTGTCATGTGTTTCTTCAGGAAGCACTCTCAAGTGATTTTCCATGAAACACTTCGATTTCTTATGAAAATTTCAACATCTTTATAATAAAAGCGATTTTACTAAAAACGTTTATAAGCATAAGTGTTTCTTAAAAAAGCAGTCTCAAATGAGCTCTTAGATTAGTTTGGTTCTAGTGGATTGATAGTTTCCAAAACCGATTATGTTGGATTGAATTACGAGTTGGACCCAAATCTGACCGAATCCAACCCATGTCCACCTCTAGCCACTATACCTGGAAGTTTGAAATATAAATATTTGTTTTCCAAAGAAGTAATATAAATAGAACCGCTCAAATTTGTAAGGCCTTTATAGTTTATATTGTCAGGAAAGGATAGACGGACTTAATTTGTAAGACCTTTTTCTAGAAACTCCTTTTTCAAAATTTTGCCCATAACCATGTGAATCTTTGGGCTGTTCTTTCTTTCATGAGCCCACTGTTTGATAAATTGATTGGAGGCCGAAGACATTACAAAATAAATTTCCCATAAGAAGATCAAGGTTAAATCAAGGTTGATCATTGAAAATAACTGTAGAAGACAAAAGGATTACCTTGTTCCCATCGATCATGGATGAAGAATTTAAAGAACTAAATTAAAACTGGGCTGTTGATTTTAATATAATCTAATTCCAAGCACTAAACGCCATATGATTCTACTTCATGGTTAAAATTCTTGATTTTGGGGTCTTTGAATTTTATTTTTTAATCTTAAACTCATCTTTAAAATTCTTGATAGCAAAAATAGAAAAGAAAAAAAATCTTCTCCTATCTTTTCATCTCGTTCTTCTCTCCTCTGGTTTGCTCTACTAAAATATTAGGGGAATAAAAAGGTGAAATAATGATTTTTCTTTCTTGTAAAGAGTGGTATTTTTTTCGGAATTCAAATAGGAAATAAAACATTTCTTCTGGTTTTGTGTTTTAAGCAGTCAAAAAGAGGATGATGTGTATCAGATGTCATGCTATGTACCCTAGAAAGTTGTTGATTTTGTTCTAACGATGATGACAATAAGTCTTAACGAGTATTCTTGTAGTTATCATCAAAATAGTTCCATGGGCAAAAAAAAAAAAAAAAGTAAACGAAAAAAAATCATCAAAAGACTTTCATCTAACACAAAGTTTCATTAGTCAAAGGAACATACTTATCTGTTGAATCAAGAAAGCAACAACTACGAATTTTTTATTTTATAAATTAAGATTGGGTTAAACCCAAGGAGGAAGCCCTGATTAAAATTCTTGACGAGAGAGTGAATATAATATTAAATAATTATATATATATATATATATATAATTATAAGCCCATGGTTTTTAAAGAGCCTTAGTAGCATGTAGATATTTTGATTAGATATTTGAGATTGAACGAATGGAATCCTCTCCAATTAAGAAAACAAATGAAGAAGCACTCGAATGTGGACTTTTAATTAGAAAACTTGATGAACAAGTGAGCTTTCTCTGTCACTCTGGTTTTTATATATCACAAACATGAATTTAAATTTCCCCGTGTGTGACCAAATAAATGAACAAATTAGTTCACAAGTAAATAAATTGACCAGTCTCTTTCGTCTGCCTTACATTCTAATGTCTAATATGTCATCAAGTTTGGGGGCTGCGCATATTGAATTAATGGGTTAATTATCCAATCCCCTTCCTATAATTTATTCGTTTATAAGAAGCTTCCTGGGTCCGACCAGAATTGTCTTTAGCATTACCGAACTAGTTACATTTCCAGGTCTACTTTGGTAGACTGAGAGAAGGACATGAGGGGGCGAATTATCTTTTAGCGAGATCCTAGTCTTATTAGGATATTTCTTTCTTATTCTATTAAAATTTTATTTATTTCCTTTTTGTATAGATATTATGTAATTATGACTTTTCTTATTTCCTAGTATAACCCTACTAGGGTTTGTAACCTTGTATTATAAATACCTCCTTTCGGAGAATGAAATATATCTGAAAAATATTCTACCTATATTGTTTGACTTGGCATTAGAGCCTACTTTTCTGGTGACCTGTGTGTTGTGCCCACCCGTGTTCTATCCCCATATTTTTTTCTCTGCCTGTGCCGTGTGTGCCCTCCTGGGTTTGCGTGTCGTGTTGTAGTATTCGTGCATCTACTATGTTCGTGTCATTCCTGTCTTCGTGCATCTGCCGTATTTGTGCCTTTACTGCGTTCCGCTGTGTACTTTGCTGTGTTTGTGCCTGTCTTCGTGCATCTGCCGTATTTGTGCCTCTGCTGTGTTCTGCCGTATACTCTGCCGTAATCTGTTGAATTTCTGCTGTAATCATGGGTGATAACTCCATTGTTGGTGCTGTTGCTGCTGCCTCTACAAATTTGTGTGTCTCTGATTCTATTCCAGGTACTGGCTCCAATACTTGGATAATTGACACTGGTGCTTCTGATCATATGACTTATGATGCTAAATTTTTTGATGAGTTGTCTAGTAACACCCGTGACCCATACATAACTAGTGCTAATGGCTTGCCCTCTCCAATTACTGGTGAGGGCACAATCTCTCTCACTCCTACTCTGTCCTTGTCTCGTGCGTTACTAGTTCCCAATATCCATTGTAACTTGTTATCTGTGGGTTGATTACTTGATACACTTAATGCTTCTGCTACTTTCTATCATACGCATTGCTCTTTTCAGGATCTCAAGACTCACGAGACGATTGGGCATGGTAAACGGATAGGGGTGTTATATTATTTGACATTGCCTTCTGCACCAGTTCGTGATCGTGTCGTTAATATTGTTCAAAGTTGCAGTGTCAAAGACAAACAGCAAATTTGGTTATGGCATCGTCGCTTGGGACACCCATCATTTGGCTACCTTAAGCGTCTGTTTTCATCTTTATTCCGCTCTTGTGATGAGTCAAGTTTTAAGTGTGAGACATGTATTTTGGCCAAGAGTCACCGAACTGTGTTTCCTTTGAGTGACAGTAAAGCTGCAAAGCCTTTTGATTTAGTGCATTCTGATGTGTGGGGTCCGGCTCGCGTTACTTCGAACGGATTTCGTTGGTTTGTCACATTTATTGATGATTGTACCCGACTCACTTGGGTATTCTTGCTGAAAAATAAACATGATGTTGCTTCCATCCTTCCAGAGTTCTGTACTACGGTGTCTACTCAGTTTCATGCTCAAGTCAAAGTATTCCGGACTGATAACGGAGGCGAATATGTGAATAACACTTTGGCATCTTTCTTCCGTGCTCAAGGTATTATTCACCAAACGACAACCCCATTTACTCCTCAGCAGAATGGTGTGTCTGAACTCAAGAATCGTCAGTTACTTGAAGTTGCCCGCTCCCTTATGTTGGACATGTCTGTTCCCCATCATCTTTCGGGGCATGCTGTTTTATCTGTTGCCTATTTGATTAATCGTACTCCTAGCCGGGTTCTTGATTTCAAGACTCCACATGATGTGTTTGGTGACCATGTTTCCCCTGTCTCAGTCTCCAAGTTGCCCCATAAAGTCTTTGGGTGTGTTGCCTATGTTCATGTCTACTCTCATCAACGGAGTAAACTTGATCCTTGTGCTCTGCGATGTGTTTTTATTGGTTACTCGTCTACTCAGAAAGGTTTAAGTGCTATCATCCACCTACCCAGAAGGTGCATGTTACTTTGGACGTGACTTTCCATGAAGAAGTGCCCTATTATGTATCTCCCTCCTCTCCAATTCAGGGGGAGAGGGGGAGTGAATTGGAGAGTCTTGGATTAGAGAATGATGTGTTTGAAGATGTTGCTCTTGGGAAAGAAACGACCTGTTGCACTGAAGTAAGTGACCGGTCACCCATATCTGAAGATGAAACTTGTGGTCCCTGTGAAGAAATTACTGATCGCCCTTTGGAACTCGATCAGTCGCCCATATCTAGAGATGAAGCAGGTGCTCTCGGTGTCACTGAAGCAAGTGACCAGTCGCCTGTATTTGAAAATAATGACAGTGATTCTTGTATGGATGAGTTCGATGTAATACCCCCCTCTGCCCTGCCATTGCCCCAATCTACTCATGATAGTGAATCAAGTGAGGTAATTTCTAATGATCTACCTGTGTCAACTTATCAGTTACCCCCACGAACCACTCGTGGGAAACCTAAAGTACAATATTCTCCTGATATACATGCCAAGTCTAAGTATCCCATTAGGCATTTTGTGTCAACTCATCGTTTGTCTAAGTCATATGCATCATATTTGTGTCAATTATCTAGTGTATGTGTGCCAACTAAGCTGCAGGATGCTTTATCTAACCCAAAATGGATGGATGCCATGAATGTTGAAATGGATGGCTTGAACAAGAATAAAACATGAGATTTAGTTCCTTTGCCACGAGGGAAGAAAGCTGTTGGATGCAGATGGGTATTTACTTTGAAGCATAAAGCTGATGGTTCCATTGACCGTTACAAGGCTAGATTGGTAGCAAAGGGTTATACTCAGACCTATGGAGTGGATTATTTGGAGAGATTTGCTCTAGTGGCAAAGCTCAATACTGTGCGTGTACTATTGTCCTTGGCTGCTAACCGCGACTGGCCCTTATTACAATTTGATGTCAAAAATGCATTTCTACATGGTGACCTTAAAGAGGAGATTTACATGGATCTCCCTCCTAGTATTCCTGTAACCTCTAAGGAGGGTGTTGTGTGTAAGCTGCGGAAGTCTTTATATGGACTAAAGCAGTCTCCAAGAGCGTGGTTTGGGAGATTTGCAGCATCTATGAAGAAATTTGGGTATGTACAGAGTAACTCAGACCATACTTTGTTTCTAAAGCGTCATAAAGGTAAATTGACAGCTTTAATTATTTATGTTGATGATATGATTGTGACTGGAGATGATCAGGCAGAAATGCAAAATCTTCAGAAGTATCTGGCTTCCGAGTTTGAGATGAAGTCATTGGGTGATTTGAAGTACTTTCTTGGGATTGAAGTTGCCAGATCTAAACATGGTATTTTTCTGTCTCAAAGAAAATATATTTTGGATTTACTTGCAGAGACTGGAATGTTAGATTGTAAACCAATTGATACCCCTAGTGAACAGAATCATAAGTTGGGGTTGTATCCTGATCAAGTCCCTACAGATAAAGAGCGTTATCAACGACTTGTGGGGAAATTGATTTATTTATCTCATACACGTCCTGATATTGCATATGCAGTAAGTGTAGTGAGTCAGTTTATGCATTCTCTTAGTGAAGATCATATGGGTGCTGTGATGCGCATATTGAGGTATCTGAAAGTAACTCCTGGAAAGGGGTTAATTTTTTGCAAGTATGGTCATACAGATGTGGAAGGGTATACGGATGCTGATTGGGCTGGTTCAGTCACTGATAGACGTTCTACATCTGGGTATTTCATATTTGTTGGTGGTAATCTTGTTACTTGGATGAGTAAAAAGCAAAAAGTGGTGTCTAGATCTAGTGCCGAGGCCGAGTACCGTGGGATGGCTCAAGGTGTGTGCGAGTTAATTACTATGGTTGAGAAGATTGTTGAGAGATCTTGGGTTTGGACTCCAGAAGCCCATGGATCTGTATTGTGATAATAAAGCTGCAATTGCAATTGCGCATAACCCTGTGCAATATGATCGTACAAAGCACGTGGAGGTTGATCGACATTTTGTTAAAGAGAAGTTAGATGCTGAAATTATTTCTTTTCCGTTTATATCATCCGAGTACCAACTGGCAGATGTTCTTACAAAAGCTGTGTCTACTATGGTCTTTCTCAACTCGCTTGACAAGTTGGGCATGCGTGACATCTTTGCCCCAACTTGAGGGGGAGTGTTAGCGAGATCCTAGTCTTATTAAGATATTTCTTTCTTATTCTATTAGGATTTTATTTATTTCCTTTTTGTATAGATATTATGTAATTAGGACTTTTCTTATTTCCTAGTATAACCCTACTAGGGTTTGTAACCTTGTATTATAAAAACCTCCTTTCGGAGAATGAAATATATTTGAAAAATATTCTACCCTTATTGTTTGACTTTATCAAGGTTTCAAAATGAACTGGGCAAGATTTACATTACAAAGAAATTATTATTCCAACACTTGCATCCATCTATGAGACTTCAAATAATTAAAATCACTAATTATTATTCCAACACTTGCATCCATCTATGAGGACAGGTCATCTCATCACTGTTCTTTTGTTCTGTAATACAAATGATATTTGAGGAAAGAGGAATTGAACGCATAATTTTGATTCAGTGCATGCAAAAACGCTCTTAAACATATGAAGTATAAGTCCCTTGCCTGCGATATCACATAAAATACAAATTCTGTGCAGATATAACCGTTGTTAAACCCTTGAAGTACAAATCCGTTATAGACAATATCATCCTGATGTAAGAGTTTTTCATTATCATAAATTTAGAAGTGAGCAAGTGGAGAAAGAGGATACAGGTCGGCTGGTCATCTCAGGTTATATATAACTTATTTGTTTTTAAAATGAAATTCAACTAGTCAACTTTTAGTTTGGGAGGCCGTCCTGGTACCGTTTTAGCCACAACTTGCAATTCCCATTTTCATTGCTTTCACGTTTGCAATTCCTATAATAAATAGTCCAAAAGAGTATTCCCTTTCTTGGGTCTTCTTTTGCCGCCTACAATCTCCATCCATCCTTTTACTCATCACCTCGCTCGTCCCCCTTTATTAAGTCTTTCAACTTACTAATTTATTTTTCAACTAAAATTACTTTTTTTTTCTTTTTTCTCAAAGGATTCTTGGCATTAAAGAAATCAAGAAAAAAATGTTTACTTTATGCACAATATGCATGTTTGAGGCTTTTTCTAGTACACCCCTTGCAAATTCTAAATTAAATTCTTGACATCCAATTCAAGTCTGACACGACACCTAATTCCCCAAAAAAGAAAAAAAACTTCAATGGCCATGGATAGTATTAGTAGGGTTCATATTTGTATTATCCATGAATATGGAACTACCTACCAAGAAACCGTGCTTATTAGTTTTGTAGTCGCGCGCCATAGTGAAGAATCATGCATGTCATTATTGAAGTGTTTTTCAGTGTTTGTTTGTTTTTTTGTTTGCTATTGTAGTACCCTCCCTTGTAACGAGCCTCCATCCTCAGAGCTTCAACATGGCAGCTACTTTTCAGCTTCCAATTTGTGATTCTATAATACTGTCAGCAAAGTTTGGTGCAGTTTAAAGAAAACAACTGAAGGCACCAACCAATGTTCTAGAATACAGATTAATAATTGTTTTTAGTATAAAATATAAAATTTGCTCATGCCAGCTACACAATTCTGCTTCAATTATTCTCGTTGTAATCGCATACATTGACTATCACCCAAACCACAAGAAAACAACATGCTCAGCCATCTCAAACTCAAAGCGTCCCAACCTCCATTTCCCTACATCTGTCAATCATTGCCACCCCCAACCCCAACCCCCCCTATATCACCATCTTCATCATCAAATGATCCACCCCTTTTATTTAAAAATAAATAAATAAATAAACAAAAAAATCCAGTATTATATGTTAGATAATCCTCCATAGAAATTTTATTTTCTTCTGGGTCCCACCTTCTCCATTAGTCAACCTCCACAGCCTCCTTGCTCTACAAACAAACCCACACGACACGACTCATTCAAACCCCTCAACTGTATTCATTCTCTCTTCTTCCCTCTACCTCTCTGTATACAAAGCTCATGGAGTAGAGCCAACCCTTTTCTGCCCTTTCCGGTTTCTGCTTCTCTTTGAACAGCAAACCCTAAACCCTAAACTAGTAGTGATTATGAGTTTCAACCATGCCGCCTTGTTGGCGTGGACGCTCAGCTTCCTCCTGCTCTCACAGCAGATCACAGCCCAATACGCACCGCCTCAGCCGCCATCCAACAACTCAGGCGGGCGGACGTTCGACGTCAAGATGGCCGTGGTGATGGTGGTCCTGGTCGTCGTCTTCTTCATCCTCGGCTTCTTGTCCGTCTACACCCGCCAGTGCGCCCAGACCCGCCTCCAGGGGCGCGTGGACCTTGCGCTCCGCAACGGCATGGCGCGTGGGCTCGACCCCGCCGTCATCGAGACCTTCCCGGCTTTCCTCTACTCCGACGTCAAGGGGCTCCAGCTCGGCAAGGACTCGCTCGAATGCGCCGTGTGCTTAAACGAGTTTCAAGATGACGAAACGCTGCGTTTGATCCCCAAATGCGATCACGTGTTCCACCCGGATTGTATCGACACGTGGCTGCTCTCTCACTCCACTTGCCCAGTTTGCCGGGCCTACCTGGTTCCCAAGCCGGGCGAAGAGCCCTACACTTGGGTTGACCCGACTGACCCCGATATCGAATCAGGTCAACCTGATGCAAGCCCCTGTACTGTGGATGAACCGCCACCACCGCATACGCCACCCCGCCAGGTGTCAGTTCGGGTGGTTGAAGATCAAATCAAAGAGGAAGAATCTCAAACGCCAGTGGTTATTAATTTGGTGAATGTGAGTGAAGGAACCAATCAAAGAGGTCCACCTAGGTCGAGGTCAACAGGTTTTAGACAGCCGAGGTCAGGATCAACTGGGAGGCGATTCACTGGAATATTATTTCCAAGGTCACACTCGACCGGTCACTCGTTGGTTCGACCCGGCGAGAACGTTGAGAAGTTTACACTACGATTACCAGACGAGGTACGAGCTCAGCTCATGAACTCGGCCTTGATTCGTAGCAGGAGTAGCAACGTGGCATTCCCAAGGGCAGGGAGTACAAGGAAAGGTTTTAGGAATGACAGCGCGCGTGGAAAGAGCCCCAATTTGTATGAGCGGTTCGAACCAAGCTCGAGGTCAAACCGGGCGAGCCGGTCAAGCCGGTGGGGTTTCTCAATGATGCCACCTTTTGTATCTCGGAACGGTTCTGTTAGGAACCAAATGGGTGATAATGACGTGGCAAACCAGTCGACAGTTGCTCCACCGGAATCGAATAAATCACAGTTGGCTCATATTGACGGTGATGATGATGAACGGTCAACTGATGCCTTGCGGAGAAAAGATCAGGTTTAAAATATGCAGCAGCTTAAATTTGCCTCTACTCAAATTTTGTGTACATATTTATTTAAATTTAGTATTTTTTATTTGTTTCTTTAAATTTTTTGTTCAAATTGCGAGACAAAACATGTAAGAAATTTATGGGATACATACAAGAGAATATTAAATTTGAAAAAAATCTTATATTTCCATCCTCAAATATCTTAGAGGTGAACGTGTACCGTGGGATAACAAAATTAAACATATAGTTTGAATTAATTGGTGGTCATGTTTGATTGCTGAGCTGAGCTTTTGTTTTATAATTTTATATCCAGAGATGAGGATCCAACCTTATCAAGTTTATATCCATATGACGTGTTGAAAGTCAAAGTTCATACCAAACAACTTAAAACTACATTTGTTTTCAATCGCATTTACAAATTAATTAAGAAATGACATTAAACGAACGAGACTTCGATGTAATCCAAGTTGCATTTGCATATGTCTGAAAGCGAACGGACCCTGCAACCGGATCATCTGTTTTTAGCTTTGTGTCAATTCTTCAAGTCATGATCTAATTTCCAAACGTATGCGATGACTGATTAGGCATTTACCAATGTTTGGTGGCATGTGAGGAATATACTATGTTTCTTGTCATGCTCAATACCTTTTTTTTCTTTTTAAATCAACGGAAAGATGGAGATTTGAATTTGTAATTTTCTTTGACATTAGAAAGAGAACTACTTGTACCATTAGACTAAAAATTAATTTGTTCTAACATGATGTTGAGGGAGTTTTCCTCGCCCCGCATTTCTCCAAAATTCATGACGGCCTTTTGTCTTATATTTTATACCAATGTCAAGAAACTTGTCTTTTAAATTGCAATTTGTATAGAGGAACCATAATATATATATATATATATAGTCATCTTCTATTGAGGGATTCCTTAAATAATTTATTTTGAAGGACGCACTTTAGGGTACCCTACGAATTCTTTTTCAACGATCCAAACCATATATTTTTTAGGTCTTCATTCATAAATCATCCTTATAAAAAATTAGACAAATCGGAAACCATTTAGACATCTAATTGTGTCCTACCAAATCAATGAAAACAGTTATTTAAGAAAGTACTAAAATTTCAATAATTTAATTGAGTGATCAAATGATATCGGGTTCAAGTGATTTTTTGTAGAGATGATCTTTGAATGAATATATACAAAATAGACTGTTTAGATTAGTGAAATACAATGCAGAGTAGACCCTACAAGGATGTCCCACAAATAAGCTTATTTGAGGGATCCCTCAATAGAATCTATATGTATTTTTTTTTGGGTGAACAAAGTTTAGAGGGAGGGAATGCTACCCCATCCTAGGGCCAGAGCATACAAAGGCCTCTTTGAGGACTTACGATGGAGGTCTTAGCCATTTTTTTGGTTTTTACAGATTACACATTAAAAGAGATTATCGATAGCAGGACTCAAGTCTAAGCCTTGATAGCGAAGAAAACGATCCTTACCAACTCAACTAACCCTCAATTGGCGAGGAACCATAATATTTGAATGTATAGAACACGATGAAATACAAATACAACCCTACGATAAGATAAAGGCTTAAGGTTCCAAAGGGGAGAAGAAAAAAAAAACCATTTCGGCTTCGGCCCCATTCTCACCAATACAACCCTCCAATTTCGGGCATTTGTAACTGTATTTCCTACTTGGGCCCATTTCTTTTGATATGGTGCCAATTTTGTCGATACCTGGACGGTCTTATATATGGTCACTCATATTCTGATATATTCCATTTGTCAATCGAATTTATCTTCTTGCTTCATCAGATTCTTTTGCTCCTAATCTTATCTTCATTTCCTCCAACCGAGCTTCCAAGATTTCACTTTTTAGTTTGTGACATGTTCCTCCCAATTGAGGTGTAGTCTCTTTCTAGGTGAGGCCTCATGTATATGTCTCTTTTGAGAATCACCCATATATATAACTCCAACTTTGTTTCAATAGACGATGCCAAACAGTTTGATAAAATTTCATTAGTATCGTATTAGTCAATTTTGTCAGACGAAAGCGATTGAAATTAAATGTGTGGAAACTGCTATACTATATCTTGGCAGGTTCCCTTCTAGGCTAAGAAAGATCGATGTTGATATGTTAGAATGAGAGGAGCTACATAATACGCGTGTGAAAAACCTAAATAAGATACTTGTCGTCGCTTTATAGGACAATTTAAGAGGAGGGAAAGTCCGTATATACACCTCATTTACCTTTAAGTTACCTTTCCATATATGGATGTTTTACATAGTTATTGGTACTATTTCAGATGCTATGAATTTGTTTCGATGATCTCATCTCATGTTTCTGGATTCAAATCCAAATATTTGATTCTTGAATCCTTAGAGGTTATATCTCTAGTCGAAAATCAAAAAATTTAACGAAGACATATAATTGATTTTTTAAGATTTACAAAGATCAATATTAATGCTTTATCATTTTTCTTTGTGGTAGACTAAGCACGATGAAACATCTAATTGGACTTTGGATTACGTCAATGAATCCTATAATGGTCTACTCAAACATTAACATACCCTTTCATAAAACATTAAAAATATAAAAGTATAACATCTCGCAATTGCAGATTTGAATCTTTCAAAATAATTACGGAATATATACGGAAGAGAAAGAATCCAAGCAGACAAAAGGGAGAAAAACTTCAATAAGTAAATGATAAATACCGTTGAATTAAAATTTATCATGCGTTACATAATCTTAATCATAAATAAAATCATATAACCCATTCTTAAAAAAAACCAATGTCGGCCACTCAACTTGACACATGACAGGAAAGTACCCACTGTAACATTTGTGGACATGGACGCCATAAACATTTACCTTATATCTTATTTGTAAACTGTTCTATATTTACGCTGCATAACAATTAGATTTATATTTATTAATTTTGATTATACTCAAAGCGTTATTCGCGCTCCAACTTACACATAAGTGTAGGAACACACTTAAAAAGCGTTCAAGCCTCTCGTCCCATACGGTAAAAAGCCATGCACAGTTTGCACACACACGCGGACACCACCAAATTATGAAACCGCGTTTACCTGTCAATTTATACCCTCCGCCCTCTCCCAACTCCCTCTTCATTCACTTTTCCAATCAAGTCGTCCATCTTCCATGGCCCGTATCAAACTCATCGGCATTTTGAAAGACAAAGTCTCGATCCTCAAGGCCACTCTACACATCAACCGCCATGCCTCGTCAGTGCACGTTGCCGTCCTACGCGCCACCACCCACCACCCTTCAAGGCCGGCTTCCGAGGAGAAGATCGCCTCCGTGCTCGCCCTTGGGCACTCCTCACGTATCACTGCATGCGCATGCATTGAGGCGCTCATGGATCGCCTCCACGGAACGCAGAGCGCATTTGTTGCCCTAAAGTGCCTCTTGACCCTCCACAGCATTATTGCGAAAGGGTCATTTATTCTCAAAGACCAGCTTGCTTTTTACCCTTCTTTTGGGGGACACAATTTCTTGAACCTCTCTATGTTTTCTGACAATTCTGATTTGGTCATGTGGGAATTTTCTTCTTGGGTTAGATGGTACGCTGGGGTGGTTGAGCAGAATTTGATGGTGTCTAGAGCAATTGGGTGTTATCTCAACTCATCGAAGAAAGATAAAGAAGAGAAGGCACTTGGGTTACTGGACTCGGATTTGGCAGTGGAGATTGAAGTTCTTGTAGAATTTGTGGTACGAATTTGCGACGCACCAAATTCTTTGGACCTTCAGAGGAACAATTTGGTTTATGAGGTTGTAAGAGCTGCAGGGGAAGATTACAGGTCTGTTCAGCGAGAAATCTTGGCCCGAGTGAAAGAAGTTGGGGACAGAGTCGACTCAGTCGAGGAAGTGAATTCCGATGAGTTGACTCAGTTGATTGACGCGTTGGAGAGGCTCGAGGGTTGCAAGGGGAAGTTGATGCTGTTGTTTTTGAACAGGAAGAGGAACGATGGGTTTTGGGATACGGTTCGGGAGACGAAGGCCACGCTTGTGGAGACGAAGAAGAAGAAAGAAGAGAAGAGCCTGGTGAGGTTTGTGGGGAGGGACGAGTCGGCCGAGTCGACGCAGTTTTGGAACCCATTTCTTGAACCAGGACAGTTGTTGCTGTTACCATCTGGTGGTGGGTGGTTGGATTTTGGCCCAACCCCAATAGCGGTTTGAAAAAGTAAATTATTGAACCGGGTCGGGTTTTTTGTAGTGGTGCACTTTCTAATTACATGTGAATTATGCTAATTAATATGAGTCACTCGTATGTAAATGTTTCTAGATTGAACAAAAGATTTATCTTTTTAATATAATTGAAAAAGAAAAGATTTATCTTTTGTCTTTATGACAGTTTCTCCGATGAGAATTTAAGTTAAGAATTTGTTTACATATTTCTATTTTTGGTCGTTGGATTATATTCATTAGATGTGTTGGTAGATTTAACATGCAACATACAAGCAATCCAATGCTTAAGATTAGAAATATGCAACCAATACTTAACATAAAATACTTATTGATCTTTATATATGGTTTGGTTTTTGGTGTGAAGTGTGAATCAATATTTGATGTCACAATTTGAATAATGTGAATGTGAAATTGTGATGTATGCCGACAGAATGGTTCAAAAACTTTCTTTTTTTCTTTGTGGGGATAATAATAACAAAGGTGGCTTTGTTGTTATTGGACAAAAACTTCCATTAGGTTTGTTTTTTCTCTGGAGAAAAGGCTGGACAAAAGAGAGAACGAAATTTTGAGCTGGGTTTGCATCAACCCAAATTTGGGTTTGATTTTTCTCATGGATGCTTTTGCATATTTTAGTCTTTTTGTAGAGAGGAGGTTGATGGGTTACCTCTGTCACGTCTTTGCCCAATGCGTCAAAGTTAACATTGATGTTGATTGTGTCCTCATCTATTAGTTTGTTTGTGGATGAGCTCAGGCTGCTAAGATTTGTCTTCTTTGGACGGCAAGTTTTATAAATGCCCTGGCCAAGCTATTGCAGTGGCCTTTATTTTATTTTCAAGGGTCATTGTTATACTGATTCCTTGGTTACTGTTTGAAAACTTAGCTTAATAATCACTTAAATCGCATCCATGTGGCTTGCATTTTGAATAGTTACCAAAATGTAACCCAGGTCGGGCGGGGTTACCACAATTGTTGTGGCCCTCTCTCTTTTCCCTTGCTTGGCACCCAGGATTGAAATCTGAGATTTCTTTCCTTGCAATGTTAAAAAAATTAAAAAAAACAAAAAAAAAACCCCAAAATGTTGGGAAAAGATGGGTTTGATGGGAATGGCATGTTAAGTAAGCTCAAAGTGTGTGCAAGTAGCAATAAGAATAAAATATGCTGTTATTATTGTTGTTCCTCTGTTTGATCATCTGGGTTAGGAGTTGACCACTTATTTACACGCTGGCTGGCCTCTTGAGCCTGCACAAATTGGTCACCCAATATATGTATATCATAAAATGTTAGCTTCAGCTTCCCTTAATTCTTCTTTTATTTCTTTTGGTTGAAAGAAATAAGTGAAATTTTTTTTTTCTGTGAAAAGAAATGAGTGGGCTTTTATGTTCGAATCATACCTCCTTTTCCCAATCACGTCGTGTTGTCACGATGGCCAACAGCACTGTTTGGACAGCAGTTCCACCAAGGATCATCCCACCCCATATACCCTGTTTTTATAAAAGAAAATTTCCACAAGCATACTGAGATAATGTAGTAAATTAGTGCTTGAAAGAGCTCATTAGAAGTGTATATATTATATGAATCAGAGCACCCAAAATTAGGAGCCAAACATACCATAACACCTAAGTTGGCGACCCATCCCATTACAAATCCAAGTGGGAGCCCAATAATGTAGTAGCAGAAAAGATTTATATAGGCCACCCATGCTTGCCATCCTGAGCCCACAGCCACTCCTGTAAAATTAAACACCATCTTTTAATACCAAGGAAAAAACCCTAACATTTTGGGCATCGCAATATTCAAGTTAAGCACTGAATCATCGTTAACCGTTGATTTAGGTGAAACCTATAGTTAGATCCGCATATATATACAACAAATAACCATCTATGTACATATAAGCGATCGTCGTATTTTTTGGTAAGTAAAGATCGTATACCTACGAAAGTTTACAAATGGTTAAAAGTTAACCTGATAGGACAGGTTGAACACCGTTAAGTAGAATTGTGATGGCCAAGAGGTAAGACATTTCACTAACTGATTGGAGGACATCAGTGCTGGAAGTGAATATGTACCCAAACTGATCACGGAATATAATAATAAGTATGCAGAAGAATAGGGCAATTAAGGTGGATTCCGCAGCAGAAACTTTTGCTGCAAATTTTGCTGCCTGACCATTTCCAGCTCCCAGCTCATTTGCTACCCTTACTCTGTGAGTTCATGACAAAAAAGAATGAACATTATAATTATATTTAACCATAAGCAAAATAAGAAAATATATCAAAATCCCTAACTAATCTATCTCACTGCTTCTACATAATAATTCTTTTTTTTCTTCTTTCAATTGTTTACTAAAAAAGTGGCGAGAGGTCAAAAAAGGTACCCTGTTCCAGCAAAGAAGGCTAGATGAATCATGAGCTCCCACCCATTTATAGTCATGCTGCAAATTTCAATGCAAACAATACGAAAAGAGAAGGTAAAAATTTACACTTATAATATGGTGAAATTGTAATTTCACCAAATTAGAAGAGACTGTAAGAAAATAAAATAAAAATAAAAGTACTCTTATACCAAATTGATAAGGCATCCACAGCAAGAGTCGCGTTCTGTAAGTATCCAGTCATCAATATCAAGATTCTATAGTACCAGAACTCCAGACTGCATAAATCATTAACGGCAATGCTTGAGATTAAGTGTGATTCTTTTTTAAAGCAAAAGGTGCTTAGTAAGAACGGATATTATTACTATGTTTTTAGACAAGCAATAAGGAGTGGAGAATCGAACCTAGGATTTCAGATGCAAAGATAAATAATCTTAATCACTTGAGATACAAGCCCCGTACAAAAATGAATATTCTCTTTTAGGTTACAAGAAAACAAAGAAAGAAATAAAAAAGAGAGAAATGTAATACCAGAGCATGACACCAGAAGCAGTGGAAAGTTTGACAAATTCCCAAAGCCCATAAAAGGCTTCCATGGAGAAACCAGTCCAGCTCAGTGGACACCAACCACATGTAACATAGCCAAGCAGCCCAAAGCACAAAACCCACCATGAGATATCCAAAGCAACAGCAGCACCCACAACCCCAAAGTCCAAAACATACACAAAAAGCCAACTTATCAATGCATGAAACACTAAAACCACCAAGGAAACCCACAAAGTCACAAAGTTCTTCAGCTGGCTCTGCAAGAACCTCTGCAGTGGGAACAGAAACGCATAGCTGAAGTGCAAGGGCAGAAGCCACAAAGACACCACCCCAGTTTGCTCCGCCACGTCATCGGCCTGCCCTAACAGTTTCAGGATCGGAGAGGCGAAAATGTATAATGGTAACAGCAGAATGCAGCAGAAAAACAACACAATCCATGACCTTTGTAGGTATATCCCCAACATGTGGTGCCTCTGTGCCCCAAAAGCCTGCCCACATAGTGTCTCTAGCGCACTTGCCATGCCTAGCTAATTAATTGTCATTAAAAAGAAAATTACAAAAAAGTTATAGACAGAAATAAAGATTGGGATATGCTAAAGTCGGAATAGCTTATATGACACATAAAATTTATTACACGAACACCCTCTGACATTTGGTGAGTTTGATTATTACCAGGAGACCGAAAGTGAAACCCAGAACGACATTGTTGGCAATGGAAATGGAAGCGAGTTCGACGACACCAAGGTGGCCGGCAAAGGCTTGTGTAATAACACCCATGGAGTAGCCAGCCAAACGGCTGACGATGGCTGGACCCACAACTCGCCACAGTTTCTTGGACTCTATCCAAACTCTGGATGGAAGGTGTTTGGCTTGAGATGGTTCTGCTAACAGAGATTGGTTCAGATCCACTTCTGCTTCTTCCCTGTCAATGCTTCCCATCGTAGAAATAGTTTAGTAAGACTAAGAGTTGATCAGACAGAGATATAGTGGAGAAAAGGTAAATTTGACTTTGAGGAGAGTCGTTGCAAAAATGTTTGCTGTGGAACATTAGGTGAATTTTAGCACTCCAGCCACCTTCCCCTTGCCTTTATTTATTTAATTATCTGGTAAAATGGGGCCTTCCCGAAACCAAAAACTAAACAAAAAGCAAAGCAAAGCAGAGAACTTCAAATAAAAAAAATTGGACTGTCTGCCATTACGCAATATTATGCAAAATTAGGTGAAGTTTCTTGGATGAAGAGTTGTTGAGATTAGGAGAAATTTGCTTCCTCTTGGCCTCCATATTTTAATTGTATGACTTCATGGGTTTTCGCTTGGAATGCCCTTTAATTTTTCAAAGAGAAAAAGAAACATGGTCATTGAACTTCTTCCCATCATTGTAGTTGATGACTAATCGGTTAAGTGACATTTAGTTTTCACTTTATTAGAAAAGATTATGAGTTCAAATCTTATATATGTTCGCTTCGGACGAAAAGAATATTGATGATTGTATTTATTTTAGCAAAGACCATCAACACATTAAAAATTTAAAGGTCCGTGTAAAATTTGAACCAGCAGATTCTGGACTTCATCCTTCGAACAGAACACTAGGACTAGGAGGTAAGTATGATGAATTGAAATGAAATGAGGATATATATTGCAGAGACGAGACTTGCTCGAATTAGAACAAGGGCAGCTGCCAAGTCTATCAAAGAAACATGATAGATAGATACGTGCATCTGGAGAAACATACTAGACTTGCTGTGTTGATTCTCCTTATTCCAAAGGATCAAAGAATGACTTTTAAATTGAAAAGATTTGAAAAGAAATGCAATAACTAATTTAAATTCCTCCTTTGTATTTATTGATAACAATTATCATAGTTACTAATTTAAAGAAAATAAGTAAATATGAAGATGGAAGCAAAGCAACTAGAAACTCAAATAAAATTAAAGAATTACAAGGAAGGTGTTCAAAATTACCATTTTAGCCTAAGAGGTGGATCAGATAGGCAGAGCCCATCATCAATCCTCCTCCATTCCAACTCCGTCTTTTTCCACACATGTGACATAGCCAAGCTGCCCAAAACACAAGACCCACCATGAGATATCCAAAGCAACAGCAGCACCCACAACCCCAAAGTGGTGAATTACCAATATCTCCTTTTAGACAATCAACATAAAAAAGCAAAGAAAAAAACAAAAACAAAAATAGCTAAAACAAAGTACATCATCGTCTATCTGACAATGAGGGTTTGTTAAGTTTGACATGCTCCAAGAATGGGATCCTCTAGTGTCAATCAAATAATACATTGCCAATTTTATGCACTGGATTTAGAATGAACATTTTAAAGCATATTGGACTTGGCTCAAAAGGAAAATTAAAAGGTGGTTATGTTATTCCCGTTACTATTTTTTTGGTTATTTTCATGGGGACACAAAGGTCCAAATCCTAAATAAACACCAATTTGAACCTTCGTGATGTCTTTCGGTGTCACCTTACATAACTAAAAGCTCAATCACTTGAAATTCTTTTTTTAAAGGCAAATGATAATTCATTCAAATAATCAAGAACAATAGAATCAGCATGATTGAAGTGGCCTCGTTAAAACCTTCCCGAAGAAAACCACATGGGACAAAACTTCGAGGTATGAAAGAGTACCACACATGCCAAGAAATTACAACAAAATCTAGCAAAGGAATGCAGAGAAGGGAAATCATCTCGAATGCAATCCATGAGTAGTCAAGCTCAAGGATGGCACTCATCATCCATCCAAAATGATAGGCTGATTCACGAAGACAAAACTGAGCAATCCGGTGAGCAGGTCCATTAGCTTTACGAGGAACATACTGAACAGTAGTTCGGGGTCTCATCAAAACTCAATTAGGCGATGAATCTCATCCACCAAAACCCCTTTTGATGCAAGCACTCCTCATCAGTGTTAATCATTTGAACTGCTGTCAAAGAGTCAGATTTCACCACAAGAGGCACACAAGAAGCATCCAAAGTAAAGGAGATTCCAACTTTCAAAGCATATAGCTCATGGCAAGGGTGGACCACGCTGAGGGCTCTCATAGCCATTGCAGGTTGTGGTGATAGTGTTCTTTATCACAACATCTGTTGATTCTGCACACAATCCGAAGGACCTCAGATTTTTAAACCGTGAATACAAATAAAGTGACAAAACTATTTCATGAATCTAATTTAATAAAAAAGGCTTGAAAGACCAGTTTGGTTCCAAATTCCAAAAATATTACCTTGCAATATTTACAGTTTACTTACCAATCAAAATCCTATCCACTGTGCCTCTTAATTGAGATGCAACGATCTTAGCACAATTCGCACATCTGTTGCTCCTGCAGAAATATTTTGCATGTGCATTAAGAAACTGGAGTAATTTCCACTTAATAGAGTCTCCACAAACATGGTCGTCGTTTTAGACACTACAAGGTTAATGAGAAATTCAACGGGATTAGAATGTGATTACACTTTCAAAACAGAACCTTAAACATATGTAAGCACAAGGTTTGAAGCAAAACATGTATGTTCCTTGAATTGTTGCGTTAGGAAAAAATAAAGTTGATATTTTCAATTTGTACAATTTGAGGCAAAGATACCTTGGAGATGAACAAGTCTTCTATGGATCTCATGACACTCTGACTCTGTCCAATTCCATCTTGATCAAGTTAATTACAGCAACCGAAGCTACTAACTCCATGTGAAGAACTGCATCGTTTCTTCTAAAGCTCGGATGTGTCAAGTTTGAGGACCTGAAAGAATTTGATCAATTCATGTTCAGTTTCTTCCATATTCAGGGCCATAAAAAATGACAACAAATATTGAGCATATAACTGGATAGAAAAAGGACGGGAAGAAGAAGGAAAACTTTCGGAATAGATAAATAAACCAGAAAGATCCACAGCCACAGAAAGTAAAGGTGACCCTTGTGAGGACTGAGGAGGTGACATCCATGCATCCATGATTTGCACCAGGTTATTGTCCTAAGTAGAGACCCTGCATAACAAAATGGCATAAAACACGAGGACTAGGAGGTAAGCATGATGAATTGAAATCAAATGAGGATTTATGTAGCACAGACGAGAGACTTGCTCGAATTAGAAACGACTTGATTACGTACCTGCGAACAGAAACATACTAGATAGGTGCATTTGGAGAAAATACTTGGTAAAGACCTGCTGTGTTGATTCTCCATATTCCAAAGGATCAAAGAATGATCAAAACTCATTAAGGAAACCCAAGGAATGTGTTTATACCTACAATATATAATTAATTTTTATAAAAATCAATGAATTAGCATACAGTTAACCAACTGAAAAGAATTGAAAACAAATGCAATAACTAATTTAAATTCCTCCTTTGTATTAATTGATAACAATTATCATAGTTAATTATCATAAATACTAATTTAAAGAAAATAAGTAAATCTGAAGATGGTAGCAAAGCAACTAGAAACTAAAATAAAATTAAAGAATTACAAGGAAGGTGTTCAAAATTACCATTTTAACCTAAGAGGTGGATCAGATAGGCAGAGCCCATCATCAATCCTCCTCCATTCCAACTCCGTCTTTTTTCATCACATAGCCAAGCAGCCCAAAACACACGACCCACCATGAGATATCCAAAGCAACAGCAGCACCCACAGCCCAAAGTCCAAAACATATTGGTCAACCAATATTGTATCTTAAAATGTTAGCTTCAGCTTCCCTTAATTCTTCTTTTATTTCTTTTGGTTGAAAGAAATAAGTGGACTTTTTTTTTTTGGTGAAAAGAAATGAATGGACTTTTATGTTCGAATCATACCTCCTTTTCCCAATCACGTCGTGTTGTCACCCATGCTTGCCATCCTGAGCCCACAGCCACTCCTGTAAAATTAAACACCATCTTTTAATACCAAGGAAAAAACCCTAACATTTTAGGCATCGCAATATTCAAGTTAAGCACTGAACCATCGTTAACCCTTGATTTAGGTGAAACTTATAGTCAGATCCGCATATATGTACAACAAATAACTATTCGTGTACGTTAAAGCAACTGTTGTATATATCTTTTGGCAAGTAAAGATCGTATACCTACGACTAATTTGTAGTTAAAAAATTTACGATGGTTAAAAGTTAACTTGATAAGACGGGTTGAACACCGTTGAGTAGAATTGTGACTGCCAAGAGGTAAGACATTTCACTAACTTATTGGAGGACATCAGTGCTGGAAGTGAATATGTACCCAAACTGATTCCGCAGCAGAAACTTTTGCTGCAAATTTTGCTTCCTGACCATTTCCAGCTCCCAGCTCATTTGCTACCCTTACTCTGTGAGTTCATGACAAAAAAGAATGAACATTATAATTATATTTAACCATAAGCAAAATAAGAAAATATATCAAAATCCCTAACTAATCTATCTCACTGCTTCTACATAATAATTCTTTTTTTTCTTCTTTCAATTGTTTACTAAAAAAGTGGCGAGAGGTCAAAAAAGGTACCCTGTTCCAGCAAAGAAGGCTAGATGAATCATGAGCTCCCACCCATTTATAGTCATGCTGCAAATTTCAATGCAAACAATACGAAAAGAGAAGGTAAAAATTTACACTTATAATATGGTGAAATTGTAATTTCACCAAATTAGAAGAGACTGTAAGAAAATAAAATAAAAATAAAAGTACTCTTATACCAAATTGATAAGGCATCCACAGCAAGAGTCGCGTTCTGTAAGTATCCAGTCATCAATATCAAGATTCTATAGTACCAGAATTCCAAACTGCATAAATCATTAACGGCAATGCTTGAGATTAAGTGTGATTCTTTTTAAAAGCAAAAGGTGCTTAGTAACTAAGAATGGATTTTATTACTATGTTTTTAGACAAGCAATATTCAGGGAGTGGATAATCGAACCTAAGATTTCAAATGCAAAGATAAATAATCTTAATCACTTGAGCTACAAGCCCATACAAAAATGAATATTCTCTTTTAGGTTACAAGAAAACAAAGAAATAAATAAAAAAGAGAGAGATGTAATACCAGAGCATGACACCAGAAGCAGTAGAAAGTGTGACAAATTCCCAAAGCCCATAAAAGGCTTCCATGGAGAAACCAGTCCAGCTCAGTGGGCACCAACCACATGTAACATAGCCAAGCAGCCCAAAGCACAAAACCCACCATGAGATATCCAAAGCAACAGCAGCACCCACAACCCCAAAGTCCAAAACATACACAAAAAGCCAACTTATCAATGCATGAAACTCCAAAACCACCAAGGAAACCCACAAAGTCACAAAGTTCTTCAGCTAACAGAGATTGGTTAAGATCCACTTCTGCTTCTTCCCTGTCAATGCTTCCCATCGTAGAAATAGTTTAGTAAGACGAGTGATAAAAACCAAAAATAGAAAATAAAAACTTGACCAGACAGAGATATAGTGGAGAAAAGGTAAATTTGACGTTGAGGAGTCGTTGCAAAAATGTTTGCTGTGGAAAATTAGGTGAATTATAGCAGTCCAGCCACCTTCCCCTTGCCTTTATTTATTTAATTATCTGGTAAAATGGGGCATTCCCGAAACAAAAAGCAATGCAATGCAAGCAGAGAACTTCCAAAAAAAAATTATGCAATATTATGCAAAATTAGGTGAAGTTTCTTGGATAAAGAGTTGTTGATATTCGGAGAGTTGCTGATATTTTAATTTTAAGAAAATAAGTAAATCTGAAGATGGTAGTAAGCAACTAGAAACTTAAATAAAATTAAAGAATTATAAGGAAGGTGTTTAAAATTACCATTTTAGCCCAAGAGGTGGATCAGATAGGCAGGCAGACCACATCATCAATCCTCCTCCAACATTCCAACTCCGTCTTTTTTCACAAACTTGGCATTAATTTTGATGTTTTGGACTTGAGACGCCTTTTTCACCCACTCCGTTCCACATCTCGTCTTGAACCATTGTGCAAGAGTCAAACAATACTTCCCGATGCTCAATTCCCGCAGCGGGGTCTTCCATAGGAAGTTCGGCAGTGCTTTCAGCGAATCGCAGTAGTCAATTTGTAAGTATAAAAGAGATGGCATTATTGTAATTTTAGAATCCTCTTCTTCTACTCCTTCCCATTCTTCCCACTGTCTCATGTTCTGAAATATGAGTTTTTTCAATTTGGGAAACGAGTTTATTAATGTTTGCGGTGTTTCGCCTGTTATTCCCAAAAATTCAACTCCCACCTTTTTCACACTCCTCATCCAACTTATCTGTAAATATTCAAGGGACGGGAGTTTCCCCAGAGGAGCCAAAACCCCACAAAATGGAACTTGAAAGAATTCAAGGCTTCTCAGATTATGACAGCTCATCATCCAACTGGGACACAAGGTGGTACTGTTGTACCAATAGATAGCCAACGACTCCAGATTTGTATGCACTTGAAAGCCATTCAGTATTTCTTCATCCTCAGCTCTCTGCGGATCTCTAATATAGTCGTGCCCAAAATCTAGTCTCAAATGAAGGAGGTTCTTCTTGTTCACCAATTCTGCATTTTTAGCCTCACCCCCATCTTTCGCTGACTTCAAGTTTCCTATCCAAAGGCTCCCTCGAAGCTGCTCCAAGTTCCCCAAATCCCCTAACTTGAAAATTCCTTCATCATTCTCGCCACCGTCTTGAACACACAAGTAATCTAAGATTTGCAGATTTCTTAATCTTCCAATCTCTTTTGGTACTTTTAGATCATTGCACCCCCAAATATAAAGATGCTTTAAGTTAACCAACTTTCTTATGCTCACCGGTACTTCTCTGAGTCTCATGCAGCAAATGAGACGCAATGTTTCCAGATTGAATAAATTACCCACAGAATCAGGTAATTCTTTCAATTTCTCATTCCTACTTAAATCAAGATACCGCAAATGTACTAGTCCACCAATACTTTCGGGAACTTCTTTGATTGAGTTTTCATTCAACTTTAATGTTCTAATGCTTTTCAATTTTGAAAATGAGTCTGCGGGTAACGGAGGAAGTTTCCTAGTAGAAATTACCAGAGTCCGTAATCCTTTGCAATTGTAGATTAAAACAGGAAACGAATCATTGTATGTTGACATTAGGTTCAAATGACGAACCTTATTATGGACTACCACGTTTTTCTCTTTGCAACTGTCCTCCACCTCCGTAATAAAACATTCATTTTTGGTGAGAAACTGTACAAAGTCATGCACAATATCATGCATTTTACAGCTTTTAATATCATCATTCTTATCTTTAACAAAATCTTGAAAAAAAGAACGCATCACTAAGTTATCAAAGTACTGTTGGCCTATCATTCTTTCTTTTTCTCTATCTCCTTTTGTACTGAGATATTCTTGTGACATCCAACACTCAATCAACTCATTTATACCAAACTCATAATCTTTTGGGAAGACAGCACAAAATAAAAGACACTGTCTGACAGCTGGAGTCAAATCATAATAGCTAAGTAATAGTGATTGAAAAACCTGTTGTTCAACCTCTTCTAATTCCCACATCTTACTCTCCAAAACAGCTACCCATTCCTTTCTTGTCTTCTTATATCGCATGAGACTAGCTAAAGTCTTTGCAGCTAGAGGCAAGCCATCAACCTTTTTTGCAATCTTGTTCTTAATATCTTCATCAAACAACTTAGACTCATCTTTTTCTTTGTCAAAGAATGCAATCCTACGGAATAATTCCAAACAATCTTGGTCGCGCAACTTATTCAAATTGATCATGTGATCATTGGTTTCTCCCATCATATTAGCAACATTGTTTTTCCGTGTGGTCACTAATATTCTACTGTTTTTATCACCATTTTTCAAAGCTGCCTTTAATTGTTTCCATTTCGATTCAGTGGGATTCCACACATCATCTAAGATAAGGAGAAACTTTTTATCATGAATATTTTCAGATATACAATTCAACAAAGTTTGAAACTCATTTGAGTTCTTTCGAGTATCGCCTTCTTTCAGAACTTCTATGATGGCTCGGGCAATCTTAATCTCTTCAAATGGGTCTGACACACAAACCCATATTCTCTCTCGGAAATGAGTTGTTACATGTTGGTCATTGTACACAGATTGGGCGAAAGCAGTCTTGCCCAACCCTCCCATCCCTACAATCGGTATCACCAATTGATCACCACTCTCACTTTTCAACGTCCTAATTATTTCTTTTTTTTCCTCTTCACGACCAATTATGGTAGACACGTCGACAAAGGAAGTGGTTTTGGATCGTTCAACTTGTTCGGTGCCTCTTACTGTGCTTTGAAAGTTATAATTGTTTCTTAAAATGGCTATCCAAGTTAGCCTTTCATTGATTTCTTTTATCCTCTTAGCAATGTCATGACGCATAATTATGCCATCACCAATTTGACCATCACCAATTTGACCAAAACAGATGAGAATATTTTTGAGGAAGGAGGGAATGGAGAACCGTACCTTATTCCTCTTAGCAAGGACAAGATCATTATTCTCACCTTCTTTTTCTTGCTTCTTCATGTGATGCTTGAGAATGGCGGTGTTCCAGTCATCCAAAACGTCGTTTATCTGGTACGACACGTCTTTCAGATTGTACAGCCAATTCTTGACGTTGGCCTCCTTCACCTGCCTCTCTTCTGCATCCTGGAGCACGCCTTGAACTGCATGGAGATGGCCGATGAGATTTTGGACTTCTTGGTCGACACCGACGACCAGGTTCACCTCTTCTTCTATTTGCTCCAGGGTGATGGAAGCCAGCTGTTGTAGCACTACGGAAACCAATGCTTCAGCCATTGTTGTTGCTTGTTGGCTTGGCGTTAGAATCTACTGAATAACAGGTTTTGAAAAACAAAAGGGAAAATGAAGTGCAGATGAACAACTGGGAAATATGATTAAAGCAGAGAGCAGAGATCTTGAAAGCTAATGGCAAAGACTCAAAAGAATGGTTGGTTTGGTGAAGTAACAATTCTCACCACCACCGGCTTTTATAACAAGTTTTTTGACCGTTGCCCACAACAGTCCACATTACTTTTTTGACAGTGTTTTCCTAACTTCACATTCATATAACCTCATCCTCAATAAGGTATAACTGGAAAAGGCTTCCGTTAGACAAAGGAGTTGGAAAACAAAGCTTTCATCAATTGATGCTTTTTATTTCCGTGATCATTGTAGACTGACTTATCTGTAATATTCAATGCTTTGGTTTAATCCAGTGACAAGAAAACAAAACTATAATTTACTGTTGAATGTTATTTCAGGTTGAAAGAAAGAATGCCACAGCTACTCTACGGACGAGTTCATGAGCTGCATATGTGTTATAAACTAAACATTTTGAAATAAATTTCTTATTTAATAAGGAATCCTAATTTAGGATGTATTTATTTATTCCTTATATGATAACTCAACTTGTACATCTTTATATTCGCCTCCGCAAAGAGATGAATAGACAACAAACAATTCAATCCCAAATTTCCTTTCAATTTGGTTTCGACCTGTCTCTAAAAAAGAAAAAAAGGACAAAACAAACAACCTACAAAACTTAATTAGGGCCCGTTCGTCATCATTTTCCCACCCCGTTTTCTGTTTTCTGAGAATGAAAACAACTAAAAACGCGTTCGGTGCTGTTAAGTTTGAAAACACGGAAAACTAATAATTGAAAACGATCTCAACTTTTAGATGTTTTCATCATTTCCCTTCTCACATTTCTCAAATCCCATACCCAAATATTCCTTTCAGAAAATACAGATTCAACATCTTCAAACAAAACATCACCAATCAAACCCATCACCACCAACAAAGACAATCAAACCCACTCAAACCACAACCACCACCGTCAAACACGCCAGCACACACCGTCAAACACGCCAGCACACACCGTCAAACACGATCGCTCGAAACCGCAACCACACATCCCAATCAAAATCACCACTGCCCCATTGAACCAGATTGACATCACCACCACTCAATCGAACCCAACGGAATCTCTACCCAATTGAATTGAACCACCATCGTTGAACAACTAATTACCGAATCAATTTTCAATCCAAGAAAAGGAAAAACGTTTGAAATAAAAATAAAAGGATGAAAATCTGGGAGATGGGGAGCTGGGAAGCTACTGGAAGGTGAGGTTGCAGTGAGAAGAGAGAGAGAGAGAGAGAGAGAGAGAGGGTGCGGCGGCATGAAGAGAACGTGAAAGAGGGGGGTAGGGGTGGGGTTGGTCTGATTCTTAAATTTTTTTTTCGTTGCACTTTCATTAGTTTATTTTGTTAAACCAGTATATAAAAACCATTATATATTATTCTTTAAAAAAAATTAAAAATTAAAAAAAAAAGAAGATAATTGATCCTATTTTTATGTAACACAACTACCAATTATCTTTTTTAATTCTAAAATAAATTTAAATTTTTTTGAAAAAAATCTCTTACAGGTGCAGAAGCGCTTGCGGAAAGACTAGTATTTATTTAAACTAAAGATAATAAGAATTTTATTATCTAGGTTTTTTTAACATTAGAATTTTATTATTATTTTAATTAATTTTTTAGAACATAAATTAGCAAAAATACACTTGAAAATAGCTTAGATATTATTATTATTATTCTCATATTGTATTACCAGACACATTTTCATTGTTTTTATTTTCTGAATATGTTCTAATTAATCTATCAAACGCATTTTCGGATCCTAAAAATGCAAATTGGCTAATCTGGATTGATTTCTCAAGAAGTCTGGGAAGGCCCTCAACTTGTCAGAGGACAAGAACAAGTCTTGAATTTGAAGGAATGAGGAAGATGTTGGACTGCTTCCATTGTAATCAATCAACAAGCTATTGTTGGAAATATCAAGAAACGAAAGATTTTTAGGCTGCTGAGGACCATTGAAAGGAAAGCCACTGAAATGGTTTGAAGAAAGCCGAAGATCTTGAAGCCCTCTAAGATTAAAGATAGAAGTAGGTAATGGTCCTTCCAAATGGTTGCCACTCAAATCAAGGTGTCCAGTAAGTTTGAAGAGATGTTGGCAAATTCGGGTAATTGACCATAGAATTGATTCTGCGAAAGTGATAAATACTGCAGCACAGGAAGAGAAAAGGGAGACAATGGAATACTCCCATGGAGTAGATTGGAGTCCAACATGCGAACTTCCAGATTAACAAGGTTTTCCTAGTGAATAGAATCAATGGGATGTAAGAGTTTGATATCATAATGAATAATTGTTATTCAACTTGTATTTTACAATCACACAACTGCATGGGATATATACACACATCCATAGAATATTTAAAACTGTCAGTGGGATGGTTGGCACGCCTAACTTTAGCTTTAGTTAACTATTATATGTTAACTAGTGGTGGGATGAATAGAGTATTTAGAACTGTCAGTGGGATGTTTGGTACCCTGACTTTAGTTGACTATTATATGTTAACTAGTGGTATCAGTGGTATCCAGCAGGGAATCATTATGTCTTCTATCATCCTCCCGCAAGCTCAGAAGTGGAGAGCAAATGAGCTTGGATTTTAAGAAAGTAAAACGAGCAAAAGAGAGGCCTTTGGTAAAAATGTCTGCAAGTTGGTGGGTAGTGGAGACATAACGAACATTCAAGGCCCGAGCAATCACTAATTCACGAACATAATGATAATCAATGGCCACGTGCTTAGTCCGAGAATGAAACACAAGGTTGGAGGCCAAAGCAATGGAACTGATGTTGTCACACCATAACACAGGTGGAGAATGTTGAGAAACTGAAAGTTCAAGAAGCAGTTGCTGCACCCAAACTATCTCAGTTGCGGTGATGGCCATTTGTCGATATTCGGACTCAGTGCTAGATCGAGCAACGGTTCGTTGCTGCTTAGAACTCCAAGAAACCCAGTTGGGACCCAAGAACATACAAAAACCTTCTGTAGATCGGCAAGTATCCGGATTGCCAGCATAGTCAAAATCAGAATATGCTACTAAGGTAGTATTACCTTGTGCAAAAAAGAGTCCATCAGTGGACGAACCTTTCAAATAGCGAAGAATTCTTTTAACTGCAGTCCAATGTACTGTAGTGGGCTGATGCATATGTTGACAAACTTGATTGAAGGCATAGGTAATGTCAGGACGAGTGACGGTTAAATATTGTAAAGCCCCAACAACACTGCGATATTCATGAGGATCAGACAATGGTATACCATCCATAACACTGAGTTGTGAACCAGAGGCAACTGGGGTGGCACATGGTTTAGAATCCTGCAAGTGAGCACGAATAAGAAGATCACATGTGTATTTATTTTGTGATAAATGAAGACCAGTAGGCATACGAGTGACTTCAATACCCAAGAAATAACTAAGAGGCCCAAGATCCTTCATTGCAAAAGCTTTACTAAGAGAGGTAATAAGAGACTGAACCTTACTGCTTTGATTTCCTGTAATTAAAATATCGTCCACATATATAAGCAAAAGAATATAGACACCATGACTATTGTAAATGAAAAGGGAGTGATCTGCCTGAGAACCAACAAATCCATGCTGAAGAAGAAATTCAGAAAACTGGTGAAACCATTCCCTCGGGGCTTGTTTAAGACCGTAAAGAGACTTACGAAGTCTGCAAACATGGTGAGGTCTACTAGGGTCTTCAAAACCCTTCGGTTGACGCATATATACCTCTTCTGTAAGGTGCCCATGAAGAAATGCATTTTGAACATCTAATTGACGAATAGGCCAATCCTGAGAGACAGCAAGTGATAGAACAATGCAGATGGTAACATGCTTAACAACAGGACTGAAGGTTTCAGTGTAATTAATACCCTCTTTTTGAAGAAATCCGTTTGCAACAAGTCGAGCTTTAAAGCGTTCAAGGGAGCCGTCTGATTTGCGTTTGATGCGATATACCCATTTACAAGGAAGAATATGAGTAGCTTGAGAAGGAGGAACAAGATCCCATGTGCTGGCTTTTTGAAGGGCTTGAAACTCAACATTCATTGCAGAGCGCCAAGAATGAGATTGATTTGCTTCACGAAAATTATGAGGTTCACGATCCAAATCCTGCAAAAAAGAGATCAGTGCATATCGGGGATTGGGTTTACGAGTGCCAGTTTTAAGACGAGTAAGCATTGGATGAGAAGGTGTCTTTACTAACTGAAGAAAACCTGGAGACACTATGGGAGAAGATGGTGGGTGAGGAGAGGAAATGACCGGGTTTGAGGAAGGATCTTGGGACAATGGTGGCAAATGTGATGACAATGAGGGGGAGTGAGAGACAAGACGAGGTGAGGTTGGTGATGATGGGGGATTTGGAGAAAGTACATGACTAGAAGGTGACACACTGTTAGATAACAAAGAAAAAGAAAAATCAGTATCAGAATGAGAAGAATAAGGAACAATAGGAAAAGTTACCTGAGAAGGACCTGGAGAAGGATGAAGGACCACAGGTTGGTGCTCAACCAAGGGTGCGAGTAATTGAGGGGGTGCAACAGTAGCAAAAGGAAAACAAGTCTCATCAAATACAACATGGCGAGATAAGTAAACACGCTTGGAAACAGGATCATAACAACGATACCCTTGATGATTTAATGAGTATCCTAGAAAAACACACTTTTTAGATCGAAAATCTAATTTATTTTTGTTATATGGACGTAAATAAGGAAAACACGCACAACCAAACACACGAAAAAAAATAAGAAGGAGCACGATGAAACAACTTTTCATAAGGTGACAAAAAATGCAATTGTCGAGCAGGAAGACGATTAATAAGATAAACTGAGGTATTGACAGCATCTACCCAAAATGATTGGGGCATATGAGCAGTAGCGAGGAGAGTAAGACCCATATCCACTATATGACGTTGTTTACATTTAGCTACCCCATTTTGTTCTGGTGTGTGTGGACAAGTGATGCGATGAAGAATTCCATTTTTAGACAAAAAATTTTGAAAACTATTACTCATAAACTCACCACCACCATCAGTTTGCAATGCCTTAATCGTATATACAGTATTAATGGAGAGAAGATTTTCAACCGATAATTTAAACTTCTGAAAATAATGTAAGGCCTCAGATTTATATTGCAAGGGATATATCCATATGTATCGAGAGAAATCATCCACAAATAAGATAAAGTACTTAGAGCCTTTATTTGAAGATACTGGCGAAGACCAAATATCACAGTGAACTAATTGAAGTGGAGAAACAGAAATGGATGAAGATGAAGGAAAATGGAGCTTAGTGCTTTTTCCCAAAGGACAGGTATGACACATAAGACTTGACTTAGAGGAACTAACAGGAATAACAGAGCTTATCTTATTGAAAATATCATTAGAAGGATGACCCAAGCGTTGATGCCACACAAAAGGAGTTGTTCGTTCACCGATGAGAGCTACAAATTTGCATGACCCCCCTCGAAACGGATACAAACCGTTTTCACTCTTGCCTTGGAAAAGCGTCCTCCCCGTGGAGAGATCCTTCACATAAAAAGAGGAAGGTGTAAAAATAAAATAACAGTGATTATCAGAAGTGAATTTATGAACACTCAACAAATTATGAGACACAGAAGGACAATGAAGAAGATTATTGAGCTTAAAGGTAGACAAAGCCAGAACCAATATGTTCAATAGGTAAACCTGCACCATTGCCAACAGACACTTGATCTTGACCCGTATATGCAGTTGGGAGACAAAGATTGGCCAAATCATGAGTAATATGTGAAGATGCCCCACTGTCTGTATACCACGTATCATTAGAATCAGCAGCGGAAGGAGTTGCTACTAATGCCCGAGAAGGGGCGGATGAATGGCGGGATTCATAAAACCGCTTAGGCTTCGAACAATTATTTGCAAGATGGCGAGAATCACCACAATTGTAACAGACACGTTTAGGACGAGAAAAGCCACCATAAAGGGAATTCCCATGAGCAAAGTGATGATTTGGAAGTATGCCACGACCAAAGGAATTTGTGAAACCTCCAGAAACCTCATTCCCACGATTGGATCCATGAAAAACACCATAATAGGATCCCCCTTGTCCACGTGAAAAGCCACGACCACCAAACTGATTGGAATTATCATAAGAATCAAAGGTACGACTATTGTTGCCACGACCACTGTTGTTACGGCCAAAACCTGAGCTACCAGAACTGCGATCATGAAAACCAGAACCACGACTTCGTCCTTGAGAAGTCGTAGTATAGAGAGCCGTAGAGGTAGAATCGGAAAGGAGAGAGTTGGAGTCCTCAAGTTGAGACTCAGCACTCAAAAGGAGAGCAAGAACATCATCCAACATCATAGATTTTTCACGAGCTTTAATAGAGTTTACTGCACTCTCATAAGCAGGACCAACACCATTAAGAATAATCTCAATAAGGTCCTCATCATCAGGGGCTTTACCAGCAAGAGAAAGTTGGTCCGCAATACTGGTCAACTTATCAATATACGCAGTAATAGACATATTACCACGCCTGGTAGATTGGAGCTGAAATTTGAGTTGAAGTGTATGAGAGCGAGATTGAGAAGCATACCGAGTAGCTAAGGATTTCCACACCTCAGCAGAAGTAGTACATCGAGCCACAGTAGAAAGAACAGTTGGAGTCAACGTAGAGTTGATCCAACTCATAATTTGCTTATCTTGTCGCTGCCAAGTCGCATATGCAGGATTTGGAGTGGACTTATCATCAAGGAGTTTTGCAGGGCAAGTCTTAGAACCGTCAACATAACCATAGAGATCATTGGCTTGTAACAAAGGAGTGAATTGTGCAAGCCATAGAAGGTAATTGGTGCGATCAAGTTTGATTGAAACCAAGTATGAGACGTTGGGAAGAGAACTGGCCAGAGAGGTAGAAGACGAAGCCATCTCAACCAACAGAAGAAAAAAAAAATGGATCGAGAGTCTCAAGACAAGAGCTCTGATACCATGTAAGAGTTTGATATCATAATGAATAATTGTTATTCAACTTGTATTTTACAATCACACAACCGCATGGGATATATACACACATTCATAGAATATTTAAAACTGTCAGTGGGATGGTTGGCACGCCTAACTTTAGCTTTAGTTAACTATTATATGTTAACTAGTGGTGGGATGAATAGAGTATTTAGAACTGTCAGTGGGATGTTTGGTACCCTGACTTTAGTTGACTATTATATGTTAACTAGTGGTATCAGTGGTATCCAGCAGGGAATCATTATGTCTTATATCATGGGACTATTAAAACTATTTGAGGACATGGATAAAAAATCAATTGTGTTAGGTTTGCGACTGAGTTTGGGATTGATCCAGTGAAACTGCAGTCTGAGAAGTATGGTGTAGACAACATTTTAAGGTTGCCAATAGATTTTGGCAGGAACCCTGAAAATTTTGACCAGCTTAGATCTAGGTATTGGAGAGATCCATTGTTAAGAAATTCTGGCAAGGAACCCTGAAGCCGGGATTCCATGAAAGGTCAACTTCCTGCAGTGTAGTTATCTGGAAGATCTCTTTGGGAAACATCCCGTACAAGTTACATGAAATGAGACTTAAGGAAGTCAAGCTTGAAAAGTTGGCAAAGAATCCAGGAACTGGAGCAGAGATATCGTTGTGATCCAATAGAAGCACGGATAGAGACTGAAGCTTAGCAAAAGACTAATAGGGCCTGAAATATTACAGCGTCGCAAGCTCAACACATTCAAGTTTGGCAGTGAAGATGATATTGCTTGGCTCCAGTGAGCCCCATGTGCTGATGATATGTTTACATCATCAAGGTATAACTCTGTGAGCTCTGTGAGGTTCTGAATGAGCATGCTTAGATTTGGATTCTCAATGTGACAGTGTTATCCTAACTTCACATCATATTAGCAACATTCTTATTGTGACTGAGACTTGTGCTGCAAATCTTATCTTTGCTGATACCTGTTTTTTGCTCACCCCTCAATCTTTGTGTATCATATTGCGCCATGTGTTACAAAGAGTACCAATGATAAGGCTAAATTAGAAATGTTAAAATCACACTACTACAAAAATTGAAATAGAAGACGGGAAAACACCGTAGTCTTTTTGTTTTTCAAACCGTCGTTAAATCGATCATCATCTTTTTGAATGTCAAACTACGACGGTAATTCACCGTCGTCTATTATATGTAACCAAAAAGAGCTACAAGGGTGGGAAAGACCAAAAAGAGCTACAAAATCATGTACAAGGCAACTTTAGAAAACAAAACTGCATCCGCGTGGCTGGAGCAGTTTTGCAACATCACGAAATCGTGCTCTCTGGACCGGAAAATGTAGCTGGAGAACTGGTGCATATCCACTCAATTGGATTTTCTGCAGAATGTTCCCTCGCACTTTTCTTGAGCTGATTAATTAAGCACTTAGGCTCCATGATTGAGCAAACTAACTTCTTTTCTTTGGCAAATTCACTTCTTTTTTATTTTTTACCAAAGTGAACAAATCAACTCCACATGCTCCTCTTGATTGAGATGCAATGATCCCATCCTAGCACAGTTTGCAAAAATTTGAAGGTGCATTAAAAAACTGAAGTAATTTCCACTTAATAGAGTCTCCATAACAAATGTAGTTGCTTTATGAGGCCAAGTTGATGAGAAATTCAATTGGAGCTGAGGCACACTGGAAGAATTGAAAACTACTTAGAATATGATTACAAAATTTGAACCTGCAGATTATATCAAAATTATAAAAAATTTGGTTCGATTTAATGCTCATGTATTTTTGTTCTATTTATGTTCCTCTATTTGATTGTCAGGGTTAGGCGTTGACCACTTCTTTGCACGCTGGCTAGCCTTCTGAGCCTACAAAATTGATCCAACAGTATAAATATTGGATGGGAGAATAACTACACTCGGGCTAGCAAGCATTCAGAATAAGGACAAGTAAATACAAATTCTTATACCTCCTTTTCCCAATCATGTCGTATTAGCACGATGGCCAAAATCACCGTTTGCACAGCAGTTCCACCAAAGATCATCCCACCCCATATACCCTGTTTTATAATAATTTGCACAAGCTAATCAATTAGTTAAATATAACTAGCCGCTTTAATAATTCTACCGATCATACTCTCTAGTTTTGACTAACTTTGAACATTTAATTGTTTTTTAATAAGACTGAATCATTATTCAGAAAGCTAAATTTTACTTATGGATAGCTAGCATGTTGGATGATTTTTTTTGTTTTTTTTGGGGTGAATTTGAGTATAAAAAACAAGACCTAGAAAGGGTTTATCTAATCCATTAGAGATGCTCTTAATTGGCGCAATAACAAAGAGAAACATAGCGAAATGTACCGAAACACCCAAGTGGCGGATCCATCCCATTACAAAGGCAAGTGGGAGCCCAATAATATAGTAGCAGAAAAGATTTATGTATGCAACCCATGCTTGCAATCCTGTGCCCACAACTATTCCTGTGAACACAAAGACAATTGTTTTACTGATTTAATAGAAGGGAAAAAACACACTAATGTTACGTTTGACAGTGATTTCAGAAGGGATAAAACGCTTTCAAATAACCAAAAACACTTCTAACATCATTTCACATAAAAAAGTTTAAAGTGTTTTTGGATTACAAATTTTTTTTTATAGTCATTTCGGACAATGGTAGGTGCATTTTCAAGTTTTTTCCGAAGCACTTGTATTTGCAATTAAACTTTAAAACAGTTATGAGTAGAAATGCTTTTTTAAAATTTTTGGGTAAAGTACTAGCACCTCGTAGAAGCAATATTAAGGTTATACTAGGACTAATTTGTTGTTAATTAGGAGATTCATGAATTCTCAAAATTAACCTGTCAGGACGGGTTGAATACTGTTAAGTAGAATTGCCATTGCCAAGAGATACGACATCTGACCAACTTCTTGGATGACATCAGTGCTGGATGTGAATATGTATGCAAACTTGTCATGGAGTATGATAGTAATTATACATATGCATAAACCGATGAAGACAGATTCTGCCATAGAAACCTTTGCTGCAAATTTAGTTGCCTTCCAGTTTCCAGCTCCCAACTCATTCGCCACTCTTACTCTGTGAATTTCATCATGACAAGATTTTCAGAAGGCTGCTAAAAAAATAATTAGAAAGAATTAACATGTTGAAACCTTAGTTAGTAAATTCACGTGTAATACGCCTATAACATGCATATGTACGTATTTTTTATGAGAAGAAGAATAGTGGAAAGAGGTCAAAAAAATATGGTACCCTGTTCCAACCAAGAAGGCCCAATGAATCATGAGCTCCCAACCACTTACAGTCATGCTGCAAAATGGAATCCAAGCAATATCAGAAGGAAAAATTAAAAACTTAAACCTAATTGGGTGTGGATTTTAAATGATAAATTCAAGCAAAAAAATAAATAAATAAATAAATAATAAAAAATATATATATATATATATATACAGTCCCGAAGGTAGGTCTTGTACCAAATTGTCAAGGCATCCACAGCAAGAGTTGCTTTCTCTAAGGATCCAGTCATTAGAATTAGGATTCTATAGCTCCAGAATTCCAAGCTGCAGAAATCAGAAGGTAGCATTATGGATATCTATATATATATATATATATATATATATATATATGTACATATAAAAATAGCTGAAAACTCATTTACACTACTAAAAAAAAGATCAATGGACATTGGGTGTTGGTGTCCACAAAAGAAATTTGTATTGACGTTCGTATCCATAATATAGCTAGAAATTAATAAACGTCAATACCAACGTCAAAAAATTCGTATCCATATATGTACCTACCCTCAATTTATTTAAATTTTACTAAACTATCTTAAAGTTAGAGGGTATAGTTGGAATCTTCAAAAAATTGGTTAATAAACCATCTTTTCTTAAAGAATAATATAGCTAAAAATCTACATAAATTTATACATAAAATTTTAAAAAAAATTTCTTAAAAAATAAAAAATCAAGCAAAGGAAAGATTCAATACCAGCGCATGGATCCAGACGCAGCAGAAAATTTGACAAATGCCCAAAGCCCAGAAAAGGCCTGCATAGAGAAACCAGCCCAACTATGCGGACACCTACCAGACGAAACATACCAAAATAAGCCGAGCCCCCAAACCCACCATGAAATATCCAGAGCCATGGCCGCACCCACAACCCCAAAATCTAACTCATACACTAAAACCCAACTCGTCACTGCGTGAAGAAACAAAACCGCCAAGGAAAACCACAATGTCACTAGGTTCTTGAGCTGGCTCTGCAAGAACCTCTGCAATGGGAACTGAAACGCATAGCTGAATTGCAAGGGTATAAGCCACAGAGCCACCACGCCGGACTGTTCTGCCACATCATCGGACTGTCCCATTAGTTTTATAATCGGGGAGGCGAATATGTACAAAGGCAATAGGAGAATGCAGCAGAAGAACAGCACAATCCATGACCTTTGCATGTACGTCCCCAACATGTCGTACCTTTTAGCCCCAAAGGCCTGCCCACATAGCGTCTCTAGGGCGCTTGCCATTCCTAACTAATTGATTGTCAAAACAAAACAAAAATGAAAAGAGTCATTAATATAGAAATGAAAACATATAAAATGACTCATTAGTTATAGTTTGAAATAGAAATGACTCATTAAACATATAAAATGAAAGTATTTTTACATGTGACAAATTGTGGTTTATTACTTAGGAAGAATGTCTCCTCACAATGTTTCTTTTGAAATTTCAATTAGGCCAATATCATATGTTTGTAAGTTTAGTATACATATTGTTGGTCCATCCTGTGACAGCTTAAGCTTTTGAGGATAGTGATTGTCTAAGCTTTTCTTTGCAAGTGATCCTAAGTTCGACTCTTGTTCCCCACTTCTTTATCGGTTTACAGAGTGTAGGGTGGCTATATCTATATGTTTGTCTCCCTTCTCCTATTTGCCACATATGGCCAAATTGAAAACCAAAACTGCAATCGACTGAAAACCCTAGACCAATGTAATTGGCCTAAAAGATACATGCAAAATGTCAAGAGTGAAAATCAACCAAGTATATGTTAGAGTGGGTTGAGAGATTGAGGTATGCTGAACTAAATCTATAATTACCAAGAGAGCAAAACCGAAGCCAACAATGATATTGGTGGCAATGGAAATGGAAGCAAGTTCAACGTTGCCAAGGTGGCCAGCAAAGGCTTGGGTAATGACGGTCATGGAGTAGCCAGCCAAGCGGTTGATGATATTAGGACCTACTATGCGCCATAGCTTCTTGGACTCTATCCACACTCTTGATAAAAGTTCTTCATTTTCTTCATCTTCTGAATAATTAGTGTTTTTGCTCGACGATTCTTCCATGTGGATGCTTCCCTGCGTAGAAAAAATGTCTTGTCTAATGGCCTAACAAATGCGGAACATTTGCAATACGGTGTAGAATCATCAGTCAGAGTTTGAGTTATAGGATGTTTATTTATCTGGAATTGGTATTAGAATTATTCCAATTCCTGATTTTCCGTGTGTTTATTAACACATGGGTATATTGTAGTTATTCCCACGTTTATTAAAACATAACGAATCAAAAATTATGTAGGTTTCACATTAAAATTCGTAATCTAATACTTGAAAAAATCTTGAATTAGATTAATTAGGGAGAGTAATTGATCTCATACCTAAATATTCTATTTTAGGTTTTTCGTCTCAGATTAGTATTTGGAACTTCAAACCTACCATCGTCATTCAATACTCTAAATAATGAACCGTGTGAATAATTAAGGACAACTATGTATAAGATTGAGTATAAACAAGATTTTCTCAACACATCTGTCCTTTAAGAAAGAAGCGTGGTGCAAAGTGAATCAAAATATATGAATAACCAAAATGTCAGATATTTACAAATGTATAGTATCCCCGAACTTCAAATTAATATTCACACCTTTGTTTGAATCTCATGAGTTGCGCACCTTTGTTTGAAGCCGTTCATTGTAAGCAAATTGAGAGGATTCAGTCAGTAGGATAAAGACTCATTATTAATTAGAGCAAAGGATAAACGGAAGAAGCGTTCTTCTTCCTAAAAGAGCAGTTGGGCTCGTCTCATTAATGAGCTAAACGTCTCTTTTAAGATTAGTTTAACTATGGGTACTTTAAGGGATCTTCACTTTCGTTCCTTCTAACATTTAAAACGTGTACTTTTATAGTATCTGTGCAATAAGGGATTTATAACTCAAATGGTTTTATATTGCACGGTTTAGTTATCATTCAATTATGGGATTTTTGTAGACATGTCACATGAACTTGTACTTCAATTTCAATTTGTCACCCTAAAGAAAAACTTAAAGAAATGTCACCTTAATTTTTCAAAATTCATGATTTGTCATTTTAATTTAACACAATCCAATTTTCGATCCATTTTAAGGGTATTTTAGTATTTTCTATTTTCAAGGGTATTTTAAAAATGGAAAAATCATTATAAAAAAATTTATACATGGTCACAAAGAGAGAGAGAGAGAGAGAGAGAGAGAGAGAGAGAGAGAGAGAGAGAGAGAGAGAGAGAGAGAGAGAGAGAGAGAGAGGAGAGGAGAGGGGGGATGGGGGGTCCTGTGCAATGTGTTTTGGGGGCGGGTGAGGTTGGGGTGGGGGGAGAAAGGGATAGAGAGGTCTATTTTTTTTCTTTTTTTTTTAAATGGAAAGACTAAAATAGCATTCAAAATGAATGAAAAATTGGATGGTGTTAAAGTAAGATGACAAATCATGGAATTTGAAAAATAAAGGTGGCATTTCTCTTAAATTTTTCTTTAAGATGACAAATTGAAACTCATGTATAAGTTCATGTGACATTTCGTACGTACAACTGAGATTTCCCTAGTAAGGCTGACTTTTGAATTGATATCTTTGTCTAGCTAGAAGTTGTAGTTTGATACAATATACAACTGAGTAGCCACATATTCTGATATGATCTTGCAATTTCATCGTTTATTGTTGCAGAAGAAAACTTAAATTGGGAGGAAGGAAGTGTTGTTGGGAATGCATATTATAAAAGTGTCCCTCATTTTCTCACATTGTCTTTCTGTGCGTTTAAGCAACATTCTGCACACCGAGAGCACAAATTGAATTGCATTTGGTGTGTCCAATGATACTTTGTCCTGCTTGAATGATCAATTTCATTCTTTTTTAGAGGTAATTTGCCTTGGCCTTTTGTCTCATTTCCATATTAAGAGCAGATAGAATTTCATTCTACTGTCTTTTTTTTTTTTGGTAATCAGAAAATGTCTTCTTTTATACAGACATTGTCCTTGCCAACGGTATACAGACACAAGTGACATAATCTGAAACAAGAGATTTTTTTTTTTTTGGGGTACCCTAGAAGAAGAAAAATATATGGCATTTTATTTTTATTGTTTTGATTGAAAAAAAAAAGTGAGAAAGGAAAGGGGATCAAAGATGTAAAAACACTGCGAAAACAATGTGAAACTCACAATGTATGAGATGTATATATGAGATAATGAGGGTGTTACCACACACACACACACACACCACTCTCTCTCTCTCTCTCTCTCTCTCTCTCTCTCTCTCTCTCTCTCTCTCTCTCTCTCTCTCTCTCTCTCTCTCTCTCTCTCTCGACAGTGGATGCTATGACAATTGTTGACTTGTTGAGAGTGATCTAATTGTATTGTTCTGATTTACTCTTGCAATTGTTAGTTGTTGTGAGTTGGCTTTATGTTAGAAATATGTAGAAAACTCAACACCCACCAGCTTAGTTCTGCCTTGGCTTTATGTATCCTCCATATTAAGAACAGAAACAATTCCGTTCTAATCTTATTATCACAAGTGCTTTCATGCATTAGGCCAATGCCAGTAAAAAATCCGATGATTCATATGACATTTAAGGGCTGGTAAGGACAAATAATATTAAATGATTGTTGAGTAAAATTAAAAATATTTTTTTGTTTTTATTTTATTAATTTTTCTTTATCTTTCATGCCCTTTTTTCATGTTTTCTTATCTCTTCAACCCCCACACCACCAAAAAAAAAAAAAGAAGAAGAAGAAGAAACTCTGAAAAATCGACCTAGGCGGTAGGCGGGAGAACACCGCTGCGAGTTCACCCTAAACGTTAGGGGTAGGCTCCAGGGAGTTAGGCGGCGCTTGGGCGCCCGCCTAGGCCGCCTGGGGAAGTCGAGTGGCTGCCTCTCTACTCTTCTCGACCCAACCAGTGGCGGCGACGGCTTCTTCCTCTACTCGTCAGAGGTATCTTTGAATTTTTCTTCTTTTCTTCATAGCTGCTGCTGGGCTCACCTTATTTCAAGGGCGCACAAGAGGAGATGATGGAGGCAGAGAAATGAAGGCTGAGAGATGGGAGGTGATGGAGGCGGAGAGATGAGAGATAATTGAGGGTAGGGTTCGTCCAAAAAACGGCGAAGATACGTTTAGTGAAACGCTGTGTTTCACTTATGGGCTTTGGTATCTAATAAATAAGTATTGGTCAGATTTATTGTTGGCTTGGCTTGGCTTAGCATAGATTGATACACAGAGGCGTTATTCACCTAACAAGTCAGAAAGGCTGCTCATTTTATTATATTATTGTGCATGGTTGGTGGCTAAATCTATGCAACAAACTAACAAAGGTCTGAGTCAAGCATCACTTTTCGTTGTACAAGTAAACGACCGACTAATCACTCACGGGGAATTCTAATATGGTTGTGTGCTTTCATTATTATATTAAATTGCAATTTAATGTTGAGATGGTGGATCTCTTGTTTGTCAAGTTTCCATCGATAGTCCTTGCACTGCATATTTGACATCAAGTTCTAGGAACTACAGCAACTGGCGCGTAAGGGTTCCTTGACTTGGATTTTGTCTGTTTGGCATGGTATTGAAGCTACTGTTGGATTTTGGAGGCTGTTAACGTTTTAAACTTGTTTGCTAGGGTTTTTATAGTTATGTTGCTAGTCTCGACAACGACTCTGTTTTGAAGTGGTGCTAGTTTCTTTTATTTATATTTTTCTCTTTTGAAACCTTCTATGTGATTCAGCCCTTTGAGGAAAGAGACAGATTGCATTCAACTTAGAAATCAAAGTAGAACGTTGCTTGGTCTTAGTTTGGCTTTGAAACTCATTCTACGTACGAAGTTGTGAATTAAGTTAACTAACCTTGTTTGCTTCACCAGAAACAAATCTTTGTAACTTATCTGATTGGAACCATGCCTTCCTTTAAACTGAAACTCCTTCCTTGTGCCAGTAGGATGACCTGGATTCATCCTTGTATGGCAGAGGGGTGTCGTCATGCAGAAAAAGGAAATGAAAGTGAATTTTGCCCTGTTCCATTCTCAAAAGAAGAAATTATGATGAGATGCTTTTTTTTCACTTAGACTTTATGTATCATCAGGTATTGGGATTATAATTTTTCATCGCAGCTATTCTGGTGGCCATTCCTCCCTCCTACTTCTCTTCTTTCCTAAGCTTTATGTGCAAATGCAAGCGAGCATATGTGTGATTTACTTTTCTTAAAAATCTTGCTTGCTATTTTTTACATTTACTTTTTTTGGAAGTGCTTTTGTTACGTATTTGTATAAGATGATCCCGTTGAACTCAAGAGAGTTTACTGTAGGCACGTTGAACTCAAGAGAAGTTTGCTGTAGGCACGTTGAACTCAAGAGAAGTTTGCTGTGGTGGTGGTTCTTGCAAAAAAAAACATTGTTCTTTTTGGCTTTGTCTTCATGTGGCCTTGTCAAGGTAGTTAGGCAAGAAGCCAAGTGTGTTTGAGAAATTCAGCTTCTCAATGTAGGGACTTAAGTTAAGAGAGTCAAGACAAATAGATTGGCTTTAGCAGTCGTTGTAATTGTGGAGTTTTAGCATAGTATTCTCCGTAATAACGTCTTTTAACTAATCTTGTTACCAATTATATCGTGACTGTTTCTATGCAACATCATTTGGGTTTTAGTAATGTCCTCTCTCTCTCTCTCTCTCTCTCTCTCTCTCTCTCTCTCTCTCTCTCTTGTTTTTGGTGAAGATCATTCTGTTAATTTGAGTGGAAGACCCCACTGGTCATTTTAGGAGAACATAGAAAATGGAGTATAACTTCGACTTTTTCACGAGAAGAATCATGCTGTTGAGTAGAAGGCCCCTCTTGTCTCTTCGGGACATTTCTAATGGTTTTTTTTAAATAAATTTTACTGTTTTTTTTTTTGGACTTAAAAATGAGAAAAGAAAAAACACAGAGAAATACAAGGTCATGCTTTGGTAGCAGTAAGGCCGTACCAGAATTCTGATTAGTAGTAATAACCTTGTAGTTTTATGAGCTCGTGAGCAAGCAGATTCTGTTTATTCTGAGAATCAATGTTATGATATGATATGATATTTGTTTTCGAGATGCCAAATGTTATGTTGCTTTCTACAATGAAACTCAATATTTTTGTGCCTCTGTACTTTGAGATCAGTATGTGCACCTCTCGCAAATAATTCTCACTTATCTGAATTAAGGTAAATACTTTGAACCTATTTAAAAATTCAACTCAAGGTTGGAATAGACTAAATTATGCATTTAGTTGGCATATGTATCAAGCAAGCAGGGTTGTCATGTATCTTGTATTTTGCACAGATTTAGGTTGTATAGCCGCGCGGCCATACTACGGTTTTTATTTTAAAAATCATATAGCCGCGCGGCTGTTCTATTTTTGACACGTGGTGGATTAGGCTCTACGCGCCAGTCGGGTCCCCTGTTTTTAAAATAAATAGTATAGCCGTACGGCTATACACGGATTTTTTTATAACAAAAATAGTATAGCCGCGCGGCTATACTATTTTGACGGTAGCCACTAGCTAGGTCCCCTGGTTTTCCTTTAAAGGTAGTATAGCCGCGCGGCTATACTATTTTGGACACGTGGCGAAGTGGGCGCAAAGCGCTAGGCGCTCCTCGTGTTTTTAAATAAGTAGTATAGCCGTGCGGTTATACTCGTATTTTTTAATAATAAAAATAGTATAGCCGCTCGGCCGTACTACGGTTTTTCTGAAAAATAGTATAGCCGCGCGCCTCTGGAAGTATGCTAGGATCCACAGAAGTATGAGCATCGAGGAAGAAGCTGAAAATCTCTTGTGCGCCAGAAGAAAGTACAGTGAATATAGTTACATCAGAGCTATTTTGATACCAGAATTTTGTTTTCATAAGAAATAGTAAAATCCTGCATCATGCGAACTGACTGGTACTAAAAAAATGGTGCTCTGCATCATGAGAACTGACTGATACTAATCGAGTTAAAAAAAATATAAATAAGTACAATAAGATACATTTGAACTCTGCAAGCCACCTATACAATGTCAAAAATTTTGTTCTCGAGTTGCACTTGAAGAAATGTTGATGGTCATGAGAGGAGATTTATATGCAATGCACCGATTCCTGAACCGGTGAAGGCAAAAACCAGAGGCAGATTCCTGATGGCAGTCCCAGAGTCACTATCTCTTCACCCACGGAAATCACTGCAGCCTTGGCAGCATCCAAGGACAGATACATAACATGAACCCAATAGGAGGAACGGTGTTGAATATCCAACACTTAAGTACCCTTGAAAAAGAAAAGAAAGAATGAAAGAATGAGAAAAAGTGAAAGAAGGTTATTAAAATAAATAAATAAAAAAGGCCAATGAAAAAACCCACGCAGGAAGTCGATAAATCCTGCCCTACCAGCATTCTTTCCAAATGAAAGTAGTCTCTTTTCCCTTCATCATACAGGGACACCCTTTCAGCTAGGATCTGCACAACAAAGACAATGATAAACTGGTAATGAAGCAAAGCAGATTTTTATAAATCACTGCCCTGCTCATAAAATATGAAAATGCAAACAAGACTAGACCTTGTCCAAGAGTAGCATGGTTTCCTTCTGAGCCTTGTGAGTGTGAGAGAAAAAAGGCATAGGCTATATCAGGAAGAATGATCCCCAGCTGCACCAGAGGTCCAGAGTCAAAATATTGTGTCTATAAATTGGTGATCCATTGACATACTTGATGTTATATTATGTTGAAAGCCAAGCAGACAAGAATGTGAAAAAAATAGCACCTTTGGCTTTTTGATGCCCAGGATGTGATCGCATTGGGATAAATCCTCAGAGAGTTCACATCCAACATCCTCACACATTGCACTGGGATAAATCCTCCGAAATGGCATCCAGGATGTGAACGCATTATGATAAATCCTCATGGTCGTCTCTAGTATTAGTCTTAAAGCCCAGCATATCCATTTGAGCCATGGATGCCAATTTCTTGGAAATTGATACAATGAGAAAGTGCAACTGTGATCGTCTCAATATATGTTACAAACTTACAACTATAAACTCGAAACTCGAAATTTATATTATCGTTACTACGGGAAAAGAAAGCACGAGTATTTTCCTGCTTGAAATGAAAAGAAAGCTGCATGGCAACCTTCAACTTTACGGTCAAAGACCTCCCAACACATCCGTCGACATCTCTTGCACAATTGTATTCCTCAGCCACTCCACATTTTTGCCAATTTATAATCCATGGATCCAATTTCCGAAGCAACAAATTCATGTAAAAGTACTGAAATAAGAACATTTCAGTACTTTTACATGAAGTACAAAGTTTAAACAAAAGACCATTTTTTACAAGCCAAGGTATAAAAAAAGGTGAGAAAGATGCACCTGGTACTAAACTATTGCATACGTATATCTGACAATGTATGGTTTTGGAATCTTTTAATGGCATGTTTACTAATCCGGAATTGGATTAAGGGTAATTGAATTGAGGAGGAATTGGATTGAGGAGGAATTGGATTCCGGATTCCTAATAAAGTTGTTTACTAAATCATATAGATTGAGGGGAGTTAGATTCCCAATTCCTATTGAAGTTGTTTACTAAATCATATGGAATTGGGGTAGGAGTGGTATTATTTACTAAAATGTCCACATTTTTGAGTTAAAGTAGATGGCATATTTGGAATTTTGAAAATTGTGTGAGGATATAATGGGTAAAAAAGATGAATTCCTAATGGGTGAATTCTCCAGGAATTAGAATACCACCTCCTATTCCGGAATTGAATTCCTCCAAAATCAGGAATTGAATTCCTAATTTTGTGTGGGCTCCGCTTACTTTTTCAATTCCTTGATGCAAGTAAACACAGGAATCCTCAAAAGTGGAATTCAATTCCGGATGAGAATTCCAATTCCGAATTAGTAAACATACCATAAATTGATAGGAAATTGGTGAAGTAGACTGTAATGACTTCAGTATATGGTGTTATCTATGTTGGGTCACGTGAACAAAGAAAAAGAAGAGAAGGTTCTTATTACCGATGACAGACTACTATTCACTGCAGCTTGCTATGCTACTAAAGTAAGTGAACAACCTCCTAAGTGTTCCAGTCACCAAATTTCACCCTTATATATGTGAATCAAGAATTAACTGCAAAAATTTCTTGGTTTTATCATTTGGATTATTAGCTAAAATTAAAAAACATCCTTAAACATTTGTTATTAAATCTAGATTATCTTTACTAAATTTCATCTTTGCCACAGGTTACTCTGGCTGCCCTCGGAGAGGTATTCCAAGCTGTGCATGGCATAATGAGCTGGCTTGGTGATTGTGCTAAGGTATGTAATTTTGTGGTTATGTTTGTTTTAGACACTAAATGATAGGTTGGACTGCCTGGTATGCTGGCCTACATTTTGCAGGTTTGTCTTAGTAGAAAGACTAAAATACCATTCAAAATAAATGGAAAATTGGATGGTGTTAAAGTAAGATGACAAATCATGGAATTTGAAAAATTAAGGTGACATTTCTCTTAACTTTTTCTTTAAGGTGACAAATTGAAACTGAGGTATAAGTTCAGATGATATTTCGACAATTATCCTTTCAATTATATAACGGAGTAAAATGAATTGCAATTTGCACTAAATAATCAATTAACCGCATCACCTCTCTATCTTGTTTTGTTTTGTTTTGTTTTTTCTTTCTTCAGTGGTTGAAAAAGTAGCCTCAGAATTCAAGCGAAAAATAATGGACCCTCAGAAGTACACACACATGAAAAATTCCTAAGTTTGCAGCTAATGTACTTGTTCTTCTGATTGATTGTCTGGTTTAGGGGTTGACCACTGCAATACACGCTGGTTGGCTTTCTCAGCCTGCAAAATTCAAGCACCAATTTTGTGTTTGTATGAGCACGAGTTTGAAAGCGGAAAATGTGATAAATGACCGACAAGAAGGATGACTGACCATACCACAATTCAATAGATAGAAGTATAATTATTGTGTTCAATATCAATCGTACCTCTTTTTCCCAATCACGTCGTATTGTGATGATGGCCAATATCAATGTCTGAATACCAGTCCCACCAAAGATCATCCCACCCCAAATACCCTGTTTTTCATCAATAATGTCATTAATGCTAACAATGTTGGGTGGAAAATACAAAAAAACACTTTTACTGCTAACAATATGGCACCAAAATTTGTCTCCATCATGTGACAAAGCCAGCTAATATGATGATAGAATTGGTACAATCAGCAGATTTTTCGTACTATAAAGGACTATAACTTCCCCACTACCACATAATAGGCCACATAACGAGAGAAATAAAAACACCAGGAGAAATAGACAAAAAGAAGTTACATATACATAACAGAAAAGTGTAGATGCAGGGAGAGATGTATAAGAGCAAAACTTACCCCAATACTCAAGTTGAAGACCCATCCCATTAAAAACCCAAGTGGGAGCCCAACTATGTAGTAGCAGAAAAGATTTATATATGCCACCCAAGATTGCCATCCCGAGCCCACAGCTACTCCTGTAGATTGTAAACCCATGAAACCCGAGTGATAAATATAATCAGTAAATTATACACCCTTCCTAGAACAAAATTGTTCAACCACTTTTCTAATAGAAGCGAAACACACTTACATTGATGGATCACATTTTTATTAGAATAACGGCTAAAAAAATAGTTTGTAAATGTGTTACAAATGAATAACATAAAAAATGAACCTGATAAAACAGGTTGAACGCTGTTGAGTAGAATTGTGACGGCCAAGAGATAAGCCATCTCATCAACTGCTTCGAGGACAGCACTACTGGAGGTGAATAAGTATGCGATTTTGTCGTGGAGTGCCATTATAAGTACACAAAAAAAGACACCAATCACGGTGGATTCTACCACAGAAACCTTTGTTGCAAATTTTGCTCCCTTCCAGTTTCCAGCTCCTAGCTCATTTGCCACCCTTACCCTGTGAGTTTCATCACAAGAATTACACCACATTTGCCATAAAGTACAAAAGAGCATTAAAAACTTTAATGCCTTTTTGGTGACAAAGAAGTTGTTTTCATGTTGGTTTTCAAGCTTTTTGGCTGCAGTAGGAAAAAAGCAGCACATGAAAAGAGTACTTTTGTTTTCATTATATTGCTGCATTTATTCAAGTAATTTGACTGAAATGGGAGGTTTGAGAACCTATCTAACAATCAAGCATGTCTTGCCTCTCTCTCTCTCTCTCTCTCTCTCTCTCCACTTGCCAAGGCTGCTCCCGCTAGCTACCCATTTTAATACGAAAGTTATAATACAAAGTGATAAGATTATCAACAAGCATTTGCTAGCTACCTCATAATTTTACATGAAAAGTAATGGTACCCTGTTAATATAATTTTAGGTTTATTTCTAAATGATTAGTTTTATTATAAAAGTGAGAAAGTTAGAAAGAGGGTTAAGAATGGTACCCTGTTCCAGCAAAGAAGGCTAGAGGAATCATGAGCTCCCATCCATTAATAGTCATGCTGCATGATAAAGTCCATTAATACAGTAATGGAAAAGGGATTAGCTAAACCAGTGATTATTAAATCCAAAATTTTAATTAATTAAACTTGTCTTAAAGCAAATTAAAAAAATACTTCTAAAATGTGAAACATAGAATCTCATACCAAACTGACAAGGCATCCACAGCAATAGTTGCATTTTTCAAGTTTCCAGTCATCAATATCAGAATTCTGTAATACCAATTCTCCAAGCTGCATAAATAAATTAGAACACCACCCACAGAAAATCAGCAAAAACCCAACAAAATAAAAAGACTGAAAATAGAAAATACACGTACCAGAGCATAACACCAGAAGCAGCAGAAAGTTTGATAAATTCCCAGAGCCCAGAAAAGGCTTGCATAGAGAAACCAGTCCAAGTCTGGGGGCACCAACCGGAAGCAGCATACACATAGAGCCCAAAAACCAAAAACCACCAGGAAATATCCAAAGCAATGGCAGCACCAACAACCCCATAATCCAATACATAGATGAAAAGCCAACTCACCAATGCATTAACCAATAAACCCGTTAAAGAAACCCAAGCAATAACAATGTTCTTAAGCTGGCACTGCAAGAACCTCTGCAATGGGAACTGAAACGCAAAGCTGAAGTGCAGAGGAAGGAGCCACAGAGCCACCACCCCCGACAGCTCTGCCACGTCATCGGTCTGCCCCAGCAGCTTCAGAATTGGAGTTGCAAATATGTAAACAGGCGTCAGGAGAAAGCAGCAGAGGAACAGCACAATCCATGACCTTTGCAAGTATATCCCAAGCATATGGTACCTTTTGGCTCCAAAGGCCTGCCCACACAGGGTTTCTAATGCGCTTGCCATTCCTAACTAATGGGCACATGAGCAAATTGTAGAACAGTTAGAGATCACAAACTCAAATTCCAGGTAATGTTCTCTTGCCAGATAAAAGGCATTTCAAATAATTTTTTTAATTTAAATTGACAGTTTAACAGGGTAACATTTGTACAAAAAGTATTTGATATATTAATTACGTACCAATAGCCCAAAATTGAAGCCGACGATGACAGTGTTGGCAATGGAAATGGAAGCCAATTGGACCTCACCGAGGTGGCCAGCGAAGGCTTGCGTAATGACATTCATGGTGTAAGAAGCGAGCCTGCTGAAGATGGCAGGACCCACGATTTGCCATAGCTTCTTGGTCTCTCATCTTTGTTCTCATGATCACCATTTTGGGGCAATGGTTCAGGCAAAAGGGATAGGGTAAGGTCATCGTTTTCGTCCCTGTAGTTGCTGCTTGCCATTAGAGAAAAAGAAAGAAAGAGTGTCTATAATTATTGGCCTGCTGCTGCCTCTACTGGTCTATGAGAGAGATTGAAAGCTTGGGTTTTGGTGACATTTGAAGACCAAAAGAGTGTAGTGAAGAGAGAAAATTGTTACATACGGGTACATACAATAGAGTGAACGAATAGAGGGGTTGAGATCACAGGCTTGTGGGGCTAGAGACTAGAGGGTTGGCCAATTCTTTCTCAAAGAAGTTGCCACCAAATTGAATTCTTGTTTGATGAAAAATTGGTGAGCTGTAAAAAAAATTAAAGATCCCGCAGCCTTCTACGTGTGTGACGGCCAGGAGAGGTCTAAAGAAATTGATATATATATATATATATATATATCATTTTCAGTCTTGTATAATATAATTGTGGGCTTTCATTGAGGGCTTATTGAAGATGATCTGAGCCACACACTGTTAAGCAATATTTAAATCTTACTTGTAGAATTGTCCTGCAAAAAACCTAGTCTATTAGAAAACTATTTAACTATATTTGATTATCACCAAACTTATTTTAAGATTTACTCTTTCTTCGTTTATTTATTTGATCACAATTAAATGTTTTATTGTTTTTTGACTTGTTTAAAAATTTCCAAGGATCGACGATTCTTAATTGTAGACTTGAAAACTTGCCAATTCATATCATTGAATTAGAATACGAAATAGGCTTACAATGTGTCCCTTAAATAATCCTATGTAACCAACTATACTTTGCATCAGGTCTTATTTTATTTGCAAGGTCAGAGATTAATTAGAGTTGTAGTTAGTAATGCCACCAAAAGATACATAAAAGTCAGACTAAACAATTAGTAAATTATGTTGTCGTACAAACAAGATGTTGGAATGCCAAAAGAAGACTGCGATCTGGATTTTAGCTTTCGAAAGGAGGATACTAAAAGATAATTCTAATGACTTGACTTATATGTTTGTCCTTATCAGAATATTTAAGTAATTTCTATCCAATGACCTCGCTATTAGTTGATTTGGCATCTATGCTTACTCTAATTGGAGCATTTGAATTAATCAATTTCATTGCAGGAGACTATATTGTATTTTAAAGTAAACGGTGATACAAATATTAATTAAATATACATACATTATTAATTGAATATACATGCAAATTTGAGAATGGTCATTTAAAGAAAAATACTTAACTCATTGTTATTTCGTTGTGACGATCACAATCCACTCATGCTATAATACATATGTTTATTTATTAATACTATATACTATGCTCTTGAAATATTAGCAACAAAATTATAATATGTGGATTCGTAACAACATGTGGTGGTGCGTGTGACCATCACAATAGAAAATTTCTCCCAAGGAGTCATTCCTCATGTCGATCAACATTTCACACGTCTGTGCAAAATTTCGTTTTGCAGGTAAAGGGCTTAAGAATGTTGATCTAATTCTAATATAAGGACAAGGAGTCGGATGATTGCCATAAATGATCCAACTGCTAAAGTTGATTAATATGAGGACAAGTAAATGATTTCAGTCTCGTATATAGTTTGATTTTGTGATCATTTGAGAAGTTGGAGTTCAAAAATTTATAGGTTACTTTTTCCTCGTCGAAGGAATATGGCGCTGACAAGAATGTAATCTTTTATCATTCCATGTTACTGGAACTGGAATTGAAGCTCATGGCATCATTGGCATGGGCGACTTTGACTGGTAGTTGGATGTTTCTGTGTTGTAAATGACCATCTCCATTGTCATCGTTTTTGTCCCATACCGCCGATCACCTACCTTGTCGATGTGGTGTCAATAATTGTTCTTTTACCTTGGCAAATTACAAACGTATATGCTTACGTACTGCCACTAAAGGACATATATCGAAAAAGACTCCTAAGTCATGGAAATTCGCACATTGTTGGTCGTCCATAATTGCATTGAACATCTAAAAAATATATAAAAGGAGTTCATATTTTCAATATGAGAAGGAAAAAAAAAAACTATATTGGAGATTGAAGATCATATTATTATTTTTCTAAAACTAATTCCTATTTCTATTGTGTGTTTTTCTTTTTAATTTTTTGTTCAAAAGTGAAAATCCCTCTCAATAAAGTAATCAATGAACCTTCAAGGTTCAGAAGTTCAGGATGTTTAATCGAGTTGCGTTGATGAAACTACAAACGATATAAAAAATAATAGGCTTTTTCTGCCCTAGGGTAGTTGTCGATTTTCAAGATTGTAAGTTCATTCCCTAGATATTATGTTAATGATCAAATTGATGAAAATTGGGTGAGAATGATTTTCATAAACTAATATTCCATAGCTTAGTCAATCAAGGAGGGCTGCACAAAAATGGAAAGTTGATTTGGCTCCACTCCTTTTAACTCCATATATGTCTCTGACTGTTAGTTGGGGTTTTGTTCAAGCCCTCATGTATGTCATATTCTCAGCCCTTTTCTTTGGTATTTATTTCTCAGCCCTCTTATTTGTTCAAGCCCTCATATATGTTGACTCCATATATGTCTTCTTGTTTTATTTTCTGATGGGAATCAGTTCGCCACGAGTACAAAATAATGACTTGGAAGTGAATGATATGTCTTTTTTCAGGTTGAAGACGGGCAAGGGAAATTGAATGAAAGAACGTCATGTCTTCTTCAAATATACAAAGAATAGTGATGACGACGTACTTGATACTTGGTAGGGTAGCCCATCAACCATGCAATTTATATCATATTAATTAACCAGCTTATATCCAGAGTTTGGGTGGCATGTACACAATATAAAGGAGGTGACTCAGGTGTTTGGTGTGCTTCCAAGTAATTCTGCATTCAAGTCCCAATAATATCCATGTGCACGAATTTCTACCCTCCCCTTTCTAACTTTGACCAAAAGAAAGCTTCATGTTCATTAGCCAAACAAGACTGATAGAATTGGTTCTCTTTCTTTTTTTTTTTTTTTTGGGTTAGAAAGGTTTGGAATGCCAGTAAACAGCTCCCTTCTTAAAGGAAAGAAACGCCAACAAAATTATAAATATTTGAATCCATGTACAAGGTAAAACTCATTTGTTTTATTATAAAATTATGATAATAAGTAAATTCAGTAAAAGAAAGAAAATAACCACCACCATCAGGCAGAAATTGGGATAGCCAAAGGAGGAAATGCATACAAGCAAGGCAACAGGCCCAACACAAGAAGGCCCAAATCAGCATCAAAGGCCAGGAGAAACAAACTAATAGCAAAAAGAAACCTGGGCCATATTCCATCAACAACTCCCAATCAGACTAACATGGAAGCAACATAGGCATACTAGCAAAAAGCAGAGGTAGCCAATAGCAGCAAGTGGCAGAAGCCTTCAAACCACTGGAAGGCAATGGAAACCAGCCAAAGAAAGCAGAAGAGACCTCCAGCCAAACTGGAGCCAACAATTACCAATCTATGTTCATTTGGTCTCTCTGTTCAACACTCTAACAAAATTTGTGGTATCGCTATATCCATATCATGTCATAACTCTTGTTCTGTACCAGCTAACTAGAGATAATCAGGCAACCATCATATTCTGATACCTCTGTGGCACTATTGTCACTTCTCATTACCTGATAATAAGAAATTGCATATCAGTCTCCAAGTCTAAATTGATTGAAACTATCATTTTATAATTCAAATTAGACATGAGATAGTTGGACAAAGAAATCACTAACACTTTGAATGGAAAAGCGACAAACAATTACTGTTGAGCTGAGATCACTGGTTTGGAAGTTGCCTCCTTTGCTATTTGAATTTGAGCTCTCTGTGCCTGTTCACAAAAAGTTCAATTACACAGAAAGTCCCAAAAGGACCGTCTTTCACAGGATCACCATTTGAACTATATATTACCTCTTTTTCCCAATCCAATCTCATGGTGATAATGACTAATATCAAGGTCTGAACCACAGTTCCACTGATCATTCCAGTCCACAATCCCTACTTATTCGTTTAAACCACATGCAAGATCAAGAAATCAGATTAGATTCTCAATTTTGCATAACATTTGGAGCAATAAGTGAGAAATTTCTCACTTAAACTTAACTATGCAGTTAAAACATGCCATAATTGCAGTTTATTCAACAATAATGAGCCACCATGTCCATTTCTAACTTTCTACAGTTTAATTAAAACCATGATAATTGAAAATCTGAAGCACGCGTGACTCTTCAGATACTCAAATCAACACATATGTCCAAATGCGGTGGTATGTACAGGATAGGTATATACCTTAAAACCAAACAACAGCAACCACCCCAAAACAACACCAGCAGGAACTCCTACAAGGTAGTAGCTACCAATATTTATAGTAGCTACTATTGCTTGCCAACCAGATCCGACTGCTACACCTGTAAAGCAACATATGACCACAAAAGCTTCGGTCAGAGACTAGACATGAATTTCAAACCACAGAAATCTATATATACTGCTTCTTTCTAGTTTCTCACCTGAGAGCGCTGGTTGAATGCAATTAAGGAGAATGGTAAATGCCAACAAGACTGATAATTCATTGACCATTGTGATAACAGGACTACTTGAGGTAAAGATCATTGCAAGCTTCTCATTAAAGGCTATAATTATTAACCAAAATAGAACTCCCACAGCTAGGGAGGTTAAGACTGCAACAGTGGTTGCAAATTTCGCAGCTTTTGTATTGCCTGCACCAAGTTCATTTGCTACGCGCACTCTGGAACAATAAGGGAAAAGTAATTTAGATTTCTTGCATGGGTGCAATAAAATGTAAAAGAAACATGTATATATGCAGGTTTATATGCTAATATAACTGTTCTGATAATCATAAAGGTTCTTTTAGTAGATCATAATGACATTATCAATCAGGAAAGTACCAGTGTAGTGTCAAAGTTGCTAAGAAAAACTTCATGTATAACATTATTTGCTTGATACTCTTGTTCCAAAAGTGTAAAGTGAAAGGCCGTAAATCCTATCTGGAACATTCAAAATATTATGAGGCCAAATGTAGACCACAGAAAAGTACAGACAAATCCATCTCATCCACTTCCATAGCTTTGAACTAATTCCTAAGTCCAAAGAGACTTACAACCAATAACATACCCAGTTGCCGCCAAAAATCCCAGCGGAATCATGGATTCCCAAGCATAGATAGTCATGCTGCAAAAAGAGAATAATGGAATTTACAGAAAAGTAATACACAATTAGTATTGTATATTGATTTAAAGTTTAAACAATTTAAATTAAAAAAAAATTGAAGCACGTTATAGAAAATTAGAAACACTAACCAGATGGAAAGGGCATCAACTGCAATCTCAGTATTGTTGAAATATCCAGAAACTATCACCAAAACTCTATAATAGAAATTCTCCAACCTGAAACATAGCATGCATATATTTAAATTCGACCAGTTATTAAATATATGAATATACCTGCATAGAGAGAGAGAGAGAGAGAGAGAGAGCACATACAAGAGCATGACCCCAGAAGCCAGAGACAGCTTAAAGAAATCCCAGAGCCCAAAAAACGCTTGAGTTGAAAAACCAGTCCAAGTTTCAGAGCATCCACCAGAAACAGTGTATGCAAAAAATGCCACAACCGATGCCCACCAAGCAAAACCAATGGTAAGAGTAGTCCCCACGATCCCAATCCCCAGCTTGTATACAAAAAACCAACTCACAAACACATGGAGTGCCAGAACCCCTCCACACACCCAAGCTATTACCCCCATCTTCAGCTGGCTCTGCAAGAATCTCTGCAAGGTCAGCTGAAATGGGAAGCTCAAGTGAAACGGAATCGACCACAACGCCACCAAACCAGTCCGCTCGGCCACCGCCTCCGACTGTCCCATGAGCTTCAACAATGGCGTAGCGAACACAAACAAGGGCAATAGCAACAAAGAGCAGAGAAACAAAACTACCCAAGAACGCTGCATGTATATGCCCAACATATGGTACTGCTTAGCCCCATAGGGCCATAGGCCTGGCCGCACAGTGTCTCAAGCGCACTTGCCATGCCTAGCTAGACAAAACCCAACAAACCCAACAAAGCAAAACATATTTAAACAAACAAAAATGCGAAATTGGGTTCTGATATTTCACATTCGTAGCATTAAGTGGCGTTACCATGAACCCGAAGGTGATGGCGATGATGACGGTGTTGACGATGGAGATGGCGGCGAGGTCGAGGCCACTGAGGTGGCCGGCGAAGGACTGGGTGATGACGGTGACGGAGAACAGGGCAATGCGGCTGAAGATGGACGGGGCTGCTACTTGCCATAGTCTCTTTGACTCCAGCCATGTCCGTTTGATCAGATTGCCGTCTTCTTCTGCGTCTTCTTGTTGGTGTTGGTGGGGAGGGAGTAACAGAGTGAGAGGGTGCTCCTCTCCCTCTCTCTCTGCTCTCATTGTCGGGACCCTCCTTTTTCGGAGGGTGCTCCTCTCCCTTAATGTAGCCACCCATTAAATTATGCCACGTGTTAGATTAATTAAACCATGGTTAACTTGCCTTTGGTGTAAGAGCATCCATAATAGGGAGTGTATTTTCGGGGGTGTAAAATCACTTTTACATTCCCTTTACACTTCTGGAGGGTGTAAATATATTTTTTGCTCTAATGGGAAACGATGTAAAGCCACTTTTACATCCATTTTTCTTCATTTTTCCTCTATTTTTCTCTAGTAGGTCCCGCCTGCAAATGTGCATTTTATTTTACATCTCCATGGTGGTGATGTATGTTTACAACCTTTTACATCTCCCAATTAGAGATGATTCCGGTGACAAGAGGTGTATATTTAACATACACCCTCCCATTGTGGATGCTCTAACTAACTCTCCTAATCCACTTGTGCAAATATATGAAAATTAATGATCAATTAGCTTAACCTACATAATTAACTCTTTGTTTTGTATTTGTGGAACTATTGTTATGTTCATGGATGTCAAGTGTTGAAAGGATGATAATTATATATCTTAGATCAAAGTGATGAGCAAAAATACTCCCATCCTAATATATGATAATTAAGGAGGGAATAGTGAGGTTACACTAGAGTTAGGGAGTGTTGCTTTCATGAATTTAAAATAGGGATATGATTTTCCCATTCTATTTTTCTCCACTTATACTCCATTTTGCTTTTTAATCATTTTTAATCAATTTTGTTCTTTTTCTTTCCTATTATACCATTACTCTACATTAATTTCTTTTTACTTCACTTTTATATTAAAAATTTTTTCTTTATACTTAATTTTCCAACTTGCACTCTATTTTTAGTTGTTGTTTTTTCCCTTTAATCAAGTAAGAAATTAAGTTTTTTTCCCCCCTTTAAAAGAGGAGTGGAGAAATTAGCTCCCTTAAAATATCATTGTCCTTAATTATTTAACAAAAGAGCAACCCACCTGCCATGCATGTGGACAAGGAAGACCTAACATAGTTGTTCGATAAGAGCACCTCCAACGCAGGGCCTTTTGCCAGGGCAGGAGGCCCCTTTTGAAGGGTTTGGACCTCCAGCGCGCAACCAGCAGCCCGGGCAAGCCCAAAGGCTGATCCTGCCTGGGCTTTATCCCGAAGGCGCTAACGTCAGCGAGCAAAAAAAAAAGGGGCTTTTATAAAAAAAAACCCAAAATGGGGCTTGAAATTATAAAAAAACCCAAGCACTATTTAAACTTAGAAACACACCCAAAACCCATCATTACACACACTCAAAACCCATTTATAAATACACCAAAAAAGTTGACTTTGGGGTTGATTTTGGGTGTGTTTATAAATTTAAATAGTGCTTGAGTTTTTTTTATAATTTCAAGCCCCATTTTGAGTTTTTTTTTAAAAAAATTTGTAAAAAAAAAAATCAAAAAAATTGAAAAAAATCGAAAAAAATTCAAGTTTATAAAAAAAATACCAAAAAATTATGGATGTTTTCCCTATAAATACATAACAAGTTTATATTTTGTTGCATATTCTTTTTTTTTCTTCTTGCCATTGCCCTAGCCTTTTGGGGTGGACATGCTCTAAAAGACCTAACATAAGATAAGACCCAAAACTCCATCACATCTTCAACACTATCATCACAAAAATATACTGGATTGATTGCGAATTTACTCAGTGGCGGAGCCATCTAAAGACCAGGATAAATGGTCAAAATATGCATTTAATTAAATGGTCAAAATAAAAATTCAATTCAACACATAAGTTTAATGAAAATTATTAAAACTTATCAAATGTTAGACAATAAAATGCATAAAGTCCAAAACGTATGTGCAAATAAATTAGTATAAGATGTTTCATACGCAATTACATTATTGTGATCTATATGTACAGTTTTGTACAAGAAACCGTCCACAAATGGGAAAGCAGGTAATAACTATAATTCTACAGGGGTGATTGCTGCCAAAAAGAATCCCAGCCGTTGAATTAACGTTTTATAATCCAACGAATGCAATGAGTTCGATCTGCACACCTATAAGAAGGTGCTCAAGATATTTGGCAATTCGTGTCTAAGCTGAAGTTTATCTTGACCATTTAAGAATATAGGGAGCCACTTAGCAGACTGTTTGGGAATGCGTTTGAGATTGTCTTTGTGGTCAACGTAATACAGCCCGAACTTTTGCGTATAGCCCATCCCCCATTCAAAATTATCAAATGGGGTCCAATAAAAATACCCCTTTACATTCACACCCTTCTCCATTGCCTTGTTGATCCAGAATAAATGCCTAAGAACACTTTGAATTCTATGAGGATCCCTTAGTGCTCCATCAATCCCATTCTCCTCTTCCTCCACCTCACTGATTCCGTTTTCGGAAATGTAAATCTTAGGATTCTGGTAGTTTTGCTTCATGAACACCAAAAGTTTCTCCAAACCTTGTGGATAACTATAGATCATGAAGCTTCCTTTAGCCGGAGGACCAATTTGATCTCCATCTATATTTTCAACCAATGACAAAGCCAAAGCGTCATTGCGGTAGCACATTGCCTTGTTTGGACTTATTGGGTCGTGTTTAGCATACCTTGCGGTATAATAATTGATCCCAATAAAATCAATACAAATTTATAAATAAACTCAATCTTAGACATGTATTCATAAAAAAATTCAAGCACTATTTAAACATAGAAATACACCCAAAATCAACTTTTTGGGTGTGTTTATAAATGGGTTTTGAGTGTGTGTAATGATGGGTTTTGGGTGTGTTTATATGTTTAAATAGTGCTTTGGTTTTTTTATAATTTCAGCCCCTATTTTGAGTGTTTTAGTGAAACTCCCTAAAATCAAAGGATCCCTGATCAATTTCTTCTCTTCCTTGGTGAATTTGGGTAGCCTTTCCTTGACCAAAACTCTCATACTCCTAGGATATTGGGCCGACACCAATGGTTCCATGTACCATCCAAGTTGAAAGTCCAAAACTCTTTTTGCTGCTGCTCTGTCTAGGAGTGATTCTGAATGAGGCTCAGCATATTGCCCTACAAGACTAATTCCAATTTGTCCACCTTGCTTTTCTTGAAACTTTTCTCTGTAGAGCCTAACCGCTGTGGCATGGGCAAGAAGAAGGTTATGGGTCACAATGTAAGGCTCAGTAGAAGAATTCCCACTTGTACATGGAAATAAGGATGGTACAGAACACCTCCCGGGTGGAGAAACCCCGCTATCATACCCCATTACGGCGATAATATACGGTTCATTGATTGTAATCCAATTCTTGATCCTATCTCCAAATGTTTCAAAAAAAACTTCACAATAGTCCTTGAAATCGTTCATGGAGAAATAGACAATTTCATTAGATAAATTGCAATAATACAGTGAATAATCCAAAAATGTAAAATTAAAGCGAGAAAAGCCACACAAACAATTACAAAAACCTATGCCAAACCCAAAATATTTGAAGATGTTGATATTTGAGAAGGTAGTTCTATTCACCTAGTTACTTACCACGGCCCAGCTCTAGAGCACATGCTGGTCAACCATGGTCGATTAAATCGTTAATCATAATCAAGCAATAAATTAAAACAATAGTTTTTTAATTACAACTGACATGGCCATCAGTAGAAACGATTAAAACATTATTAATCATCCTTCGATCGATGCTTTGTGAATGCTTTGCGTTGTGCAAATGCAGAAGAGCAACCAGCGGAATGATTTTAGTGGTTAAACTAATCTCTTTATTTAACTAAATTATATGTTCCATTAGCTGCCAAATCTGCCATTGATAATTTGATTGGTAATTAGGGGTGTACAAGATTCAATCTAATTCGTTCAAACCGATCAATCTAATTTAATCTAATTTAATTTTAACCGGTTTCAAAGATTTGACGGATTAGATTGGATCTACAATTTTCAAAACTGGCATGATTGGATCGGATGACGGATTTGCTTATGAAAATCCAATCCAATCAAGTTAATTTTATGCTTATTTTGCTCTTGTAGGTATTTGTCGTTGGAAATGTTATGAATATTTTAAGTCATTTAATGGAGTTATGTTTAATATATTACTAGCCTCTCAAGCGCTTCCGCTCCTATGAAAGGTTTTTATTAAAAAATTTAAAATTTATTTTAGAATTAAAAAAACATAATTGGTAGTTGTGTTCCATAAAAATTGGATCCATTATCTGATTTTTCTTTTAATTTTATTTTTTTTAAATATGAAAACATGTGAATTTACCATATTGTCCTCTTTTAATTAATATATATTCAAAACAATTTTCTCTAATATTTTATTTATATTTTGCATTCTATTAATATGTTTGATTATATTAAAAAGAATAAATGTTTAATATTTCATTATTGTCTTTTTCTATTATCAAAACTAATCATCCAATCTAATCCAATTTGATATCAATTGGATCCGATGAAATTGGACTTAAATATGTAATATAATTGGATCAGATTGAAAAAATATAATCCAGTCCATATTGAATCAAATACGAATTGACTAAATTACATTGATTTCGAACTGACGTTCACCCTTATTGGTAATTACATCACATGTTAATGTGAATGTAGTTATTAAAATATGTATGTTACGGAAATTTAGTGCATGTTGGCAGAATAAATAAATAAGCTATAGGATGTCATATCATCATGGCCTGTTTTTTATTTTCTTTGGTCAGATCATTTTTTGGCTTATCCCATCCAGGGGAATCATCAGGTGCATATATATCCTTCACATTTCTTTTCCCCACCTTCGTTATCGAAGTTTTGTTTGTCCTTTCAGTTCAGAGCAATTTATTATTTTTTCTTTCAGAATTATATGTCTTTCTTTATTCGGTGATGATTGGTTGTTTTTTTTTGGTCAACGATGATGGTTGGTTATTATATACTAATTATATTAAGGATATATACATGGTAGTGGTGCGCAAGAAAAAGTATTATGTTTAGAGATTTTCTATTTAAACCTCACACTTCTCTTAGTTCACCCCATGTTCTAAGTTCACCCCAACTTTTAATTTAAATTTTCACAATTTCTAAGAAAACCCCATTATCTTCCCAAACTAACCTTAAATACACCCCAAACTGGAAAAAAAAAAGAACTAAAATGGATTTTCTATTTAAACCCCACAATTTTCTTTGTTCCCAACAAAAAAAAACACAAACAAATGAAACCCCAAATTAGAAATATAATACTTTCTAGAGAAAGAGAATAGCTTTACCTCTCTCCAAGAATTGTAACTGGAATTCTAACACTTGGGTATTGTTGAGAGAGAGAGAGAGAGAGAGAGAGAGAGAGTTTGTAAACATAAAGTTGGAAGGAGGTTTCTAAAACTTAATATGAAGAGTGGTGGAGTGTGTGGATGTATAGATGTACTAGGGTTAATTATTAAGTTGGATGACTTTTTTTGTCTTTTTACACAATAATAAAACTTACAGCTTAATGATTTAAGTATTGGGGTGAACAAAGAGAAGTGCGGGGTTTAAATAGAAAATCTCTTATGTTTATCTTCCATTTTCTCTGTGTAGTAGAGCCAAAAATTGTTCAAATCGTTCAAACTGGCTAAATTAAATTAATTTGAACGGTTTGGTTCGAAATTAATTTTGTACTTGGTTGGTATTTTAGTATTATTATTTAGGATTCACTATATAAGGGGCAAACCCCCGATGTCACTTTTGTTTGGGAACTGATGTATGGTTTTATTGTGGTTGATATTTGCGTTCAATGTCTAAGGGTTTGATTTGGTTTGGTTTATCCCTTCGCTAGCTAATGTTTTTGTCTCATTACATTTTTTTTCTTGTAAGATTTTAAAGAGGCAATTTTTGCGCATCCGACATCATTATTCTTACACATATACATTATTGAAGAGCATCTTCAACATAATTGCTATACTTTGCTTCTTAGTCATTTTGGTTAGAATGAGGGCAAAACCCAACTCCAGCAGACTTGCTATCTGGCTTTTTATTTTGGAGAACTCCCTACTTGAATTTGGTAACCCTCTACATTTAGAGAGGAGGAAAGAGAAAGTGAAGGTTCTCCATTTCTTTCTCTTCTCTCTCCCAAGGCTTACAACCCTCTCACCTCTTACTTTTTGTTTTTTTTTAATGAACTTTTAATTTAGAAAGGAGGAGAGAGAAATAATAACACTTTTTAAGTAATTTGCTATAATGACTTTCTAGCTATTTTAGCTACAATTTAGAGACTCTCCTGAAGATGCTATACTGTATTTTTTCATGACAATATTTTGGCTATGCTTATTTTACCATTAGGCGGAGTCTAAGGGAAAGGATTGTAAATGCATGCATATGTCATGTAGATGGGCACCATACCTTCCACCTTTGGTTTTTCTTTGTTTTTGTTTCTCTTTTGTTTTCAATACTAAATGCATGTAATCTGTGATAACTTGCAAACGCATGTAACTCGTGACTTTTAATTTTCTTTCCTTATTATAAGTTTATATATGAAAAGGGTTTTGCCAACATGACATATATAAAATTAAAAGTAAAATGTAATTATATACTCTATTTTCTTCTCTCTCTACTTTTCAATCCCAACTTTAGCAAGAGTTGCTTTTTTCAATCAGCAAACAAAGAAAAAAAAAACAGAGTAGGTAGGTTTTTATTATTATTATTTTTTCTAGTCTCATAGTGACACTCTGTCCCCAATTAATGCCATGTGGATGTTGAGGGATAATATGAGTTCTTCCGAAGCCATCATTCATGAACGGCAACCTCAGAAGAAGAAAAATTATTCAACAAGTGGATTACTGGAAATATATGTTAAGCTACGTACCATAAGTAGGTCCAAGCAGTCGCTGTTGAATATCATAATATATGATTATTCCCATACATATAAAAATGTCCAAAACCTCCTACTTGCTGTAATTTTATAAATTCAATAGTGGGTTTATTTAAGTATATGTCTCTTTCAATTTTTTTTAAAAAGAGACCAATGATGTGATGTTGCGATCACAAATGCGTGTACACTTAAGAATTTGAGATCTCAACATTAATTCAGAAGAAGAATGTTAGGTTTTAGAGCCACGTTTGAGCATTGTCTTGAACTAATTTAGAAATTCATGAATTGCACAAATTACTATACTTTTTATATATATTAAAGTTCGATTCTCACCATCTTCTTTGTCGAATACAGAGCTATTGGGGATACTTTTTTTATTAAAGTTTAAAAAAAAAAGTGAAAAAACACTTAGCTATTGGGGACATAACCAAGTGATTAACAGGTACTTAAGGCTAAGATTTACGTTAATGTGAGCCTAGTGCCACATGTCCTCTATGCCTTCCCTTCAAAGTTCAGCAATTGACTTCACCTTTATAGTCTTTTAAGGTATTTGCTATATATTTAAGCGGTTCTATGTCTTTGTTTTGTTGGGCTTGACTTTATTTGTTGACCGAAGATATACCAAAGGAGCAAGCAAACTTGTTTGGTTGAATTTATATGGACGTACTTCCAAACAGATGCTAAGAAAACTTTTATGAGATTAATTTGTTGCAAACTTCATTTTGATCACAATCAAAGACTTATAAGGGCACAGTTCTTTTTCATGAAGTTGAGAAATATATAGTTGAAAAAATGTGAACAATATAGATTATAGAAGAAGGATTTGGAAAATGTAAATTAAAATTTTCATAACATTGATATACTATTTTTACAACGAGTCAATACACTCATAAATATACATCATCATCGCCGTTTATGTGAGTCGAATCTAAAATCTTGCCCAACTAAATTGAAACAAATACTACTAACCAAAGGCCTAGTTAGTAGTACAAATTTATACTTGACTAACCTCCTTAAATCACATGGGGTTAAGTAAGATATGCGAAGGAATGATGCGATAGCGTCAAAACATGACAATCTGCTGTGGGAAAGGTTGCTAGTTGCTTAATTTATATTATATATTTCATAGAACAGCAATAGAGCACTAGAATACAAAAATAAAAGAAATTTCCGCCGATGATGGCTTGCAAAAGTGGATAATTTTTTGCTCATTTTCGTCATGTGATTATATATTATAAAGGTGGTTGCCCAATAATGTATGCTTGGTGGTGGTGAGCATCCAGTGTGGACTCATCCCCCCAGTAAAAAAACCAAAAGAAAAGAGACTCCAAGACTTGTACGTTTGCAGCCTTTGCATTCAAAAGTCGCTAATCAATATTTTTTTTAGTAATTAATAACTCAAAGAATTTACTTTAGAGCTCTCTAGTTCAATTATTATGTCACTGCCAAAGTTGAAAATATTTTAATAAAGACTTGGAAACTTGCAAGAGCTTCTTAGTTCCTTCATTTACTAGTACAAATATAGGCTGCCTGTCCATTCATTCTATCCATCTGCTGTGTAGCATTTGCTCCGAGAGAGAGAGAGTCATAGGGCACATTTGTTCGAATCCCCCATAACAAGGATGAGTTACCCCTACTACTCTCCTCCACCACCTTCACCACCTCTGCCATGTTCTCCTCCACCACCACCGCCACCTGCCCCATGTAACCCTGTAAGCTCACCACCGCCACCTCATCACCACCACCACCACCATCACCATCATCCACCAAAACACTACAATAGCCATCCACCGCCACCACCGTCACCATCACCATCACCACCGCTACCTCCTCCACCTCACCACCACCATGATTATCCGAAGCCACCAACTCCGTCACCACCACACCACCACCATGACTATCCAAAGCCACCACTTCCCTCACCTTCTCCACCACCTCCACCCCCACACCACCATGACTATCCAAAGCCACCAACTGCGTCACCACCACCACCGCACCATCATGACTATCCTAAACCTCCACCTCCTTCTCCTACACCCCCACATCACCATGACTATCCTAAACCACCACCTCCTTGTCCTCCACCACCACATCACCATGACTATCCTAAACCTCCAACTTATTCACCACCCTCAGTTCCAGCACAACCACCAACCAAACATGAGGCTCCACCACCTCACTCACATGTCTATCCACCAAAACCTTCCTATCGCTCTGCTCCACCACCAAAACCATACCACCACACAGCTCCACCACCTGAACATGTACATCCACCAAAGCCCAGCCCAACTATTCCACCACCACAATCACCTCCGAAAGCTTGTCCACCAAAGAGCAACCAACCTCCAGTCCACCCTCCAAAATCATCACCACCAAGCCACCCTCCAAAGCCATACCCTCCAAAATCATCACCACCAAGCCACCCTCCAAAGCCATACCCTCCCAAATCCTCACCACCAAGAAGTCAACCTCCAGTCCACCCTCCAAAGCCCTACCCTCCCAAATCATCACCGCCACAAAGCAGCCACCCTCCAGTACAACCACCAAAGCCATACCCTCCAAAATCATCACCACCAAAGCCTTACCCTCCCAAATCATCGCCCCCCAAAGCATCACCTCCAAAAAACACCTACCCTCCAAAGGCAGCGCCACCAAAATCCGCATACCCACCAAAGGGTGCGACCCCACCTGCATTCCCTCCTGGTTACTACACTCCTCCTACCCCTTTCAACGCGGTCCCACCTTCATCTGAAATCGTGGCACCGCCATCAGGGAAAAACCACACCACTGTCATCGCGGTGTGCGTCTCCCTGGGTGGTGCCTTCTTCCTTGCCTTCCTCTTAGTCGGCCTCTTCTGCTTCGCCAAGAAGAAGAAGAAGAGAGTGATGGTTCCTGCAGCAGTTCCTTGTATCGAGGAAGAAGAACATCAACCAGAAGCAGTGCCAGCAGTAGGAGGAGGCGCATATGGTGCTGCGCCACCTCCAGTACCGGTTCCTGTAGAGCAACACGGATATGGTGGTGGTGGCGGCGCAGCTGAGATCGGGCCTTCTGGGCCTCCAGCTTATGCTCCTCCTGGTCATCATCCAAGTTATTGATAATGCCACATCATTCTCAGTTGCAATATTCGTACACGTTCAGTGTGATTTCATTGCATTATTCTTTAGGGTTTGTAATAACGTTTGGTCGATTTGTTGATTTTTTTTTATATTGTATTTATTCATGTTGTGTGGATCGTCAAAGGAGAGGAATGTGGTGGCCGTTGGCCAGCTAATAAGAAGGGGTGTCCTATGATTCTATGAAGGCAAAGGCCAAATTTGTTCATGTAAAGTGCTATATATATATATATATATATATATTGTGGATTATAATAAGTTCATTATCAACAATCATTACAGTGAGTCAGTGACAGACAAGAAGTGCATGTGTTATTAATTGAAATTATATGCCACACTTGCTTGCTCTCAATTAACTTTAATTTGCACTATTATATGATTTATACATTTGATGTGTATCATAACACCTACATTGAACATACGTCGCATTTAGGGCCTGTTTGTTAATGCCAAAAATACTTTTAGGTAATTGAAAGCATTTTTATATTATTTAGCTGGATTAGACAAAAAGTGTTTGTTGAATTTGTACAAGTGTTTGTACTATTTTGTAAAGAAACAACTTATAGATGCTCATAAGATGCTTCTTGAAGAAACACTTCTAAGTAACCGTACGTAATCAGTAGTTAAATTTCAAATAAATTTATCATTTTCTATTTATACAAGCATTACTAACAAAAGTCTTACATATATAAACACTTCTACACTAATTTATAAGTAGCAAAAAATGAGATTGTGAATAACCTCATAGAATAAGACCATAAGCATTAAGATAAAGACAAGAGCAGTTTTCCTTCCAAATTAAATTAGGGAGACTTTGGAAAAACCCAAAGGAGAGAGAAATTTTGTAAAATAAGTCAAAATGGACAAAATTGCCCTTATTTCTTTTTGGATTTCCTAAGAAATCATTTACACTTGCATGTCTTTGATTTGAAAGTTAAGAGGTTTTTTTGTCTTTTTTGAAAAAGTTTTGGCTTTTTCCAAAAGTGAAATTTTTTTTATGGCTAAAACCTAAATTTACTATTAAAATTATTCCTTCGCTGTAATCGATTAGGGTTAAGACAAAATAAGTAGTTAAAAAGAGCACGTAAATCTGAGGCAAAAACTTGTTTTAGGGGATATCACTTGATATTGACAGTCGTAATTGGCGTGGAATTTATTATATTTTACTGGAGATTTGCAAAAGAGTATTATAAGTTAATGAAGTTTTCATTGAAAATTCTCTTCCAATCATATAGCTTAGGCGGCTTAATGTATACAGTTAAAAAATAAAAGATAAAACTAAGAAAAGGATAATATGCCTGCACAGCTAGATGTCGAGATGTGCAGACAGAATTTGGTAAGATCGTGTCAAAAAAAGTCTAGTTCTTTTTCTAAGTATGGCTTTTTTTTCAACTCTCTCTCATGAGCACATTTGACGTACATACATGCACTTGACTTTTCTTTTAAGAAAGAAAAAAAAAAGGAAAAAGGAAATTGCACATGGATTTTTTTTTACTTTTTTTATCATTAATGTTTTAGTATCCCGATCTAACTAAAATTGTTAACAGCATCTTCAACTAATATGTCAATTTGTAACTTCGAACATATAATTTGTGCGTTTTTTTTTTCTTCATTATTTTTCCGTATTTATTGAGATTTCAGATGTTTTAGTATCCCGATCAAAACACACAGATTCAGATGCAAAATGATGATTACTCTTGACCAATAAAACTCGGTCCAGAGGCTGATAATATAGAAATAGGACACTTGTCATCATGAAATATTGACAAGTGTCATTCTGTGATTGTTTACGTGCTTGTATAATTCTGTTAGAGAGTTAGTTGTAATAATTAGTTTAGTGAGCCGGTAAGAGTACATTAACAGTATAAGGAGCTAACTAATCTTCTAATAAAAACTCTCATTAACAGAAATAAGAAAAATCAAGAGCTAAGCTTCGTCTTCTACAAGTCTCTCTGTAATTCTTTTTTGTTTTCAGAGGCGTGCCTGGAATTGGCAGTTGCATTGGGTGGAGGATGGTTTATTTGGGACCTTTTTGGAAACAAAATGGGATATTTTTAGAAATGTCACCTGAACTTATACTTTAGTTTCAATTTGTCACCTTTAAAAAAAAATTAAGAGAAATGTTACCTGAATTTTTCAAAATCTATAATTTGTCATCTGACTTTAACATCATCCAATTTATGTTAAAGTCAGATGACAAATTATAGATTTTGAAAAATTCAGGTGACATTTCTCTTAAAAAAAAATTTTAAATGACAATTTAAAACTAATGTATAAATTCATGTAACATTTATACAAATATCCCAAACAAAATTATGTTAAGTTATTAACGACAGATATTAGGGGGGAAAAGAAATTCCCATTTGGCTGAGCATGGCCTGCCGGTGACAAATCGCACTCATGGCTGCAGAAACCATGCTAACTGTCAATCAATTTATTGTGGCTTGAATTCACGGACTCAACTTTTATAATATACATGTCTAGGTTGATTGCTCGTCTTCATGATTTTTTTTATTATCATCAAATGTCTCCACGATTTTAATTTTGATTAAGTGTTACACATTTAAATTGCATTTAGCGGTTTCATTATAAATAAATAAAAAATTACATTTGGCGGGTTTTTTTTTAATAATTAATTGAGGAGGGAGATTTAGACTTGAGATTTTTTCTTCTTCTTTGATATAAGCTATATTGAGGGAAGAGGGAATCGAATTTAAGACATCGGGTGCATGGGTAAATACTCTTAACCACTTGAGCTTTTTTGTATCATAAACTTGAGATATTTTTTAACATTGTGAAGAGAAGTACTACTTAAAAGCTGGTTAGTGTATTTGAGGTTGAAATATTGAAAGGTTTATTATTAACATTGTTGCTGTACAATTACATGTAGCTTGCTCAAATTCAGTCCTCTCCTTGTGCAATTACATGTACCTTGTACCCCCCAAGTATGTTCGAGTTCTCTTTACTTCTGTTTTTGGATGCAATGGGGGCCGAAGCCCAACAGGAGGAACAACTAAACAGAGAAGGCCCTGCTGAAGAAAGTCTCCAAGCATCATTAGTGTAGAAAATTAATGTCCAAATCCAAGTTAAAGCCCATCTTGAAAAGTCCATCAGCAACACACACATACTTTGATTGGAGATGGGGAATTAGTTAGTTGTTACAAGGCCTGGCTCTCCGACTCCAATCCAAGTGTTGATTGATGACAGATGTTGCGTTGATGGTTTCTCTCAAACAACAAATTAAGCCCAATAGTTCTAGACGTCGGTCGACCAAGCCAGATCACAGGTTACTATCATATGCAGATAAAGACAACCGAAAAGCATTCTGAAAACATAATCCACGACAAATGATCTCCTGTTCATGAGGAGAATCACATAGGGTCAACTGTTAACAGTTATTTTCAAGTGGCATTAGCTAAATCCCAATTAGTTAGGGTCTTTGATTCATAATAATATTTTGACAAAGCCAAAAGGATGTAACCTCTATGCCACGGGCCCACCTCTAGCATTTGGGGGGGGAGGTGGTACGAGTTTTTGTTTTTGTTTTTTATCTTTCGGTTATGGGCAATCGAAAAGCATCTTTTTGGTATTGGCTGAGCATGGTTTGTACTATTAGTACCAAGAAAAGGATTTGAGGTTATTTATTGGCACAAGGGAAAATTCTAACACAAGTAGGTCCGGACAGTCAGTGGGGAAAAGTGGAAAGTGGGAAGTTGAAAGTTGAAAGTTTGGTGTAAACTATATTGGAAGATATGATATCTTATATCAGTTGTCAATTCTTGACCTAAAAGTCATAAAATTAAAACATCTAGACGTAACCAAAAAACAATATTATCTCTTTAATAAAATAAACACAATTCCAACAGAGCAATCCAACTACACGACCAAAGAACCCCGCAAACTAAAATCATAATAATATTTACATCCTGATTAATTTATCCATACTTTGATGTAATTTTTCGCCTTCCATATATATTTTTTACTCAAGGTCGCCTCCATCTTGTTAGTGGTCGATCAAAATCAAAACCCATTTTGCACTACTAGTGGAGGGTCATATTTATACATTAATATATCAAAACCAGGAGACAGATATTTATTGGTTATCTGCAAACCAGACATAAAGAAAAAACAAGAAAGAGGGGGACTAGCAAGCCACTAGGCATGACACAATCAGTCAGTGCATGACTGACCGTTTATATGAAACATGCGTGACACAATCAAGCACAAAGCATGTCCAGTCATATCCAAAAAAATACCACTTCTTTTGGTCGGAATGTTAGCTATACTTGAAGAAGGGACCATATAAAACGTTGAAGGGTAGCATTTGAGATGTGAATTAATCATGCACCAATATACAACTAATCGTAGCACCCCTCGAGCTTTCTCAAACCTCATGTACTCACACATGAAGTGAGGATTGTAAGAAAGAGGTTGGCGTTAGTGCAAAGAACAATTCCTTTGATGAATTTAAGATGGAGCCCCGTTTATTATCATTCGATTAACAAAATTCTAGCAGCCATGAGCCTTTCTGGGTTGACCAATGATTGGAGTGGATTTCAGTGTGGAGATCACCAATCAGTCTTAGTCAGCTGCGAGTGTGATTTGCCACTAAAGCTAGCTTTTCAGTGTATTAAAAGTATATATGCAAAGATATTTTTTTTGGATCTCTACCCTCTGCATTTAGAGATAATGCATTTATCGCATTTCATAAAATTTAAACCATTCAAATAATCCAACATTTATGAGTATTCCACATATCACCTACAATAAATTTGTTTCCCTTTTTATAACACCGTTACCTCTATCTTCCTCTCCCCTCTCCCCTCTCTTAACTCCTCTATCTCGGTTCTTCCTCTGTTTTTTTTAATCTTTTTTTTTTTCCCAGCTTCTTCTTCTAGTTTAATGTATAGTAATTAAAGATGGGTATTGTAAACCCTCCATTCCTCAATCAGAATAGCAATCAGTTTGGTAATTTTCTAATCAATTTCGGCTGATGACTACATATTGCATTACCAATCAATTGTTGCAGTGTATTTAGAATTTGACTACAGATTGCAATAGCAATCAATTGCAGGAGCAGCAAATTATAGGTACTATATTTTGGCATGTGTTAGAGATGAGATTCTCAATAGGGTAACATTAGTCAATATGCGCAAACAACGATATGCTGGCTATATAATATGTATAACAAAGTGCATATGCAGAGACTTTGAATATCCAATAATCGAGTCTTGCCGTGGTTTTGATAGGTATATCCATTCCTTTAACCCTTGCTTTTGTCACCCTTTTGTGTCGTTATTTACATTGTTATTCCATCACACGCAGTCCAGCCGTTTGCTCTCCTAGCTACCTGTACTAATCAATCCTCAATATTTATGTACACACATCCATCATTCTATTAAGGTTGTATTAATTAACGTACATATATACATATATTGCTAATAAGGTCTAGTTCAGTAAAAAATGTTTTTGATTTGCAAACTATTATATTGTGTCTCATGTTTGAAATCCCATATAACCCTGTAGACTATCGCTTGCATTCCAAAAAAGAAAAAAACACACATTCATACATTAGCATGACACATCAACCAAAATCTTAAATTTTGGTTAGTTGGCCAGTCTTGCATTTCATTCTACTTCTTTTGATAAAAATAAATTACTTCAAATTTGAATAGAATTATTTTTATCATCAATGACGGTAAGTTTTCAGTTCTAATAACTTTCAAACATGGAACCAAAATGACCTTTTTTTCGTGCAAGGTGCACATTTGCATGATCTCAAATTAACGAATAACATAGAGAATCCCTCTAACTTGAATTTTATAATTAAAAGTGTGAACAATTAATTTTCAAAGATGTGACGACTCCTATACTTTTGATATGCCTAGTTTATCTTTTCATCCGTTGCATAACAACTGATGCTTTTGTTGTCTTATTACATCATTATATTTGAAAGTACTGATGTGATTTATGATATAACTCATCCATTTTTATGCAAGCGCTGATGCATATTGTGGTTATAGGCATCGTTTTAACTAGATTTCATGTTGTGGTTTTATATATTCAACATCAATTTTTTTAAATTAGTCAATTTCCTGATTGATCCAATTAAATACAACAATATATTTATTCATTTATGAGCCTTGGCATTTGAGTACAAAATAGAAGTATAGTATAGCATACCAGATAAAACTATTTTTTTTAAAAACCCTTTATTAAAATTATCATAATTAATTCTATTCTATGCATTCATTATACTTCTTTTGATACAAATAAATTACTTCAAATTTGAATAAAATTCTTTGTATCATCTCAAAAATGACAGTAAGTTTTTAGTTCTACCAATAATTTTCAAACATGAAATCAAAATGACCCTTTTTTCTGCAAGGTACACATTTGCATGATCCCAAATTAACGAATAAAATATAGAATTCCTCTAACTTGGATCACTCTTAATTTTTTTTTTAAAGGGGTGAAAAAAAAATACGCAATTGAGAACACATTTTTCTTTTTCTGAATATTAAACTATAAGATAAAGACAGTTTCTCACATACATAGTACCAAAGTTATAAGAGTTCAAACCTAAAACCACTAGTCTCCAAATTAATATCTTTTTTCACTATACTAAATCTCATCAGTGAGAACCTCTTTTCAATACGGCAAACGTGCACACATGGAATATTCAATAATCTCACCCAACAGATTTGACGATTCCACTTTTAATATGCATATATAGTTTGTCTTTTCCAATTTTGTCACACTCCTATGTCACTATCAACAGCTCCATCATTTCACTCCTACAAAGCCAGACTACTTCTTGCTCTCCCCTACCTCCTGAAACATACCAAATTCATCAATTATTGCTAAATTACCACGCAAATGGAAGCCAGTCATGAAGAAAAACGCAACGCCTCCTTGAAGAGAGCCCTTCTCATACTAAGCTGCGTACTCTTATCAATAGGCACATGCGGAGGCCCTTTGATAATGCGCCTCTACTTCATCCATGGAGGTAATCGTGTCTGGCTTTCCAGCTGGCTGGAAACCGGAGGCTGGCCAATCATCTTCATCCCCATAGCCCTAGCTTATTACCACCGCCGCACCACTGAAGGCCCTTCGACAAAACTCTTCTTCATGAAGCTCCCACTCTTCATAGCTTCCGCCGTCATCGGCCTAATTACCGGCCTTGACGACTACCTCTATGCCTACGGAGTGAAACGCCTTCCGGTCTCCACGTCATCCCTAATCATCGCTGCCCAGCTGGCTTTCACTGCCCTTTTTGCATTTCTTCTTGTGAAGCAGAAGTTCACTTCTTACTCCACAAACGCCGTGGTCTTATTGACTATTGGCGCGGCCGTTTTGGGGTTGAACACCAGCGCCGATCGGCCAAAGGGTGAGTCGGATAAGCAGTATATTGCCGGGTTTTTGATGACAGTGGCGGCGGCGGCTTTGTATGGGTTTGTGTTGCCGTTGGTGGAGTTGACATACAAGAAGGCCAAGCAGACCATTACTTATGCTTTGGTTCTTGAGATTCAATTGGTTATGTGTTTGTTTGCTACTATTTTCTGCACTGTGGGGATGCTTATCAACAATGACTTCAAGGTTAGTGTTAATACTAGTCATCGTACATTCTAACCCTACTTGATTGATTCTAAATTTCACAAGACAAGGTTTCTCTCATACTTCAATATTGTTGTAATAATGTAAAATTTTATTAATTTTTAATTACGGTAAAGAGCCTAGCCTCGTATATAGCCAAAAGGTACAAAGTTATAAAGTGACTTTTAGAACTGCGAGAGGAGATAAGCCTTTTGTTTTTTTGTTAATATAGGGGGCAAAGTCCAAACCAAAGAGCTTACACAGAAACAAATCTAGGCCTAAAGAGACCATTCTTATCATCATCTAAAATAGACGGCGAGAGGAGATAAGCTTTGGCTAGCTAGCTTGCAGGTTTAAGTCGAACAAAAACCCACAAGTTCTCCTTTTGGCCTTTTCCTTGGAGTATATCGCAAAAGTTAAAAAATAGAATGTTGTAATGGATGATGATAATAATAATGATAGACACCAAAAAAAAAAAAAGGATTGCTTCAGAATTAAATAAATCTAAAATTATAAGTACCAACTGATGAATACCATTTATTTTGAACAAATTGTCATGTCATCTGTCCCATTATAATTGAGAAATTTTCTAATGCCTAGGATATTTTCTAATAAATGGTCTTATATATCGATTGTTTTTAGGTTATTCCAAGAGAAGCAAGAAATTTCGGGCTTGGGGAAGGCACCTACTATGTGGTGCTTGTATTGAGTGCAATAGTTTGGCAAACTTTCTTTCTGGGAGCCATTGGAATCATCTTCTGTGCCTCATCCTTGCTATCTGGTATTGTAATGACGGTTCTGCTCCCAGTTACAGAGATTCTAGCTGTCATTTTTTACCACGAAAAATTTCAAGCAGAAAAAGGGGTTGCTCTCGCACTCTCCCTGTGGGGTTTTTTCTCATATTTCTATGGTGAGATAAAATACAGCAAGCAAAGAGAAAATGAAAAGAAAAATGAAAAAGAAAAAGAAAAAGAAATAGAAATAGAAAAGAAAGACACCCCAGAAACAGCAGACGTTTCTCGACTCGATCCCTAGGCCATGAAACCGCAAGCTGTTTCATGTCTTCTTCTTTGTTGGAGTTTCTGAAGGAGGGAAAAGGGCTGCATCTTCTGTCATTTGGCCTATATAAATTCTTAACAGTTTGGACGGCAACACTCAATTTGTCATTTACGTACTGTTTGTTTTATTGTTATTTTTCCGATGATATTCATATCTTTGTCGAGTTGAAAATTATTAATTAGTAATTAAAGATTGTATGTACATAGAAAAGGGGACACGTCGTCATCCTCTTAAGCTTTAATTATTGTACATGTGTTTGATTATGAAAACAAATTTCAGCCATCCCAATACTTTATCAAAACAGCAGGCCATGCCTCACCAACTCATTACTCATGTACTTGAGGAATGAGATAAGAGGAGAGAGTGTGTGTATGTGTATGCGCGTGCTTATAAAACGTTAAAACTTAACTTTTCCTTTCAATTCTGAGTAAGATTAAGGTCAAATAGTAATCCAAAATTATCAAAACTAATCTACTTCATTGACAGTTTATGACAGTTCGGTTTATCCGATTTGACCCCGCAAAAAGAAGAAGACAGTTTATGAGAACTTGTACTTAAATGAAAAGGCTAATTTGAGAATATGCATTGTCATATATATACGCTACTTGTGCACTTGATCACACCAAATTGTCGCTTTAAATGTATAAGGAAAATAAATCGAATATCCAGGATCTGAGAGATATTCCAAGGGGGAGAGGTTTTCAAGTAATATAGAAGAGGAAGGGGAAAATGTACCGACAGCTGGTCGGAAGAGGATGTTTAACAACATAGTCGAACTAAGCTAAAAGAAACAAGAAAGAAACCACTCTGTCTAAAAAGCTGGCCGTAGATTCCAAGTCATACTTAGATGTTCTAATAAAACTAAAATTGTCTATGGATGCATGGCAAAAAGCCTCGTACAATCCCCCAAAGAGTAATACATAAAGAACCTTTTCCTTTGTTTTGCTATAAAATACAAAAACACATATAGTTGCTTAGGGAATGAAAATGATTATAAAAGATGAAATATATAATGCAAATAACCAATGTCCCTTGAGACAAGGAATAGAGTATTTGTCTAAAGCGACTTTTAGTACCACCGTGGAGATTTGTTTAAAGAGCAGTGCTACAGTCAGTTGCACATGCTTGTGAACTGATCTGGTCGTTAATACTTGTAAACGGCCAGCCTAACCCTAGCTTCCTACTTTGTCTAAAAGATACAGTTGTTTAGGCCAAGCACGAAATGCTAGGCACTAAAAAAGTAGGTGTGAGACCCAAAAAGTCTATATTCAAACTGAGTGCTCTGTGAAGAGTGCGAGACCCTCATCATGAAGTAATCAAACCAACCAGTCAAGATGAGTCGTATCTTAGAAAATCCAAGTGGGGCACAGAAGAAATTCTACATTTATGGACTCTGAAACACTAAATATCAACCAACACAAATTTTAGAATCTAGACAGCTGCAATCAATTAAGCATTAAAATGAGCATGTGCATCACATGTGCACGTTGCCATAGTGCACACAGTGTACTAGGGGTGGGCACGGTCCGGTTTGGTCCGGTTTCCCCATCAAACCGTAGCTGAACCAATTAAATTTTCACGGTCCGGTGTGGTTCGGTTTGAGCTAAAATGAAAATGAAAACCAAACCAAACCAAACCATTCATATCCGGTTTGGTGCGGTTTGGTTCGGCCGGTTTAGGCATAAAAGAAAACGTCATTCTCTCCATGTGACCGAACATGTTCATTCTCAAGATCCCTGATATCAAACAGATAAAACACTCACTAATCATACAACCCAAAGAGATAAAGAAAAAAACAGATGAAATAAAAGAAGCTGCAAGTTATTACAGAACATGATTCTCAGAGAAATACAATCCTCTTGTGCTTAATTATATAGTTCTTACAAATCATGATTTAAAAAACATTGATAATCCTTCCAAACCAGGGGCGGAGCCACACTGGGACCAGTGTGGTCCCGGGCCCCCACTCAAGTTTTTTTATATTTTAAAAGTAATATACTGTTATGTATTTGTATATGTATATTATTTCAAATACTTTACGTTTTGATATATACCCACATATGTTGTCATTACTTATTAAGGCACAAGGAGGTAGTTCAAATTGTGCCATTACTTAGCTGGTGGTGGTGCACTCCAGGTGTACAGATTACCTTATTTCCATTTTCAACATTTAAGTAAATGTCTTTATCCTTTGACTTTAATTTATTTTTATATTACTCCATTTACTTAAGTTTACAATGTAAATAAGGAAGTGCCCCCTATTTGGATTCAAATAAAAATACTAGAAAATCAAATTCTCACCAAATCAAAATATGAAAAATCGGTTTTAGTGTAAAATACGATTTAGGCTAAAAATGATGGCTCATTAAGTCAATATATACTTCATACTAAAATCTCATAAAATCAAGTTTTCTTATTCAATGTGTAAGGAATAAAAGCCGCCAAAAATTATCTTGAGAAAATGATTATTCGGAAAAACCATTTTTCATACTTAGTCAATATTTTTTCATGTATGATATGAATGCATGAAGGGGCCTAAGGTTGTTTTTAATTTGGGAAATTTTGAATTTTTTTTTTCTTTCTATTGGGTTTAATTGGGGGGGGGGGGGGGGGGGGGGGGGGACTTTAAAGATATTTGCAAAATCGCTACTCTTTGTCTATCTCTTGCAATTTTTCTTGTTTAGAATATATTTTTCTATCTCATTGTCGAGAACAATTATGATTACAACCAATAAGCAATATAATTCTTGACATATGTGATATATATATATATATACACACACTATTTTTTTGTATGTATTGTGAGTTCAAATTTTTGATTCTTTATAATTTGTAAGAGGCCCCCACAGACATGAAATTCTGGCTTCGCCACTATTCCAAACAGGAGCCCCATCAGATTCGACACAACATTCTGCACATCAACAGTAAAATAGAACTTTTCCCCCTTGCTGATGTTCTCATTCTGCACATAAAAACAACAATAATGGGTTTCATAAGAATATTGTATGACACAAGCTCTGTAATCGCATCCCTCACACAGCAAATCCAATATGCTAAATCACCATTTTTTTCTTACCAAAAAGCAACAGAGTGCTAAGTTAACTAATGAATTAAGGAATATGATTCTGCAGCATGAAATTGCATAATCCAAAAAGACTATCAACCGGAAAAGTAGAAAACAACACATTATTTTAACAACTTTTAAGAAAAACCAAAACAGCCACTATATCAACAAAATATAGTAAAAATGACTGTCAACCGGAAAAGTAGAAAACAACACATTATTTTAACTTCTAACATCAACAAAATAATCTAGTTTGCATGAACAAATAAAAAAGGAAAAGTAAAAATGTAAGCAAATGTATCCAAATTCAAGCGTGATCAAGAGAGAAGTGAACCGAATGGAGGTTCTAAATGAGGAATTAAACATCATTGGATACTTCACCTAAGGTCAATACATTGCATGCCCAAAATATTAATAAACTATCACAATTATCATAAGCTATTACCATACTCTTAAGTTTGTTGTAGCCTTCAGTTTGTTGTAGGTCTCAGAATCAGGGACACTAGTGAGGGACAGTTTTCAGGAAAGCAGCTAAGTCACTGGCCTCTATGATCATCAATATCATTTTCCTGCATATCCAGCTCCTTGAGAAACCTATGTAGAAGAAACGTTGGAGGAAGTTAGGCACATATGAAATTCAGGAAAAACTCGGACCAATCATATAACATAACTTTATCTTCTCACTTTATCAAGCCTATCATATTATTCTTTGTTTGATCATGATTAATATTCTAATCATATAACATAACAGAATAATGCCAAGCTGCAAACATGCCTGTCTGCAAATAAGCAGCTGCACTACCTACCTATTTAAGAAAGAAATTGGGGAGCAACAAACCCAACTCCATATCTTAAATAACTACAGAGCAACACAAAATTGGGGAAATATTAAGCAATATTCCCATAATCAATGCTTGCATACCTGGTGGTCGATGATGAAACTTGGATTTTGCAGAGATGGATTTTGCTGCAGGCGAATGGGTGGGTTTCGCCGAGTTCGAATCATGTTAGCTTGAGTTAGCATCGAGATAGAGGGAGAGGGAGAGGGAGATGTAGCAGAGAGACACAGAGAGAGGGGAGAGGTAGCAGGGAGAGATGGAGAAATAATGAGTGGGAGTTGCGGCTAGGGTTAAGAGACGGAAGGAAGGGAGATAGGAGAGAGGAGAGAGAATGGTTAGATAAATTAGAAGTTAGATGTGTCCGTGAGTTGTAGTTTTGGAGTCCAATCAAGTGTTGCAGGGTACATGGTACACTTCTAAATAACCACTCAAATCTTGCCACATGAAAATTAAATTAAATAAATAATAAATAGATTTATAATCGGTCCGGTTCGGTTTAGGACAGTTTTTAAAACTCTCAAACCGCAGCCGAACCAAACCAAACCGGTTCGGTTCGGTTTTTCAAACTGTTGACTTTTTTTTTGGTCAAAACCAAACCAAACCAATCCAATATAATCGGTTCGGCCGAATTGACCGGATCGGCCGGATTGATGCCCACCCCTACAGTGTACCCATCTCGTTCAACAAGTTATTTTCCACAAGGTCCCATATATTAGTCCCAAATAAAAAGTGCAAGATATGTTTTTGGACGTCAAACATTTAAAATATGGCATATAACTTGAATTGTAAAATTACCAAAATATTTTGCAATGTACAATATTTTCCTTCCTGTAAAGCCTCAATGACTCTAATTAACCTATATCGACTTTCATCCTGCAAAAAGAAAGAAAAAAAAAATTAAGTTAAGGATCTACCAGACATTGAACTTTTACTAAGAAGAAGGCATTAAGTACTGCTAGGTTTGACAACTAAAAACTATCATATTTTCCTTACAAATTGATTGTGAAGATTAAACTATAAGAGAAAGATAGGGTTTCTCAAATACACACTACCAAGGTTATAAGAGTTCAAACTTGAAACCACTAGTCTCCAAATCAAGATCCTTTTTCACTATGCTAGATCTTATCAGTGAGAACCTCTTTCAATCCGGCAAACGTGCACACATGGAATATTCAATAATCTCACCCAACAGATTTGACGATTCCACTTTTAATATGCATATATAGTTTGTCTTTTCCAATTGTCACACTCCTATGTCACTATCAACAACTCCATTATTTCACTCCTACAAAGCTAGACCACTTCTTGCTCTCCCCTAAGAGCATTTCCAGCAGTAGCCTCTTGCCATGGCAAGGGCAGCCCTAGGGCAGTCACTATTCACGTGAATAGTGGCTGCCTTAGCACAAAATTTATCAAAGTGTTTCCAGCAATGTAACCCTTGCCATGGCAAATACTATTCATTTTTTTGTTTTTTTCACAACTTTGTTTACTTAAACAATTAATTTGGATAATATTTTCGGATAAGAATTTTTTTTTGAGAGAGTTATTACATTAAAACTGAAAAAAAAAAAATTCCGAAAATTAACTACGAAACTTTGAATGCAGTTTTGGAAGGCCAAACGACCTCAGAATGCCAAAATCCATCATACATCACAGCAAAGCTGTGAGTTTGACTCGTGGCGTCGTTCCCTTTCCGAAATGGTATTTTGCATCCAAATCGGAGCTCGGACGACAAATCTGCAAATTCCAACTACGTCCTTTTTCTTGGTCAACCGCGATAAAATCTACTATTTGTTCTACATCAGATTTTCGGTTTCAAATTTCAGATACATTTCAAAATTCAAATTTCAGATAAATTCAACATGTCAAATTTCAGATACATTTCAAAATTCAAATTCCAGATAAATTTCAAATTTCAAATTTCATGTGAATTTCAAATTTCAGATAAGATTTTCACCCTCTAAAATTGCGCCACGTGTCATCTCTATCTTCCTAAATTTTTCTATAAAAGCAGAGGCTCAGCTCAGCTTCATTTCATCTTCATTTCATCTTCATTTCTTCTATAAAAGCAGAGGCTCTACATTTCTTCTCATATTTTAGATTTCAGTTCTCAGATTTTAGATTTAATTCTCCATTCTCAATGTCAGACGACATGGAAGAGGTTTTGGAGAGGCAAGAGCGAGAAAGGCGAGCAAGAATGCGTAGAAGAGCTGCAAGCAAAAGGGCGCAGAGAGAGATCTAGATGACCAAATTGGTGTGGCCGTTGCTATGATGGAGGAAGAAAACCAGAGCCGCAGTGGTTCACGAGAAGGCCGGGCGAATGTGGACAGACATAGACATTCTCGGGGTAAGAATCTGATGGAAGATTATTTTATCCCACAATCTCTGTACTCTGATGTTCATTTTCGAGCAAGATATAGAATGCAACCCCATTTGTTCAATAAAGTCATGCATGATATTTGCAATTATGATGACTACTTTGTTCAAAAGAAAAATTGTGCTGGAAATTTGGGGCTTCTTCCCGAGCAAAAGTTCACTGCTGTGCTACGAATGTTGGCGTATGGGTTAGCTGCTGATCAGGTGGATGAGATTTCCAGGATGGGGAAGTCCACTGTTTTGGAGAGCTTGGTGCGATTTTGTGATGCAGTGGAAACTCTGTACACCAGGGACTACCTGCGCAGACCTACGCCCAGAGACCTGCAACGACTTCTACAAAAAGCTGAGTCTCGTGGATTTCCTGGGATGATTGGTAGTATTGACTTCATGCACTGGCAATGGAAAAATTGTCCAACTGCTTGGCAAGGGGATTATGGCAATCGGAAAGGGCAGAAAAGCATCATCCTCGAAGCGGTTGCTGGTTTTGATACCTGGGTTTGGCACGCCTTCTTTGGAGTTGCCGGCTCTCAAAATGATTTGAACGTCCTGGGTCAATCCCCAGTGTTCAATGATGTTCTGAGAGGTGAAGGCCCAACCATCACATATCAAATTAATAATACCGTCTACCAGAACGGGTATTATCTAGCTGATGGTATCTACCCGAGGTGGACAACATTTGCGAAATCAATTCCACATCCCCGATCCCATAAGGAAAATTTTTTTGCTGCCCATCAAGAGGGGTATAGAAAAGATGTGGAGAGGTGCTTTGGTATCCTTCAAGCCCGGTGGGCAATTATCAGGGGAGCGGCGCGTCTATTTGATGAGGAGGTTCTTCGGAGTATAATGATGACTTGTATCATCCTCCACAACATGATTGTGGAAGATGAGTATGATTATGATGCTGATGAAGTGTATGAACCCGATCCCATGAACACAGCCGTAACACGAATTTATGAAAAACCGTTGGGGCCAAATGGAGAACCAATGCAGCATGATCCATTAGTTAGAGACGGTAGTTTGATGCATCGTATGATTGAGCGCTACACGGAGATGCAATCGTCCTATATCCATGAACACCGTCAAGTTGACTTGATGGAGCATTTGTGGATGGTGAAAGGCAATGAAGGAGAATAAAGTGAAGTGAAGATGTTTGTTTAATGTATTACGTTTATGTTGTACTTTTTATTTATGGTTTGTTGTTTATTTTTTGCTTTGGTTGTGTTTTGTTTATTTTTTGCTTTGGTTGTGTTTTGTTTATTTTTTGCTTTGGTTGTAGTTTGTTTATTTTGTATGCTTTGGTTGTGGGTTGCTTTTTATGTATGAAATGTTTTGAATAAAAAGGAATTTTGTTGAATATTTTCTTCATTGACTAAAACAAAATGAATACAACTCATAAAATAAAATACATGAATTACCACTACTTTGTTAAACAAAACAAAAAATACAATGAAATGAAATGCAAGCAAACTAACTTAATGGTACAATGAAATGAAAGGCAAGCAAACTAACTTAATGGTACAATGAAATGAAAGGCAAGCAAACTAACTTAATTGTTTTCATCATTTAACCAATCCGTGTTGCTAGGTCCATCGTCACGAAAAAGTCTTCGTCTCATAACATCCCTTCGTTCTAACTTCCAAAATTGTTTTGTTTCGGGGGACATATGGGTTGTATTCATAGCCATGGTTTCCCGATCATTTTTTACAATCTTTTGTTGGCGTACATACTCCCTTTCTTTTGCATATTCTACTTCCATTAACCTATCGTGCTCTTGTTGTTTCATATCCATTTCAATTCTCATGACTTGCAATTTTGAAAGCTCCTCCAAATATTTAGATGAATTCTTGGTAGAATTACTCACTCTCTTCGCCTTCGCCGCCTTCCTCCCAATAGGCCTTGGCTCTTTTTCGATAGGTGAGTCTTGACTCATGGGGGAATCCATAGGTGTATCCGATGCCGGTGTCTCATGGAGTGGCATCTCGTTCAACTCTATCATTGGACCCGTTGGAATAATTTGGAATCTCCTACAATTCTTCACCACCTCCCAACATAGAGTATGGTTGAAACTTTTTTTCCCTTGCCCAGTAGCACCAAAAAACATTTGTGCTTGCATAATCTATACAAAAAAAAAAAAAATGAAAGGCAAGAAATTTTAAAAAATATTGGCAATGCAACAAGTACGAAAAAAAATAATGGAATTACAAGAAAGATTACAAAATATTGGCAATGCAACAAGTATAAAAAAAAATTAATGGAATTACAAGAAAGATTAAAAAATATTGGCAATGCAACAAGTATAAAAAAAATTGGAAATACAAGAAACTAAAAAAAATATTGGCAATGCAACAAGTATTAAAAAGAATGGAAATACAAGAAACTAAAAAAAGTATTGGCAATGCAACAAGTATTAAAAAAAATAATGAAAAGGCAAGAAACTTTAACCATTTATTAGAAATGCACAACAAAATATAAATATTGCAAGAAACATTCATATTCATATTTGAAATACAAGAAATATTAACATAATATATAAATTGCAAGAAACATTTAAATAACAATTAATATGACATATAAATTAATAAAAAAAATAATTACAAATAATTTACCTCACTGCTAAGGTTTTCCCCACTTCTATGGTTGTTCATCGCTTTTGTCAAGGCATCTCTCCATTTTCCCAGCTCTTTATTAAGAATTTTCCACCTACTAGATAATGCCATCTCCGTACGGGTCGAACCAATTACCTTTTCACAAAATTCCTGATGAATTTTTTTCCACATATGACAGAATTTGATCTCATTGCCCGTTACGGGACAATGATTAACTTGGAGCCAAACCTCACACAAGCTAATATCTTCCGTCATGCTCCATGCCCCTCCTTCACTAGAAGAACCCATAATATGATAGAGAAAAAAACAACTTGAAAGTGAAAAAAAATTGAGTACAAAGTGAAAAATAATAGAAGGAGAAGAAAATGTATGAGGAGTTGGTGTTAAAAGTGAAGAGTATTGGTTGGTATTTATAGAAAAAACATTCAGTAATTTTTTGGTATTTTTTAAAAAAATTTCCGATTTTTTTTCAATTTTTTATTGGGCAAAAAATTTCTGGCCGTTGGATTGCTGGAAAAAAAGGATCGGAGAGCCCAGAAGCGTCCACGTGGCAGAGAGCCGTTGGGGGTTGCTTTTTCAATTTTTTTATTTGCGGAAAAAGGCCTGCCGTTGGATCTGTTGAAGAAGGTGATCGCATGGCCCAGAATCAGCCACGTGGAATCCTACCGTTGGGCATGCACTGTAGCGGCGCGTCAATTTTTTTTTAAATCCGGCGCGTGCATTGCACGCGCCAACGTTAAAAAAATTTTGAACTGGCGCGCTGACGTCATCCTGACGTCAGCGTGATGACGTCAGCCAAAACGAGTTTTGGCCCAGAGGCTGGACTTCCCCGCGGGCTGGCCCGGGCAACATTTTTTGGGTGGGGCCCACACCTTGCCCTGGCTGTTTTTTGTTGCTGGAAACCCTTTTTTCCCCCAGCCCCCCCCCCCAGCCCTCCCCCCAGCTTGCTTGCTGGAAATGCTCTAACTCCTGAAACATACCAAACCCATCACTGCTTGCTAAATTACCATGCAAATGGAAGCCAATCAAGAAGAAAAACGCAACGCCTCCTTGAATAGAGCCCTTCTCATACTAAGCTGCGTACTCTTATCAATAGGCACATGCGGAAGCCCTTTGATCATGCGCCTCTACTTCATCCATGGAGGTAATCGTGTCTGGCTTTCCAGCTGGCTGCAAACCGGAGGCTGGCCAATCATCTTTGTCCCCATAGCCCTAGCTTATTACCACCGACGCACCACTGAAGGCCCTTCGACAAAACTCTTCTTCATGAAGCTCCCACTCTTCATAGCTTCCGCCGTCATCGGCCTAATTACCGGCTTTGACGACTACCTCTATGCCTACGGAGTGGCTCGCCTTCCGGTCTCCACGTCATCCCTAATCATCGCTGCCCAGCTGGCTTTCACTGCCCTTTTTGCATTTCTTCTTGTGAAGCAGAAGTTCACTTCTTACTCCACAAACGCCGTGGTCTTATTGACTATTGGCGCGGCCGTTTTGGGGTTGAACACCAGCGCCGACCGGCCAAAGGGTGAGTCGGATAAGGAGTATATTGCCGGGTTTTTTATGACAGTGGCGGCGGCGGCTTTGTATGGGTTTGTGTTGCCGTTGGTGGAGTTGACATACAAGAAGGCCAAGCAGACCATTACTTATGCCTTGGTTCTTGAGATTCAATTGGTTATGTGTTTGTTTGCTACTATTTTCTGCACTGTGGGGATGCTTATCAACAATGACTTCAAGGTTAGTGTTAATACTAGTCATCGTACATTCTAACTCTACTTGATTGATTCTAAATTTCACAAGACAAGGTTTCTCTCATACTTCAATATTGTTGTAATAATGTAAAATTTTATTAATTTTTTATTACAAAGTTATAAAGTGACTTTTAGAACTGCGAGAGGAGATAAGCTTTTTGTGTTTTTGGTAATATAGGGGGCAAAGTCCAAACCAAAGATAAACAAATCTTGGCCTCAACAGACCATTCTTATCATCATCTAAAATAGACAGCGAGAGGAGATAAGCTTCGGCTAGCTAGCTTGCAGGTTTAAGTCATACAAAAACCCACAAGTTCTCCTTTTGGCCTTTTCCTTGGAGTATATTGCAAAAGGTAAAAAATAGAACGGTGTAATGGATGATGATAATAATAATGATAGAAACAAAAAAAAACAAAACAAAAAATTGAAAAAAAAAATATAGATTGCTTCAGAATTAAATAAATCTAAAATTATAAGTACCAACTGATGAATACCATTTATTTTGAACAAATTGTCATGTCATCTGTCCCATTATAATTGAGAAATTTTCTAATGCCTAGGATATTTTCTAATAAACGGTCTTATATGTTGATTGTTTTTAGGTTATTCCAAGAGAAGCAAGAAATTTCGGGCTTGGGGAAGGCACCTACTATGTGGTGCTTGTATTGACTGCAATAGTTGGGCAAACTTTTTTTCTGGGAGCCATAGGAGTCATCTTCTGTGCCTCATCCTTACTCTCTGGCATCGTAATTGCGGTTCTGCTCCCAATTACAGAGATTCTAGCTGTCATTTTTTACCACGAAAAATTTCAAGCAGAAAAAGGGGTTGCTCTCGCACTCTCTCTGTGGGGTTTTGTCTCATATTTCTATGGTGAGATAAAATACAGCAAGCAAAGAGAAAATGAAAAGAAAAATGAAAAAGAAAAAGAAAAGGAAACAGAAATAGAAAAGAAAGACACCCCAGAAACAGCAGACGTTTCTCAACTCGATCCCTAGGCCATGAAAGCGCAAGCTGTTGTTTCATGTCTTCTTCTTTGTTGGAGTTTCTGAGGAGGCAAAAGGACGGCAACACTCAATTTATCATTTAGGTACTGTTTGTTTTATTGTTATTTTTCCGATGACATTCATATCTTTGTCGAGTTGAAAATTATTAATTAGTAAGTAAAGATTGTATGTACATAGAAGATGAAAATGATTATAGCAGATGAAATATCTTTGACATTCATATAGTTGCTTAGGGAATGAAAATGATTATAGAAGATGAAATATATAATGCAAATAACCAATGTCCCTTGCGACAAGGAATAGAGTATTTGTCTAAAGCGACTTTTAGTATCACCGTGGAGATTTGTCTAAAGAGTAAAGAGCACTGGCACATGCTTGTGAACTGATTTAATCATTAATACTTGTAAACGGCCAGCCTAACCTTAGCTTCCTACTTTGTCTAAAAGATACAGTTGTTTGGGCCACGCACAAAATGCTAGGCTCTAAAAAAGTAGGTGTGAGACCCAAAAAGTCTATATTCAAACTGAGTGCTCTGTTAAGGGTGCGAGACCCTCATCATTAAGTAATCAAACCAACCAATCAAGATGGGTCATATAGGGATGGCAATGGGTCGAATCGGGGGTGGGTATGTCATTCTCATCTCCATCCTCGTTAAGCTTTTTTCCCCCATTCCCACCTTCATACTCGCAATATTCATATCGGGGATTCCCCATCCCCACCTTCATTGGGAAATGGGTTCCCCGACCCGCCCCATTAGGGAAAAAAAACCAATATATAACTACTTTATTGAAAGAAAAAAAAATGTACTAAGGCAAGATAATAAATATAAATAAAACATACTTACAAGACAATATAAGAATGTTTATATATGTATTGGAAGTAGAGGTGTCAAACGAGCCGTGCCGGGCCGGCCCATCTCATTTAAACTCGTGCTTTTAACATTTTCGGGTCGGGCCTGCCCATTTAATTTATCGGGCCGTGCCATGCTGGTCCATTTAGTAAAATCATTGATCCCGACCGAGCTCAAAGCCCATGTCCATATTGAAATGGGCAGGGCCGGGCTCGTGCTTGTGCCATACTCGGGCCCAAGAACCAATCCATTTAATTTGAATTTTTTTCACTTGATTTTTTTTCCACTAGATAATTCAAATTATAAACTTTAAAAATATAATTAGAGGCAATAAATGATGAACTATTTGAAAACATTAATCAATCAAACATCCAAACAATATGAAATGGCAGAGGGCAAAAAATGTCAAACTCTACAAAGTCCACTTCAACTTTTCATCTTTAAACAACTTATTATTTTATATGTAAAATAATGTATTGTTTTGATTATAAGAGAAGCATATATATCATATGTACTGATTAGATATCAAGTCCAATGTTGTTTAATTAATTTGTAGTTGATATGTTTAATTAATTAAGGACCCAAGTAATTTCCCTAAAATGAAAGACATCAAATATATATTTATGATTTAAAAAAATATAAATAATGACATTGGATGTCAAATTATTGCATTTTGACTTTTGAGAAAGAAAAAAATGTTAAGTGAGCCGTGCTTGGGCTCGTGCCGTGCTTGAAGCGTGCTCGGGCCAAGCCCGGCCCGGTCCATTGGACCTCATTTTTTGATCCCGGCCAGGCCCAAGTGGGGCACAGAAGAAATTCTACATTTATGGACTCTGAAACACTAATATCAACCAACACAATTTTAGAATCCAGACAGCTGCAATCAATTAAGAATTCAAATGAGCACGTGCACCACATCTCGTTGAACAAGTTATTTCCCACAAGGGCTCATATATTAGTCCCAAATAAAAAGTGCAAGATATGTTTTTGGACGTCAAACATTTAAAATATGGCATATAATTTGAATTGTAAAATTACCAAAAGATTTTGCAATGTACAATATTTTCCTTCCTGTAAAGCCTCAATGACTCTAACCTGTATCGACTTCATCCTGCAAAAAGAAAGAAAATAAAAATTTAAGTTAAGGATCCACCAGACGTTGAACTTTTACTAAGAAGAAGACATTAAGTTGAAGTCTACAGTCTACAGCTAGGTTTGAGGATGGATTGACTGACGTGCAGTGCCAATGGAAGTGTAAGGAAGAGTGCGAATGTCCAAACAACTTGTGACCAATTCATACTAGATGCATTTCATCTCATATTGTCTTACTCACGAGCAATGAAAACCATCATATAGAAGAGTCGATCTATAAAGTCACAACTCACGAGTACTCAATGTAGCTTTTAAACCGGTATACAAACGCTCGGCTAAAGGCAATTCGTCCGACAAACAAGCCCTTCGACTGATGATGACACCGTAAATCAGGGATCCATCGACTCTAACAAAACAATGAAGATACCACCTACTTGATGATTCTAGCCAAATTGGCATAGGGGAAACTGGTTCCAAAACCCATTCTAAGCTAAGCATATTACCAATACCAATACCAAAATGTCTTGAATAGCATGAGCTCATTATCTAGCTTCATAATTACAACACATGTAAGCAGCCAAAAACTATCATATATACAATAAAAGTTAACAACTAAATGACAAATTGAGTGTGAAGATTTGAAAAGAATGAGATTCAACAAGTGGACAAATGCCACTTCTGTACAACCAATTAAAGAAGTAAAATTAAAGGACTGCAGAAAAAGCAATAAGCAGACATGGAATTCCTGCCAATAACTTCAAGGGTGAGGCAATATACTGACTGGTCGTGAGAAGATTGGTACCTTTAATTAACAGAACTGCAACGAATGGAAAAGGCAGCAATCTCTATATCACTGACAATTGGTCTATGTATCTTGATCAAAATTGCCTGCAGCCAGCATTCAGCTCATGGATTTGTTCAGCAACAAAAGGAGCAATATGAATACCGAGAGTTCAAGCATAAACCAAGGCTCCGAAACATGTTCAAGTATTCGCTGAAACCTGTAAGTTCAACCAGTAGATAGCTGCTGAAAAGCCTGTTATCCATTTAAAGATAATCATCACTATCAGAAAAGTGACTAATAGATTCGCTTATATTTAGTCGATAATTCAGCTGATTGATGAATGCTCATTTCACTTCAATTTCTAATAATCTGGAGGCAAAACATCAAACTGTCTATGCACTAGGCCATGTATTAGAATATAGGTTAGGGTACACTTTTCTCATAATGTTATAAAGGTTCGTTGGTAACACTTTTTTTTTTTTTTTGAAACCCAGAACTCCACTTTGTCAGCTTTGCTGACGCAGCTTCCAAACTGGGGCAGATTATTAATATGGTTTTTGGTTTTTTGTATATCTTTTACATTACAGATAGAGAAGCAAAAATAAGACAATAGTGAGAAGCGACATGATAGATGTCAGGAAAGGGGGATAAAATGCACATGGAATGATTTATAGAATAAAAAACAAAACCGAAAACTATAATAAAAGGCTTTCTTTCTTCTTCTTTTTTCTTTTTAAATTTTGGTTTTATGTATTCTTCCTCACATTTTTCATACTCATCGCCCTCTTTTCGCCCATATGCTTTCCCCCTCTCTTTAGCTAAGAAGCAACTAAAATCTAAAGACATGAACATTATCAAACGGAACTTAAATATGTTACTAATTTCCCTAATACGATGATAAATGTTTCAGTTTCATCATCTAATTTGACCATGTTCAACATCATAGTTTAGAATGTGTAATATGAACCCTCCATCCATATACGTTAAATGTAACTGGTGGAAAACAATATCACATAATGCTAACTCGTTCTTCCTTGTTGGGTGCAGCAGGAGGAATCAGAGCACCATGCTGAACATCAGCCTCAACTAGGGGACTTTTTCTTGTCATCTTTCCCACTGCCACATTGAAAGTTACCAACTCAGACTTGCTAAAGACGGCTGACCTTATCGTCCACTTAAATAGAGTATAACTGACTGGCTGTGAATTGCTTTTCAACAGAGTCGACAAGTCACAGCCAGAACTTTTTACCAGAGTTCTGCTATCTTATTTAATTTCAGGGAATACTGTGTAACCTGGATTTCCAGATCAGGAAGGTCTTCCAACACATAAAGGGGAGGAGGTGGAAGATCTGGTCCCCCAAACTTCTCATGCCACAGAGCAGATACTGCAGCTGCCTAGCCTGGGCTTGAAAATTTTCCAGTCCAGGCTGATACAGGTGAAGCAAAATCCTGAAAAAGCAATGACCTCCAACCAAATTTGAGTTACTTAGCTAAGCCCAGTTCAATGTGGTAATGTGGAGCAAGTAACTGGCAAGGGAGGAGCTGAGCTTGGCAGAGAATTCAGTGTCAAATTTTTTGAGGCATTCCATGTCAATGAGGTATTAGGGGTCCCCTTAGAATCGATTTCATTTTGAACAATGAAAACATCATTCCTCAGTCACATGCCAAGCATGTTATGAAGCCTTCCACTAGTAACATTTAACGAACATGAATGGAGGATTCAGATTTTAAAAAAATTAAAAACATGAGGTTAACATTCTTCAAATTAGAAAAGCAAGAACATCAGAACATTTAAGAAACTACAGGGGTGAAAGGTGTAATCTACCCTACAAGTTAGTAAATGGCCTGTACAATATCACATTACACCTAGCACCCAAGTGGTATTATGGATATTTATGTTTCTGAGAGGATGAGAAAAAGCATCATATAATCGACATTTTTGGACGTAAAAGGCTTACCAATCTCTTTTATTGGAAGTGCTGTTTCCATGCATTATTTCCTCCCTTGCAAACTCTTCTAATATAGCATGTTGGCGTTCGTTTATTTCACTTTATCAAAAGGAAAAAACAAAAATCAGATGAAAAGATTCTCCTGGATCACAAGTGTAGAAGTAATTACAACGTGAAGAAAAAATAATAATAATAAATCATTCACGAAGGAAGTAAAATGAAGGCACCAATCTACAGCTTTTATCAAGTGAGGCAGAGACAGGAGCTGATATCAGTTCAACTTAGGTGGATCCTTGAGCACAGGAGTTAAAAAGCAAGCATCGCAGTTCTCACTTGATAAGTAGGCCAGTGCCAACACGCATATTCAGAAATATCAGTTTGGTTTCTTCAAACAATTTTCTTAGAAAATATTGACATGTTATACCTATAACCACATGCAACCAAAAGTAATAAAGAAAGCTTACATGGGAAATCTAACTCGGAAGCGCACATATTGATCGCCACGGGTAACTAGAAAACCATGTTTTGGCAGTCCTGCAAAACATACAGTCTAAGAAAATTTCAAGAAAGCGAGGTACTCACTTTTGAGTCGTGAAAGTTAATGATTTACTAACCTTTTCCTCTTAGTACAATATGTTGTCCAGGTTGAACCCCCTTTGGTATCTGAGAGATCCATAATTACAAGTAAGAGTCAGTCTGATGTAGAATCAAGAAGATGATGGAAGAGAGAGAAACAGGAAGAGAACAAGAGCAGAAAGAAAAAGTAGGGACACTTCATCTCTAAACAATTCCATAGGCAAAACCGAAATCCAATCACAAGGATGGGCCAGTCTAAATAGGTAGTCAGCAAAAAAAATCCCATGAGGAAACAATAATTAAACCCTAATAAAACAAAACTAGCCTAATAAACACTCTTTCATCTGCCCCTAAATAAATAGGAAGGTCACCACAATGATCGCCTCACCATCGAAGTGTCAACCGAGCTGTGGTAAGATTACGCCAGACATAGATGAAACATCATTGGACAATTTCTCTATCTAACTACAGATGTTTCTAATAACATTCAGCATATTAGGTTAACCTCTCATTCTTTAGTATTTTATTGTAGTACTTAAATACTCGTATAAAATTAATAAATACGTTTCTGAAGAAACAACAAACACAAAAATAATGCTCAGCCTGGCAAACAACACATTAGATTCCTGACCTTAAAAATTAAAATTTTAAAAGTTTCAGGCAAGGGAGACTCCAGAGCAACAAATTGCATTGTATATCCAGCTTTATACCATATTATACACATCCATGGATCCAATTCAACTAAGACTCCTCATCCCCAAACACATGCCATAAAGTTGACCACATTTAATATAAGTGTTTAAATTGCCCAACAAAACTAAAAGTGTCCACTTATTAGAGTGATTACACAAGAAAATAAAATATGGGGACAAAATTTTCAAGTTAATTAGATAATAAAGGTTTAGCACAAAGAGAAAACCCTTACTTTTACTTCTATCTTCCCAGACAAAGTAGGTACCTCAACCTTACCACCAAGAATAGCCTGAAACATTCAAACTTTCAGCATCAACATTAATATTTTAGGTTTTGAGAAATGCATATATAGACGGGACAATAGGACAAGGAAATTGCCTTCAATGCCGACTCGAGAGAACAACTACTTGCATTAGATACTTTTACCAATGAATTTAAGGAAATGGAAGACCATTAAATAATCTAGAGCAAACATGGAAGTTGACAGAAGAAGCTATTAAGTTTTTAGAACAAGAAAATTAATAATAACAGGGATGCCAAAAGTAAGTTTGGAAAAGAAGAAAACACAAAGTAAAATGGAGAGATGATATGATATGGCACTAAGTGGAAAGCACCATAAGTTACCAAAAGAAAATATTACATCATATGGAAACAAGGTAACTATTTAGAGACATGAATCAATGCATGGAATCGTTCTCACTTGCGTAAAGCTAATATTAGAGTTCACATAAACATCTGCACCATCTCTAGCAAAGATAGGATCTTCAGCAACCTACACCAAAAAGAAACCAAATTTGAGAAGGCATATCAGGATACATATTCACAACCACACTAGCTTCTACACAACAAGTCACTGAAATGCAAGTCTTCATTTGATCAAGTTCAATTATAATCATAGCATGTGCTTAGATGACATCTCAACCCAACTTAGCATACAATTCCAGCTTATCCTCTTTTTTACGGGTAATGCAAGGAATTAAGTCTTCCAAAACACTCATTATCATTTAAAACATGCAAGAAAAGAGAGTAAAGTTGTACCTTTAGTTTAATGTATAAACAGCCTGGTTGACCTCCTCGTACCCCACTATTCCCAGCCTCCGGAATACGGATTGTATCTCCAGAATCCACACCTATAGCCATGAGAGAGAGAGAGAGGAGAGAGAGGAGAGAGAGAGAGAGAGAGAGAGAGAGAAGTTAGATAATGAAAAAATAATAATAAAGTTCAATTCAGAATTCACAAGTAACATATGATAATTTCTAGACATTAAAGATACATCATGTACAAAGAGAAGCTTCTCGTAATGACTCGAAATTACACTCTGTTAATCCTATAGGTCACTCAGTTTCACATTAAGAGCACTCAGTATCTTTGTCGATAATTTATACCATTTTCTTACAGGAGATTGAGTAAGCCAAATATTATTAAACATAATGCCAAACAAGGAAAGCAAATGTAGCTACTATAAACTCTCTGCATGATCTTCATGTTTTCTGACATGTATCCAATGGAATTTTTAACATGCCCCCCGTAACAAATATACAATACAAGATTTGTAGAGCCAAATGATAGTTATGTAACACACATGTTAAAAAACCCATGTTCCGACCTTCCTTCATCAAATCAAACAATCTATTACCAACCTGCTGGTATCGAAACTTTAACCTTTCTAGTGCCTTCAACAACCCCTAACCCTCCACATGAGATGCAAGATTCCTGCAACAGATAAATAAACGCCAACGATATTATTTGCATCACACAATTAAACACAATGAATTTTTTCATTGGAAGTCACATTAAACCTTGATTATTTTGCCCGCCCCTTTACAAGTACTGCATGTTGATGTGAATGGAGGAACTGTAACCTGGTAGGAGATTAAACATCAGAACAGACAATTTAATAATTTATCACTCTTGTAGGATGATAGAATAGAAATAATAATAATAATAATAATCCTCACAAACTGACTCCTTTCAGAAGAAATATCCCCATAACCATCATCAGTGTAGATCTTTAAAACTTACTCTCCCAATACCTCTGCAAGTAGGACAAACTTTGGTCTTGGCATTTAGTGGAGAGCCACGCCCATCTGCATCATGAAATATTAGGGACAACCATATTGCTAAAGTATTTTATTTGGGAACTTATGATCAGACTGTGAATTTTTGGAAGGAACATTAAAATGATCCATAGAAAAAAAAAAATCTCACCCACCAAGATAGGTGTTATTCCCAAATCCGAAGACAAACTTCAGACTCTGACCAAACCCAGACCTCAAGCCTCAAACCCCCCAAACCACATACCCCTGACCTCTGACTCCGAACTCCCAGAGCCCAAACATTGAAACCATATGCCAAACCCTGACGTTCGGACGGATACACATATTCTAGACCCAGTATGGACTCTGTGCCCGGACCAAATATCAAACTCATGCATAATGGGAAATATCAGAGTCCAAAAAGTAGTTCCTTCTACAACAGCGCTCACTTAGCAACAGAACATATGCAAACTATTAGTCTTCACTCTTATGCAATCAAATTATAAATAAAATAAAAAACGAACTGCAAAAAAAAAAAATCCCTTCCCACATAAAGGAGTAAACAAATAAATGGACATCTATGTTGTGGTGAAAGGTTTTCAAAAGAAACGATGATATAAATATTTGAGATCCATTTTATAATTACAAAATTTCCTATCAGAAAGAAAAAAAATGTAAAAAGCAATGGAATCTTAAAATATTTATTCGACTCACGGCAAGAATCACAGGGAACATGCGCATTGACAGAGAGATGCTTTGTGCATCCTTTAGCAGCTTCAGAGAAAGAGAGTGACAGCTCCACCTACGAAACACAGACAACATCAATCATTTCAGCTTTTAAATACAGAAGGAAAACCACACAAAACGTGTAACCTATGTGAATCAAGTTTACCTCAATATCAGCTGCAACTTGATCGAACTCATGTTCAAAGATCTGCAGTATCAAATCACTGTCAGAGTAATGAAATTTGAGATTTAAACAAGCTGCAGTAACAGACTGCCTTAAGATCAACGATAGAACACGCACTGAAATACCTCTGAGAATATTTTATGGAATGAACTGGAAAAATGAGTTTGAAAACCATATCTAAACCCTTCTGCACCAGCAGCACCATGAGTTTCATTATCATATCTGAACCCCTCTGCATCCCCAGCAGCATACCCTACGTTTTCTGACCCACTTGAGCGCTTCTTCATTGGGAAAAAAAAACAAAAAAAAGACAAAAAGAACAGATAAGTAAGATCTAAAAATGGTACATGGCGTTCAGGATTTTGATTGCAGAAAAACTATTAGACTTTTGATGGCAAGGCTCAGCATGCGCACCAGTCAATTATCTTTCTTCCAAGTACAAATTTACACACCAAAAGTGTGTGTGTGTGTGTGAGAGAGAGACAGACAGACAGAGACAGAGAGACAGAGAGACAGAGAGATACAGAGTTATTACCTTGTCATATTGTGCCCTCTTTTCAGGATCTTGCAAAGTCTACAATTAACAATAAATAAATAAAAAGAGAATTATGTAAATGTTACACATAAAAATTAAGGAAAGCATAAAAACCATTCCAAATTTTGGTAATTATTTGATAAGAACATAACGAGGGACAACTCTGAAAAATTCATAAAGTTGGGTAAATTGCCACCCTTCCACAAGTCAAACCTCATAGGCATCTCTTATTTCTTGAAATTTTCTCTTAGAAGAAGGATTGTCCTTATTTGCATCTGGATGGTACTTCTTGGCAAGCTGCAAAAATATTCAGCGTCAACAGATCAAAAAGAGAAGATTTGCTGAAGTTGTGGAACAAGACAAGAGTACTCAATCAAGAATTTTGCATGGCTTCAATGGTGTATAATAGAGAAAGAATTTATGGCATGGCTTCAATAGAGTATAATAGGGAAAGTTTAAGGTCAGATCATACTTCATAATCCTAAATTCATACACCATTTGACTCAGCATTATGCAAATAAAGATTTTCACACTTGCCTAATTAAAAGAAGGAGGGGAAAGAAACATGAAAAGCAAAAGGAAGATATCAAGAAAGAAACATCACCAGCATTATGCAAATTTTACATTTCAACTTAGTACTTCGTATAAAATTCATTCTAGTCAAAAAATTTCCTCCACCACATCCAATCCCCTTTCAAACAAGCAGACAATTTTAAAGGAACTACAATGAAATAACATCTCAAGATCTTAACATTGTTTCTGCAATGTACATGCCAAAATGCAATACAATTGCTTTCCCCATGAATGCCATTACTTCTATATAAACCACACTTCAAATCACACACAAACCAATTCCAGAAACTACGTGCAATTGACAATTTGTATACTGACCACACGAAAAGCCTTTTTAATCTCATCTCGGCTTGCGCTTGTCGAAACGGCGAGAGTTTTATAGTAGTCTCTTTCAGGTGCGCAGCAAAATCCTGCAAAGATCATCAACTTCAAGCCATGAACCCAAAAGTTATGTCCGTCACTCACTGTTAGAGAGAGAGAGAGAGTGAAAAACCTGAGGCATGGAAATAACGATTTCCCAATGAGGTAGCGAAACCAGCTACAGAACCACAAGAGGGCGAACCTAAGTTTGAAAAGCATCGACATTAACAAAGATTCTGAATTCTCGTAACCACAAAGCAATCAGGCATGAGAAGTAAAACAAGGAGCCGAGGAGCTCACCATGTGTTCGATACAATGCCTCGCTCAATGACGAAAGCCTCCGTGGCCAATCAACTTGATCAACGGTCGACTCTGCAGCCAACGACGACACCAAACGCCTCCGAAGCTGCATTTCAGTACAGATAAATTATAAGAATAAAGCAAAATGATGAAGAAAACAGAATGAATATTTGAGCTTCATCTTCCTCACCAGACCAAGCAAGCTCAATTTTCGCATTTTAGAGGTGTTTGGCTACTGTGAACGATGAAGCTCCAGAACTTGGGTTTGGGATTTTCGTTTAGAATTGTGACTGGAAGGAAGCTCTGGAAATTCGAGAGAAGAAGAATCGAGAAACGAACAATCGGAGCGACAGTCCAATTCGGTAATTTCACCCGCCGACAGGGTTTTGTGTTTTAGGGCGCGACTTCAACAACACGTTGCGTGGCGGGGGGGTTAAGAAGACCAAACGCTGTCGTTTCGGCAACATATTAACTTTCTGCCTTTCAGATATCCTGGTCCCCACACGTACGGGCGCCCCTATCTTTCTTCAACTGACAAAGAGGACCTGTGAGCTCTGCAGACTGCAGTTTGGACTTCCGTGGCGACTAGCTGTGGGCTCTTCACCGGTCTGAGACGGTGCGCCCCACAGTTCACAACAAACTCAGTCAGGTGGAGGAGGCAGCTGTCGTCGCTCCGCTCACGACCAGTATTTTGGGATCAAAAAAGAGGGTCGATTCCCTCTCCCTCAATATAGCCAAAAAAAAACACACACAAGAACTTATTCAAAATGTTATCTTAAGACATTTTACCTATAGGACAGAATGCATGCAGACACATATTCTGATGATTATAAACGGGACAATGGAGCCAGCCACAAAAAACAGGGAGAATGAGATTCTGATGATTGTAAACGGGATTAATTAAGTTCAATCTCTGTCCAATGCATCATGTTTCATTTCCAGAAACGGCTGTTCCCTTCCCGCTATATTTTTTCCTTTACAATGTAAAGAAGAGATTAAAACATCCACAGAATAATTTATTGACAAGCATGAAATTTATTTACAGTATATATTTACTCATATTACTCACAAGGTTTACATTAAAAGATCTCTCTCTCTCTCTCTCTCTCTCTCTCTCTCTCTCTCTCTCTCTGTGAAAAACAGAGCAGAACAAAGCAAAAACAGAGGAAACACAAAACACAAGCATAAATAAAAGATCATGGGGAGGTTTGTTGTCCAATATGACTGATTGTTTGCTTCTTACGATTTTCAACATTTTTATCACAATTAATTTGTTACTCAGTAATCAACCATTTGCCGCCACTGATCTTTGTCTACACGCTTGTCTCCACATATGTAACGTCGTGGCGAGCCAATATATGGAGAGTACTAAAAAAGAAGATAAGAAAATATGAAAAAGGAGGACCAGCCAACAACTAGGCGTGGCACAATCAGTCAGTGCATTATTGACCATTAACAGGCGTGACACACAATCAAGCACAAAGCATCCAGTCATATGTATAAATACCACATCTTTGGTTGGAATGTTAGACTTGAAGAAGGGACGATATAAAACGTTGAAAGGTAGCTGCGCATTTCTAAGTTCCTTAAATTACAACGGTTGGGAAAATAGCATAACTTTTCTCGAATTTTATTGTGGTTAGTAGTGTATTGCACGTGAAGGCATGACTAGTTAATTGCTAACCATAGACATAGCGCATCTATATTTAGGGTTAGTAATTAGTCATGCACCCACATACTTTGCACATGTTAGTTGGGAGCTTAAAGCACGACATAGCATAGTTGGCCATAGCCATTGCAACCGTTTTGATAAGCACTTCCTTACCACCAAGAGAGAGAGAATGTTCTGGCCATCCATTAATTCTCGACAATATATTTTCCTCCGTACTTCTTTAAAGTTTAAACACCTGCTTCTTAGATGCACCAAAATCAGTATTTATGCTCAGATATTTTCCAAAAGCTTCTCTCTCCCGAACATGCAAAAGTCATTTCTATTCAGTTGTTTGGGAATGCTTTTACTCATAAGTGCTTCTAACAAAAACACTGTTATTATAAGTTGTTGCAAAAAATCATTGAGTGGCCTTTATTAGAAATGAGATTCATCTCAATATTTATGTACACGCATCCATCGATCTATTAGGGTTGTAGTATATGTACATTGCTAATGAATTCATAGTGTCTTTGCATTTCATTCTATTTCCTTTGATAAAAATAAATTACTTCAAATTTGAATAAAATTATTTTTATCATCAATGACGAATAAAATACAGAATCCCTCTAACTCGGATCACTCATTTTCAATACGGCAAAGCTGTATACATTGACTATTCAATAATCTCACCCGGCACATTTGACTCCTCCTATACTTTTGATATGCATAGTTTGTCTTTCCCAATTTTGTCATTCCTGTCACTATCAACAGCTCCATTATTTCACTCCCACAAAGCCAGACCACTTCTTGCTCTCCCTTACCTCCAACACTCCATTTCTGAAACATACCAAACCCATCAATTCTTGCTAAATTACCATGCACATGGAAGCCAATCATGAGGAAAAACGCAACGCCGCCTTGAAGAGAGCCCTTCTCATACTAAGCTGCGTACTCTTATCAATAGGCGCATGCGGAGGCCCTTTGATAATGCGCCTCTACTTCATCCATGGAGGTAAACGTGTCTGGCTTTCCAGCTGGCTCGAAACCGGCGGCTGGCCAATCATCTTCATCCCCATAGCCCTAGCTTATTGCCACCGCCGCACCACTGAAGGCCCTTCAACAAAACTCTTCTTCATGAAGCTCCCGCTCTTCATAGCCTCCGCCGTCATCGGCCTCCTCACCGGCCTCGACGACTACCTCTACGCCTACGGCGTGGCCCGCCTTCCTGTCTCCACGGCAGCCCTAATCACCGCTGCCCATCTGGTTTTCACTGCCCTTTTTGCATTTCTTCTTGTGAAGCAGAAGTTCACTTCTTACTCTATAAACGGCGTCTTCTTATTGACTATTGGCGCGGCTGTTTTGGGGCTGAACACTAGCGCTGATCGGCCAAAGGGTGAGTCAGATAAGCAGTATATTGCCGGGTTTATGATGACGTTGTCGTCGGCGGCTTTGTACGGGTTTGTGTTGCCGTTGGTGGAGCTGACATACAAGAAGGCCAAGCAGACCATTACTTATGCTTTGGTTCTTGAGATTCAATTGGTTATGTGTTTGTTTGCTACTATTTTCTGCACTGTGGGGATGCTCATCAACAATGACTTCAAGGTTAGTGATAATCCTAACCTCTCCTTCATCATCATCCAATCATTTATAGTTGTTGGAGATTATACTTTAATCTTAATCATAATCATAATCATCTCCTTAATTATATTCATTGTTTCTGAACCGCACATTCTAACTCTACTCGATTAATAATAATATAGATTCTCAATTTCACAATACAAGGTTTCCCTCAGACTTCAACATTGTTGTAATAATGTGAAATTTTATTAATTTTTAATTACTGTAAAGAGCCTATAGCCATAAAAAGATCATATTACTACATATATATATATACACACACACTTAATTTAGGGTGGAACTAGTAGGTAGAAAGTTATAAAGTGACTTTTAGAACTGCGAGGATAAGCTTTGGCTAACTAGCTTGCAAGTTGCAAGTTTAAGTCAACAAAAACCCACTAGTTATCCTTTTTGTATTTTCCATGGAGTATATAACACTATGAAGAGATAGTGTGATTTCTCAGTCGCCTACGGCAACTGCGATTAGAATCCCTCATGTTGTAATGAATGATGATGATGATTTAGAGGAATAATTGCTTCAGAATTAAGTAAATCTAAAATATTATAAGTACCAACTGATGAATGTGGGCATTATTAACAAATTGTCATGTCATCTGTCCCGTTATAATTGAGAAATTTTTGCAAATGACCCAGTAGTATGATGGTCTAGAGAGCAATTGCTCTCTAAGAGAAGGTCTTGGATTAAAGTCCCAGAATTGAGAAATTTTTTTGATGCCTAGGATGTTACTAATATGAGTTATAATATTCTCTAATGAATGGTCTTATACATTGATTTAAACCTTTTTAGGTTATTCCAAGAGAAGCAAGAAACTTCGAGCTTGGGGAAAGCAAATACTATGTGGTGCTTGTATTTAGTGCAATAGTTTGGCAGGGTTTCTTTCTGGGAGCCATAGGAATTATCTTCTGTGCCTCATCCTTGCTCTCTGGTATTGTAATTGCTGTTCTGCTCCCAGTTACAGAGATTCTAGCTGTTATTTTTTACCACGAGAAGTTTCAAGCAGAAAAGGGGGTTGCTCTTGTACTCTCTCTGTGGGGTTTTGTCTCATATTTCTATGGGGCGAGAAAATACAGCAAGCAAAAAGAAAGTGAGATGAAAAATGAAAAAGAAAAAGAGGTAGAAATAGGAAAGAAAGATGCCCCAGAAACAGCAGAAGTTTCTCAACTCGATCCCTAGGCCATGAAAGCTCAAGCTGTTGTTTCATGTCTTCTTCTCTGTTGGAGTTTCCGAAGGAGGGAAAGGCTGCATCTTCTGTCATTGGCAGTTTATGTGAATTTGTACTTAAATGAAAAGGTTAATTTGAGAATATACATTGTCATAGATATATATGTTACTTGTGCACTTAATCACACCAAATTGTTTGAGGCGAAAGCAATCGAAAGGAAAGAGGTTTTCAAGTAATTGTACTTGTGCTACAGAACCAATTTAGGTTTAAAAGGCATTCACATTAACAAAAATTCTGAATTCTCTTGACCACAAAGCAATCAGGCATGAGCAGTAAAACAAGGAGCTGAGGAGCTCACCATGTGTTCGATACAATGCCTCGCTCAGCGAGGAAAGCGTACGAGGCCAATCAACTTGATCAACGGTCCAACGACGACACCAAACGCCTCCGAAGCTGCATTTCAGTACATATAAATTCTAAGCATAAAGCGAAATTGATGAAGAAAACAGAATGAGTCGTTGAGCTTCGTCTTCCTCACCGGACCAAGTAAGCACACTTTTCGCATTTTAGAGGTGTTTGGCTACTGTGAAGGATGAAGCTCCTCAAATTGTTGTGATTGGTTGGAAGCTCTGGAAATTCGAGAGAAGAAGAATCGAGAAACGAATAATCGGCGCGACTTTAAACAACACGTTGCGTGGTGGGGTTAAGTAGATGAAAACGGTGTCGTTCGGCAACATGGCGCGACTTTAAACAACACGTTGCGTGGTGGGGTTAAGTAGATGAAAACGGTGTCGTTCGGCAACATATTTACTTACTGACTTTCAGATATTCTGGTCCCGACACGTACGGACGCCCCTGATCTTTCTTCAACCAACGAAGAGGATCGGTGAGCTCTGCAGTTTGGACTTCCATGGTGACTAGCTGTGGGCTCTTCACCGGTCTGGCAAGGTGCGCCCCACACTTCGCGAACTCAGTCAGGTGGAGGAGGCAGCTGTCGTCGCTCTGCTCTTCGTCTTCGCCGGTTGAAAGGCGCAAGGACGACGAGCTCAAGAGCAAGATTTTTGGGCTCAAAAATCCGGGTCGGAGCGCAACCACTGTGATTCAGAAATGGGTCGACCGAGGCAACAAGGTCTCTGTTCTCGAACTCCGTCGCATTTCCTTTCAACTCTTGAAATCTAAGCGCTTCGACCACGCTCTCCAGGTTTCAATTCTTCGTTTGTTTGCACAAAATGTGCTTAAAGCTTGAAGATTAGGATATTTTGTAGAGTTTTTCAATCGAAATTTCTTCCTTTTCAAGATAAAAAATTGGAAAAATTGTCACTTTAGAAAAAGTAAGAAAAAAAATTTCACAATGGTTGAATGGTATTTGTTTTTCTGTGGATATCAGATACTAGCATGGATGGAGGCTCAAAGCGATTTTCGACTGTCGCCGGGTGATCATGCCATGAGGTTGGAATCAATCATAAAAGTGAAGGGTATGTTGAAAGCTGAAGAGTATTTTGAGAATTTAGCTGCCACAGCTACAAAAAAAGCTGCTTGTCTTCCTCTTCTTCATGGCTATGTTGTGGAAAAGGACACAGAGAAAGCAGAGGCTCTGATGCTGAAGCTTGGTGGGTTGGGGCTGATTGTGAGCCCTCATCCCTATAATGAGATGATGAAGTTGTATATGGGCACATGTCAATTTAGGAAAGTGCCCCTTGTTGTAGTTCAAATGAAGAAAAACAAGATACCATTAACTGTTTTGTCCTACAACCTCTGGATGAATGCATGTGCCAAGCTATCTGGGGTTGCTTCAGTAGAGATGGTTTACAAAGAAATGGTGAATGATGAGAATGTTCAGGTTGGATGGAGCACTTTGTCTACTTTAGCCAATGTCTATATGAAAGCAGGCCTTGTTGACAAAGCCAGTTTGGCCCTAAGAAGGGCTGAAGAGAAGCTGTCTGACTGTAACCGCCTTGGTTATTTTTTCCTCATTACGCAATATACTTCTTTAAAGATGAAAGAGGACGTCCTGCGTTTATGGGAAGCTAGTAAGGCGGTACCTGGGAGAATTCCATGTACTAATTACATGCATATACTGTTGTGTTTGGTGAAGCTAGGTGATATTGTGGAAGCAGAGAGGATTTTTATGGAGTGGGAGTTCACCTGCTTTAGGTACGATGTTCGAATCTCCAATGTCCTTCTAGGTGCATACATGCGGAATGGAATGGTAGAGAAAGCTGAGTCGTTGCATCTGCACACATTGCAGAGAGGCGGTCACCCGAATTATAAGACATGGGAGATCCTTATGGAAGGATGGCTGAAAAGCCAAAACATTGATAAAGCCATTGAAGCGATGAAAAGAGGGTTCAGTATGTTGCAAGATTGTCATTGGAGGCCATCGGATGATACTATAATGGCCTTTGCTGGTTATTTCGAAAGGCATGGGAATATTGAGGACGCAAATTGGTATGTCAGAGTTATCCATGACTTGGGTTGTGCAAGTTTGCCATTATACAAATCAGTGCTTAGACTGCACCTTTCTGCTCAGAGATCAGCCTCTGACATCCTTAAGATGATGGAGAAGGACATGATTGAGATGGATGATGAGACTTCTGCCCTTGTTCAAGCCTTCGGAGGTGTGACTTTATAATCTGTGCTGTACAGTAAGTTCTAGTCGCTTCCTGTGAAGGCTCATGGGGAACAATTTATGCTTCTCTGACTGTTTGTTCGTGAATCAAAGACAATGGTGAAATGGTTCATAAAAATATAGAGAGTATAACATTTGAACATCGAAAGCATAATAGCTCAAATGCCGTATATAGAGGTCCCTTGATTCAGGGAAGTTGCTTCTTTGTTAGTTAAGGTGGAGAAAAAGATAGATCAGATGGTCTCTCTAGTTTCCTTATTTGAACAGAAACAAAGAGATGGAGCCCTTGTTGTAGATTGTTAGGGAAGATGGCTTCTTGGGTCCTTTTCCTTCAGTCAACAATTAAAATATTTGGTCACGATTCTTAAGGTATTAATGTTCTCGGCAATTATCTCATTTATAAAAAAAAATATTCTCGGCAATTATTTCATTTAAATGCTTATGAAAATGCAAAAATGTTTTCACATGTGTTTTACCAAGTTATTTATATATGATATCATGAATTGAGCTGAAGCCCATTTTATTCCTCGTACATAAATGGTTCACATATTAACCATTTTTTTGAATGAAATGATGATAAAATATGCAGGAACCAGTCAGAGATGGTGGCAAAGACTTCAACTTGATGCTGCAGTCAAAATCTTGTGAAAGCCTCGGTTGTGCTTCAGCAATTTATCTTGAGGTGGCAGGCTTTCTTTAAGAATGGGAAACTCAAGAACTCTTCCAAACCAAGCGTTGAGCAGTGGCATGGTCTCGGTATCAATCAGGTTTACCTCTGCAATCTCCTCGACTATTCTAGCCCACAATCCAATCCACCCAGCAGCTATGTCCACAAAGCCTATGCTTTCACCTCCGAAAAACTGCTTTCCCCCAAGTCCACTTTCCAGGATCTTAAGATTCTCTCTTGCTTCTTTTGCAACCTTCTCTTTCTCCTCCCCTTTCTTGGTGAATGCACTCATAATTGATGGCACACACTGAAATGAAGAACAATAAATGGGATATAGTTTCTAAATTGGTTAACTAAATTTTGTATATATATTGTAAAAATTGCTCAATAGTTCACTCCATCTATCAACCAGAAATTTTTGCAGTATTTGCTGTTATGTGAGAAATGTACTGGTAATGCATGAATAAAACGTAGTTACTTCTTGTCGATCCCAGATCGTTCATGGAAACTAAAGTCAAGTGGTAATAGTATTACAGTATAGCTTGTTCTATTACCTTTTCGTCAACAAATTTTGCCCAGAAGCGCGCCTGAGCTCGTTTGTAGGGATCTTCTGGCAGGATTGGATTTTGCGTCCATGTTTCTTCAATGTATTCGAGTATAATCAGCGACTCTGCAACCGGCTTACCATCATGCACAAGAACTGGTATTTTTTTGTGCACAGGGTTGTAGTGCAAGAGCAGGGGACTTTTGTTTGGGAGGTCTTCTTCAACATACTGGTACTCAATTTCTTTCAGTTTTAGAGTCCACTTGACTCTGAGAGCAAAAGGACTTGCCCAATACCCAAGCAGCTTCACAGAGTCTGCAGACATGGTTAGATTTTCATGGGACCATATTCCCAACTCAACATGGCAATTTATAGGCTCAAATCTTTGCTTGGCTTTGCTCATTAACCAAGCCAATAACGTCATTGCTGATGTCAAAACCAAAGACTATAGGGCTTTATTTTATTTTATCAAGAAGACTAAAGAGCTTGGGGTGGAAGCAATATGAAGACTTATAGAGGGGTCAGATATGGAGACATCACGACGTGTATTCAACCAGTCATATAACCAAAATGTTTCGATTCTTTTTCCTGTTTTTTTTACCTGCAATGTTTTAATTGGGCCAGACGAATTCTCGCACACACTTTTAAATTTAGTCATCCTTTAGTTAAAGTTTTAAAAAAATAATAATTTAAAACTCAAATATTTTTGCCAGATAAAGACTCAATTAGAAATTGAATAGTGTCATTAATCTTTCTGCACATGCTTTCGCGCCTGTGAGAAGTTTTTTATTTATTAATTTATTAATTTATTTTAGAATAAAAAAATAATAATGGATAGTTGTGTTCCATAAAAATAGGACCATTATCTAATTTTGTTTTAATATAAAAAAAATATGAATTTACTATATTATTCTCATTTAATTAATAATTTCAATTCTTAATGTTTGAATTAACCAATGGCATTTTATGGTATTTTGAATGTTTCACAATTCTCTGCATTTTGCTTTTTATATATATAGATAGATATATAGATTACTAAATTATTCTTAATTCCAATTATCAAAATTTTTTGAAGATAATAAAAGGATATTTAACATTTCTCATAGGTAGATATATAAAAACACAAATTCTTTATTTTTTTTGGCTCTCCTAAAGAAAGTTATTAAGTGTTATAAATCAATTGGATTATTATGGATGCCCACCATACATATTTTGCCCACAATTCCTACCACTATATTTGTGCCTACTATGATGTAATTGTAATCTACTCTATGGTGGGTTAGCAATTACAAACTATGAGAGCAATGATCCACTTAGAGCATTTTCACCCAGCAGCCTAAACCATGAGCATTTTCACCCAGCAGCCTAAACGAAGACCCCCTATCCCTCAAAAACCATTTTCAAAGCAACAATCCAGCCCTAGCAGATGGTGGGCTCCACCAAGCCTAGGTAGGCCTGAAAGCAAGAACAACCCAAACTGTTGCCTGAGGGTGATGACATCATCAATGTGAAAATATTTTTAAAAATTGAAAAAAAATTATTAAAAATTCCAAAAAAATTCAGAAATATTTTTTTAATACATACCTAGCGAATTTTTTTATACATATAAATAAAATTAATCCTATATAAATAGTAATTGCCTTTGGATTGACATGGCAATGGATGGAAAAGTAAAATAAAATAGGGTAGGACAATCACTATTCACACCTTGCCCTTTGTCATGGCACCATGAGTGGAAGTGCTCTTAAAAAGGACGCTTACTAAATTATTATTTTTTTATAAGTGGAAAAGCCAACAAATAATAAGCATAAAACATTTTTGCTTCATTATTATACCCAATTATCCATCTCATTATTTGATACAAGCCACTGGTTAATCCCCATACCAGAGACATTTTCCTGAAACAAGACAACAAAGTTCATCCTAAGATTAACTATCCATCATTTCTGATAATTTTTGGGTAAAGTCAATTCCAATACAAAATTGTGCTTCATACTATGAAGTTACGTAAGAGATGATAACGCCCGTGCAACATTTCGAGATATCCGATCATGTATTGGCTCCTGAACGAAAAGCCAAAATTATGTCACAATAATCTATACATAATAATAAAATATCAATTATAACAAGTTCTTTTTTTTTATTACCTCTGTTGAGGGCAGCTTGAATTCTGATTTTGTTATTGTCTCATACAAGAAAATATATCTGTCATCGTAGAGTAATGTCAGTTCTGCTAGTGGTAGATGCAAAAACTTCAAACTTACACACACTTCAGTATGGAGTTGATCAAACAATAACACACCAAGCAGAGTGATGCTATTCAGACACAAGGGGCCAGTGGAGAGAGGGGAGGAGAAGGAGAAGGGGGGTGTAGGGGAACAAGGGAAAAGAAAGAGACTGGCCAAGCAATCTTCTAGGTTTAAATAGAATCATCCTAAAATACAACACAAGCAGAAACATGTGATCACAAAGAACTTGACTAGCAATTTGTACTTACACATAGAATCATTAGCTATGCTTTCTGCTGATCACTTTATGTGTACAAATCAACAAAGCAATTGCAAAGAAACTGAGGGAAAAGAAAGAGACTGCCCGAGCAATCTTCTAGGTTTAAATAGAATCATCCTAAAAGACAACACAAGCAGAAACATGATGATCACAAAGAACTTGACTAGCAATTTGTAGTTTAACACTTATGCATAGAATCATTAGCTATGCTTTCTGCTGATCGCTTTATGTGTAAAAATCAAAAAAGCAATTGCAAACACAGCCATAATCACAATAACAGTAAAATCATTGGAAATAAATGGATCTTAGCATCCAAGAAGCATGTAGAAGACATTATTATACAATATAAATTATGATAAAGCACAATAAAGAAGTGGCATACCTCCAAGATAGCTCACGAACGAGTTCCTCGGGAGCATTAGGGAGGACCTAAGTTTTTGTACTATCAGAGTGAGATTTGATGTTTCACAAGCTCAAACCCAAAAAAGGAAATATAATTGGGGTTTATGTGACTACCTCATCTTCATAAGGATTGCAATGATCTTTGAACCACAACCTCAAGAACTCCTTAGAATCAAAAGATTTAAACGTCAGCAAGTTGCTGATAAAATGTAATTTGTCTATAAGATCAAAAGAACGAAAAAGCAAAAGGAACATGAAGTATAAAATACATCGCATACTTTATCAACATTTTCAGGTTCAAGGCCATTCTTAAACCGCTCCTCATAAGTATGTGCAATCCAATATCTGCTTGAATCAGGTGTATGCACCTAGAATGGCCAGTGGAGGAAAAAATAAAATTTAACTCTCGTTACATTATCTGAATATGTGTATTGTGATTGAGAAAGAACTACTAAAACTTTGAACAAGACAATGTTAAACCTCATCAATCAAAAGAATGGAACCATCTTGGCCTTTTCCAAATTCATATTTTGTGTCTACCAATATCAAGCCATGTTCCAGAGCCACGCACTGCAACATGAAAGAAATAGTAAAACTGGTTAGTGTGGCTGACATCTATTATTTAGATAACAAATTGATTCGGTCAGTATCTAAAGTCAATTATGATAATTCCCACAAGCATACACCGTTGAGCACCTTGGCCAATATACTTATTTGGATTGATCAGTAGTATGCACACACAAAATTCTTGCTATTGTCCAGGCATAAGGACACCGAATACAACGTTCAAGTCAGAGATCAAAGCATATGACACAAAGTTCTGAGCCCACATGTTTGATAAGGAGCCAGTAAAAATTGAAACAAAGGGAAGGAAAAAAAAAAATCAAAGACAGAAGAAACTGATCAAAAGAATTTGCTCATGCTTGCTCTACCAACTTTTCCTCATTGTAGCCCTTCTTCTATTCTACTTTTTGTGTGAAAATAGAAAGTCCATAATACAATCTCATTCAGAAAACCTATAATCCCATTATGTTTTCAGATCGTTAAATTTTAAAAGGTTCATAATAGTAAGATGATAACAAGAAAGGCAAGTTACCTGTCCATACTCGAACAAGCTTAATGCTTTCCTACTTACTTCATCATACTCGGCTTGAGTCATCAGTCCACGTTCAACGATCTGCAAGAAAATTGCATCAAGTTAACTGAACTGAAGTGTATAGAGGAGAACAAATGAAGACCCACATGTAACACATTATATATAGGCACATGTATGTTATATTAATACATTCCATTCCAAAAGAAAATCCAACAGAACATCCCATAATGACTTGGTTTCATCTCCAACACAAATTGACTTATCAGTTATTAGGTTTACAGTTTAATATCCCTAATCTACCCAGATTTCTTCTCCTTCCCTCCTTTTTCCCTTTTAGGTAACAAATGATATCAAAGAGGGACCAAACCTCCTCTGGGGTAACAGGAACGTCATGATCTGCCGCCTTAGTTGTTGGTGTGAGTATATTTGCAGGAAGCTTTTGGCTTTTTGCCAAGCCTATAATATCAATAAACCATCAGACTTAAAATTTTGGTTTGAAAATAAAGCAATGCATTGATTAGAAAGCGCACCATCTGGGAGTGCATTGCCACAGTAATTCCGAACACCATTATTGTAGACTGTCCATAGTGACGTATCAGTACTTCCCGTCACGAAACCTCTGACTACAAAATTAGAAGCAAAAGTAGTGTAAAGACAGCTTAATTTATGTATGTATGGTGCAAGTACTCGTATTCAAATCAAGCCAAGTTGTTTGGGATTATACTTTTCCTTCATGATTAAGAGAAGAAGAAATATCTAATACCTCTACATAGTTGTTTCCTCTCAAAACTTCCATGTGTATGTTTAAATTGTTTTGTTATCCTCTCAAAACACTACGTATATGCATAAATAGCTAATTTTATACAAATGGAGCAAATAGTGCAGGTAACAGCAAAAGAACTGCCAAAACAGAAATTCTAAAGGTAAAATGGAGGCTTCCAACACTGAAATTCAAAAATAAGACACATATGGATTAATATTTTTTTAAAAGAAATTTGAATCCATAATCCTATTCCTCAAATACAAGTGTGCTGGGACATTGAGCAATCTAGGATACTAACCGCTTAAAAAGAATTTGTATTGATACAGAATGAGTATATCAGAAAGTCCATTTTCCTCCAGTTCTTCTTTTTTTTCAACCAATGCCTTGAATATGTAACATCTTAACACAAAAGTTTTACTTTTACTAAAACTTGCATTTTCTCTCACTCAGAATAGAAAGAAACTTCAAGCACAAAAACAATGAAGTAGCTCACTAGCCAATTAAAAAGTGCTAAACACTGTGAATATAACATCTTACCCACAAATTCAACAGGAAAAACAGAACATTTCTTTGCAATTGTTACATTTTCATCTGGAGCCGAAACAACTGCGTTTGAAGTTATGTGTTGAGTTTTGTCAAACCACCATAAACTTGTCTCATTGAGAACCTGAAATCACATAACCAAAGAAATTCAGATACTGCTACTAATTATCCATAAACCATGTAGTGAGTATTTTAATTAGCATGCTTTCTGACTGTTCTTTTTTCTCTTTCCATAAAAAAATCAACTAAATTTAATACAGAAAATTCACATATAAGAAATTCATTTCTTTGGGGTCAGAACTAAGAACAGACCTGGCCTTTGAAGGGAATGGAAGCAAGAATTCTGTCAAATGCACTTTGCCTATCCGTGGTGACCATAACTAGATAATCCCCACTGTCATAAACATCTCTAACCTGGAAAACAGAGAATTAGTCTCTTTTTCCATCAAGTCAAAAGCCCAAAAGCTAGTTGCTTGAAAAGCAAAAGCCTAAGTTGTTTATTCAGCGCAATTCACTAGAGGCATTGAAATAAACAAAATAAAGCAAAAAGAAGAAAAGATTTGTTCTTTTCCTTTGGGTTTTATACCTTGCCTCTAGTTTTGGATTTGAGGCCGGGAACTGTGAGATGCAGGTTGGTTTCGGAGAGGCAGTGAGATGACGAATTCTTGATAGCACCAATTACCTCTTCCTTGCTAGCACTGTTGATCAGAACGTCTAAGGACGGTGGTTTCTGGTGCTGCTGTTGATTTTGGCCCGCCGTCACTGACATGGAGATTGTTGAGAAGTTTTTGGATTTGGGTTTTGGGGTTCTGAAGGTTGAGATGGAAGAGAAAGAGGGGTTGGGGTTTGGGAGCTTGGGGATGACGGTCTTGGGAGGGTTTAAGGTTGGAGCATACTGAGCCATATTCACAGTTGAAGTTTTGGAGTCTCGCGGTGGCTGATTGTGCTGTGGTTTTGTTAAAGGCTGCGCTTCCAACTTTTTGATTTCTCTGCACCGGTACAGCCCATCACGTGGGCATTTTTTAAAAACAAGTGAAACTGGTTGTTTGAGTTAACCGGTTAAAATAAGGGAAAAAAAAAAATCACCCCTTCAAAACCTAGGACGCCTCGCATGTACTGGGGCTGCTTCATCTCTTCTCTGCGATCTCTCTTTTCGGAAATCCAAGCTTCATCTATGTCCCCAGATCGGAATCTGGGCGTCTCATCTCTGCCCAGGCCGAGATGCAACAGCCAGCGGAGAGGAGATAGAGAGACAGCGGTGCTTCGAAGGCAAAAAGGTGTCAGTTCAGAAGACTAGGCCGAAGCTGACCTCGCCTACGTCCTCCGCCACTTCACTCGCGCTTTCAAGTACCGTGGCCTCGGAAACGAGGTCTCATATTCAATTCCACTCTTGTTTCCTTTCTTTTGTGGAAAAAAATTCATCATATTATGCTAAATTGTTTTTAGCAGTTTTTGGAGGTTAGAGATTTGGGGAACTTAATTGGGTTGTACACCGAATGGCACTCACGTTTGCTCCCATATTATTCTTTTGATCAGTTTGTTCATGAGATGAGGTCGAACAGGTTGCCGCCACTAGACAAGTAAAAGTACTGATCTCTCTGTCTTTTTTTATTTTTTTTTATGTTTAAATCCTTTGGATTTTGGACTCTGCTTTAATATTTTATTCTTTGTGTGCAAAATTTTGATACATGTCTCTTAGAAAATTGAGAGAAAGAGTTGCGAGTGGAGGAGACCCGACAAAGTTGCATGAACCAGCAGTCGAACAAGGCTCTCCAAATGATCAACAGGGTATTATGCTCTGTCATTATCTCATTTTTGTATAATAGCTCGAATTCAATAGTGTCTCAGCTCTAGTGGCTTAGGCTACAGCTTGAGCAATGTATTGAGTGCATATTGCCTGAGTTGTTTGGTGTTAATTGGAAGGATTGAAGGATGCAATTACTCTACTATTGCAACAAAAGACCTGTCAAGAAAATTGAAAAAAGAAAAACAGTTCCTGTGTAAAACCTTTTTTTGGTGTAACAGACTGATGAGAAAAGTAGTTACATATTCATTAATAACTATGGTAATGGAATCCTTAGAGGTTGAGGTTGTAACTCAGTTAAGAAAATTTTCATATAGACTACTTTTACCATGATGTTAGTATGCTACGATAATGGATTGGCTACTGAGTGGAGCATGAATGATGCTGAGAGAGGAGCATGAATAATGCTGAGAGAAGAACATCATTGAACCAGAGATTAGTTGTTCTGAGTTCACATGAAAGATGTCAGGGAGAATGATATTGATAAGTGGAAATCTACTGCCAATAATTCTATGTTACTTCGTTTTTGAAAAAATAATAATAATTAAGTTGGAAGGTCTCCTTTTCTTTATGAAATAATTTAATTAGAAGTTTTTGGGTTCTTCTTCAGAATTTGTTATAATATTTGTGTTTGATCAATGATATTTGAACTATTCACTTTGGAAACAACCACTGCTTTCTATGTTCCCATTTAAATATTGAATCCTTTTAAATTTCTTGGGGTTTATATATAGGCTCTGTTTGTTATTAAGTATTTGCTTGTCTTGAGTGTTTACTACTGAAAGATAACCCTCAAAGGATTCTTTGAAGAATTATGAAGGGCATTTCATTAGAGAATATTGATAGAAAACCTTGTAAAGTTGACGTTTCACTAAACAATACGGATGCATTTGTTGTCCCTAGTATCTGTGTGCAATAGATTGATGGTTCTCCTTTGCTCTGCTAATTGTAGGAGGAACCCTCTGAGACTTTGCATGGTGATATGGTTGCTCCTAGTATATCTGCAGCAGGGAGTTTTCAGAAAGAATTAACCAATCAAGTTCCAAATAATGAAGGTTGTGAATCTAGTGAAAATCATGACAGATGAACAGAGAGCACGAATGAAAGCTAGTAGATTTAAGGTCCTTGAGAAAGATGCAGCTAGGCGCCGCCAATTGCAGGTGGCTTGAGGTTTTGGTTTTCTTCTGTTGTGTTCTAAATTATGTTTCATTGTGTTGAGCTGTGGATGGCAATTGAACTCATGGATGTAGGCATGAAGGCAGAACGTTCTGTCTTGATATTCTTTCTTTGTGCGACAAAGTTTTTTGTCATATTTACACAAGTCGATCTCTTTAATAGTTGATCCATTACCAATTGTTACATATCGGTTCTTAATTTGATGTAACAGTTTATTTGCAATTGCATACCCGAATATGTAATTGCATACATTTTATGTAATAATTGACCCCCCTAAAACCAAAAGAAGGGTAGGTAGGTAGGTTTGACTGTGTTTTTGAATATTTTGTTATGGAGTATAAAGTGTTCCGAATGTGTAATGTTAGGATTGGTTAAGATTTGGATTGTGATTTGAACGGATTAAGAATCCCAACCCAAGAGATAAATGCATGGGTGGGTTGTGCGCATTATTTGTGCAATGTTATAATGGAGGGTTGATGCACTTGCAAGTAGTGTCATGTAATTGCATATCGGTATTGCATATCGGTATATGCAATTACAGAGCTGTGATGAAATTAAGAGAAAATATTAAAATATTAATAATTATTAAAAGAGGGAAAAGAAAAAATCACCAAGAGTCAATCCAAGGCGTTGAATTTTTTCTCCCATCAAAGGCTCTACAACACAGACATCCTCACTCCATATTCAACACTAAGTCGTTGAATTTCTACTCAAATAAAGGCCTTCCACACCACCCCCGTCGAACTCGACTGAATCACCCCACTCAATCTCCTCTCTGATGGTTCTTGCATCACGGTGTCGGCAGAGAAGAGATGCTCAGATTCTGACTTGGGGACAAAGATGAGGATTGGATTTGAGAGAGAGAGAGAGAGAGAGAGAGAGAGAGAGAGAGATTGCAAAGATGAAGCAGCTCCAGTGCACGTGACGTCTTCCTCAGGTCATTCCATCACGTGTATTTCACGTGCTCTTTAATAAGAAAGGAGTGAACAAGTCATCAAGTCATTCAATCTCAACCCTTGATTTTTAAAATGAAATATGAACCCTTAGATGATTGGCTGTACCGGTACAGCCGATGCACCACATAATTTTCGCTGCAACTAAACCCAAAAGAAAAAATTAAAAAAATAGGCCAGCAAAAATGAATAAAACGAACGGTTTAATCCGAGGCTAGTGTATGTGTATCCAATATTTGTGACATAAAAGAAAAAAAAATGTTATTCTTAAGTTCAACACCTTCTTTCCCAACCAAAAAAAAAAAGTTCTAGGAGTTTCATTAAACAAAAACAAAAGTTGATTTATATTTCTTCTTATAATTAGATATTAAGATATTTTTTACTTTAAATGTTAACTTTTTTTTACAAGCTTCTGTATAATAGATGAAAATCCATGCCAAATGTCATGCCTAGTTAAGAATTTATGTAATTAAGATATCCAGTTTTATGATGGGTTTTGTGTTCCCTCATTTTGTTTCTATCTAGTTCTTTTGGACTGGCTTTTCTGAATCCTTTATATTGTGGAGGTAGAGTTGCTAGATCTAGATGGATATTTCATTATTGGGTGATGTAAGATCATGTAGAATGCTAAAGGTGTTGTGGCCTTTTTGGCTGGGTGAATGTTGAGCAGTAAGGCCTTTTCACTTTTGGTGCTTATGGTTTCATGTTCAACTAGAACATGTTTCTCATGATCTCTCTTATGCACCGGTGCTGCAAGGACTCTTCTTGATCATCTATCTATTAACTCTTAGTGAGTTGGGCTTCATCTGTAATGTTTGTCCCTCACGGTCATGCTGGGTTTATTTATCTAGATTTATTGTATAAAGAACCTTCATTTTGGGGTGTGTTCTTCTTTTACATCCCTTGTTTTTGCCCCTATATTAATGAAATTATGCTTGTTCTATAAATAAATAAATAAATATGTCATGCCTAGTTCGGATCTATTTCATGCTCATGTCATGTCATACCTATTGAGCTAAAAACTTCGACCCAACCTAATCCATGGACTTTACCATGGCACAATACGTTCAACACCTCTATTAGACAAGTAGAGGCCGTTGCAAAAGAAATATAATTTTAAAAATGATTAATTTTATTTTACTATTATTTATATTAGAATTTAGTTGTCATGACCGCTTTTAGACCTGCCAATATTATACACAACTCATTAAAGCATGGGTTTTTTTTATTTAAATTTTTTTGTGATTATGGTCATGGGTGCTACTTCAAACTTCTTCGGGCTTGTCCAATATAGATCCCTACATTTTCTATTTCCTAGACATATACCCATCACTCTATAAATCTATGTGTAAAACCCAATTTCAAATTTAAATGATCAATAGGATATAGAGGTCATAGTATTTCTATGTTTTTACATCGTTGCCACTAAACTTCATATTTTATTTATAATTTATTTCGAGCATTTTATTAACTGCCATAATTGTAATTAATATACTCCCCATTAATAGCATATCAATCACCCCATTTCTTTTAGTTGTCATTCCTTCTCACATCTCGCCCCCTAAAATTGCAAACAAAAAAAAAAATTGTAAATTACATATCCAATAATGTACCTATGAAAAATATAATATAAATATATACATATAAAATATAGGTATATTATTTACCACAAAAAAAAAAAAAAACAAAGTCAGTTACTTTGTAATTGCGTATATTTTTCATAATTAAAAATAGGTACACAATAATTTATATAAAAAATAGGTACATTATTTTTTCATAAAACAAACAAGAAATAGGTACATTATTTTTTCATAAAGTCAGGTACTAGGTAAATTATATTTTTCATAAAACAAACAAGAAATAGGTACATTATTTTTTCAACATAATTAGTATGTACAGTTTTATTCATAAACAATTATAAAGTGGATTATTAGTCATGTATAATTCATAAAAAGAAAATAACATAAACATTTTATTAAACAAACCGATTACCCAAATTTGAATTTATTGTTATTTTTTTTTTAAAATGTTTCAAAGTTAATTCCTACATCCATTACAACCATTTGGAGATCTTTCCAAATTCAACATCTGTCATTATATACAATCCAATTAAAAACTGTTTCCATATTGATTCCTACATTAATATACAAAATGCAATAATGGCTTAGTTGGGGGCATTTTTGGAATCTGAAAAGTACAATAAATCAGATTTTATGCTTAATTAGGTAACTTGCTGAGTTGGATCCTAGTCATGGGTTTTTACTTATACAAATTGGGTATTATTTATAGGAACAAAAAGTGAAGGGTTTTAGGTACGGCAAATTGAATTTGAAGGGTGTAAGCCAAATTTACTATTAACTTTTTATATATCTCAAGTCTCATATTTTGTGTGTAAATATTTAAGACATTTTATCAACAATTTTAGCTTTTGTTTCGAACTTTGACAAATGTTTATTATTGATCTTTTTCAAGTATGTATGGCTGAAAGATGTTTTATTTAGTGATTTCAATTTTATATTTATTATTGTCTAATACGACGTGTTTTCATTTAACAATATATTAAGAAATATAGTTTATTTTCTAAATGAGTCATATATGTTAAAATGGGTGAAACATGTCATGTAGGTTAAAACGAGCAATTATTCTTTTTATTTTTAATACAATTAATAGTCTAAACTAAAAAGGATATGAGAAATTTTTTTACACATACTACCATGATGAAAAAAAACAACCCACTATTCTTAACGGGTGAAATAAGTCATATCATATCATTTGTTATTTTAACTAATTGTATTCATGTCAACCCATTTAAAAAACAGTCATGAGTACAAAAAAATATGACTTACTAAGTTAATGCTGGAAAGTTTTGTCAACTATTATTGAACTTTCTCTTTTTGATGTAAGTAGAGGAATATATAATATTTGCTTAAGTACATATTAACTGAATGACCGGAACCAAATCAATCACTAAGTAGATTGGTTTAGTCCAAGTATACTACTAATTTCTGACATAAACCCAACCAATTCAAACCGTGTATAACATAGATGCATTACAATGTAAAATTTGTTGTCCAAACCGAACCAAATTAGACAAGATAAGGGTTCGCACTCTGTACCAAATAACATGTCCCCATCGATAAAGCATGAATAGTATTCTACATTATTTAGGCTCACGGCTCCCACGCGTCGTCTGGCGCCCATGTGAAATGACATATCACATCACATGCGTCAAAAGCTCACTGCCAGTCTTTCCCAAAGTAAAACACGCAGCTGCCCCCAAATCCCCGTGTCGTCAAGGTCGGTCGCACCAAAATCCACCGCCCGATTTCATCACCTCGCACGCAGCCGCACCGTAGTACTGCCAGCACCAGATCACCCCACCCCACATTCCCATCCCGATTAGACTCGGATTCTGATACCTGTCGTATAAAAAGCGGACACGTCGGCACAGGTAAAAAGGCGCAAAAGACTAAAACCCCAAACCTTTGGCGTCAATTCTTATATATTGTTTTCTTACCGTGATAAAATTCGTCCCTGTTTCCTCATCAAATCTTGTAATCGGAAATTTCTAGGGTTTCTTGTTCGATCAATCTCTCTCTCACAGTCCAGGGTTCGCTGATACTCGTTGACCAACGCCGCTGACTGTTTATGGGTTTCGCTCTGATCTCTTTCGTCAGCTCTGAAATGTGAATGGTATTGGGTGAGTTCAAAGGTTCTTTCTTTTCCCAATTTTTAATAGTTTTTCGCTTCATTCTCGGTCGTATTCACTGATTCAATCCTACTGATGGGTTTGGGTTTTGATTTATTTTCCGAGATTTTGAAAGAAAAAGAAAATTGTTTTTCTGCTTTGTTTAATTGAATGTCATTTCTTTAATTTACTGGGTATAATGTAGTTGTGCAGTTTTCCTAGTCAAATTGTTCGTCTGTTTTCACTTGAAATTCCGTTGTAAAATAAAGGAACTCTTTTGTTCTTTATTTTTTTTTTCTCTTCTCGGAAACAAAAAGAAAAGGCGTATTTAGTTGATTACACTGAATTTTGTTTTGAGAAAAAAATAATTTTTTGTTATATAGGAACAACAGAACCCAGAAGTGTGAATTGCAATTTCAATGTACTGATAGTGTGCTTCTGGGTAAAAGTAGTGTTTACTCTGAATTGATGAGGAAGAAGAGGAAAGGTGGCGAGGCTGACCCATGCCTAGATCTACCGGAAGATGTGACATCAAAGGCGTGCAATTCAAGATCATCGATCCTTACATCACATTATTCACTAGAGGATTATACAAGGTTGAAGAAGCGGTGCAAAGAAGATGATGATGATGATGATGATGGAGGCACTGAACCTGTGGTGTCGCATAAAAGTAGGCTTGCAGGCATTGCCACTGCTCCGCCTTGTGGGACTTCGTCTTTGGTTGCTCCAGGAAGAGGTATCAAGAGGAAGATAGGGTGTATAGATGTTGCTACCCAGATGGGTAGGAAGAATAAGATTGAGGAAGATTATGTTTCAGGTGAAACGCTTGGCCATGGAAAGTTTGGGTCGGTTTGGTTGTGTCAGTCCCGGATTAGTGGTGCTGAGTATGCATGTAAGACTCTGAAAAAAGGGGAGGAGACGGTTCATAGGGAGGTGGAGATAATGCAGCATTTGTCTGGTCATCCGGGGGTTGTGACATTGCATGCTGTGTATGAGGAGTCAAATTGTTTTCATCTTGTGATGGAGTTGTGCTCTGGAGGGCGCCTGATTGATCAGATGGTTCAGGAGGTTCAGTATTCAGAGCACCGGGCTGCCAAGATATTCAAGGAAGTGATGCTAGTTATCAAGTATTGTCATGATATGGGGGTTGTACACAGAGACATAAAGCCTGAGAACATTCTTCTCACAAAAGCAGGAAAGATAAAGCTTGCAGATTTTGGGCTGGCCATGAGAATATCAAATGGTGAGCACCTTACCTCTTCTTTCAAGGATTTTATCTACATTTTTAGTATATGTTTTTATCCCTAGAGTAGGGGATCTTGAGTTTGAAGAAAGTGTTTTAAAGGCTTTTTCATACCAGCAACAACTATCACAAGCACAGATTGTAGGGGTGTGAGGAAAGGTCGCAGTATGATCTCCATGGAAGAGTAAAAATAAATAAATCCAGCATTCTTAGTAAGATAGCTTTTAAGTTGCATTTAGCATAAGGCATATTGACTATGTTAAACCATGACATCTATCCTTCCTGAGGATAAACTCAACCACAATCTCTATGTAAGAAGTTTTTGTTCAGATTTCTCTATGGCTATAGTTGAGCTTCCCGTATTAGTCTTGAGCATCTATATGCAAGATCCTAAACTGCTTGGGTCAGCCGTATGGCTGTATCACGGAAGACTAAGAAACTGTGTCAGACCTTTTAAGTTATGATGCTCTTAAGATGAGTTCGTATCTTCTTCTGAGGTTAGACTGTTTGAGGGATGTTTTGATTATAACCATAGATACTGTCAATTCTATGCAGGAAATATGTTCTGGCATTATTATTATCCTTTGGCTGGGTGTCTGGGTCCACCATTATGAAATTGATAGAGTGTTCAGAGCTCTGTTTTAGATTGCATTTCTGAAGTTAGTTTATATTAAACTTTTTAGCTTATGTACCTCGAATGCAACATTGACATCGTAACATGTTCTCAGTGTTTGGTTCTTCCACCCAGGTGAACATTATATCTATCATCTGTCATCATTTTATTGGGATTCCCTTTCAATTTTTATTTATAAATTTATTAACGAGATGTGCTGATATATGATTTTACGATTCCTGGCTTCATTCCATGATTTCTGTTGATACTGCATTCTGTGCTATCAAGAACGTTTAGTATTTTCTGTCCCTTTTTTCTTTAAATTTGAGGTACTTAAAATTATCAAACCTAACTGCATTGTGCTTGTAACTTCTGTTTTTTTTTCCGTGTGATATGATATGGAGTTTGATAGTGATAAGTGGGGAGAACATGTCTCTATTGTCAAATTTTTTAATGAACATTATGTGTATTTAGTTGTAGACAAGATTGTAATTTTGATTGCAATTTTTGTAAGCTGTTGGCATATTTCTGGAAGTGTTAATCATACTTTTTATTCCTCTCTTTTATTTGGATTAGTTAAGTGAAAGGTTTTCTCATGCTTACTGCAGGGCAAAATCTGACTGGTTTGGCTGGAAGTCCGGCTTATGTTGCACCAGACGTTTTGTTAGGAAAGTATTCTGAGAAGGTGGATATCTGGAGTGCTGGTGTCCTCCTACACGCACTCTTGGTTGGTGTCCTTCCATTTCAAGGAGACTCCTTAGAAGCAGTTTTTGAAGCAATCAAGACTGTGAAGCTTGATTTCCATACAGGGATATGGGAGTCAATTTCGAAGCCTGCGCGGGATCTTATTGGGAGAATGCTGACAAGGGATGTTTCAGTACGGATCACAGCAGATGAAGTACTGAGTAAGTTTCTGGTTCTGTCAAATATGATAATTTTTAAGCATATGCACCCCCATTTATTAGGTATATGCAATCCATTCTCTTTTTTGTAAAAACTTACATTTTCTTTCTCTGGGATTAGGCTTATTTGAGAGGTCTTTTGTGTCAAGGGGAAAGTACGACTAAAGGTTTACTTCAATAACTTGTCATACATTTTCTCCTATTAAGATGCTTTTGCTCAGATACGTGTCAGCTAATATGTTTTTAAAATGTCTAAAGATGCCTTTCTTTCCACCCCTATTTTGTCACAGCCACACAAATTGCTGGTTGATCAACTGCCATTTGACTTTTGGAATTTTGAGGGAACGACTACCTAGCCCAAACTGTTAATTAACCCTTGATTACTGAACGTTCTTTGCTTTTTCCTTGTATTTCTTGACATTGTCACAAAGTGTGCGCATGCTCCTTCCAACCAATTTCTGCATTTTAGTATTGGTTCTTCTGATGATCATTGAACTAAGGATTTCTTTTGCAAGTTTTATAGCTCCAAGCAACTGACATTTATTTGGCGTTTTAACAGGGCATCCATGGATATTGTTTAATACTGAGCGAACACTAAAGGCACTTCCCATTAAATCAAGATTGAAGAACCAAGCAGGAGCGCCTTGCCCCCAACTTGCCATTCCACCCAGACTAAAAGCATGTCTAAACAAGTCAGTAGATGGCTCTCTCAGTGAAACTTCAGGTCCCCTTTCGTCATCTGATAGTTGCAAGTCAGAAGAAGACCAGGATGATTGTGGTTTAGTGGATGCACTTGCCACTGCAGTTTCCCACGTGAGAATTTCCGAGCCGAAAAGGAGCAGGCTATGTGGTCCCAAAGGTCGTCCAATTGAGCAGCAGTGTTCATCTAACATGAAAGCTAACAACCTCTGTAAAGCATTTTGATCCTGCTGACAAACTGACACCATCGAAATCTCCATTATCTCAACACTCTTCTTTTAAGCTGGGGAATTGAAAATAACCTGCCCTGGTGATTTTCAGTGGGCAAAAGATAACAAGTTGACATATACCGGACCAAGACCGTAATTTGGGTGTGTCATTTTAGCATTGTCTGTGAAATCATCCCTCTGCAACTCAATTCTTTCTCTCTCCTTCATATTTCCTTACTTTAATCTAATAATGATTGTAAACTGATGAACTGAGAGAATCCATTGTACAGAATGTGTAAATAGAAAATCTACACTGTATTATGATATGTTTTCTGTGTCACTTGTATCATAGATAAATATAGTGTTGGTATAATTTTCTGAAGCAGGATTGGTTATATTGTTATTAGGTCTTTCCATCCCCTTTCCATCTTGCAATTCAACAGTCTTTTTGTAGTTATTGTAATGGCCTTTCGGTTGCTGGATGTTTGACTAATAGAGTTTGGAGTAAATCAACTCTAATTCTTTGTAATAGTGATGCCATACGTAACAATGAGGAACCGAAATATATAAATTTCGTTCCCATTCTTTAATTTAAGCACATGATGTATGCTTCTCTGCCGTTGACCTAAACGGAATAATCTTTGTTCAACATTGACTTGAAAAAATTAATTGGAAGCGAGCATGTTTTCAAAATGCTCACTTCCAACTAATTTTTTCAACTTTGATAACATGGTTGATTATCATTTAGACTCTAAACTTTAGGTTTTTCGTCCTAGACTAGTTAATCTAGACTTTAGATTTCCAATCTCAGATAATCGCTTCGATTTCACGTTTTAAGTATCGAATTTTAGGTTTAATACTTAAAATTGCACTTAATTCATTTTTGGTTGCGGCAGGTTTGATTTTATTGTTTTTAGGCCTCTCCAACCCCTTTTCCTCTTGCAACTTAGCTGTGTTCTGTAGTTACTGTAATGGCCCTTCGGTTGCTGGATGTTTGACCGATGAAAGCTAGAAAAATTCTAGTCTAACATGTTTTTGTAAAAGTGATGCGATATATAAACAACAATGAGAAAACCATAATACATATATTTCGTTCCCATCCATTAATATAAAGCACATTATGCTGCTCTGCTGTTGACCTAAACATCATATTGACAATAGTTTGTTGGTTTCCTTAATATTTGAGGTCAAAGGTGAAATCTCTATACAAAGCTTTCGAGGTCTGGCTTGGCAATGCCTCCACAACCTGAAATTCTGGTACAGCTGCTGTTGGTTTCCTTAATAATTTGTTGCTAATTAACGCTGCTGCTCTGCCTTGACTATGTTTGCTCAACGAGACTTCAAAATCTTCCTCGTATACTAAATGGAACCCACACTCGATCACTTCCATCGTTGAGCCAATGAATCCAATTGAAGCTTCAATATTAGAGTAAATATTCTCACACCAAAAATAGAAATAGCATTCATGAGGTGGGAGATAGCATAACCAAAGATGGTTCGACATAGCTGTTAGAAGGGATTCCAATGCATAATTCACTGACGGAGTCCCGACTTCTCCATTGATGCTCAGTTTGCACAAAAAATTATCAAGATCTTCTTCTGAGCCATACAGCTGGTGTTCAGGGACAGCAAAAACAACACACAGCGCAAATCCGATCCACTTATGATCAGTAAGTCAACCCGGATCCAGCTCTGCACTGACTGATGGAGACCCCACACTTTTATGATTCACCCACTCTGGAATTTCATTCCCAGGAACAACAAATTCACACCTTGACCTAGGTGGAATAAAATCCACATTCATGCAGCCTTGCTTCTCCACATGTTGGAAAAGGAGATGGTTAATAATGTCTAAAGGAGATGTTTCCAGTGAACTACAATTATAAGCGTAAAAATAGCGGACCAAGTGGAAGCCCTTGCAATGTTTGAAGCCTGTTGCAATCATGCACGTCAAGAGATACAAGCCCAGAAAGTTGACGGATACTCCAGGGGAGGTTAACAAAGGGATTTCTACTTAAATCTAAATGTGTTAATGAGGAAAGGAAGCCGACGCCATGGGGAATTTCTTCGTCCAATATTATCAAGATCTTCTTCTGAGCCATACATCTGGTGTTCAGGGACAGCAAAAACTAAAGGATAATTGACTGTCCACGTTATCTAACATTCCATAGTGGTGTAGGTATTAGGGCCTCAGTTTATTATGATGGTGTCAGTATAGTGGTGTTTTAGATGTTAAAGATTAATGCACATTTGAGAGAGATTTCTACAAGACAGCAGAATTTTCTAGAATAATATAGAATGAAAAGTCGGTGGTTGTATTCCCTAAACAATAGTTAATGAAGCTAGTGGAAAGCTCTAGTAGAAAACTACAATATATGGCTGAAATTACTTAGACAAAGTCGGTTACTGTGCAAACCGACCTAACTAAGCAAAAAGCCAACTTAGATAGTCGGCAAAGCATGCCTATAAATAGGCATGCAATGCAATAAAGCCAAGTGGAGTGAACCAATCAACTCCCAATCTTTGTGGAAGCACAAAAGCTACCCAACCCAAATCTATGGGGGGTGAAACAAAAGAACTCCCAAACTAAGGGAGCCAAGAGCTACCCAAGTAAAACTATGTTGAGGAGCCAATAAGCTCATCAATCTAAGTGTAGGGCCAAATAGCCCAAATTAATCTAAGTGTAGGGCCAAATAGCCCAAACAAATCTAAGCAAGTGTAATGGCTAATAAGCCAATATGCTAAGTGTAGAAGGTCAATTAGCCTACATTAAGTCATGTACTATTATCCTCCAATCTAATAAAATTACTTTGTTATTTTCCCCTACAATTCTAACAGTGGTATCAGAGCTACGCACATCACACCTCGTAAATTCCAACATTAGATAACACTAGTTTATCATAGTGTTATCATAGTGTCAGTCTTGTACAAGTCAAAGTCTCTCTTGATGTACAAGTTACAACTCAAAAGCTCTCTTGATATAGGATTTAATATACTGATCCTTCATTATAAAAACTATCTCGTTGTAACCATTTGAAATCATTGAATTGAATAAGAGGGCATTTTCGAGAAATTCTTCATGGTATCAACATCAAGAGCTTAAGACTTACTGTCTCTTCTTCATTATCATTTTTTTTCTTTCTGCTTCCTATGACGGCTTCTTCGACTTCTACTAAAGCTGCTCCTCTCCCTGATTCTTCTTTGTTTCCAATTTCATTTCTGTGAAGCTTGACCGCTCAGATTGTAAGTATGGAGCAATTAAGGCATCCAATCTCACCAACCAGAGTGCAACTGCAGATGTCGTTTGGGGCATAAATGCAAAGGACGCAGTCAGTTCTTCACTAAAATTACAAGAACCTTGCACTATATTGCACTCATATAATCAGTTCTTTAATAAAAAGAGAGTAGCCGTACGGCAATACTACGGTTTTGTATTATAAAAAATAGTATAGCCACGCGGCTATACTAATTTTGACACGTGCCGAAGCAGGCTTGGCGCCAGTCGGGTCCTTTTTTTAATTATAAATAGTATAGCCGATCGGCTATACTCTGGAGTTTTTTTTAATAAAAAATTATAGCCGAGCGGCTATACTAAGGTTTTATTTTAAAAATAGTATTTAAAAAGAGTATAGCCGAACGGCTGTACTATTTTGACAAGTTTATAAAAAGTATAGCCGCCCGGCGATACACGGGATATTTTTTCTTAAAAGGGTATAGCCGCTCGGCTTTACGGGGGTCGTCTTTTATAAATAGTATAGCCGCGCGGCTATACCTTTCATATAAGACATTAGGAAGCACCTTTTGTATCTACGATCCCAAAAACACAGATTGTATTGGGTGTTAGTCAAACCTCACTTCTCTTTCTTTTCCATTTTTCTCTTTTGTAGAGAATCTCTCGTCAGAGAACTTTGAGATTGATCTTGAAGAATCTATAGGGTGAAACTTTAATGTATACTATTCTTTTGCACCACTCGTATCCTGCATGAACCCAGGTTGGCCTTGGCATGCCATGTTGTTTAGTTGATAACCCCTTAATTATCGCCCCTGAACCAGAATGAAGGCTGCTAGGAATGCCTTCAGCAATAGCATTTATAGGATCTATAAAGGAATAAGAAGAAAAAGAGGGACAGGTTTAATCTGCTGGAAATTACTTAAATACCATGCATGTTTAAATGCTGTTGAAAACTATAGTTACAATTGAAGCACATTTAAGAACTCAGTGGGAAAATACATGATACATGACAATAGCCAAGACAACAAGAAGCTATCAGTTTCTGTTTTTTGGTTTTTGTTTGGAGAAGCCAAAGAAGGTAGCCGTAATGAACCCGTCAGGACTTCAGTCAAGTCACATATGTGCAACCCAAAAGGTAGATCCAATTTTAAGGAAAACAATAGTACGAACCAATATTAAACTTATAAACCACCATAATAATTACGGCTACTTGAATCTCATTGAATATTTAAACAATATTTACTGTCAAAGTATTTTATATATAATGCATTTTGCACCTTTCAGATGATATTATCTTACAGAGGACTGAACACGTTCCATTTAATAGGGCAACCTCATAGTAAGGGCAAAAATAAAAACAAAGAAAAGGTTTCAATGTCCATGCAAAGATTCTATATGTTACCTCCATTCTGAAACTAGAACCTGCATGAAGAAGATCAATAAGAGCCACTGTTGCACTCAACTTTTCTTCAATGCTTAAATTTGAATATTCGCCTTCCATCAGTCCTAACAACCATACTTCTCCTGGATGGCTCTCATCAATTTCGGTGTATATTGTCGCCATGTTATCTTTACTTTTTCCATGGTTCATATAAGTTAGTTTTTTAATTTTGGAATTTCCTGAATTGCACCCAGAATCATCATCACTGCTACATGTACCACTATCACCGAGGTCATCATCAATTGCTCCAGAGTCTTCGATATCTGATTGGGATTCCTCCACTTCCTTTTCAGAAGAATTAATACGCACACGATATGTGGATGATGAAATCTTTTCAAATAATGTAGTACACTTGAAACAGTTGAACCAATTAAAGACTCTAGTTCCTCTATTCCACTGGAAAGGTTCAATTCAGAAATCTACAAAACAAAAACAAAGTCCATCACTAATTCAAGTGGAATGCTGTGCTTGGCTGGTATCAACTTAATGATTAAAACATTAGAGATTATGATAACAACATTTTCAAGAAAATTTGTTCCGTTCTTCCTTCAAACCAACCTTTGCAAAGTGAACAGGCATGATCTCCAACCATTAGTAGTAAAATGATCATAGCACCCCAGTGCATTTGGCCTTCCTTGCAATTCTCTCAGCTCCAGCTCTTCATCATCCACAAGCATTGCAATCTTATCCGAGTGTTCTTGGGAACCTGCTCCTTCCAAAGTAAGTCACATTTTCCTTTGCTTGGCAGAGTCTGATTCTCATTGTTAGATTCCACCTTGCATCCAAAAGCAAAATGAATGTTGCTAAATCTGCTAACTTAAACCATATATTTCCAAGAACTTTTTTTTTCACTTACCTCTCTCCTTTTAACGAAATGTTTTGTCTTTTCTTGTACCTTATTTCGTACCCATCCCTGTTTCTGTAAAGGCAACAAAATGTCAGACAACTTTCTAAAGGTAACCACTCAGATCGACCTTTAAGATGATCATCCCAAAAGACTTTCTCACATATCTACAAGCAATATAGACTAAATCACATTTTTGTTGTTGCAATCTTCTGTTCGAGTTACTGGTTTTCGCGATACACAAATTGGAATGAATTATACATTTGACTTCATCGTTAGCAAAACCCATGTCAACAGAAAGATCTCTAGCATCAGGATTGGCTTTTTTTATTAATAAAAACAGTATAGCCGGCCGGCTATACTATTGTTGACACGTGGGGCGACAGGCCGGTCATTTTCTTAATATAAACAGTATAGCCGCGTAGCTCTACTCGTGGTTTTTTTAAAATGTGTATAGCCGGGCGGCTATACGGTTTTAATTTAAAAATAGTCTAGCCGATCGGCTATACTATTTTTGACACGTGGCGCAATGGGCGCTAGGTGATAGGCCGGTCCTTTTTTTAATATAAATAGTATAGCCGAACGGCTGCACTCGTGGTTTTAAAAAAATAAAGAGTATAGCCGGACGGCTATACTACGCGGCGAAATGTCCTTCCTTAAATAACTAGTATACCGGTCGGCTATACTCGGTTTTTGTTTTTAATTAAAAATAGTATAGCCGCGCGGCTATACTCTGGATTTTTTTTTAAAAAAGAGTATAGCCGGCTGGCTTTATGGGTGTCGTTTTTATATAAATATTATAGCCGATCGGAAGACTAGAAAGGCCATTGGAGATTCTCAACCTTCATCCAGTACATAGTACCTTTTACTCCGGAGTCCTAGAGAGTGTAGACTCGAGAGATTTCCCAATTGATGTGGAATTATTCCAGTGAACTTTGAGTCTGAGAGGTTAAGATATCCTAAACTTTTAAGAGAACCTAAGAAGCTAGGAGGAATCTGTATTCCTCCAAAATCACTGTTGCTTAGATCCAAGTAGCTCAGATGCTTTAAATTTAAGTATTTACCTTGCCACCCAAAGAGTTTTCTTGATTCAAACTGTAATTCAAATACTCATCTGAATAATAATTTCCAAGGTGCAGCTCACGGACATGGTCGGCTAGACTTCCCTTGGGTGTCAAAAATAGCTGTAGAAAAGAAACTTACTAGTCTTTTGTACAGAATTGTTTTATTTTTATATGCACTGTTTAAGCACATAGCAAGAACATTCTCTCAGACGCTATAAGGCCACAACTGACAAAAGGGATTAGGGAAATTAGTAATTGCTTGTATATATGGCTTCCACCTTCTATTCCACCCATATAAAATCACACTATTTCCCCGCATCGTGCAAAGCCACATGGTAAAGTCAATTTGCTGCTTGCTCAGTCACAAAGCCGAACAACTTTGTACAACAAAAATAACTTCAGTATTATAGCTCTACCTCTACCATCATTTTCAAATATGACAAAACCTACGTATATCCCTGGCTAGCCTAGCCTAATATTATACCTTGCCGTATATGTTTTGCATGACAGGGCTCTACTGCATGATCAGACAGGCTGCAAATTTCATTAAGCCAAAGCAATCTTAGGGCAATTCTTCTTTGGCAGGTCAATGAAAGCGATTGTACGTTTGTAGCTGCCTTAGTCACCAGTGCCTGCGGAGAAAGAGGAGCCCTATGACTGCTTTGCTTATTTGACAGGTATGCTTCTTCTAGTATGTACTTGTGTTTCAACGATGGCCCTGCACAAGTTATTTAAGGGCTCAAAGACTCCAAGAGATGGAATAAACCAGTAAGCACAAATGGCATATCCTGAGGATTATGCTGTGAACATCCATCAAGGGCTGCTTTTCAGGGATTTTGTTGGGGCCAGGGCTCATTCTGCTGCTAGATTTTTCTCCTCCTTATCCGAGCCTTGAAAGCGCTCTTTCCTAGCAAATGAGATTCTTCCACTCTATGTGTCCATGAAAATGTGCAATGAAGTTGAAGCAGGAAAAAAGTAGATGAAAGGAGATGCCTCCCCATATTATTATAAGGGGCTGAGAAAGAGGGCTAACAGCATATCCTAATCTTATTCGTCTTCTTTTCTTTTTTGCCTACGTCTGTATATTAGTAATCTCTGTCTTGAATACAAAAGAGTCTCACTTTTATAGTGAGCCATCATTATAGGATCTCCAAATTAGTTTGACTTTAGTTAATCTGCTGCAGTCCTTCTGTGGGTATCTCTTTCTAACCATGCCATGATTGTGCGCAATGCCACATTCGTTAATTTGGTAATCATTTTTCAAATCTTTCTTTTGTGAACGATGTACAAAAAAATCATGACAACCAAAGAAAAATAAGGCCTACCTGAAGGACTTCATGAAGTTAGAGCAGCCCATGTGATCAAATGTTCTGAAAGTGCTTGCAGTTTTGTTTTGTTATCCTCACCTCCTTACTAGTTTCCTTCCTAATTACGCTCTTAACAAAATAAACAAAAACTAACTAATTATTTTTAGAGCTAATTTAGTTTTAATAGTAAGGCATATATTTAATCACAGGAAGGCTAATCTAGTCAAGCTGAGTACAGAAAGTTTTTCTTGAACCATACCAGATCTGATCAATTCAACACCAAATGTGATGATGGGTAAATAAACATGACATCAACTATATAGATTTTAAAATTTTAGGTTCCAATATCTACAATATTAATCAAATGTCTCAGAGACATATATTCCAGTAATCACTAATTGACTTTATGTTTGGGAAACCTAAGTGACCAGATCAATTTTTCTTTTTTGATCTATGGACTAATCTGTCATGCAGAATCCTTTGCCCCATGTACCTGCACCACATGCACAACAAACGAAACCAAAAGGCAGGTTTAATCAGCAATTAGTATGAGATTTTCGTGAAGATTATGTATATATGATATGTTTTCCAAGTATACTTGACTTCCAAGCATCATGACAGTAGCTTGAGGATTAGCACCCGGGGTGTGATAAAACGTTGAACCATCAGTAACCCTCAGAGAATCAATACCAAGAACTCTATATCCTTTATCAACAACCCTCCCAACTTGACACCCTCCATGATAGTGCCACATGTTGGAAATTTTGGTTTATGGATACTACTTTTCTGGCAAAGCATCACAGAAATATATATTAGAAAATTGTAATTTACATTGATATAGTAGATTAAATACTATCAATGAAATTACATCAAGATGCATATCTTTTGGGATGTAAAAGTTGGTCTCCATTGATACTTGAGTAGAATAATAGTTTTAGATTGAGGCAGTAACATATATTATTAAAGCCTTAAGTTCTGGTCTCTGCAAAATACGTACAGTTTAGGAAATTCTTTCAATGAATCTAAATGGGAATTCTGAATTTCCACAATCATCATACCTTTGGTGCAAATAAACTATCAGATAGAAAATAGGGAGCAGAATCTTCAAAACAATAACAAAAAAGGAATCTTGGGTGGGAATCACAGACAATGATTGCAAAAAATCGGCCGCCCAGCGCCTAGGCCGATTTTTCCAACACTGTTCAAAACTCCTACAAACTATTTCAGTTGTTCTCAAATGATCCATAACTCTAATTAACAAGCACAAAATGACATACATATGGGAATCACAGACAATGATTGCGAAAAATCGGCCGCCGAGCGCCTAGTCTCCGCCTAGGCGAGCAGATTTTTCCAACACTGTTTAAAACTCCGACAAACTATTTCAGCTGTTCTCAAATGATCCATAACTCTAATTAACAAGCACAAAATGACATACATATGGGAATCATAGACAAAGATTGCGAAAAATGGGACGCCGACCGCCTAGGCGGCCGCCTAGGCCGATTTTTCCAACATTGTTTAAAACTCCCACAAACTATTTCAACTGTTCTCAAATGATCCATAACTCTAATTAACAAGCACATAAAATGACATACATATGGGAATCACAGACAACGATTGCGAAAAATGGGACGCCGACCGCCTAGGCGGCCGCCTAGGCCGATTTTTCCAACATTGTTTAAAACTCCCACAAACTATTTCAACTGTTCTCAAATGATCCATAACTCTAATTAACAAGCACATAAAATGACATACATATGGGAATCACATACAACAATTGCGAAAAATGGGCAGCCGAGCGCCCGATTTTTCCAACACTGTTTAAAACTCCCACAAACTATTTCCGCTGTTCTCAAATGATCCATAACTCTAATTAACAAGCACAAAATGACACACACACACACACACACACACACACACACACACACACATATATATATATATGAAATTACCAAAATGGCATCGATGTCATCCTCAGGTGTGAGAGCTTCTGGTCTCTCTGCGAGCTCTCTTTTCCTTAGCTTTCGCTGCTTTCTCTTTGCCTTTTCCTGGCTTCTTCGTCTTCCTCCCAATGTCTGGAAACACAGCCAAAGAGGCTCAGACTCAGCGCAAGGAAGAAGAGAGAGAGTTATCTGGATGACGCTAGACTGTGTTGCTTTCAGCACGATGTCGATTATTTGTAGCTTTTTTAATTATTATAGCCGCACGGCTATACTCCCTTTTTTACTAACCATGCGGCTATACTATTTGTGAGGCATGGCATGATGTGCGCTAACGCCTGGCGGGTCCTCATTTTATAAATAGTATAACTGCGAGGCAAAATTTGCCCTAGCGCCTAGGCGGATTTTGGGTCTTTTTTTTTTTTTTCTTTTCTCCTTACCGTTATTTTTCTTTTGTTGAAGTAGATGCTCTATAAAAATAAATAAATAAACTTACATTTAAGTGTATGTGTGGCTTTCTATAAGGTAGTGACATGCCTTCTATAAGCCAATTAATGATCACCTTTGATTCTTAATCTGTAAGAAAAAAAAAACACCGAAAGATAACTTATGACTCTAACAAAGACGTGTACTATTTTTCACTTCTCATTGATTTTTAATTAGTAAAATAGGTTCCAACCAAAAAAAAAAAAACGAGTAAAATAGGTGGCCAAAAAAAGTCACTATACACACAACATATATATTCTTTAAAATAAATTTCATAAGTACATTTTATATATTTATTCAACTTTAAAACAAAATATACAAACCTCTCAAAACAAGTTGTAAAAGCTAGCATGGAGAGAACTCATTTGAGATTATTCAAGGTGATAATTATGTTGGGATTGGTAGCTTTCATCAAAGCCTTGGTGCAAGATAAAGATATTTCTTCCTCTCCATATTTATTTCCTCCTCTGCATCATCCCTCTCAGTTTCTTCCTTCCTCTTCAACTGATAATTTTAAGGTTAAAATGGCCACAAAGACTGAGGCATATATAAAGTGTGTTGCTCAAGGCACTGAGACTTGCTACCGAAACCCAGAAGAAGGCTTCCGGGAATGCATGGAGTTTTTCGTGAAATTATGCTGCAACTATTATCTTAAAAAACGCCATAGAAGAAGTACAGCCAAACCCTAAATGTTTTATTTATCTTTCTTGTGTAATATAATTCAATAAACCAACAAATCTTTGGCAACAAACTGTGAGGTCGAAGATATTCAACTACAATAAACATTGTTCTAGCTAAAAAAGATTATCACAAAGACGACTTTTAAATCTTCTTTTTTTTTTTTTTTAACAGTATTTTGTTTTTCTTTACAACAATGTACATTTGACAACATTTTATTCCTGCTTTAAAAAACTAGAACAAGCAAACATGAACAAAATCTGAATCTCTTGAATCTAAATGAACATGAACATAGGATAAACGTGAGGATATTTCTCTGGAGCAGGCTTCAGTGATATGAAACTCTTGAATCTATTAAACGTCCAACTTTCCCTCATGCTGTACATCTAAACGACTCAATCGCCATATATGGCAACTAAAGAGAGAACTTGAAGCATAGCTTCATACAAAAGTACTGCAGTTTCAAAGCCCGCAACAGTTCCACTGATCTGGCAGTACAATGGACATATAAATGCTCCTCAATCTGTCAAAAAAATGTGGGATTGAATTTGGCTAATCTACTGAAAAAAGGCGGTGCTATTGCTTTGGAGCATGCTTCCCTGAAGTAAAAGAAGCTTTTAAGATGGCGAAAATTTGAACACCTATGAAAACAATTAAGAAGTCACTCAATTGTCAAGCACCAATCTGCATTATATTCAATCATTACCTCTGACACTAATTTCCAGCCTTTTCTGAGAATGGGCTCTTTCCAAGTATGAAGCAATTAAGGCATCCAATCTCACCAGCCAGAGTGCAACTGCAGATGTTGTTTGGGGCATACATGCAAAGGACGCAATCAGTTCATCACTAAAATTACAAGAACCTTGCACTATATTGCATTCACATAATCGGTCCTCGTTGATGGCACAACAAAATCACCAAGAACCTGCACGAGTAAACAATAAAGAAACTGATGGTTCTGACTAGAAGATAAACAAAAAATAGATAGTGTGAAAGGGGAAAATAGAAAACCTGCAAAAGCTCAGCCAAAGATGAGGTACGTCTTAGTTGTTTCACCCATAGCTTATGAGCAGATTTTTTCCAAGCACCCAACAAAGCATCTTCTGGCATGACTGACTGCACAAAGCAGAGGGAGGTAGAGATCAATATAGCACGGAAAAACATTAAAAAGTTTGGGGTGAATAGAAATGTCTTCAATATATAACCTAGTAAACCTGTTTTAAGCATCAGACAATCAAAAGGTTCAGTCCCCAAAATCCAACTAAACTAATCCCACTATTTAGAGTTAGCTACCGGAGGCCCGAACTAATCAGATAGGGCAGGTGGATACTAATCAATCATTCTGCTCCATTTTCATCAATCCCTTCTCAGTAACACACGCTAAATTCCTTTTTTGGCCTTGTTTTCCTGCCATCCCGCATCCCTTCATCTAAAATCTTATTGCACTTCAGAGATTTTCTCTTTTTTTATTTTTTATTTTTATTTTTCTAATTATATAAAAGCTATCGGATTTGATTGCACATAAATCTCAAAGTCACATTCTAATTATCCAAACCATGAACACTTAATTCATTCCTAGGTTGATCCTCAACTGAAGTCCTATTCTCCTCCAGTCTTCAAAGATATTTGTAGCTTGAAATCTTTTTAACTGGAGGACATCTTCAATACTATAACAAACATATGTCACAAAATGCAAAGCTAAAATCCAAATGATAGGTTACCTCAATTGCATGCAGCGCAGCTTTTAGTGATTGGATCTGTGATGAGAGGACCTATGCTTAGGAAAAGTATCACTCGCTTCTTTCTCCTTACATGTGGCCACATGGATGGCATACCTTTCTTCCAGATCACAATGAAGCTCAAATGTTGTATGGCAAATCCTGCAGTGCTTCTCATCTCTCCAATACAAATCATAACAACTTTCACTTCTAGTAAGTGTATCAAAATAGGATCGTTTACCATGTTTGACAGCGTTCAGATCTAGGTAAAAGGAATTCCATAACCATGAATCAAATGCTTGGATCCGGCTGCATTTCTGTTTCTGTTGTTCTCCTTTCTTTCTAACTTCAAGAACCACAACTCCAGATGAAGGCAGAGAATCATTTGCAATTCCAGATAAGTTGTTGTCTACATCAGATACTGGTGAATAAGTGTCTTCTCTAACCTATCCAGCTCAGATTGATCAGATTGCACCAAGTTGTCAATTCTATCACTCTTTACCATTCTACTTGACATCGCTTGGCACAGAAACACTATTCTTTTCTCCAGGGATTCAATAAGAAGAGCCTCTCGTTTACCCCTGTCATCCAAAACTGACAACAAAGCACACAGGGCCTGCATTTGGTTTAAGAAAAAGCAAGTAAATATTATAACTTATACAAGGTCAAGCAATATCTACTACAATCACATTGATCGTATAACAAAAGTTCAGCAGAATACCTCTTCTGCATCAATCACCTCCCAGTGACCATCTTCTGAAGATTCGAAATAAACCCTTCTATGTCCTGGGTCATAACATTACAAGGGCCCAAGAAAAGCCAGTATCTATTGTATATACTATCTATGATCAGACCCCAAAAACACAGATTGCATTGGGTGTAAGTCAAACCGCACTTCTCTTTCTTTTCCATTTTTCTTTTCAGTAGAGAATCTCTCGTCAAAGAACTTTGAGATTGATCCTGAAGAATCTATAGGGTGAAACTTTAATGTATAATCTTCCTTTGCACCACTCGTATGTCCTGCATGGACCCAGGTTGGCCTGGGCATGCCATGTTGTTTAGTTGATGACCTCTTAATTTTCGCCCCTGAACCAGAATGAAGGCTGCTAGGAATGCATTCAGTTATATGTAAGACAAACAAAACTGAATGCATTCAGTTATATTCAGTTATATGCATTCAGAATGAAGACAAACAAAACTGAAGAAACTATTTCCTTTAACATTCAATCACTACATGTTATATGTAAAACCTAAAATTTCAGATTTTGGTCCTTTAGTATGGAAAATGAATCTATCCAACTGGGGCTCTGCCTCAAGGTAGAAACAGATTATTCGGCATAATGACAGATCTTAAATGACTATTGCCAATAAGGCTTTGAATGCTTAAGGTTTTGGGTGATGAACACATTTACTAGACGTGTTGATAATACAGATGTGTTGATAATTATTGGGCATCTATGGCACTTGCAGAATATAGATGTGTTGATAATTAAATACATTTACTAGAGAGGAAATGGAGCTTAGAAAAATCAATTGCAACTATGGGAGTTAAATTAGAAGACCTTGCTAAGGGCATCCCTTCGCTTTGCACCTTGCTTTGAACCAAAACCAGCGGCAACCAGTACTTGACGCAATATTTCTGTCCATGTTAAGAAAACAGATAGGTCGTATAATCATGAATAAGAAAACAGACCTCATAAATAGGAAAAGGCAAATGCAATACAGATGGAGTGTATGACATCTTTCACGAAGGATGTCCTATATTTGCAAAATAACTTAACAAAATCAGCCCACAAACAGTTTGCAATTCACACACCTTGAACAGTTTCTTGACAATCTCTGGAGAAGAATCCTAAGGTTGCATACAGAATGGCTGCTTCATCTTCATAGAATTTGGAGGAAACTGGCCAGCAAATCTGAAATCACAAAAATTCCTTATCCACAGCTCAAAATACTATACATGCAGACACTTACATATTACAGCATTTCATTTTAGAGTGGAAAATTTGTTCCGTTCTTGACCAAAAAAACCATTGCAAAGTAAACTAGCATCAGGATCGGTTGCCAGCCAGACCATCATCAAACCTTTTCCAAATCGAGCGTATAGCCGGGCGGCTATATTACTTATATCAGAAATAGTATAGCCGGGCGGCTATATTATGGTTTATATTGTATCAGAGATAGTATCGCCGCACGGCTATACTATTTTTGACACGCGGCGAAGTGGAGGCTAGGCGATAGGCCGGGCCTTTTTAAAAAATATAAATAGTATAGCCGTGCGGCGATACTATTTTTGACACGTGGCGGAATGAGGGTAGGCGACAGTCCGGTTCTTTTTTAAAATATAAAAGTATAGCCGCACGGCTTGACTCGTGGTTTTTAATAAAACAGTTATAGCCTTGCGGCTATACTGAGGTTTTTGTTACAAAATAGTATAGCCGCGCGGCGATACTCTGGATTTTTTATTTTTTTTTTGGCTTTACTGGCGGCGTTTTTATATAAATATATTTTATAGATATTATAGCCGATCGGCCATACTCTTTGCATAAGACACCGTGCTTGCTAACATTTTGAGTTGACCAATAGTTTTTGGGAAGAGTTCCATAAAAATGATTTTCGGGAATGCTTGTCTCTTCTAGGAATGACAGATTTAGATTTCAAGGAGGACACTGGAATTGGACCTGATATTGAATTACTCGAAAGAGCAAGGAGGCGTAAATGTCTGAAATTTCCTAGCTGATCGGATAGTGGACCTGAAAAATCATTTGTTGACAGCTTCAGTGACTCCATTTGACTACACCTTCACAAGCTTGCCAGTATTTCTGAAACGCTTCCATTGAAATAGTTCCTTGACAGATCAAGAACCGTCAACTTACAAAGATTTCCCAATGAGCTCGGGATTTTCCCTAGTTGATTAGCAGACAAGTCAAGATTGACAATGGCTGTCAAGTTTCCAGCGGAACTTGAAATTTCACCTCGCAAGAGATTCAAATAAAGGGATAGGGACTCAAGATTGCTACGAGTGTACAACCATTGAGGTATGGCACCCCAGATGATGTTCCACCTGAGATTAAGAACTTCAAGCCTTGTCATGTTTGCAACACCAACTGGTATTTGATTGAGTTCACAACCGGACATATGCAACTCTACCAGCATAGAGGAGGGGAGTGTGTTTGTCACCTGAAACCAATCAGATGCTTTGCTAAGATCTACACGACTCATGTCCAGGTTCTGCAAGCTCGAAAGACCAGAAAGCCATTGGAGATTCTCAAACTTCATCCAGTACATAGTAGCTTTTACTCTGGAGTCCTAGAGAGCGTTGACTCGAGAGATTTCCCAATGGATGTGGAATTATTCCAGCGAACTTGGAGTCTAAGAGGCTAAGATATCTTAAACTTTCAAGAGAACCTAATAAGCTAGGAATCTGTATTCCTCCAAAATCATTGTTGCTTGGATCTAAGTAGCTTAGATGCTTTAAATTTAGTAGAGAAGTATTTACCTTGCCACCCAAAGAGTTTTCTTGATACAAACTGTAATTCAAATACTCATCTGAATAATAATTTCCAAGGTGCAGCTCACGGACATGACCGGTTAAATTGTCGCAGACAACTACAGTCCAATTGCAACAATCTCCCTCACCAACCCAAGATAAAAGCCTATTGGAAGGATCCTTGAGATCTTGCTTGAACATTAGAAATGCCTGTCTCTCATTTTGTTTACAAGGCACACCCAAATTTCCATTGCATAAGCTAATGGTAATGGTTGCAATGCTTAGAAATCTGAAAACTGAAACAATTCTCATGGCTTTGTCCCTGAGGTTATATCTGTGTGTGAGCAATATTACTCATTTAGAATGGTGCAGTATATACACATACTACTACACTAGAACTGAGATAGTTGTTTGAAATGTGAAGGAATTACCAAGAACACTCCAACTCATCATGTAATTCTCTACAACAAAAAATGTGTCCAATAACAAAATTTAGTAGTACTCGAGGAAATGAGATAGACCAAAGGCAAACATTCCCACAGAAAAAGAAGAAGAAAAATTGAACTCTCAAATTGATTTACCGTGAAATTTCTCTCTCTTCAATATCTCCTTTGGAGATGTTGAAACAAACAAATTAATATTTATAAAGTAAACTAATGAAACAAGAAGAGTTTTTTTTTTAAAGAATAATAATAAATAGTATAGCCGCACGGTTATACTCCTATTTAATATACTTAAACCGTATAGCCACACGGCTATACTACTGTTTTTTTATTATAAAAATCGTATAGCAGCGTGGGTATACACGTGGCAAGGCGGCCTCTAGTGCCAGGCAGGTCCTTTTTTATTTTAAACATTATAGCCGCGCGGCTATACTCGAGGTTTTTTTTCAATAAAAAGAGTATAACCGCGCGGCTATACCACTGTTTTTATTATAAAAATATCAAAAGCCTCATTGCCAAACCCATGGAAAGCCAACAATGAAATCATAGCTGTCCATGCCAAAGTATCCTTGTTGGGCATTTCCTGAAAGACCTCATACCCTTTGTCCACACATCCGCACAATGACCACATCACTCTCCAGGCCACTTCTCCACAGGTACCCATGCACCCATATCCCATGATCAAATGCACCAAGATGAGCACAAGCTGCAAGGACACTGCCAATTGTGATCTTATAATTATCCGGTCTAACCATATCACCACTGGTGATCTGGCCTCCTTTGGCCGATCACCTTGAACAAACCCAGTAATCAAGGACTTCGAAGTAATAATGCTTCTCTTGTTCATCTTCCCAAACAGATTCAATGCCTCATCAAGATTCTCACTTCTCAAATACTCCTTAATCATCGAGTTCCACGAAACAACATCCCTTTCCAACATTTCATCAAACAATGTACGTGCACTATTCAGAAATCTGCATGCAGAGTACATTCCAATCAACGAATTTTGAACAAAAACATCATGTCGAGCTCATACTTAATGACTTGTTCATGGAAGCTCCGGGCTGTGCTGCCATCAACCCTACTCGTGCATTATTTTACAAGGAACGGAAAAGTGAGACAATTAGGGGAAACGCCATTGCAAAGCATTTGCTTATACAGCAACAACCACCCAAACGAAGAAAGAGTTTCATCCGCAGCACTGATTTTTGTACACGCATATGCTCTGAGTTTTTTTCTTATCGTTATTTTTTCTTTTGTTGAAGCATATGCTCTATAAAGATACTTACCGTTAACTGAAGAGTGATTTTTAACTTAAAATTTAAGCTCCAACTTTTTTATAAAAAAAACTTACATTTAAGTGTATATACAGCTTTCTATAATATAGGTAGTGACATGCCTTCTATAATCCTTAATGTGTAAGGCAAAAAATAAACACGCCCTGCATGTCCTTTCTCAATCTCTAGAGGCTAAATCTTTTGTTTAACATTCAAAAGTCGCAAATGTGCCTCTTTCTTGCCATTCATTCACCTTCAACAGAACAAACTATGGAAGTGCAAAGCAGGGCCAAGGCATTTACCAAAAACAAGAGCTTTAGTCACTTAGCCATTCTCATCAGCATTGGCCTTTTTTCTCTGTTTCTGATTCTTATCTTATTTCATGCACAGGCCTCTCCTTTTGGGTTTACTTCATTGTCCACCTCTTCTGCTTCATGGGATTTCTTCAAGACATGGAGAGGAACAGAAATGGATGCCAATCTTAGCTTGAAACTCCAAGACTCGGTCACGTTTCTTCCTCTCAAAGACATAAGGTTTGCTAAGACTGCAGTGGAGAGGAACACTTGGTTTATGAGCTCTGAGTGACACATATGAAGAAAGCGAATCCCATTATCTCTATTTCCCCTCATAAGCATCCAAGGAAAGGCTGCTGGGGCGCCTCAAAAGGAATGACAAAAGAGATGCACTAAAAACTCATATGCCTTGGCATGGCCTGAAGGTCTACCAAACTCAACCACACTCTTGAAGGGCCTCACTTTTGTGTCTGATACATTCTATGACTATAAAAACTTGTGGCATGGGCTAACTGCAATGTTTCCTTTTGTGGGTTGGTCTATGAAAAATGGATGCCAAGGTTGGTACTTTTCCACTGGGGAGAGCTCAGAGACCAAATGGGATTGTGGATTCAGAATGTTATGCAAGCAAGTTTTGGGCAGGTGCCAGTTGAAGTATTTGAAAAAGGAGATGATGGGCCTTATTGTTTTGAGAAGGCAGTTGTGATGAGGCACAATGTTGGGAAAATGGGGAACCAGAGGAAGCTTCAGGTCTCTGACTTGTTGAGATGTAAACCTTGCAGGTAGAGGAGGGAGGTGAATGTGAGAGGGCAGCCAAGTATAAGGTTGACATTGCTGATGAGGAGAGGTTCATGATCATTCAAGGATCCAACGGCTGGGATTAATGTATTCTCAAGGCAGTGTGCAATGGTGGATGAGTGCATGTTAGAGCGTTTCCACCGAGGCCCCCTAGCCTCGGGCTGGGGGACTTTTTTTGCAAATCTCGTTTCCAGCGGACAGCCCAGGCCCGGGCAGCATGTAGGACCCACCAACTCGGGCCGGTCCGAAGGCAGCTTCAGCCCAAGGTCCAAAACGAGGGCTGCTGACGTCACTGCTACAGTGCCGCCTGATTTATTTATTTTTCTGTTGCCACGTGGCGTCGTCTGGGCTCTCCGATCTGATTTTTTCCTCCAATCCAACGGCAGCCAATTTTTTGGCAATAAAATACCCAAAAATTAAGGAATTTTTTTTCTATAAATACCAGCCAAATTTTTTTAATTTATCTGAAATTTGAAATTGAAAATTTTATCCGATTATGAGATATAAATAGTATTGACACGTAGGAAATTGAAAATCTTATCCGAAAATATTATCCAAATTAATTATTGAGGTAAAAAAAGTTGTGAAAAAAATATAAAAAAATGAATAGTAATTGCCCTTTGCCATGGCAACGGGTGGAAACGAAAAATACTACTTGCAAGGGCAACTACTATTCACGTGAATAGTGGCTGCCCTAGGTCCCCCCTTGCCATGGCTAAGGGCAAATGGGTGGAGTTGCTCTTAGAGGTGGTTCAGTCTGAAGATCTGAATTTCTGTGATCAGGTTTGCTCTCTCTTTTCGTTTAATTAATTCATGTTTCACCTTCCCATTTGATCAAGAGCCAAAGTTCCTAGTATTAGACATGTGTTGACCAAAGAAAAAAGAGACGCTTGCAGGTGAGTTCACATGAGCTAGATGAGAGCTATTTCAAGCAATTTTAGCATTAATTGACAACTTAGGTTTGACTTAAAACTGTATACAACTGGATCGGTTGTAGCCAAGAATTACGCCTTATAGAGTTTAGAGCACTGTGCATTAAAACTGTTCCCTTAGTAATGCATGATTTCTACTTGGTGATCTTAAAACAGGTTAAGCTAATGTAATGACCAACACAGACATCCTTGCATCCCCACATGGAGAACAGCCAACAAACATGCTCTTCATGGATAGAAACAGTAACATAATGGAGTTTTTCCCCAAAGGATGGTTGAAGCTTGCTGGGGTCGGCCAGAATGTTTATCATTGGATGGCGGACCAATCCGGCATGAAGCACAGATGTGCATGGTGGGACCCCCACACCAAGAAGGAATGCCCAGACCCTACAAAACAGCTAGAATGCTTTCCCCTTTACAAAGACGGCCTGCTTGGCCACAATGAAACCTACTTTGCAGAGTGGGCAAGAACAGTCCTCAAACAAGTAAAGAACAAGCAAGCAAGAACAAACCATCCAAAGTTCTCAGAGATATTCAAATGTTAGCCTGTGCTAGCTAGCTAAACCAGTCATTCATTTACAAACTTTGTAAGCATATATATATGTGTGTGTGTGTGTGTGTGTGTGTGTGTGTAACAAGCATTTGACGAATAGAATTGCATCATTTCATTCTCCACGTAAAAATTGATAATAGTATAGAAAAATCAAGATCATAAAGACCTCACATCCGACAAAAAAATTGGAAGACTCATGCTGCTGAAAAGATTTGTGGGGATTTTTCACAATGACATAAAGTTTCTTTCTTACATAGATCACTTCTTCAAGAGTCAAGCTTTAAGCACAAAATTTTGAGATACTTGAGGAAGTTCAACTCGTTTTCTAATAGGAGGATGAGGATGGCTTTACAATGAAACTAGTATTTGTGTACCCCAGAACCCTGTTTTAGCCTTGAACAAAAGAGTTTGGAAGGCATGAAGTACCTTTGAAATCTTCATCTAAACATTTTGGACCAAAGGTATACCATAAAGAAACAAATTAGCGCAAAAACCACTACATGGACAACATGGTTTGCTCCACTCTGGACGATGCTCTTGTTCAATCTCCTGACATTGTTCTTCAACCCTGCTTGACCTTTCATCAGCGTCATATGCTGTAATGAACCAGACACATATAATGGTTTCAGAAAGCTGTACCATCTCCACACACACACATAAATAAAGTCAAACTGATGGAGACCTTTAATCCATCAATTTTAACAAAAATTGTTGAATGTAGAATGTAAAGTAATCCATTTCATCCTTCGCAGGCAGTTCAAAATAAAGTGAATTATGAAAGTAGCAATGTCTAGAGTTGATGGTATACCAGTTGATTGAGAAATTCATTCTGGAATTTTGCTTCCGCCTCTATATCTTGCGCTACCTGCCCCATGATATGAGAACAAGATTAAACGCTATCTATAACTTGGTTGTAATCAAATTGCTGAAATAAACAATTTTACAATGCAAAAGATGAAATTCCAAGAAAACTCATATAGTCCTAATAGACAAGATAGTAAAAGCCTGAGTCTGCAGACAGGCGTCAGCCACTATCTCCATTATATATGCGTAAGTTCCAAGCAAAGAAATACAATGCAAGCACATATCCACCAAAACCAACATTTACAAGCAAACCATAAGACAAAATAGAACTGTACACAGAATAAATAAACTTTTAGAGAAATTTTGAGAGAAAGCACAAATATAACATATATAACTAAAACATTAGGACAGATTCCATATTCAGAAGAGTAATGCATGGCAATGAAGAGTAAAGGAAATATGCAACAAGTAGAAATGTAGTAATTAACCATGGATTTTCTAGCTAGTAACATTATCATTTAGCAAGCATCAATATATTCAAGACCACGACAACAGGTGCAATGCAAGTGAGTAATTAAGACTGAGAATTCAAATGAGAAACATATGGCTCACTTAAAGCATTACATCCTATAGCTAATAGAAACAAAAAGTTGAAGTGAAGCGTCCAATCTTTGAAAAGGTCAAGTATAATTCATTTAATTTGGACCTGTCTCTAAACCATCGAGCAATACGCATGCACTGAGAACAATGTAACAGAACTGCCAATATATAACAATTATGGGACCAATATACATACATACAAAGAAATAAAATACTATTTCCAATTTGTACAAACATAAATTCAGTTACCTAAATAAAACACACAAAGAAAAAATAAAAAAGAAGATAAAAGATAAATGGAGTGCATACATTTCTCAATCTTCTCACTTGGGATCGGAGACCAGTGATCTCATCATCCAAATCGGCATGCATTGGATCAATCCTCAATTGGATTTCATCAGAGCTGGCTGCTGGTCTTGTGCTAAGACCCTTCCTGAAGAGCCATCATTCATTTATCAACATCAAACAAAATCAAACAAAATAGAAACATTGCATAGTGTAAAGAATACCTTGATCTGTATGGAGCAGCATTGCCATAGGCCGCCATTGGAGAGACAAGAGTTTGTGTTTGGTGAGCTGGCCTGACTTGGCTTCTATGAACAATCGTCTTTTTATTTCAAATTGAATTGGTGATGATGTTGTCTTGATGATTGCCCACCGTTAGTTTTTGAATCTCGAATATCTGACCATGCATGGACTTTTGTTATAAACCATAATTTGAAGGAGATGGACTACCACAAAACATAAGTAAATTTTACATGTACTTAAGAGATGTAGAATAAGCCAGAAATATAAAATATTCACAAAGAATTTATCTGAGGATATCATGCACAATGCAGCTTCAACCACAAAACTAGTGCCCGAGTTTGAAGAAACAATGAAATAAATTCAAGAACCACTCAATGGGGAAGATAATATTCTACTAGAGCACACTCCTTCAACACAAAATTCACATTGTACATCAGTACATCACAAGGCCCGGGTCGGCAGACTCCGGCTCGAGGTTGCTGATCAGACCCATTCTACATGCCATCATTAGGATTTAGGCCCTAAAGAGAATACCAATTTAAATTGCTTCCCTGCCTGCTAACCCAATTTGGCAGACAAAAAACCCAATTTTGATGACTGAAAACATATGATCTCCATCCGAAACCCTTATTCCAATTTATTAGCCAAAAGAATTAGGGTTCTGTTTCAATTGCATGTCCCCCCAATCTCTTGATGCAAACCAAACAAAAGGATTCTAACGAATTCCAACATACATAATCATTTTGATAATCAATCACGGATGAATTTCGAATTCTGAAACTGGTAAATCAAATCTGATCAAGAAATAAAAAGAGAAAAGATGTCAATGGCAATACCTTCGTCGTCGATGAACAACACAGGGGATTCGAACGGTGACAACAGCAAGGCCCCTGACAAAAGTCAGAGAGAAGTAGCAGAAATGGAAACCTCGCGCGTAAGACGGAGGAGGATAGAAGCTGTTATTTTGAGGAAAGAGTCAAGGTATTTCAAATATTTCGTTAAAATGAAACAAAACAAAGTTCTTCGTTTTCTACGTTTTTGGACAACATTGTTTTGCCTAAATTACCGAAGTGGCCTGTACAGTTTTCCTCCTTTTTTTTTCTTTTTTTTTTTCTAAACGATGGAAGGGGTATTCCTCCATTTTCATTAAGGTCCGTATATTTTCTATTTTAACCCTAGATATCTTTTATTTTATTTTATTTTCTATACAAATGATGTTGGAGAAGTAGGGAATCGAATCTAGAATATCGGATGTAAAATAAATATTCTACCAATTGAACTATAAGCCATTTTACTAGATATCTTTTGTCTTAAGCATGAAGCAAGAAGTTAACTCCACAAGGAAAAAAAATGTCTTTAGAGCTATGTAAGGAACTAAGAAGATTCATATTCGACTCTATTAAATTTCTAAAATCAATTCTTCTAAGGTCCCATTTGGTTCATGGGAAAGGAGGGTTGGGTATGGAAAATCAACTGTTTTCTCATGTTTGGTAAGTCCATGCATGGGAAATCGTTGTCTTGAACATGAGAAAGTAGGAGGGAAAGTGAAGCCCTCCTCCCCCCTTGGGTTTTGTCTTCCTCCTCATGGAAAAATTTGGGAAAATGAGCCAACATTAAATACATATTTTCATGACCATATTGTCCCCAATAATAATTTAGAATTACAATATAGCATTAAATGCATTCTTTTTTTATTTGATTTCATATGGGTATAATTGAAAAATTAAACAAAGTTTGTATTACATTCCTACACAAATCAAACATGTGAAAGGAAATAACGTGGTATTTCTTTGTTACTTTATTAGGATTACCGAAAATGGGAAATGAATATCCATTTCCCATCCCTTGGGAAATGATATGAGAAGTGATTTTTCCTTAAATCCATTCCGTGAACCAAACGAGGTAATTGGAATAAATGTTAGCATTTCATTATTTTTTTTCAATCGCGTGTAGATACTTTTTTTTTTTTTTTGCAATTATATTCTTTTAACATGCATTTTAATATATATATATATATATAAACCTTTTATTATGTTACCTACATGTGATTTGTCTACAAATTTTTCTAGTGTTTGCAGTTGTTAGAGCATCTACAATGGGCTCCCTAAACCACCTCCTTAGACAAATTTTAGGGAGGCATGGCAAAAATGAAACTCCAACCACGCTCCCTGTCCACCTCCTAAAATAGGGAGTCATCTAGGAGCTCCTAAATCTGAGGAGAGAGAAAGGACTTCTAGTGGCTCTCTATAATTTAATGCTACTTTATTTAATGAGTATGTCAAACCTTTATTTAATGCTAACCATTTTTTATTTTATTTTTTAATAGAGATAGACCAATCAAAAAAGAGTTATAGCATTTATGACTCTCCAAATTAGGGAGTATGGTTGGAGTTGAATTTTTTTAGAGAGCTCCTAAAATAGCTTTCTTATATTCTTAGCCAAATTTTAGCTAAGAAATAGAGAGTATCATTGTGGATGCTCTTATATTTTTTATATTAGAATGTCAATTTTTTGTTGTTGGTAAATTCAAGCTTGTGTAAGCATCCCAGTAATATAATCATCAATTTTAAAGCCCATGGGTTAGATAAATGGTGAGGTTAGGTGGATAAATATATTAGAAATACGGTTCACTAAATGGTTAAATTTACTTCCATTGTTGAGAAAAGAAAAAAAATACTCTGAATTCTGAAAGAGATTTTCCTTTCATAGTGAAGAGAACGCGGGTCAAAACATGCGTTCTCCTTCCATTTGAATCCACCCTTGGTTTTTTTCTCTCGTGTGACATGATGTCACACCCCACATCATCCACCGTCGATTGAAAAACGCACGCCCCTTCATCTACCCTCCATATCTACCATCCCAACACGCACACGGTACACGCGGCTCTATTAAATCAGATGATGATATCTCAATTTCGTTGGTCCGCTGCCGTTCACATTGAACGAGGCAGATTCCCACACGACGTCGTTCCAGTCAACAATAATTGCCTCGAACCTTGGCCTTTAAAATTCAGCCACCACCCCACTCAAATTATTCAATGCACATTTCATTCCTCCCACACTAGCGGAACTGGAAAGAAGAAGAAGAAGAAGAAGAAAAAACTCATCGACCCATTGGCATATTCTTCTTCTTATTATTATTACAGAAAAACCCCAGAAAAGCTAAGAAATTACATGGGTAGCCAGGGAAGCGAAGAAGGAGGGTCGTTGTTGAAGAAACCCAGATTTCTCTGCCTCCATGGATTCAGAACCAGTGGAGAAATCATGAAGAAACAAGTGGGTAAGTGGCCTGAATCTGTGCTGCAGAAACTCGACCTTGTTTATCTTGATGGGCCTTTTCCGGCCCTAGGTAAATCTGACGTTGAGGGCATTTTTGATCCTCCTTATTATGAGTGGTTCCAATTCAACAAGGTAAAAGAAAAGAAAAAGAATTTCCCAGATTCATCCTTCCCATTCTGATTTGCTGGTTTTTGTTTTTATGTAGAAGGGTAAGTTTTGATTATATTTTTTTTTACGCAGGAATTTTCTGAGTACACAAACTTTGACAAGTGTTTGGAATACATAGAAGATTACATTATAAAGCAGGGACCATTTGATGGGCTAGTTGGTTTTTCCCAGGTATTTATCTCACCACTATTAAAATCCTTTAATGGGGTTTTTTTTTCATGAATCGAGAGCAGAAATTCGAATTTGTGACCTCTTTTAATATTTGGATTTAATTTTAGCAATATGTGTATATTTTTCATTTCTAGTAAATGCAATTTGGAAATGAGATATTGAAAATCACAAAATGATGGTATTGCATTCCTAAAGAAAGAAATTGTGTCCAAATCAAAAGCCCTATAAATGCCCTCCCTGTTTAACTCTTTTTTTGTTGTGTTTACAATCTTTTGATCACTGGTTGGTTGGAAATGAATAAATGCAGGGTGCAATATTGTCGGCTGCGCTGCCGGGGCTACAAGCGAAGGTATACACAGAAGCTATAATGTAACAAGTTTTAAATTTCATATAATTGATTTGCAGGGGATTTTGACAATGATATATTGTAGAGGTGGGCTCGGTTTGGTTTGGTTCGGTTTTGAGCTCAAACTATGCGCCAAATTGTGAACATCGGTTTGGAGAAAATTCAAACTGTTGGTTTGGTTTGGTTAACTGATGGTTTTTAAAATTAGAAATCGAACACCGAATCATGACCACCAGTTCGGTCTAATTCATACACTGTTGACCAAAAAAAAGGAAAAAAATCAAACCGAACCGAACCAACGGGTTTAGTTTGGCAGGTTTGGCCAGGTTGCCCAGCTCTAATATATTGATTTGTGGGGACTGTTGTTTTGTTTTGGCTTTTGATTTGTTTTGCGTTACTTTTTATGCTTTGCTTGCAGGGGGTGGCATTGACTAAAGTGCCTAAAATTAAATTCCTCATCATAATTGGAGGGGCCAAATTCAAGTCCCCAGCAGTGGCTGACGATGCTTATGCTTCTCCCATTCAATGCCCGTCCCTTCACTTTTTAGGTAATTTCTATTTTTTTTTATTTGGTCAAAGTTCCAAACGCACAAAGAAAATGAGATTCTACATTGATGACGTATTTCAATCAACGATTCAGAGTGGTTTATGCATGTGAACGGTCTGTCAGTTTGTTGGGTTTCTTCGTTGCAGAACTACTTTATTTAATGTTGTCTACGCACGTGTGTGAAGGCTGTTTGTTCTTGAATTTTGTATTACAAGACTCATTTCAATCAACAGTTCATAATCATTCAATTTTGATTAGTGATTATTGATCAAAGTGTGTTATATGTTTGCAGGAGAGACGGACTTCTTGAAGCCATATGGACTTGAGCTGTTGGAACACTGTGTAGAACCTACAATCATTCATCATCCCAAGGGTCATACAGTCCCTCGGCTTGATGAAAAAGGTTTAGAGACCATGATGAGCTTCATTGACAAGATTCAAAAGGCATTGACTGAGAAAGACCAACAGTAACAATAATGCCCCTTAAATCTATTTTTTTTTTCTCTTCAATATGTTGGTGCCATTTAAAACCACATTTACTTCCCATGTTGTGTAAAATTTAATTTCATAAGAACAATATATAGAGTTTTTCGGGAATTATATTTGGGTACTCCTCAGTTAGGATCTTCCCATCCTCATGCATTGTGAATCATTGATGCCGTATGCACTTTAGAGTTGAGTCTGCAACTCTATTGTGCATTTCCGCTCGGCTAAGGACCCAAAAATGATAACTCATAGACACCAAACATATCTTAAGTTAAGATATATATGCAACCGCTTAAAGTATATGACAACTTAAAGACAACCAATTGTACCAGACGTTAACTCTGATTCTAGTAAAATCTGATACCTCATGGTGTTAAATTTTGGAACCACACGCCAGTATCCCGCTTGGTTACAAGTTAGAGTTAGAGAGATAATGGGATTGATGAGGGAGTAAACCAATGTGAACTTGTGGGAAAAAAGAGTTCTCCATATTAAAAAAAAATGGGCATTGATCCCATCAAATGGGTTTCGCCTTCTACGTTGGAAAATATTTTGGTTGGATCTGATTAAACATAATCCTGCAGTCAGATGAATGTGGTGTTCGTAGGTTATAACTTTCAGGTCATTTGGTCAGCGGATTTAGCTGGTAAATGGAGTGCTTCTTTGAAGGAACCCATCATTCATCTCTCCACCAATGTGATAATGTATACTAATCTTCAAACTTCCCTCGACATCACTGGTGTAAAGTTAGGAGTGACAATTTTTATTAACGGATCGTGTTTGTGTTTGATAATAATCAATATTAATTGAACTCGTTTTATTAACTGTGCTGAATCACTCATTACTAAACTATCCCGTATATAATTGTATCATGTTCACGTTGATTCACATATATTGTGAAATGAAAGCTACCTTAATTATGAAAGCCGCCTTATAAAACTATAAGGAAATCATACCATTACTCATACACATGAGAAAATAAATAATTATATTCACCTAATACTAGTTTAAAGTGCTTATCTTGTCAAAATCGAAATTTTTGTGTTTGATATTAACCCGATCAGTCTATTATTCATATTAACATGTGTTAAATAAAAAATCTCACTAATTTTATGTCGAATCTGAATCGTGTCGTGTCAAAAATTGCCACCTAAAAATGTCAGAGTTTTGCAATACTGGTGGGAAGAAATATTGTTCACATGTGATAATTGCTAATTACATATCAACAATAAAAAAATCATCACATTCTTAGAAGAAAAAACTAATAAAAATGTGGTTTCTTTTGAATGACTAAACACTTTACCGCACGGGCACAAGAACTTTGCCTACTCTATGTATGTACAAGTTGTGGTCAGTCGTTTGGAGCTTAATGCTAAAAGGCAACGTCACTGCACCAAAAGCCAGAAACTTTAGAAACCAAAACAAACACTTGGGCCATCACAAATTCACAATTCACTATCAGAAAGAAGTGGAAGAAGAAGCGATGCAAAGGAAGCAAACGCTGCTTCTCGACCAATGTGGCCATTGGCACGCAGAAGCAGAAAAATGACACGTCTCCTCTTCTTGACCCAATCACTCTCTTCCAATCCCAAACCCATTTCTCATTCTCACACTTACTACAATTACAGTGTCTCTCGCTCTTTCCACAACTCTATCTCCCATCTCTCCTTGGTAAGCTACTAAGCCTCTCTCAATAAAAAGCTATTCTTACCATAACCAGCAATTCAATGAATTCATATCATATGTTCATCTTCTAGGCTTTTCTTTATCCAATTCGAAGCCCTGCAATTCGTGCTTTTTGTTCAAAACCCAGTAGCGCGGTGGGAGTTGGGTCCTTACCCAGCATGACTGAGGATATATCGTACCTGACGCAGCGTGAAGCTGCTGAGATTGATGAGATTCTCATGGGTCCTCTCGGCTTCAGTGTCGACCAGTTAATGGTCAGTCTATTTTTTGGTTTTTTAAGCAACTTTTTATCATGGGTTCGGTTAATAGTTAATTATTTCAGAATCCTAATCATGGGTTCGCATAAAGTTTCGTTTTTATTGACTTTGCAGGAATTGGCTGGTTTGAGCGTGGCCATTTCCATAGCAGAGGTAATGCTTTTCTGTTTTCTTCTCTCTGTCTATTGAGATTAATTGAATATGAGCTCATTGTCTTTGCAGTTTGATATGCTATTTTTTCCTTGCTTTTGCACTTTTTGATTGGTCCTGTTATTGATGATGATCATGCACATTCACGAATTCAAATTGTAATCTTTAATTTGCTAATAGAAGATGTGTTATAACGTTTCCCTCTCATTACGACTGAATGATGTGATATTTCTAGCACTGTTGAGATGCAATGAGAGTATTTCATCTAAGTATTCTGCAATACGCTACTACTTACTGCAATGTTCATTTAGTGGGAGTGAGGAACTTCATTCATGTTATATGGCGCTTTATTTTTGTTGCCTGATTTATTTGACAGGTCTATAAACCGAGCGAGCATAATCGTGTCCTTGCGATTTGTGGCCCTGGAAACAATGGTGGTGATGGTCTCGTGGCTGCTCGTCACCTGCATCACTTTGGATATAAACCATCTGTTTGTTATCCAAAGCGTACTGCTAAGCCTCTTTATACTGGTCTGGTTACTCAAGTATGGAATAGAACTCAAAGTTGAAAACTCTTTGAATGTGGGGTTATATTATACATATATATGGGGGCTGTTGGATTTTCCGTGGAGGCTTGTTTTAGAAGATATTCTTATTTGATGGAGTAATTTTGCAGCTGGAATCACTGTCAGTCCCATTCATCTCAGTGGAAGATCTACCTTTGGACTTGTCAAAGGACTTTGATATTATTGTAGACGCAATGTTTGGTTTCTCATTCCATGGTAATTACTAAATTTTTGTTTTGGGAAATTATTTTTTTCTCTATGTAGTCACCGTGCCAATACAATATATATTTTTTTTTTGACACAACCACTCTGATTCTCGTTCGATTATTGTCTTGTGTGTAAAAGAGCTATCATGATAAGTAGGAAATACTTTACAATTATCTAAAAACTCTGTGAACATATGAACATTTGATGCCTGAAATTGCTAGGCAATCTCTCAAAATAATGTCTGGGTTGTTATTTCTCCCTTGTGCTGATTTTATGTGTTCTACAGCTTGATGACATCTCATTTTTTTGCCTTTTGGATCATAGATTGGAATTCAACTTAGGTAATTCTCAATGCATTCATATTGGACCTAGTAAATTCCCACATATTCAGTTCATTCATGTTTAAATTGTCATGTTGCTATACATTAACTTCATAAGAATTCAGTGCAGAAGATAGTTCTGGTGTTTTCATAGGATTAACTTTGACATGCTCAATTTTCTTAGATAAGCCATTGTCCTTTGAAAAACTCTCAATTCAGGTATATTCTCTTTTTGTTCATGTAGACCCTGACATCTGACCACTTGATAAGTCTCATCCAGATTATAAATTCTTCACTCTTGATGATTGTGGTGTTTATTTAACTGCCTACATGATATATCTAACTGCATTCATTTGTAATGCTTCAGGTTCCCCAAGGCCCCCTTTTGATAATCTGATCCAGAAGCTTGTTTGTATAAATAACTATGATCAAACACACCAAAAGTCCTCTGCTATTGTCTCCATAGATATTCCATCTGGGTGGCATGTTGAAGGGGATGGTGGTGCTGAAGGCATCAAACCTGACATGTTGGTATGTTCTTGAGGAACACCTCAATTCGTCTTTCCTACACATCATTGCACTTTTAGTTTTGTTTAGAAATTTGACGTGTATTTACATGTATATGTATGTTGTTTTATTTATAATGAACAATCTTGTTGATGAAAACTTGCTACTTTCCAGGTTTCTCTGACGGCTCCGAAGTTGTGTGCAAAGAAATTTTTTGGTCCACACCATTTTCTGGGTGGTAGATTTGTCCCACCATCTATTGCTGATAAATATAAGCTTCGTCTTCCACCATATCCTGGAACTTCTATGTGTGTCCGAATTGGAAGGCCAGCACAAGTTGATATATCGGCTCTAAGAGAGAACTATATTTCTCCTGAGTTTCTCGAGGAACAGGTGGAGGCTGATCCTTTTGATCAGGTACAGATTAGTTAAATGCGTAGTTGATTTCAATTTTATCACATTTAGTTGCAAAAGGTACAGATTAGTTAAACGCGCAGTTGATTTTTATTTGTCGCATTTAGTTGCAAAGCTTCCCTTCATATTTCAAGCCTTTAACTATTTTACAGTTCCGCAAATGGTTCGATGATGTAGTGGCTGCTGGCTTGAGGGAACCAAATGCTATGGCCTTGTCAACTGCTAGCAAGAATGGAAAACCGTAATATCTGTTTCCTTTGTTACTGTGTCTCTTTTACTAATACTAAGCTATGTTTCACATATTGTTCTTGCATGTTAGATGACATTTTATTGGTTTCGCTATAGTTTTAAAATTTCCTCTCTGCAATTATCATTTTGGATTTTAATATGATTTTTCTTATTCATATATATGAACTGTTGATTTGTTTATTAGTTTACTCAACATAATTTAGTTTTTTTTACAGCTCATCTCGCATGGTATTGCTCAAAGGATTTGATAAGAATGGTTTTGTCTGGTTAGTATCTGTCTGTTTATGGCTGTACATACATCAAAAATGCCGTGAATGGTGTTTTCCATTAAATGATTGTAATATTCTTAATTCAATGCTGTTAATGTATGCAGGTATACCAACTATGAAAGTCGAAAGGCACATGAATTGTCAGAAAATCCTCATGCATCTCTTCTGTTCCACTGGGATGGTCTTAATCGGCAGGTAAGCCGTGTTTTTTCACTTTAAGACTAGTTATTTTAGAATGTTGGGCGTATAGTGCTTGCGTGCATGGGTTACACCTACTTATCTGTTTTGGCCTGATGTAGGTTGTACCTCCTTGGTGCCTTTTCAATAAATGCTTTAAATACTGATACTAGAAAAACTGGGAGAGGGAGGTCGTTTTTGTTTACATATCCACTCCCTTTGCAAAGTAGAATAATGGTGATTTTCTGGGTAAAAGAAAACCACATTAGTGCACATACACCTGATCTCGAAGCATGTATGCCATATCCTTGTTTGGGCTCTCGCAATGAGATATTTTGTGTTGATTGTGCTATGCACTCCTCTAAAGAAGTTCAAATGACATTATCATAAATTATCATGATGTTATTGTTTGTCTAAAAAAAACATGATGTTATTGTTTGTTTTCCCGCTAACTTAGGAGCTACAAATAACCTCCCAAAAAGAGAGAGGGAGAGAGAGAGAGAGAGAGAGAGTATGTATATCTTTCGAACTTTTAAAGTTGGTAATTGTGTAGTCAATGATAGAATGCCTGCTTGAAGGGTTTATTTTGCATGGTTTATTTCAGAACTGAGTTTGGCCTTGGCATCTGGTAAAAACTTTAGTGGCACAATGAAAATTCAGATGATACTGGGTTTGTTGTTGTTCTGATTTAATCTTTTTACCGACTTCTGAAGTCACAATTGGAGCAACGATATGGATCTGGGTCTCTGTTTTTTTTTATTTTGTTCCTAGTTAGCTCGGCTCTATTTTAGTGGAGGACTTGTTAGGAGTTCCTAAGACCAGATTGGTGGGTATTGCTATGTCTGTGTAGTTGTTCTTTGTTTTTGGGGTCTTGTACCCCCTATTTCACCCCAAAAAAAGAAGTCACAATTGCATCCCCCCTATGCTAACTGCTTCTGAAGTTTCAGTAACTCTGATGTTACTCGCTCTGTAAATTTGGAATACTGATAGTAAACTTAAGTATTTTGTTGATAGTACTGTTGCTTATTTTCTCATTCCTTTTAATGCAATTATTCTTTCTTTGGGGAGGAGTTTGTGTTCTATGTATTTAAAAAACGGGTTATCTAGGTGCCTTTTCTGGATTGTGAATGTTTGCTTCTTTTTCTTATTTCTATGCATAATTAGGTGCCTTCTCTGGATTATGAGTCCTGTTACTTTTGGATGCTTCCTTTTGGATAGTCACCCTCAATTAATAGTGCAGTTCAGATGTGATCCTATATTCTGGTCCACCTTGAGCATTAGTAGTGATTCTGGGATTTCATCCTGGACGTTAAGGAATAGATTTTTGATTTACTGAACTACCAACGTTTGATCTAGAAGCAAATGTTTGTTTTCATGCCTTTGCACTACAGGGGCATTGCTCTTTGATGATGTTTGTGGATGAAGATCATGTCTTAACATTATCAGTGATTTGTAGGTACGAGTGGAAGGATCTGTAGAGAAAGTTTCTGATGAGGAATCTGATCAGTACTTCCATAGCCGCCCTCGAGGAAGTCAGATTGGAGCAATAGTTAGTAAGCAGGTTTGTTTCTTTCAAATTTCTCTGATATCCTGAGCACTAGCTTGACGGAATACATTCATTCTTGATTGTTGCATAAATTTTGAAGCTCGCAAGTTTTCTTTAAGAATCAGTAAAAAAATGTGAGAAAATTTAAACTAATATTATTTGATCAATAAGGGAGATAATTAACTTCATTTGGTGAAACTCGTCTTCATGTTTCTTCAACCCTTTTCTTTCCAATTTTATCAAACCAAATTTAGTGTAATTGCACTGCCACCGACTGTATTTCGTCAAAATTTAAACCTACCACCAAAAAATAAATTACGAAAGTTTAATATGTAAAACAAAGATTACACAGTAGATGGGAAGATAAATGTGAAAGATTTTGGATGACTGCGTGGTTCAGTGGGTAAAGGTAGTTATGTATTATTAATTTTACTATTATTCCATTTTCATTCTCAATTTTACTGATACTATTAATTTTCTATAATAATTTAAATAATTTGCATCTTCTTCCTCCAGAGCACTGTAGTTCCTGGAAGGCATGTTTTGTATGACCAATACAAAGAGCTAGAGGAAAAGTTCTCTGATGGGTAAGTCATTGGCCCAATCCCCTACCACCATCTTATATGCCGTGGACTGTGGGTGTAATCTTTGCAATGTGTTTACTTTCCTATCAGAACAACCTTTAAGTAAAATGAAACAGATTTGCATTCTTTTTATGCAATATGAAATTAAATTCCACTTGTTTTTTCTGTGTGCAGAAGTATAGTTCCTAAACCTAAAAACTGGGGAGGGTACAGACTTAAGCCAGAGCTGTTTGAGTTTTGGCAAGGCCAAAAGTCTCGCTTGCATGACAGGTGGTTTCTATCCCCTTTATGATGGGTGGTTCTTATTACATTGCTTTCTCTATAGTATCTACAGATGGCTTGTAACAAATTAATGGAGCAGATATGTGCCTAAAACATCAAAATATTTTGGCGTCTGTATCGTGGATACTTGAAACTTAAATAGAATTTATTCTTTCTCTGGCTTGGATATGAACTGTTACTCTGATATAAGTTGAGTTGGGTTGGTCCAAACCATTTTGATGGATTGAGTTTATTCTAGCAAACCTTTGGGTTTTGATACTGTTAGTTTATTTCAAAAAAGTTATCTTAAATCCTGTTATCTTGGATAGTCTTACTTATTTAAAAGATTTTTCTTTTCTGTGGTGGTCATAAATAGAAATCTTATTATTCCATGATTTGTTTATCATATTGTTGGAATCTGAATACTTATATATATTGATCTATGTTGTTGCCCCCTGCCACAGAAAGAAAAAAACAAAAGAACAGCGTGTAGTTAGCTCAAAATTCTCAGAGTAAATTATATTTTCTTGATAGGCTGCAATATTCTCCCAAGGAGATCAATGGACAACAAGTGTGGAAAATTGAGCGGTTGGCTCCCTGATGAGTATTTTCAGCATCTTCATTGTGAGGTTCTTTCAGGGTATTGTCTACTATATCATTACGGCCCCTATTATTTTTTCATTGTTCTCTTTCTTCTATTAGCAACCAACATCCATGTGTAATGTAATGGCAGGTAAGTTACGAGCATGTACATTTAGAATGCTGTTGGTCTTATTCTGAAGGCACTGCCCAAAGTTAAAACTTGTTGTTTGCCCTGTGAATAAGCATCAAATGTCATAAAATAAAACAATTGAATATATATTACACATGAACTTTGTTGGGTTGGAAAATTGTTTGCCAAGATGGAGCTTATGTCCTCACTTACAATGCATAATCATCCAATCATCCATGTGGTATTGAATTCATTTGCCATTTTCTACTGTGCTGTAGTAGTGTTTCCAATGAATGGAACATTTTAGACTAGTTATAAACGATTTGGTGAATCAGGTAGCCATGAATAGTGAAATACATTGTTAAGGGTATACGGAGATCTGTGCCAAAAGTTGGAACAGTACCATTGCCTTGGTGATTAGTTAGTGTCAAAATTGCCACCGGAAGATTGCAATATTTCTTTGTATGATGAAATGTATATGCTTGGAAGAAGCAGCTCAAATTTATTTTGTATGTTCTTCAAGATGTTTCGTTTTGGACTTGGGTTTTAGAGTTCCATGAATCAGCCAGTCATTCCTAAAACACCTATTCCTCCAGTGTAGTGGCAGTCTTCCATCTAGCCCCTATAATCTAGTCACACTGCCTGTTCTACCTCTTTTTCTAGTACTTTCTATCAGGTAAGTCTTAGCTCAACTTTTGTTCCTTTGATATGAAAATTTTGGAGGCATCACCTGGGCTTGAATGCAGGAAGGGTATTTGAATTTAGGTTAACTTTTCTTTTTATGTAAAGGAGGTCAAGAGGGGCAGATGAGGTACGAAGTTACGAACTTCGACCCAAGTATGGGGCAAATGCTCACTATCGCTGGAGTTATCGGAACTATAAACTGTGATGAATTTTGGGAGATTTTGTCACCGTGTCTTCTGTAGCAAAAGTTATAGGATAGGGTGATCATTTACTCGTGAGGGTGATTGTGAGAGGGTTTCAACCTTGTCATTGTCTCCTCACGAGGATTTGTCGAGGTTTAAATGTGATGACCATCATTGAACACAGCCACACTTCATGGGAGCTTGGCCGCAGTTCTATGTTTGGAGTTAGAAGTGCGACAGTTTGTCACATGCAAGATGGATATTGCTTTTGCTAGTGGATCAAAAAGTTAACACTGTTTCTATTCAAATTTCATAATTGACTAACAAGTATTTGCCTTTGATGACCACAACAAGTACATAATTAATAAAATTTATAATTTTAAAATCACAGTGGCCCAAAAAATAAACAGAAAGAAAGGAGAAATTCTTTTTGCTCTTAAGAATATTTAATGCCCTTGCAAAAATCTTAAGCTTTTGGAGGTTTGTTTAATGCATGCTTCTTGTCAATTGTGTTTGATCATGCTTTACTAAAGATGGGAGACTAAATTTTTGCAGACTTTTATGGGAGCATGATAGTCTGTGAAATGGTGGACAAAGAATTATTGAGTTTGTTTAAGTTTAAACTCTCCAAATTGCTTAAAGCCTACTGTCTTTGTTTTTGGAGGCTTCCTAATATTAATATTGCTTATATTTGAGTGTTGTGGTAGTATGATCATGATTTCTGACCAGAATTTGGCTCCACCATGAAAATAAAGATATACTTATAAAAACTCAACCAAAAAAAAAAATTATTTTCAAGGATCTTTTGACCAGCTGAGAAACTGAAGGCTGACACTTTATATCATTCAAGGGCCAATTTGATGCAAGCTGACCACACCACTCACTTTTTCTTTTGAAGAAGAGAGGTGGGTTGGGTTGTTGATTTTCCTTCTTTATATATGAATGGAAGAGAAGAGTAAAAATATTCAAAGGGGACTCTGACTGTGCCATGTTTACACATCACCCACAATATCACAAAGACCTAACGAAGAAGGAGAAGAGGTGGGGAATTTTTTTGAAAAGAATTCTAGAGGAGAAATGATTAGAAGATTCTCTCTCTCTCTCTCTCTCTCTCTTTAAAATCATGCATCTAAAAAGGCCTAGGCCTCTTTTGATATATTCCACAAGTGGACAAAGTTGTTTTATATAAACCACAAGAGCATTTTTCTGATATTTCAATATTTCTACTATGCCAATTGCTAATGGATATGGTTGAAGGCCATTGAACCCCCCTGAGAATGTCTCTTTGAATGACCCCTCAGCAGCCAATTTGCTTTGCGAGTGGCCACGTCCTTAACTAATAGTTGATAATTCATTGGAATTTCTAATTGCTAAGGATGATAATGTGTGTAAGCAAGCACCTATGGGCTCTATGGATAAACCCTCTTTGTTTTTTTTTGTTTCTATTGGTAAGCGTTTTTAGATAATCAAAAACTAATAATGTACAAAGATAACCGCTCTTAATCATTAGAGATATAAATCCTTTTTTAGTATCCTTTGAGTTAGAGAGCGCATTTTTTAAAGGAAAAAATAATTAGAAAACAATTTTTTTTATGAATACGTATAAACACTTGAGCTTCTAATGAATGTTTTCTTATGTGCTTAGGGAACTAAAGAATAACCCCTTCTTTAAATTTACAGAATTGCATCCTACTAAATCGGAGCCTTGATCAACAAAATTAAGAAATATTATTTGTGAAGAATGAGAATGACCCCAAATTTTCAGGAGATCTTTTTTCATTAGCCCAAAATTCATACGTCATCTATACGAGTAATTATACCAACATTTTGCTATTATTCTATAGTGAAAACTACTGCCATAAAATTAGGATGACGCAGTAATAGAAAAACCCAAAACACAAAACTTGGATTCTGGCAAAGAAAACAAATAGGAAAATTACTGACATAAAAATTGGTGAGAAGGAATGGTTTTTATGATTAATATATGGAAAGCGGATTTGAAATTCAGATGGTAGTGCCCAATAGCTTAAATCATCATTGTGGGAGTGTGGATTGTGGATTGGTGTACCATTTTCTTGAGCTTTCAAAGGAGTTGAAACTTTTTTTTCCTTTCAAACAACTTTTGAATGTACAAAACAAACATCCAAAGTGGGGTTCAATCTTATCTCCAATAGGAAATTATGGTGTCCCTCAACAAACACAAAAACAAAAAAAAATTGAAGATGTGAGGGAGGACCCATTATTCTAGAATCTATGAGAGAGTGCCACGTATGCCCCCAGACACTCTCCTCCAGGGGGGGCACTTTGTGTTATGGGAGACTGACCCATTTGGTTTGCTTGCTTTCCTATGTATTATGACTTTTGGGTGAGCATTAAAGGAATATTAACGGTTTACTATAGGACTTGGTTGTGTCTTTTCAGGAATTACATGGGGCAGGCTGTGAATTATTGGCGATTCTCACACTCTTTTGATACAAATGATGGTTCCGACTAGACTATCGTTTCAATAAATAAAACAAATGATTTAGAGAGAAAAACTGAATATCGAGCTTCGAATGTAAGTGAATATTTTTAACAATTTGAATTACAAGCTCTTGCATGGCAACATGAATTCAATTAAGAAAATTGGTAATTTTTGACGAAATATAGCTATAGTTTAACCCCTAATAATACCCATCCATTTTCTTCATTTTACAAAAATCTAAACTTTAGTCAAATGTCTAACCTTCTTTAAATGATGCTTTAACTCCCTTTGAATATCAAATTTGGCTAAAGTTGCACTGGAAGCCCCATTTGATAACAAAACTTTATCAAACGGCCGATTGAAGCAACCTCTTTTTAACTCACTTTAGGGTTATGAGAATTTCATTCTTTCAAATTAAGGAACATATGATACTATATTTTTTGTCCAACAATAGATATCTTCGACTTTATCGTTCTCTCTTTTTGTTAATGAAATTCTAAATGCATAACGTCTAAATTTACAGCTCGTTTTATACTCATCATGTCATCTTTAAATTAGTGATCGGGATCGAAGTGTGCATATGGGTGCATGGAATTAATGCAAGTGATAAGCTAATCATATGTTTATGATCATAATCAAGTATATTGCATCCTCCATCAGTCCATCCAAGTGGAAGCCATATATTAGGTTTAAGTATAAACATAAAATTTGTTTGTATGTGAGGGTTGTGCCCACAATCTCCAAGAGAATTGGTTATACATCTTTTCTTCAACTTTGGAGTTTGGAATTGGCTTCGATCGGCCTGTTAGCATATGCCATGTTTCGCCACTGTCTCACTGGCTTTGCCAATTGATAAATTTATATACATGTTGCACGTGAATAGAAATTAATATGCCAAGCTTAATTAAGATACCAAACACCATTTCAATAATATTTATAGTTTATATTATAAGTTCAATTATATGAATTAAAATTAATAACCGAGTTTTCTGTTCAGCTAAAATGTCGGCAACCTAATGTTAATATTAAAATGTAATATGGTCACCTCCATGATCGGATCCAAAGTTTTCTTTATACTTATGCTAAGAACAACCCATAACTAAATTATATAGTAAAACCCTAGCAGACATGCGTGCTTAAAAGTTATATTGCCACACTTATACTTTAGAAATATTATATGTTAAAGACGGGACAGGACTAATCACAAACATTAATTTCACGATAAACATGTTGAATCATAATGTAGCGAAATTATTGTAAAAGATAATTGAAATACAAAGTTTAGTGGTATCTAACTCCCTCCTATGACTTTCATCTGTACATGAATCGCATATAAATTAAATAATTATCCAACCAAACCAAACCAAACTTGAAATTAAAAAAAAGAAAGTTTGAATAAGGTAACAGCAGAAGTGAGATTATTAATTACAAATTTATGTAGAGGATTTTGTGTGGCTTGAAAACTAGAGGAAGAAAAATATGCTGGGAAAGAGTGCAAAATAGAGAAAAATAAAAACAAAAAACAAGATTTGGTGGTTGACCTCGTGCTTAGTTCAGCCATGAATGTGCTTAACAGTCAAAAGTTTAAATTAAAAAAATAAATAAAAAGCCAAAAAACCGTAACCCTTTTGGCTTCACCGACTTTTGTTTTTCTTTTTTTTTTTGGGTGGTTTTTCCACCGCACCACAAGCACAAGCAGCACCCACTATCCACCACTTGAGTCTTCTCTGGACTTGAACACCTGCCATTGTCATTTGGATGGTTTTTGTTGCTCGTTTGTTTGTTCGTATTAGATTTTAAATATAATTTAAATTTAAACTTTGTACGTTAGCTTCTTCTCTCTCTCTCTCTCTCTCTGTCTGTGCATTACTTTAATAACAACAACAATGATATTATTGTTAATAAAAGCATGATTATTTATAATTAAAGGGTGTAACTTTCATATTTTAATGTCTAATTTTAATTAATAAAATAATAATTAATGGTATCCCCCAGCGAGCTCTCATGCCGTACACGTGACCCACATACTCAATGATCACTTTGGTGGGCCACACCTTGATTTGGGTCTTCTTCTTCACCAATCAGCCACCTCCAAACAAAGCTCAGAAGCTCTCTCAACTTTTATTATTATTGTTATTAAATATTAATTAATAATGTATTTAATATGTTAATGTGTTTGCTTAGCAAACAGTACAAGCATGTGCTAAGCAAATGGGGGTTGATGGGTTGTGTGCTTATTTCATCCAGGACCATTTAATTTGGTGAAGTTTTTATCTAAAAAATGATGGGTTGATGTGTGCAAGTTGGTGAGATGGCTCAATCACAAGGGGTCGTTTAATGTATTGGACGGCTGAGATCTATTGATTTGTCACTCCTCGTCCTTGTGTAAGGTCCCCATCAGTTTTTTGGTTTTTCTTTTGCCCCACTTTTTTTTGTTGTTCACTTTTTCTCTGGGGACAAGGACGGTTGCTCGAAAAAAAAAAAAAAAAAAAAGCAAACTTAGAAGGAATGATACAATCAAAAAGCAAAGGCTATCATTCTTTCATTTTTAGGCAGTGGTCATCCGAGAGACTATTCCCACCACATGCAATGTGGATAAGCAAAAGTACTGGAAAAAACTCAATGTTCTTTTATCGTTTCTATTCAACGCGCGCACACATACACACACTCTTATCCGTTAGCAAATCAAACTTCAATTCAAGATCTTCGTGGATCGTGGTCATGACAATCCGAGAGAGAGAGAGAGAGAGAGAGAGAGAGAGAGAGAGATGCCAATCCTTTGGTTTGAACCCAACATTAGGTTGAGCTTCCAATGGTTCGACAAGAAAGTAAAACAAACTTTGCTTGAATTGAAACAACTTTTTTTTCTTTTTAATTTTTTTTTGTCTAAACCCTTTGTGTTCCAAATCACTTGATCAATTGCACAGTCAGATCCCACTCTGATGATAAGTTTGCTTTTACCATCTTGCTAAATGGAAATACCAACAACGAAGCCAGATAGATTTTTCTCTTCTAATTATGAGAGAGAGAGAGAGAGAGAGAGAGAGAGAGAGAGAGAGAGAGAGAGAGAGAGAGAGAGATGGTGAGTCATTGGACTTGGCCGCTTTATAACGCAATCACGGGGGTGTGACAAGTCATCAAACTAAATGGTCCCACTCCTAACTATATACAGGTCATACCAAAATCAATAATGCAATTCAACAGCAAATCGTAGGATCAAACCTGTAAAAGCCAGTTTTTTTCCTCATCCCAAATGGTTTTCTTCATTGACCAGAAATCTTGTGTAAGCATGGTGATTTATATTGATCCAGGGGTTCTTTTTTTCTTTTGGCTAGGAGATTAGAGGAGATGATGCATTCAATTTATCATTCCACATTCAAGGGGGGGAAAAAAGGAAGGGCAAAGATGCAGACCTACCAAGTATATATATGGTATATGGTCCATGCATATTTTGGCATTTATTACCCATATCACATTGGCTAACAATAACAATAATAAATTCAACAGTCAGGTGCTACAACAACACATCTGAAAGAAACAAACACTTAGAAAGAGAAAGAGAGAGAAAGAGAAAGAGAAAGAAAGAGAGAATGAGATAGATGTATCAGTTTAGGCATTTAAATCTCACCAGCTACAGCTTAAACACTAAACTACCATTTGAATAAAAACTAAACAGACTAAGCTCTCTTCCTTTACTTCTCTACTAGTGGCACACAAGAGGCTAGAAACGTGGAAATTCAACCTGTTCCGAATATCCACTCCGAGAACTATCTCCATTTCCTGGACAAAAGATAATCAATATGGTTCCTTTGAAGATGGATAAATTATCAATCTCTAATCAGCTCGCAAAACCCTCCCTCCGTTCGCCTCTGGCAGCCTTTGTTTATGATCAAATGAATATGGAAGCAAAAACAAACATTAAATTTAGAAGCGTACCAATACAACATTGGATAATCCAATACCTCGCAGAGGCATCCGCACCCCTCCTCCGAGTTCTCTTGAAGAACCAAAGCAAATAAATGTAGTCTACGGTGCTCCTTTGAATGCCATTGCACATGTGGTGCCCGATTGTCACTGCAAAAGCCCAGCCCAGGACCAGAGTTGTTAATCATCTTTGTGCAACAGTCACCTCGCGGGATATATAAAAGTCACCCGCACAACACTTCTTCCCCCCCACCCCGAAAACAAGGGTTAACTTGCTCAGATGCCGGCATAATACAATTTGAAACGACTTCTAAGTGCAAAGTTTATAGGATCTCAACAAACTTTGGAATATCATCCCTGGCTCCCTCAAGGGATCGATACATGTATAGTATATCGACATTCTCAGGCTCACCCGTGTCTTCCTCTTGTTCATTTTTCATTACTTCCACCACTAGACCGGGGAGTTCTCTAGCAATCTCATGACAACCTTGGCGAGTTAACGTACACGAAGACATCCAGAGGAATCTCATATTGTAATAGTGATGCAAACCAGAGCGCAATGCTGTATCCCCAAATGGGCTATCCCTGATTTCAAGCTTCTGCAAATTAGAGCAGCCCTCAAGCACATGTTTTAACCCTGTGTCACTGTCACCAGCAAAGGCAACTGAGAGAGTTCGAACCAATTTTCCATATTTTCCAATGTAACTGAAAGCTCCATCAGTCAGTAAACCAGAGACAGCAAGGCGGGTGAGCTTCTTGCAGTTCATAACAATTGCTCCAAAACCTTCATCCATTGACTCACCGGTAACATGGTCAGGCCGGTGGCGCCCCATTATACAGAGACGAAACACCACAAGATCCGGGCAATTCTTTGACATGGCTATCACAGCTGCATTTGTCATACGTTGGCAGAAATATAAAATAGATCGCAGTTTTCTACAACCCTCTGAAATTGCTTGGAGACCCACCTCAGATACAGGGCCCTCAATATCCTCCTGAGCATTAACTGGGAAAACCCGGAGCTCACGCAGGTCCTTGCAAGTTCGAGCTACTGCCTTAAGTCCTTCATCGCATATTGAATCGAGTACCTGCATGAGGATAAAAAAAAAGTAAGCTCCACAAGCCAAAGTTCTCCAAAATGCTTAAAAATAAGTACATAGAACACATACCCAGAAGGTCTGGAGTTTGTGGCAGTGGCATATGACTGATTTAAGTTGTTCTGCATTGATATTTGCATAGCTGAAATTCAGAGTGGTGAGATTACCACAAACAGGACTAATTGCAGGTAAGTAATCCAGGAAGATTTCCCTGAACCCAGATAGATACACTAGGGATTTGCAAGCAGCAAAAGCAGAGCGATAATCCAGTTCTTGATCACCTTGAGCCATGACCTCTGATGTATTGAATGAACCTGTTCCTAAGTGTGTGAGTTGGGGCGCTCGAACCATCAGACGGTATAGCTGCCCAATTGAAACAAAGCGGTTCAAGCTTAGTTTCTTCAGGGAAGGTGACCTAGCCACCAGCTTCTCCAATGCCTCAAAATTTATGAGGCATTCTACACATTCAAACATCAGAGATTCAAGACAGGTTTGACTCTCCGGAAAACAACATATCCAATCCACATCATCGTCCATAACATCAGATTCAGTCAGATCAAGCACTCTAAGCTGTCTGCAAAATACAACATTATTAACCTCAGTATGGGATCCCCATTGCAATATCACATTATCTTAGGCACCTTATTGATAGTGGGTATTCAATTACTTCATGCAGGGGAGAAAAAAGCATTGCTTTGGAGATTCAAAAACTTAATAAGGGGAAATAGAAAACCATTACTATCCACACAAACCCTCAAAACCGTAATAGATCTAAAAACACTAATCAGATCCAAACAATACCCATTAAAGCTTCAGCTTTTCAACTCCAAATCCAATACCCATTTCACGGATCTAATCAACGACTGTTTACGCAAACCAAAACCCATGAATTTAACCTGAAACTAATTAAGAAATTAGCAAAGTACCTGCACTTGCTAGCGACCACGGCGAGCCCACTGGTCCCAAACCCATCGCAGCAAACAAGAACAAGCTCTTTAAACCCAGGAAACGACTCAGCCAAGAGGGCAAGATCGTCATCCGTCACAGACATGCGCTTAAGGAAAAGCTTCTCGAGCCAAGGGTAAGCCTTAGCCATGGAAGAGACCCATGGCGCCAAGTGGGCCCCCCAATGGGCCGGCATGAGGTTGAAATCGGCGAACCGGGGCTTCCCCTTGATTGTCACGGCCCGGACCCGGGTGAAGCGGGCCGTGGCCCGGCGTGGAGAGACCGCATAGCAGTTGCCGATGAAGAGCTCGGATCGGGTGAGGGCCTCCGCACGGTACCACGACTTGCAGACCAATGAGGCGGCGTTGCGGTCGCTGCGAGAGGTGAGGAAGCATAGCACGTTTTCGAGAACATTCTCGAGGACTTGGTCCGAGTAGGGGACGCTGTACTCGATGGAGTTTCCGCCCGACCCGGATGACCCGGATACTCCGGAGCAGTTCCGGGCCTTGTTGGAGGCGATTTGACCGTCGATGAGATCAAACGGCGGAGATCGGTCGTCGTCCTCGGACATTTGGGATGAAGAGGATGAAGGGATTGAAGGGTCCTCCCCCATAAGCCCTTCTCTCACTCTTTTTCTTCTCAGTTTCGCTATCAGTTTCTGAATTTGGGATGATCTGAGTCTGGGTGTTTGATCAAATACAAATATCAAAAACAAAAATCGAATCTTTTCTCTCTTTTTTTTGCTGCTGTTTTGAATTTTTAATTCAGATCATGTTATGGGCTCTGGGAGAGTGAATTGGATTTGGGGGTTTTGATGAGAGGGAGAGAGAGAGAGAGAGAGAGAGAGAGAGAGGTGGGTGTGATATGCAGAAATGGAGATGTGGGTTGGGATTATTTTAATTGGTCACAAGGGAGAGTGAACAGTAGGGCTCTGCTGTCTGTGTCTCAGTGTCTCTGAGCATTGGGATTCTCCATGCCATCTCTTCTTACACACACACTCTCTCTCTTCTCTCTCTTTCACCTGTATTATCCAATGGCTCTCCACACTTCTCCTCCATTATTTGGGGGTTTTCCCCTTTACAAACCTTGTCTTTTTTCCCTTTCTTTATTTATTATTTAGCTTCTCTTTTTTCTTTACTTCTTCCTCTCTTTTTCTGTTCTCTTCTTTTCTTTTCTTGTATTAACTATTTGGCTAAAATGTAGTAATGGTCTATGAACTAGACTTTACTATGTTGGTTAACTTGTCCCATCCCCCTTCTTTTGCTATCTGAGAAAAATCCTAAAGAAAAATCCCTAGCCGCCCCCTACTCTTCTTACTCCCTCCCATTTTTTCTCCTCTCATCACCTTTCATTTGGATTCTTTTTCTCTCTGAATTCTTTGTTTTTTTTTTTGGTGATGTAGAAGCCGTTGTCATGATATAGTTGCCGTCTTTTGGCCCACGCATGTAAGGATTTGGTCTCAAGTTGTCAACTTTCAATGTAGATTTGAAGCTACAAAGAAGGAATGACGTCGGATTTGGGATCAGCCGGTGCAAAATTATGGGTTTAGTCGGTATGATGTTATGGCTCTCATCAGGTTGCCTGAGAGGATGTGGCACGGTGGTATTGTTCCTTAGTTTGTTTTAGTCTAATAATTCTCATAAACTCTTTAAGAGTTTGATGTAGTTTGATTTCTTGTTTAAGATATTTTATTTTATTTTGACTTTTGGCTTTCGATACGGATTTGTCGTTTATGTCATTGCGCGACAAATCTTTATTGCATGTTTGAGTACATCAACGTTCGGTTGCTAATTTGGAGATTTTAATCATTTTTTGGGTTGTGCATATTCTCTCCAGATAAATTCAACTTATTGTTGCGTTTTGTCTCTGAATAAGTTGTATTCATATTGGGTAGGACTTGGGCTATGGGTTTACAACCCAAGCCCAATCCACAACCTGATCCGTTTGAGTCCAATATGGCTCGATCCATCTGGCCTGCCGAAGCCAACCCATATTATTCATTATATTTAGTCTACATTTTAATATATTTAATTTAAGATATATTATATTTAGTCCACAATATGCAATATAATTTAGTATCAATAAATAAAAACTAAATATACTTTCAGCAGGCGAGCTCGACCTGATCAATCTTGAAAAGGCCCGACCCACATGGATGAGCTTGGGCCAGCTTGGGCGGAAGCATTGAAACCCAACATCAATTAGGCTCGGTCTAGTATAATGTCTACGCTTGAAATGGCTCGACCCAAACTCAAACTCAAGCCAAAAAATATTAGAAAAAAATAATCATAACCAGTAAAATTGAAAACACATTTAGAATACAACTTCCTTGCATCCAATCATGGGAGCTTGTTCACCTATGAAATTATATGCTAAAACTTAATCTATTTTTTAATAGATTATAATTTTAATGACATGTTTACTTACCAAGAATGAGAGAAGTAAGGAATCATGGAATTTAAGAATGTAATGAATTGGTACGGGAAGAAGTCGTTCTCATTAAGTTGTTTATTAACTATATGGAATCAACACATGAATGAGAATCGTAAAGTTGTAAGGTTGTTTTTGGAAGGCAATAAGGAAGAACATGAATGAGATATGATCAATTGCCCCCCTCTAGTTGATCTGATTCATAATTTTGAGGGTGTGTGATTACCGATTTTAAGATGAGGCCCATATATATTTTTTCATTTCTTATTGCTAGTAAATATAGGGAAAGTTAGGGATTGAAACCAATTCCCTTCTACCCATTCCCATTATTTGTAAGTAAATATAGGGGTGAACAAAAATACTCTCTTTGTAAATAGAGACACAAAAACCAAATGTATCTTAGCTAACAGTTTGATTATACAAATTACAAATAGCTTTTTTCTCTACACTCCACCAAACAGAAAAAAAATTTTAAAAAAAAATTTGTCTGTATGCTTTCTTTAAAGAAAGTGAAAGCACGGCCCAATCAAAAAGGAGCAAACAGTTGTTTTCCATTGGAGATTCAGGGGCTTCCTTGAGAGAAGGCTGACTAAAGACGAAGCAAGCTAGCAGGCTGTGCTTGGCGCTATATGCACGCGCAGTATATTCGCGTCAGAACAACCTCCCTCTACCTTTTTCCCTCCACTTTGTATTTATTTTATTTTATACTTTTTTAAGCAGCAAGATAAATAAATAACTAAATAAAAATAAAAGAGTGGATGCAAATTGCAAATGAAATTAGCCCATCAGTCTCTTGCTTTTTTAAGTTTGAACCATCATTTGCCCTTTTTACTCAGATCTTTTCTGTAACATCTTTTGTCTATTATTTGTTTATTTATCTTTCTTTTTTTCTTTTTTTTCTGATCTGCTGTGCTTTTTTCAAATTGGTTAAAAAGATTTGAGTTGCTTAATTGATTTTTATGGTAAGGAATTTCACTTCTAATCATAGCTGGGAAGAGTTTTCATGTAGCTTTTTGGTTAAATCTGGCATCTCATCACCTAGTTGTCATTTACCCTTTTGGGTTAAGTTCAAAAGGTGACTGCATAATTACAAGGTTCTTTTTTCAAGGGGGGACGTTTTTCAATTTCCCTAGCCTTCTTCTTGGTTATAATATATTTGTATCACATTTTCTAACACCTTACGCATTACATTTCAATATTGAGTGCACCCGGAGAGTCGAGGGCTAGTTATGCACAATGCAATCACTAAGGGATTTAATTATATCTCTTGATGCATCAAGTTTACAAGTTACAACAACTTAATTAACGCTAGAAATATAAAGACTTTGCAATCTCCTCTCTTATGATGTTGATATAAGCATGTTCAAGTTTGTGATGGGCCATTTAGACATTGGCCGTATTAGTACATGAGCAGCGTGTTAGTAGATCGATGTTTCCAATTTGAGTGTTCATAGGCAAATGTCAAATGCTAGCAAGATAAGCAAATAGATCTTCATGACGCAAATAACAACTTGAAGAATAACTTCAAGCCATGCATGCTCATAATTATCCGATTACTCTATTTATAGTTGACAAAAAGCAAAAAAACAAATTTGTCATTTTACATCTAATGAGATGATAAAGTCGCTGCATAATCTTGTTCAATCTTTGTTTTGGGAAAATTTGAGAAAACCCATGTGTGGTTAGCAGCCAAATCTGACTTTCCTAACTATTGGCATGCTTTCTTAGTTCGGATAAATGGATCGTGGAAGAAAAGTTTGGAGATTTTATCTGCTAGCTACTTGTACTTCTCTGAAAGGAGGTTCGAATATCTTTCCTTAATGTCAAAGATCATGTAGTTTGGTGATATTTAGTCTCTATGTTAGGTTAAAATTCTATGGATAAGAATTTTATAACGACTTTTAGAGTATGCTAGGGTCGGCAATCTGGTTACTACAATTTTGTGTTACCAAACATGTTTCTAGTGTTTCATTTTTTTCCAATTTGACAATTGTTACTCCAAACGTAAACAATTTTTATTTTTATTTGCCAAAGTTACTATGGGGGTTTGGATCGAGGATCACCTGGGAGCACACCAAAGCTTTAGGCCAGTTCAACTAACACCCCATTGGTCAAACATAAACAAATTTGATGACCCTAATATTATTGAGTTATTTAATTGCTTAATTTATTTGTAGAAAGATTATTTATGCCCATGCATATATAATGTATAGTTACATGTGTGAGCAGGAATAATCATTCTTGAGCTTATGGCACCCTAGCCACCAATAAATATTTTGCAAAAGTTACATGAGACATGAATAAATATTGCAAAATTATATTTTGACATGAATATATAGTGCAAAATTACATTTTGACATGAAGATATAACACTACACTAATGAAAAGAAAATATCATTCTTCTTCCCCTTAGTACTTTTATAGGTAATAGTTCTTTATTAAGTTTATACCACTGTACTTTGTGTCTTATAATTTAGCCACTCAAATATAAAATTCTAACTCTACCTCTAATACCCCTTACTTTAGGAACTCAAAATACCACCATGCAATGCTTTCAAAAACCAATATATATCTCCCCAAATTTTGTAATTAGTATATTTTTTTTAAAAATAAAGAAAGAAAGAATAAAATAAAAGGTCAAAATCTCAAATTTTGAATTAAGAAACTTTTATTGGAGTGTCATTGTTCCTAATGGCAATATAAAAGAGGAGAGCCTCATCAATAGTTACTTCAGAACAAAAGGAATCTTTAAAAAAAAAACAAAAATAAGAGAAAAGTAAGAAAACAGATTGGAAAAGGAAAAAGGCAAGAAAGAAAATTGGAAAAGAATGAGTTGTGGTTCCTATGCCTCCTCCTTAAATTAGCTTTTTCCAATCAATGTAGTTCTAACATCGTTTTCCCCTCTTAAGTAAATTACCCTTTTTTCCCTGAGAACAAAGTTTAGAAAGAGAAGAGCCCCATCTTTCTTTTTCCCTCATCCATCACAATTCACAAAGCAGCTATCTGGAAGATCGATCCAGGCCCCCCCTCCCCCAAAATGCACAATTCATACGTACCAAGTACAACCGTATATAAAATTTCAGTTCATCCTCCTCAATTACTCTCAATACATTTTGAATTTTGCTAGCATGGATCACATGTAAGCAAAATTTAACCGTTGACGGTCGTTACTCATGCATTTTGTTGTTTTCACTAAATTTTGAAACCAAATATATGACCCTTGATGCATAAGAAGTACAGGGTTTGTATTTAGGAAATCTATTTAAATAGGAGCCCATCATTTTTGGATCTAGATAAAAATTAATTGAATTTTGTGCTATATAAGTAATGAAGGATGAAGCTAACTGCTAAACGACGGGAGAGGCAACCACTAAAACAGCCCATGTGGGGAAAGCACTGCAGCCGCTGCTGCAACCCAAAGTCAAAATTTAGAAATACGTATGGGGCTGGTTTTTGCATGAGAAGTGAATTAATTTCACCTTCAGGCTTCAGCTATTGATTTGAAACCAAGACTGCGTGTAGAAAAACCTGCAATGGTAACTTCGTTTAAAGCACACACTTCAACTCTTTCGACTCAACAGTTTTTACTCCAATTTGAAAATTATTTTAAATTTACTTACTTCAGACCAAATCTACGTGGATTTTGGAAAGGATTATAAGTCTAAATCAGCTAAGGAGGGTTTACAACTCCTACCTAAACAAGACCCCTTGCACCGTTATATAACCATTCTCATGAACAATTTAAGACACACAATCATCATAGCTCTAGCCTACTGTAATTTGAATTCATTGTTTGTAAGGTTATTGACTTCGCGTTATAGGTCCTTGGTCAGTACTACACATGTACCCTCTTACCTTTGAAGCTCTTCTTTGTTTTTCTCGATATTTTCGTACATCTACCAATCTTCGAAATCGCGCTCCAACAATTAGTAAACATTTCTATGAGAATTAACTTTGTTCATCCAAATTGCATACCTTTCATTGGAGTGCCATACATTTCGATTCATTCTCATTCGATTCTAGGTTCGTAATAATGTACATCTTCTTTAACTTGAAAGATAAAATTTAATCTGGTTGAGACCACCTATATTCAAAAGTTGTAGAACAAGGTGCAAATTATAATAGTACAAGGGCCATCATACATTTTAGATCCTGGTAAATCTTTTCTGGAGATATTCTCCACTAGCAGAATTTTTTGTTTTTAATTTGTTCCAAAAAAGACTGCATTTTGTTCATTATAAACTGCATTTTTCTGGTGTGGATGGCAGACAAGCTTGCATATATCTTGGTTTGAACAAGATTGCTCGTGAGCCTTTTCTCTGTACTGCTATTGATTGGACTGGACAAAACCCAAGAAGGTAACCCCCTTTATCATCCTTGAGAATTATTGAAGCAGCCATTGAAAATCGAAATTGCAAATAAGACAGCTAATTTTCTTAGTGCTCAATTTGCTATGTTGTCTGGGGAAGCATTGTCCTAGTCAATAATTCCAGTAGGCACACACCAACATGCAAAAGAGCTTTCTGTTCTTGGTTTTTTTAACTTCTACTGGTCTATTTGGATTTACATTGGGCAAAAAGTCATGCTTATCAATCAGACCGCAGAATGGCGTTGCTTTTAAACTGAACTTTTGGTGTAGGCTTTTTAGCTATGGCCAGTAAATGACAGAAGCTATATACATATGCTGTCAAGTTCTGGATATGAGGAAAGGAAAAAAAAACTTCCATTGTTTTGTGGGTTGGCCTGCATATCGACATAACCGAGGCACATAGGAGTAGGACGTGCATAGCCTTAGTGGCTGTAAAGTCCATGGGCCTCAGTCTCTTTTCTTTTCCAACAGTGCATGGCTGCAAGATATGAATGGTACGTGAAATTCTTACCCTTCCTTAATTCCATGGAATATCAACTTCATGGTGGTGAATGAAAAATGTAATATAGGCGGGTGAAATAACAACAATTATAATAGACGAGAGTTGGAGCAGTGAATGAGAGCCCACCTTCTTACACTTAGACCTGTAAACAGATTAGATTATCGGATTCGAATCTTTCCGACATGTATCAAGTTAATCTATCAAGTACTAGAGTGATTTATTCCTAATTATATTTGAATTAAACAATAAAAGGATTATGATGACAAATATATAATTAAGCAAGTAAATTAAGAGTAAGTAAACAATGTAACAAGATGATAAAGCAGTAGGACATTGATTTCACCTAGCTAATCCAACACCATAAATAGAATTAACAATATCAAAGAATTTGAATATTCGTATCTAGGCTACATCGTAGTCCTAGTAAAAAGAGATTAGTTCATTAAGGTCTTGTTAGGAAACATGATGATTGATGAAGACATGAGAGGCATTGAATTCTTGAAGTAGAATGTTGAGGTTGCACGAGCTTTGTTCTTGTTCTCCTTAGGGTGTTTCAACTATGACTATGAGCATGAATGTGAAAGAATTTGATGGTGTTGGATTATATTTTTACAATAGTGGCTAAAGTATAGTAGTCCTAGAAATCCTACATATCTAAGATATAATTACAATTATTACAAGAATAGGATTCCTACTATAATCTAGGGTTTTTTTGATTTCTCCTTGTTTGACTTGATGAAAATTTGAACCATCTTAAACTAGGAATGACGGCATTCCTTGTGACACAATGAATGATTTCTCCTTGTTTGAAGAACCACTAGATTTTCTTCTTGTTGTTTTGTATGAGGGCTGTAACAAACAGTTTTTACGGACATGATCTTTGGGAGACGAGGGTATTGGTACTCTATTAGAGGCAAGGTTCCTTCTCCTGCTTTCAGTTAAAGGGTAAGGCTACGTAGTTAGATCGACGACTAAGCTTGTATGTATAGAAGAACTCATATAATCTCTGATGACATAGTCCAATTTTTATACTCGTTGCTTATCCTCCCATCAATAAAATAATATCACTTTACTCTATAAATTTAAAACAAAAACAAAAACAAAACCAATCCTCCACTAGAAATGTACACAAACGAATATTAAAGCCAGTGTTGAATTGTTTGTTCATACATTTGGGCCTTGAGATTTTTATGTATAGAGAAGTTGGCCCAAAGCCAATGTTGAATTCCCATTTACAGACAAGTTCATTGCCGAATCCAAAAATCCCCAATAAAACGCTTCTTCCCCTCAAATCTAGTTGCCCCAGGTGTCCTCTCTTCTCGTAGACTCCGCCCCAATCGAGCCGTTTGAATTTCGCAGCAACAACAGCAATCAGACAAAGATTCCATTTTCAATCACAAGAATAAAATGAGCGACCACAAGACCGCAGCAGCAGCTGCAGCACCCGATCACCACCCACCATCTCAGACCACGAAGCCTCTTCCTCACTCCGAAGACTACGCTCCCTACCCTAAGCTCGACCCCAACGACGTCGTGCCGCCTCCCCAGCCCGAAACTTGGACCTCTGTCTCTATCGCCTCTGAACCGCCGCCGAAATTGGAATCACCGTCAGCGCCGCCGCCTCCAGTCGCCGATCCTCCGGTTCACGTCGAGGCTCGAGCGCCGATTGCCGGTGAAGCTGCCACCTCCATGCCGGCGGAGTCCAATCCCTACGTCGCCACTCCTGCTCCGGCTCCCTCCTCCTCCGTCAAGAGTGAGTATCAGTAGCCAACCAGCGCTCTCATTTGTGTTTTCAATTATATGTGTACACACACACACACACACACACACACATATATATATATATATTTGTATATGTTAGGGTTTTGTTGAGGAAATGATGAATTTGGGAGTGTTACTGTGGAGGTTGGAAATGACTGTTTATTTGTTGTGTTATTTAGATAAGATGGATTCAGTGAAAGATGTTCTTGGAAAATGGGGAAAGAAGGCTGCGGAGGCCACCAAGAAGGCCGAGGATCTTGCTGGCAACATGTGGCAGCACTGTAAGTTTTCAATTCCAGTGAATTAAGCTGTTCTTCCGAGTGTTTTCAATTCAGTGAAAGATGTTAATTTTCCATGGTAATTGTCCTTTGCATCATTAATATTATGTATAAAGCCAATGCAATCAATTTCCATTCTCAAATGCTTTGTTTAGTATGCTGTAAAACTGGGGTCTTTGTTTTTCTTAAATGATTAAGCAATTGCATGGCATTTCTATGTGGGAGCATTCTGGTTTTTGCATAGAAGAAGAATGGTCCCAATATGTGTGCTGGGAGTTGGAATTCAGAAATGCCATCAATATATGCGCTTTTAGATTGCAATGGATCTTAGAGTTATGAATTTTGCCTCTTACTTCTTTCTTGCCCCATTGTGATCCCATTCCTCATTTTTATGACTTTAATTACTCTGTTATTTAGTTATAGTTTCAGAGGTTGTGGTAGGAACCATGAATCCTTGATGATTTCTGGGTTTAAAAATTAAAATCATTGCTTGATTTCATAGTAAATTCTGTGCTGTTTTATTTGTGAGACATAAATCATGTACTGCTGTTTCCCTTGAACTAGTGAAAACGGGACCTAGTTTTGCGGATGCTGCTGTGGCAAGAATTGCTCAGAGCACTAAGGTACTTGCAGAAGGTGGTTATGAGAAGATCTTTCGACAAAATTTTGAGACTGTCCCAGAGGAGCAACTTCAGAAGACATATGCTTGCTACCTATCCACATCTGCTGGCCCAGTAATGGGAATTTTATATTTGTCAACGGCAAAGCTTGCATTTTGCAGTGACGATCCCCTTTCATACAAAAATGGCGACCAGACTGAATGGAGCTATTATAAGGTATAGTGGATTAGTATTGTTTGCTTATTGCCATTGAACCATTTGCCACCTTCCTTGCTTGAATTATGACTTAGGAGCCATTTACGCTCGTCAATTGTGGTAGTGAAATTTGAATTTCTTTCAAAAAAAATCTGTTTTATAAATTTTACTAATCTCTTGTGTCATGTTATCAGTGCTGAACGCACCGTATTAATACTAAGGAGGTAGGTTTAATTGAAAATAGAAATTTCACTTTACTGATGAGTGTTTACAATGATAATAAAGCATATATTAAATTTGTTAATTCATTTGTACGTATGAAAGATACGGATACAATGATGAATATGCCAGTGATCAACTTTGTTCGTAGATCTTTCTAAGATTTTCTATGACAAGGACATTAATTTAATTCTCCATATAAGAGGGAAGCTTCGGTGATTGCACTTAACCTCAGGGGAGGTACATGTAATTTACCCTATAATCTTCAAGTTTCTTGTTATGTAGTAATTGCCTCCAGTTGTGTACTCCACTTGTAATTGCATAATTCTTGGTTCATGAATTTTTTGGTGATTGGTGCAACCATCGATATCACCTTCTTTTGAAGGCTAAACAATTTCAAGTGGAATGACTTGGTGTTTCTTCTATTTATGATAAGTTAAGTTCCAAGAAGTGTCGACACATTTCCAAGTAGGTGTCGACCACATTTTCAACTCTTTCCCAGTGTCAGTTCAACCATGCATGTCCATGTCCCTTCATTTGTGTTATCTATATATCACTGTAAAGCCAAACCTTCTGAGTGGTGAAATCTCTTAAGCACAGAAAAACGCTCTTTGTTAATTTTACCCCTTTTTTTTCCTTCTGGTATGGTGATTCATACTTAAAGGGTTACAAGCAGTGAAATCAAAACTCATATATTTTCCCCATTTGAAGATCTATTGTGATCCCATTAGTCAATTTTACTTTTTTGCTTTCTTCCAATAATTTTTTCTTTTTGATGAATTTCTTCTGATAATTTTCAATGATCTAGAATGAGTATTTATATTTTGAAATCTCTCTATTAGCTATGGACATAATCTGGTATAATTCCCTTCTCGTATGTAGGTGGTTATTCCATTGCATCAGCTGAAGGCAGTCAATCCATCAACAAGCAAAGTCAAATCAGCTGAAAAATATATCCAGGTGGTCTCAGTTGACAACCATGAATTCTGGTTTATGAGCTTTGTACACTATGACAGTGCTGTGAAATATCTTCAAGAAGTATTGCACCAGCCCCAGCCCCAGCCCCACAGCTTGTGATGAATATAAGTCCAAACCTTTGCCGAGTTACAGCAGTGGCATCATGTTGGCAAGACATCTACGTAGTCGAAATCGTGCGGGATATGGAATATATCAGCTAATGTGGATGTTGTATTTTCTTTTATTTGTGAAATTGCTGTGATGTATTTGTTATTAGAACCCACAGATTGTGATTTTTACTCTTCGGGTATAGTGATACATTTGGGATGAGGGAAGTTTCAGTCGAGTCTATATTTGTTGTAAATGACATTTGTGATTATATACATCGTATTTTCAGACTATCACCGTATTGTGAAAATATGGATGAAAACTTGTATATTCCTATGATTGTAGGCAAATTTCTGTAGAACTACAAGTGAGGAAGGATACTCTCAGGGATGAAGCCTATAACCATTATAGACGATACCTTGCCTTTCATATTATCTATGGAATTCGAATCCGAACCCGCTACGAAGAAATATTTTACATAAGGGAGATGATTTTGGCACTTCAGAAGTCATTTTTCACACTCTTTCTATGAGAAGTATGTTATTTGAGATTGTCTAAATCATTACCTAATTTGGAGTCTGATCTATGAGGTCGATTATTTGAAAGCCACTAATGGATTGACCCAGGCCTACACCTGCAAGGCTTAGACTTTGGTCAAGCTCAAGCCCGTTGCTTCGTTGGAATGAGAGCAACGAGACAGAAACCATTAGAAAAAGGAAAAAAGAAAAAACAAACTTGACTTGACACTATCTAGAAAGCAGAGAAAAAGGAAACAGATAGTGAGTGGGTGTCTTCTCTCTAAACGCCGACAGTCACGGATTATGAAGGCATGTTACGTTGTCAGCCCAAATGAAGGAAATAAGGGGATTGGACACTGACTTGAAACACAAGCTACTTTTTGGCCCTCATATCATATCAAATGAAAAATGGCAATGGGCCATTTTTCTTTTTGGCCCCCAACGACTCACGCCCACCCATTTCCTCACTAGCTTTTATATCTATCTTGTGACAAAAACTTAGGTGCAATTGGTATTTTTCTAATTGCCTAGGGATTAGTAGTAAGAGCATTTGCATGTACATTAGACGTTTTAAGTACGGACGGAGCTAGAATTGTAAAGTTAGAGGACCGAAATAGAAAATACAAGTACATAAAACACTTAAGTATTCAATAATTATATGTTTAGAGCTAAATATTCATAATTTAGTCATATCTAATTTGTTTTGAAGGAAACTATAACTTAAATTATAAATTATTTATTATAAATTCTGTATGTTTTATATAATATAATAGAGGAAAGATAAAAATATTGGAGTGGGGGGTGGCCAGGCCACTCCAGGCCTAGAACGTGTGAACTTATGAATTCTATTTAAAATTAGGATAAAAATATAGGAGGGCCAAAGCCACTCCAAACCTAAAAATTAGGTTCCAACCCCAATCATACCTCCCTTCTCTCTTCCAAATTTTGGCAAAAAAATTAAAATAATGATGTATATACATTAAACACTCAACATGTTAGCTTATGAATTATATTTAAAATTAGAGGTTGACAAAAAACCACATGAATCTTCAAATCAGACAAATCAAACCGATCTGAGCATTAGGTTTCTACACTAAAAACAAATGTAATCATAAACCGAATCGAACTAAAATGTAATTAGTTTGGCTTAAGTCGGTTTGATTTCGCTTAGGTAGGTGTGGTTTGGGCTATTTAGAAACTGCCTAGACCGAACCAAACCAATTATATTAATATTATTACCTTTTGGCATTTGTCATTTTCTTGTTGGTATTATTATATTTCATCTCACACATTGCTGTTAGGATGTTGGAGATTTAGAAATTAGAATAGTGACTGCCATGTTTGAGTCCGACACTCCACCTCCAACCCCACCCTATCCCCCATCTCCCCTTCCCCCATCCTTCCAAATCCGAGGCCGGAAAAGTCATCGGTCTCTCCTCTCTCACCATCGCGATGAGAGAGTGAGAGACTTTCATGGGTGTTTAGTCGGAGGAACGTTGGCATGAGCTGATGCTGACGACAGTGGCAGCGGACCAGAAGTTTTTCTTTTCATCTGGAGCTTTTCTTGGTCTTAAAAAGGTGAAATGGAAATGCTAAATGTTGGTAGATGGGGAGGAATATATGCTGACTTCACAAACAAAATGCAATGATGCTACTCATTTATTTAAGCAGATATAATAGCTGTAATGTCAGTCCAATTTGTATTTTGTGGTCAGTTCTTTTCCTTGGATAGAGAGAGGAACAGAGAGATAGAGCCCACCTGTTTAGAATAAAGCAGCAACAAGTCGATCCAACTTCACATCGTTTTTTCCAACACCTTCAAACACTCCACTGGCTATAATTTGTATTATTTACGACTTTCACCGATATATATCTCTGCATGTTTAACGTGTTGGAAAAACTAGCTCTTCAACAAAAACAACCTTTCGCAAACTAGTCTGCTTTTACACCAATGGTTTCACATATATAGACAGAGAGCTGCTTTAAGCAATCCAAGGATATATATTGTTGTTAGAGCTAGCTTGTCGGGGATGTAAATTTATGCAAAGCTCAATAAGGCTTGTATGAAGGTGTCAAATATTAATACAAACTTGTGTGATAAAACTAGAAAACTCTAGAATAATTGAGAGCATTATCAAGTAAAAGATGGTTGATTCTTACTAGAATCATCTAATAATTATTTATTATAATTATAACTAGAGAAATCAAAAATTGAAAGACAACTTGTGGCTGAAAATAACTTTGGATAAGTCGGTTTACTGTGCAACCGACTTGTCCAAAGCAAAGTTGCCGACTTAGTATCCCTATAAATAAGCCTACAGCCTCTCAAAGTAATCAAGCTAAAAGCAGAAAAAACTAGCAGCTGTCCTATATTCCACTAAGTCCTATATCAAAGCTTTGTACCTTTTCTCCTCCATTCAAATAAAAACTACTTTGTTACTCTTTCAAAAGTTTTCCATTCTAAGTTAAGCTATTGTCCTAAACACTAAACCAATCATTCTCTAGACCTCTTCTCCCTTAAACTAACAGAAGACTACAATGTCAACACAATTTTGTATCAAAATAATATTTTCTCTACATATTATAAGAATGTCTAATCTTTTAAACTATATATGATGTATGCGTGTCGTGTCAAATACATATATCAACCCTTTGTGGTGTCATTGTTTTGCCTTTTGACAACCAAAAATGATTTTAACTATGTTTGGCAAAACAATTATAAAAAAAAATTATGGATCATAGAAGTGTTTTTTTAAGAAACACAATTTTTTATCAAAAATTATCGTCGTTCTTATGATACAAGCGCTTCTAACAAAAGTAAATGGGCTCTAAGGTCCACAATGTAGATCTTATTTGAGGTGGTATATATGTATATTTTAAGAACCCCCTTTTTTTTTGGCAATATAGTTGCACACATTATATCGTCATGTTATATTGCCATACTATGAATATCAACTATTAAAGATATAGACCCGATTTAAACATGTGATGCCATATTAACATCTAACATTGAAAAGAGAGTAGACATGTTTCCTAACAACTGGTATTAGAGCTTTAAACTCAAGTTGAATGATGAACGTAGACGACCTTGAGAAGAGAGTACACAAGTTTGTTGATAGACTTTGTGCTATGGAGGTCACAAATTGATGATTACGCGGTTGTTTAATTGAAGATGACCAAACCACCAGTCATAACTGAAGAATTAATGACTCCATGGGAAAGTTTTAGTCTAAACAGACCAGTCAGGATGCTCCGAGAGAAGGTGTGCTAGGAGTTGTATTGGTAATCTTGCAAACCCTAATTAGAACTATGAAAAAAAAAACACCCAAGTGCTTGTAATTGTTTCTCCTCCTTATTCTATAGTGTGAATCTCATAAATTCTTGTATTGTTCTTTGTGATTGGTTTACTTTTGTGTTTCTCGATCACATTTATTCATTTCACACCTGTTATTTCAAAGAGATCAAGGACCCGATTCCTAACCCCCAACATTTTTCAAGCTGACAAGAACACTCCAACAGAAGAACTTTGTAGAGTCAAACTAACTAGCAACCCATTATTTCTGGTGTTTTTGATGTCTAAGTAGGTTGTCTTGAACTCTTGGCAGCGTGCCTGTTCATGCAACTTAATTTCCTTTCTTGATCAGCGTGAAAGAAATTAATTGGGGACTTGACATTGAATTGCTAAAATTAATCAAAGAATACTCAAAAATATCAAATTCATCCATTGATCATATGTTCCATACGCAGCTGAGCCTCGCTCGTCACAAACATCGATTAAAATTGTTCCAAGTAATTAACCAAATAAAGGAAAAAAATTGTTCCAAGAGAAATGATCAACCTAAATACACATTGGCCTCCCCCAACAATTTATGGGGCATTTTCTTCAATTGACTATTATCCTAAGGACGTGCTCAAGTACCTGTTAAACCCTTTTCTAGGTTTCTCGCTCAGAACACTACAAAAAGGCATTTTTGGTGACTAAAGCCTTTAGTCACCAAATGTCACCAAATAATGGTAACTGTTGTCATTTTTATTTTTATTTTTTTAGTGGAAGAACGTTAAATTGTCAGAGCACACCAAAAGATGAACATAGAAAGTTCCCCATATAGTCCAAATTAGTGCATATGTAAAACAAGAAATTTTGATAATTAACTGCATTAATATGAAGTTAACTTCTCATTATTTAAATTGTTAAAGAAAATAATACATGTTTATATAACACCAAAGTAAAAGAAGAAATAAACCAGCATAAGAAGATGAAACACAAGCTGAATGGATTAAGAAAATGAGAGCAACCTGATTAGTTTCAGAATTCAATATACGTGTTATAATTTGTGTATACGAGAGCAATCTGATTAATTTTAAAATCCAATATACATGTTATAATTTGTGTAAACGAGAGCAATTTGACTAATTTCAAAATTCAATATACGTGTTATAATTTGTGTGAACTAACAGCGCGATATCGGCATGCATGCTACGTGTCGTTAACGCATGCATAATGCTTTTCGAGAAAGAAAAAAAATCCAAAAAAATATTTTCCTAATAAAGAAAAGAACAAATTTATTAAACCAATCCAATACAACCCGCTGTAAATAGATGCTCTCATCTGATGAGATCACATGTGTCCGTTAAGCTCAAAAATCGGTGAATTTGATCAGCATCTTCAGTTTCATGCTGGATGTGTCCAGAGATTAATGCAATATGGAGGTTGAGCCAAATTAATATGAGAGAGAAAAGATAAAGAGAGAGTAAAGCTAAGGCGGTGATCATGGAAGCAAATAAGGATAAGATGACAAATGTGGATGAACGTCCAAAACCCAAAACTCAGAACTAATCCAAAAGAAATTAATAAACAATACAAAAATAGCAGGTTTCGGGTTTGCTTTGCATGCCAAAAATTACAGGTTTCGATTGGAGTTTTTGGAATTCTCTGCTTCCTTGGTAATGCGAACTAATCACAACCCAATTTAGGTTATCTTAGCATAATTAAGCTTACCCTTTATGTTGGTTTTCCTTTTTGTTTCACCAAAAGAAGAAAAGGAGAAAAGTTACACTTCCATGGAATAAAATGGCCGAGCTGTTTTGGGTTTTTAGGGCAATGTGCAACAAAGAAAGAAGATGCTTAACCAAAATACCCAATTGAGAACACCATGATTAACCTTAAGATTAGAACCAGAGCCAGAGATTAATTAGCAAAAACACTGAAGAAGAAGATTTAATTAATTAAAAGTTTAGAACCTGGCGATGAAACCCTAGCTAAGCTAGCTACTAAAATTACCATGAATTAACACTAAATTAAGGAAAACCATTCACACAATAAATTTGCAAGGAGGCCCTCTTTCTTACGTACATGCATGAATGGGTGATGATAATCTAACTGGGTAAACTCAACATACACTGCAACACTCTTCTGAGCTAGCTAGGTAGCTAGATAAGCTAGCTAATTAGCTATTAAATGAAATTAAAATGGTTAATCAATTAACTTAAGGCCCTAATTTCTTACCGAGGGTGTGCTTGTTGTTGTGCATCCAAACCTTGAGAACCTGTCGCTTCACTCCAGTCTCTCCACAAAACTCCTCCACCGCTGCCTCGTCATGCTTCTGAATCCTCCACCCAACTTTCTCCGCAAACTCCAGCATCTTTTCTTTCTGCTCCTGCGTGAACTTGGTCCGGTGCCTCTTCTTATTTATCCCAAATCCTCCTCCTCCTCCACCCCCACCGCCACTTGAGCTGGGGTTTGAGACATCCTCACCATCCTCCCTACTATGAGACCCACCGCCACCGCCTGATGCCGCAGGCAAGGTCATAGTGGGCCTTGCGTGCGGAGAGGTGATCAGGTAGCCAGATGGCGGTGGCGGTGGGCGATAGAAGCCAGAAGAAAATTGGTGCTGGAGGAGGTGGTGGTGGGACCCACCGCTCTGGTGGTAGGGCCCAGTAGTACCACCCTGGTGGTGATGAATCAGCTCGCCCTCGGGCTCCTTGCGGTGGAAGTTGCGATGGCAGTTGCAGGCGGCGCATATGAGCGCGTCCATTGTTCCCTCGTCCCCGGCAGCCAGGAACTCGCAGCAGCCGTCGACGGCGTGACCACCGATGCTGACGGCGTGATTCTTGAGGCATTCTCTGTACCTGACCATGGTGGTGAGGGTGGTGGTGGTGTTGGTGATTGCCGCGGTGGCGGTGGGCCCCCTCTTTCTTGCGGTGGAGACGGTGCCCTCACGGGCGGGCCCCATTTTGGCCCTGGAACTCGCCGCAGCCGAGTCGTAACCTGGGGGCGCCGCCTGCATCTCCATCTCCATCTCCTCCTCGTGCTCTTCGTGCTCCTCAAATTCCATTCTGCTCTCTCACTCTCCTCTTCTCTCTCTCTCTCTCTCTCTCTCTCTCTCTCTCTCTCTCTCTCTCTCTCTCTTGATTTCTTTGATTGTTTGGTGAGGAAATGAAGAGGTGAAGATCTACATGGTTGCTGAAGAGCCCAAGAAACGGATTATGAAGACGATCAACAGCGAAAAGCTTCTTCCACTGGAGATGGACATTTGTAAATGACTAAGTGCTAAATGTTTGTTTGTATTACATCCAAGTGTTGGTTTGTGTTGTGTAATAGTAATATTTAAATCTTAAACTGTTAATTTTTATTTTATTTTTTGGGTTTTTTTTTAAATGGGTAATACTTTTTTAATTTTTAAAGTTTCTCAGGGAGGAGAAGATAAGAGAGGGGTGGAGAATTGTGGCCATCAATTCCCCTCTTTGCATATATCTTACTCTAAACCTCTCTCTTTCATTTACTTCAATTTTTTTTTTTTTTTTTTAAATCCCTAATACTTAACTAGGGTTAATTTTTGAAATCTCTACTTGTTTTGGTGCTTTGTTTCTTTCTTTCTTCTTGGCATTTCTTGCTAATTGCATAATGGCATGCACTTTGGTTCTTTTCTTGTTTTCCTTTTATGAGGAAACACTACTTTGTTGTGTTTTGTTTCCTTTTTTCTTTGTGGTAAAAGTGAGATTGGGAATCACTTTCTCAGTAATAGCATGAAAGTAGAAAAGGGAAATGGCAGAGAAAGAGGAAAACCACTTGCCCCAAAAAAATGACATAGTACTAGAAGGGATGATGTTTAGTAAATGGTAGACCTGCTACCCTATATCTAAAGCTACTCAAATCGCACCACAATAAAATTTCAAAAGATTTCCTAAAACGAGTATTTTCACGTAACGACATTTAGTCTTCATTTTGTTACTAAGGATTCAGAATTTAAATCACATGAATAAGAGTTTATTGTATTGTTGAATAGTTAAAAGAAAATAACAAATTCATAATTAGGTAGCTTTGAAGAAGCACGGATTAACTTTGATTCACCAAATTTGAACTTAACCAAATTTATGCATATAATTCGAATTCGAGTTTAATTTATTTGAAGCCGGTCAAATTCAAATTTTATCTTAAATTCGAATTGAGTATATCGAGTTACCCTCTCGATCTTACCCTACGGACCACTCGCTAGTAAGGTAAACGAAAAATATGCATATCAAACAAGGGAGATTGTTTGGGGACAAATTGATGAATAGGAGTGATGAGGGCAAATCAAATAAGCGATCCAGGCTGGATGGGGATCAAGAGGTGGGGTTGATATATGCTTCAAGAACTGGCAACACAGGTGAGGTGAGCTCATGAGGACACTGATTTTAAACTGTCGGCATTTTTGGGAGCTGCCTACGTGCCCTCCATTTTCAGACATCATGTGTGAGTGTGTCTATATGTGACGTCTTCTACCCTCAACAACTTTCAACTCAATGGGTTTCGGGATATTCGATCTCAACTTCTCATGGACTTGTTTTCACAGTACCATATACCATATACTCGACCTGGACGCCATCTCATCTTCATCCAAGTTTCGTTTAAGTGCCATTACTTTTTTGCCATTTAATTGGGAATTTTAAGAGATTTATTTTGCTTTGATGACCTTTTCTATTGAGAGGGAACGATAATATACCAAACTCACACACACTAGCTACACATATTCCAGGACTCGAATTCAGAACTTTGCGTGTTCATCAATCATATATATGTAGCCATTGATGATTAGCTAGTATAAACCTTGTCATCCTCGAATATCAAATATCATATGTATGTGGCCATTTATCTTTCTAAGACATTGTTTATGTTTTAGTTCTCCGGTCATACATCTATGAAAAAGTCAATAAAATCGGAAATTATTTATCAATTTTAGTAACAATATAATCATTTCAATATTTATGGTAAACACTATATCCGTATACATGCTTGATCAAAATTACATAATGTTATGGCTTTCAAATTAACTAATTTTCCGAAGGGTGATCTTCAAATTGAGACGATTTAAGAATTTAGGTACATCGGACCACATGTTAAAAATGAAATAAATTATCATTTAAATTTGAAATGATTTTGATGGTAATTACCTGGCTAAACTATTTCTGATTTGACTGATTTTTTTTGGATAAATAATCATTAAAGCGAACTTAAGAAATAGGTGCTTTCAATGATTGAACCGCAGATCATGTGCAATAACTTCCAATAATCCTTCATACGCATAAGATTTCCCTTGGAGAACACAAATTAATTCATCGCATTGTATATTGGTTTTCTCTTCTCTATCTTCAACTTACATAATAATTGTGTATGTTTGAGTCTAAGCAGTGTCAAAATCATGTTATATATGAAGTGATTTCTCACAAATATGTAGTAGTAGTGGATGGATTAAATTAAACCATGCCATGATGCCATTACAAGGATAAGGAAGAAGCAACTAACTTTGGAGTGTGGATGGATTGGATTGGATTGGGTTCTGCAGGATTGGACTCGTCAACTGGCCGTTACACACTCACCCTCAGCATGGAGCATTGGAGTATGGAGGACTGATATGTTGGGTTGATGTGGACTTGTCTGCTAGAGTGGGCTCCTTCCACTCTCTACTGGTAGTTTCACACGTGACAGAGATCTTCAGGTCCACACACACACACACATGAGAGAGTCTAAAGAAAAAGGGGGAAATAGCAACAGATTTGTACAACAAGCACTGTAAATTTGGCCTAAGGTAGATGAGTTTTTAGTGAATTGTTAAATCGTGTAATTAACGGTCCAGTGAATGTTGTCGGATATGGAATATAGAAGAAATCACCGTTGGATTAGCAAGTGTAGATGTATCGGATATTTATGTCTTACGACGTGTATGAGCAAATTTTTTTTGAAATACCAGTGATTGTCTAAACTAAAAGGGGGAAGGGGTTTCAAACACACGCACACAATTAAAGTGACATGAAAGTTTAAACTTGAGACTACTGGTCTACAAATCTAGATCATTTTTCACTTGCTAGACCATGTTATTAGCTCCTAACTTTTTTTTAATGTGCATATAAAAGTGAAAATGGATTCTAAAATTCAGTACTAAAATTGGCCTACAAAATAATAGCGAACATTAAATAAACTAGTGTCCAAATTTCACTAAAGATTTGTGTACGGAGGAAATGATGCTGAGAATAATATAAGTAGAGCTCAATTTTGTGTGATGCCCTATGTTTTTGTGTTAATTAATGACGCAATGAAACTTATTTAAATTTTAAGTTCACCTTTTTTGTTTTATTTTGGCAGTTGATGTCATCCAAACGTCATGTGATTCCCTACCTTACCCTCGAATGCCAAAACCAAAGCCAGCTTGCTTGCTACATGCTAGGCTACTTGCTAATTGCTACTTTGGTTGTGCTTCTCTGACGCAACGCCTGTCAGCCACCAGGAAACACCCTCCCACTTCTTTGAACCACTTTTCAACTTTAAGACACTCAACATAAAAGCGAGCTTTTGTGTGTGTGTGTGTGTGTTTGGGGTTTATTGGTTACAGCGAGCTTTTGTGTGTGTGTGTGTTTGGGGTTTATTGGTTACAGCAGTGTTGATAGGAAGGGCCAGACTCACATAATTAGTACTCAAAAACATTGGTGGAATATGCGTGCCATGGAGAATGGTAGGGTTAACCGTGGTGCTTGTAATCGTGACTGATTTTTAGTCGTTGATGTGTGTTAATTTTATTTTGTAGAACGTATGTTACTTAAAAAGAAAGATATAGTTTACAACATTCATTATGCGATGAATGTTAGATATATCCCGATAACACAACAAGATCACTTAATGAATGCTATAGACAGAATGAGATACACCTCGATGACGCATCAAATTCTCTCATTTATGCATTATTGTTTTTCGTTTTTTGGGTCTGAATTGCGCCAAAGCCGCCAGCAAAAACAAGAAGACAGAACTACAAGCAAGATGCAGGCAAACTAGAATCAAGCCCACAACCAAAAAGAACTAAACTAATTACTGATGGGTGAGCTCCGCCGTAGGACAAGGAAGGCCATCAGAAACCAATGGAGCAATGGTCCGTAAACTTGATTTTCCGTTGCGTTTCAGAAATATAATTGGGTCGGGGATTTCGGGTAGATGTAGATTCTTTTTGATGTTTGTGTAAATTATATTCGTGAGTGAGTGAGTGAGATTTGATATGAGGGAAGAAAGCGGGGAGAAATAGAGCAGCAGCAGGGAAATGAAAGGGACCACAAGGACAGTGACAATGACAAGATAGCGAAAAAGTTGTGGACGGGTTTGGGGCTTTCTGACCCCCGACCCTTCATTTCCTACATTTCCATCCTTTCTTCTGGCAGCCTTTTCCATGTTTTGCTTCTCATAATCCAAACATTGCTATCTTTACCATTCCTATTTCATTATTAAACCTCTCTCTCTCTCTCTACTGTCCACTGACACACTCTCTCTCTCTCTCTCTCTGGTGGCCCTCCCTCCAGCTACCATTTTAATTCTAAGAGAGTAGCTTCTCCTAACCAAACCAGTCCTTTCATTACAAATTCACTCCAAGTCTTCTATGCAAATGATCCCAACTAACACAACAACTAACAGAGCATGTGCTACCAGAAGAAAAGAAAAAAACACTGACATTACATGTGTCTCCAAATGCTGCATTTTGTGTTCCAAGTACGTGAGGTGAGGAGAGGGAGTGAAAGAAGAAGAATTATGGGCATAGATTAGCTTCATGCATAGGTGGCGAGCCTACTGTCTCTCCAATCCCTACCTTATTGGGCTTTTAGTGTTCTTCCCTTAGAAATTGTTTCATATTTTTATGAAAGCAAACATTTGTGCCCTTTTAGGATTTGGGTTTAGCCCAAGAAGCCTTTGGGTGAGTTAAGCCGAGTCAAGAGTTCAAGTTGGGCCTTCATTGATTGAAGTGTTTACAATACTGTTTGGATTACGCATTTCATTGGAGATCATTTCATCTTATTTTGCCATGTTCAATAAATGCTTCATACTTCATATTTCTGTGCATACATCAAACTCACGGGAAACAAACTCCAAGCCATGTGTGATGATGGGGATGCATCCCTAACACAGATAAAGAAATTAATGGCGTGGGACAATATTCAAGATGGTTACAGGGCTTCAGATGTACCCTTACAATAAAAAAAACCGAACTCATCCGACGCTTGTATAATGTCAATTAGCTCTTTATTTAATGGTATTTTTTTTTCTTACTTAATATTGAAAAAAGTCTTAAATTCAAGTCCCTTATACTCATTATTGATGAGCTTATCACTCATATATAGGTCGTGGGAGAAATATAATGGCTTACGGATAATGTCAGAATGTGAGGCTATCATTAGCTGTGTGATAAAACATATGTCAAATGAGTATTACCTTTAGCTAATTATCTTTAGAACCTACATGTTCTATTATCCAGAAACCACATTTTTTTCATTTTTCCATGAACCTTCTAGCTGACATTGACCTACATGCAATGCACTGATGCAAGCTTGAGCAGGAACCACATTTCACATTTGGTTAGATAACCATACGAAAACGAAAACAGAAAAAGGCCAAAGAGCAATTGCCAATTTGCATTAATAAGTGTCCAACACGGTAGAAGAAGCATTGATTGCAATCAAACCCAACTGACAGACAGAATCTTAAAGATGGTCACTGCATTAAAATGTTTTTGGAATTCAGCCCGACCGCAGTAAACCGTGGACCATCAACCATCCACCATTTGTTAGTAGAAGACCGAGCATATAAATGGATGACAGCAGCCACAAATCGGGAAGCTTTCAAGTGTTTGCACCCTATTATATTATTTTCCCGTTTTTCCGTTTTCTAGGAACTGACCTAACTTTCCTACTAATCAGTCTTTTTGGTTTTTAAGAAATGTCGACTCATTGATATATATACAATGGGATGTCTGTCGGGTTTGTATGTTTGTATGTAAAATTCATAAAACGTATTTTTGAATCCGTTGGACTATTAAGGATTGTTGGTATGAAATTTATGTTTGCATTTTCTAAACTCAGAATAGGTTTGGAAGTGTCATTTAGATGTAGGGTTGAAGCAAATATGCAGTCTTTGATTTCCAGAAATAGCTCAGCAAGTTCCCGAATTCCAATATTGTGACTTAATACGTGTGAGGCATTTGATCCAACGATAAGACTTTTCATTTTTCATGCACTCATGCTAGGAACATATTTTTCAAGTATGATATGATCTTATTCCATTAATCTTCTATGATTTAGGTCAATTAGAATCCCTTTAGAAGTGCAATCTTAGTGAGCCATATTTTTCAATATCTTTTATTTATTTTTTATTTCTTTCATTAATAAATCATGACTTATCTTTTAAGTGAAATAATCCTTATGTGTTCGTTCTTTTTATTTTCCAGTACATTATTAATCATGTTAACGTGATTTATTTGTGTTTGTTCCTTATAATTTTTTTTATTAGCCTATTCACCCTCAACTAGGCGTTTCTTAGCTATCCTACAAGTATTTTCAGGGATTCATGAAATTGTTGATGAAAAGATAAATCAGAAATGCATGAATTTCAAGTGAGTCACTATATATTGTCATTTTAAATTCAAAATGTTATATTGTATATAGTTATTCTAAGTTTATATAAAATACATTGTATCTAGGTTCAAAAATATTGTCTAAAATTAGTCGTCTAAAAGTACTTTTCGTCGTGAAATTATATCTTAAACTCTTCTAGAAACAGTCTCAAATATGTCCTCAACCTTGCGTAGTTTTTCACTTCTTAAATAAAAATTGACACAACCTACAACCAACACATCTATTCTTCATATAGATAGTTTTGCAACTAGAAACCAATACCATTTCTGCTTTGACTTTTGAGGGTTGCTATATATGTGCATGGACAATATTAGTTTGGATAGTATTGCAAATTTAGTGTACTAGCCATAGCTTCAATCTTGATCAATTTGAGCTTTTTACATCTATTTATAGGCATTTGAAGTTTCTGAAGTGGTGAATTGGATAAAGAAAAATGCATTCAGATAACCATCTCCAAAATGGTTATTAAAAAACAAAGAGAATCACTTTTATCAAATTCAATCTACAATGCCATACAAACATATCACAATTTTCTTTGTGGGTCAGAATCAAAATAGAAACATTGTTTATGTGGGTGACCAATATGAACTTGCCCCAAAAAACTTAAAAATATTTAATTCTACAACATTCCAATCCCCAACAAAATAATCCAAATCCCACTTCCTAATCATCTAATTAACCACTTTGTTACATAGAAACCAGAGGTTTCTGAAGCATCTTCCTCTCAGATTTCTCATCACCCTCCAAACTAATCACCCACTTGGACATATCCAACTCCACCGAATCAACTTCCCTCCCTCCAAACTCAAACACAAATCCTCTTTTTTGATACCGCACGATCCTTGGACTATTCAACACCCCCGTTGACCTCGACTTGTTCAGCCTCACCACCGAAGGCACCTTCACCGCTACCCCTGCACCCTTCCGCACCTGATTATTCCCGCCCCACGCCTTAATCTCATTCACCGACCCAATTGACTTTGACTTCGCCACGCGTCGATCAATCATCGCCTCGCCCTCACCCTCGCACTCTGTGCCCAACACACTCGACACCTTCCCGTTCAGCTTCCTCCTGCTCCCTCCTCTCACAAACTTCGCATTTCCAACGTCTTCGTATTCGCGACTTTTACCACGACGATGCTGATGCTTCCCGTTCTCCACGCGCTTCATGTTCACGCGCCGCTTCAGGCTACTCCAAATGGTCGGCGCGTGGATTCTCTTGATCACCACCTTCAGACACTCGACGACCTCGGCCATCGTCGGCCGCTTCTCCGCCTTGGATCTCACGCACTTGGAGGCCAATACCGCCATGTGGCGGATCACGGCGGGCTCAGCCGGAGGTCCGATTCTCTGGTCGCAGATTCCGGCGAAGTCCCCGCTCTTTATGATCGGCACGGCCCAGTCCACCACCGACGGCGGGCTGTAGTTCACGTCAATGGCGTTTCTCCCGCTCAAAATCTCCAGCAAGAGAATTCCGAAGCTGAAGACGTCGCTCTTGGCGCTCAGATCCCCTGGCGCAAGATAGCCAGGGTCGAGGTACCCTAACGTCCCCGCCGGTGGCGTGCACTTTATGCGAACGTCCTCCACGTGTCCCCTCAGCGCCAGCCCTAAGTCGCCGAGCCTCGCGTTCCAGTCCTTGTCGATCAAAACGTTGGACGATTTGATATCGCGGTGGATGACGGGCGGGCTGGACGAGTGGAGCGCCTGAACCGCTTTTGCCACGTGTAACCCGAACCGGATCCTCCGGGTCCAACCGGGCGGTCTGGAGTTCAAGTGGAGGAGGTCGTAGAGAGAGCCGTTGGGCATGTACTCGACGACGATCAATTTAGTGTCGTTTGCCGAATCGGAGCAGAACCCGATGAGATTTACGAGCCTGGGGTGGTGAACTCTGGAGAGAATCTCGATCTCGTTCTCCGCGTTGTGAAGGCTCGCCGACGACGACGTTGTTTGGGAGGATTTGGTTTTTTTAACGGCGGCGACTAGACTGCCGCCGTCGAGAACGGCCTTGTAGACGCTTCCGTGGCTTCCTTTGCCCAGAAAACTCTCGGCGGCGAAGCCATTTGTTGCGGCGACGAGGTCGTCGTAGTGAAAGTGCCTGATCTTGATCGGCTTGTTATTGGGTTTGGTTTTGTTGGTTTTGGGTTTCCTTCTGCGGTCCCAGTTGTACGGATCGCAGGTTGCGATCGCCGACTCTGCATTGCAAGAGAGGTAGCCCATTGAGCTTAGTTTATCAGTGTCAATTAATCGAACACCGAAGGGCAAGGAGAGCTGGGCTTGGGTGGTCGATTCTGTGGTGGGTTCTTCGAGATGGTGAGAGTAAAGAGAGAGAGATTGAGATTGAAAGGAAAAAGGAGGAGTTAAAGGAAAAGGTGGTAGGGGGAGGTGGTGGTGGAGAGCCGCAAAAGCCATTAGTGCAAAAGAGAGAATGGGGGTTGGTTTTTTTTTGGTTGCTTAAAGTCTTCTTCAGTAGTGAGGTAATGTGTTTTACAGCTTTTATTTTTGTGATAAAGAAAGGGAAGATGTGAAAACAATCAAAGGTGTTTGCAAAATTTTGAACTTTGGCAAAAGTGGGGTTTTAAAAATATCATTTTAAAATTATTATTTTATTGTTTTTAACATGCAGAAGAGTGCAACTTTGATAGGCATTTCTTGGGGTTGTTGGTCTTTAAAGAAATTGGGCCTTGTGGTGGACCCATAAATTTTTTTGCTTCATCATTATTGAGAAGTTATATGATACTACGATATTACAGTTATGTAGTATATTTTATACATGTATTATAATATGGATATATGACGGTGTTTATTTTCCCTCTTTTTAGAAAATAATATCTATACATATCCATGTGTCAATTGGTTTTATTTTTTATTTTTTATTTTATTTTTAGAATTAAGAAAAGATAATATAGGTAGTTATGCTCCATAAAAGTAGGATATATTACCTGATTTTGTTTTTAATTTTAATTTTTTTTAAATGAAAAAAATTTGAATTTACTATATGATTCTCATTTAATTAATAATTTTAATTTTTAATGTTTAAGTTAACTAATGGTATTTTCTGGTATTTTGAATATTTCACAATTCTCTGTTTATTGCTTTATATATATAGATATATAGAAAATATACCCCAAACTACAGTAGCATTCTATAATCTCTCATCATCATGGCTGTCCCACTTTGAAAATCATCAACTTTTATTCATCATGAATTGGAATTGGTTTTGTAATTAAGTTATTAACAGATACAATCAAGGAATATATGATTGACTGATAACCCGTGAAAGTTGAAAGTTCAAACAAATGCAGCCAAATGCCATCATTTCATTTGAGCATCTTTGTAATTAATGAATTTTGTTGGTGGCATTCTTTGGTTTTGTTTGATAGCATATATTATTATAGGCAGGTAGTGACGGACTGTTTTGGAGCTTACTGGGACATAAAAAAATAAACTTCCAAATATATGTGTTCCAATGGATGGCATTCGCATCCAGAGAGCATGGGTGACAAGTGGACCCAGATTTTTTGTTGGGCAGGATCGGTGAGACAAAGCTCACATTGTAATAAATTTTTCTTTACATTTGCATCGTTAGTGCGTAGTAGGTAAAGGGCTGGCGGTGACAAAACGATAGTACAAAGTAGGTTTTTAAGGTTGGGGCATGTGCCTTGCGTGCACAATTTATGTAAGAGTAGGTAATCAATAACGTAATTCATGGGACAAAGGAGGAAAAAAAGTGAAGCAACTTCTATTATCAGCCACCTATGATACCTCACCCAAATCGCCATTGAAGTTGAGAGAGGGAAAGCAAAAATTGAACGAAAAAAGATAGAGAAACTCCTACCCCTATCAGAGAAGAAGACGAAGAGCAGAGAGGGTTGGGGAGTTGAGTTTACCTTTTTCTATTGTTTAATTTTTAAATTTAAATTAATTTAGAAAACAAAAAAATGACTAAACATATTTTCGAAAGGACCAACCCCTCATTTTGACTTTAAAAAGTAACAGAAGTTACTCCATGACTTTTGTTACAAATGAAAGTGGAAGCCGTTTTGAAAGTTGAAGTACTAAAGCTTAAGTGGGTACAAAATTCAAGGACTATAGCTCCTAAAAACCTTAGAAAGAAATAGTGTATACATTTGTTTTATGTAAGTTTTCTCGTCATTGGTCAAGTGAAAGATGTTATGTGTGACTTCAGATGATAGTAAGTCAAATGCCCAAATGGTGAAGTTGAGTTCTACTAGTTTTGCAATTTCGTTAATGATCAGATTAAATGACTTGTAATTTCCTTATTCATTCTTAGAAAGAATCTCAAAAGTAATAGTAACTACTTGAATTACAAATTATTATCAAAATATTTATCACTCAGTAAAAACTCCCCAATAATGAATTGCTCTTTCATGGTGGATCAATGTTTATAGATTCCTTCATTGATAGTAATGATATAATTTCACCACAAAATAAAACAAAAAAATCACTTAAATGAACTTGTAACTCAAGTGATTAAGAGCACTTACCCTTACACTTGTGCTATTAAGTTCGACTCTCACTTTCTAATATCGCTTGTATAGAAAAAACAATCACCCTCCCTTTTGATAAGGAACTTGGGGCCACTAATTAGAAATTGATTGGATCTTTTTATATAAAGCGTAGATAATAACAAAAGAGAAACAGAGAAACATAAGCGTGATTGGGAGGCATGATGTGGTTGGCTTTAACGGCACTCCAAAACGTGGAGTTAAAATACTACGAGTGTGGGACTTGGGCTGCGTTTTGAACCCGAAGCCATTTGAATTTCACAACCTAACAGCAAACAGTAAGTTGGACTTCCACTTCAAGACAACCAAACATGGGGAGCATTTGATTTGATTTGATTTTTATTTTTCTATTCTGGAAGATTTGATGGCGGGGGCCATGACATGCATGGTAGACCAAATGGAAAATGCCATGCCATTATTTTCTTTAACTTCATCTTATCCCACTTCAACTTAGTCACACTTATAAATCATGATTTTATCTTGACCATAAGATTTGCCTCCCAATAATGTTCAAATGATTTGTGAGCTTTTGATCTTATCTTATCAAAACTTAGCAGGTGTCAACTTGTAAATCTACCTAAGAAAGCAAACAAATGAATAGCCAAAAATAAAGTAAAACAAATTGAAATTCAAAAGCAAAAATAGGATCATTCCTGAAATTCAAAAGTAAAGGACTAGCTATATTCCCATTTATCCCTTCCCCTCCTACTTTTTTTCATTTTGCACAATGTGATTTGATAATCAAAATTGTCTATCTATGTCGAAAATCAACCAAAGAAAAAATAATTGAGTATTAACTTTAACAAATATTAACTCGATAATGAGCGCTTAGTTAAATGATTTTCAATTTCTTTAATTTTTTTGCATGAAAAGATTAACTCGAAAATGAGCAGTTTTGATTATCATACAACATTGCATAATAAGAAGAGAATGGACAAGGTATGACAGAAATGTAGCAACCATTCACTTGAAACTCTTGTCCTTGACCCAAGAAGAATAATAGTTTTCGTCGTCCTTTAGCGCAAGACAGCACAAGATGGTGTTCACATCATGGCTGAAATTTTAATTCAACGTAGATATCGGTTGGACGAATTTAATTAGACCATAAAGCAGTTAAAGAATTCAATTGTATGATGGCCCATGCTTGTTACAAAACTCAGCGTGGCTGCACTGAAGACCATCAGATGCTCAAGCTGTTATTCATCCTTTGAAAAGAAGAGGAGGACCTTGCCTCTGGTGACAACTTCATTGATGAAGTTAAGGGGTGTCTTAATTAATTTCAGAGGATTACTATTGTTTATATTCCTAGATGTTGTAATCTGGTAGCTTATAAATTAGCTAATTATGTATTCGAGTGTCACGATACTGTTATTTGGGATGAATATATTCCTCTCTAGCTAGAATTCTTCGTAGAAAACGATGTGATTAATTTGTACCCCTTGATTTCAATCAATGATGTTCTTAATTCTGCTTTTTTTATTTATAAAAAAGATCAGCAGATTCCATCCGTTGCTTTGGGTAAATAGTGGAAAGAATTTTTCCCAACCTGAGTGGTTATTGTAGGAAGAAGATATGTTTATCAGACATAAATTAAGTTGGTCAACTGTCACACTGACAATGTTATAAGGAATATATCAAACACCTTTAAAAAAGAAAAAACAAAAAATGTGGAGCCCATATGAAGTCTAATACAAAATGGCTGATGGCTAGTTATGTGGCCCATTTTGCAATCATGGACCAATGGTTTCAGGGCCTCATGTGTCTCAAAAGATGGAGACTGGAATCGATGAACGAAATTAGACACTCAATCAATACCCATTCCCCAATTTCCATTGTCCAGTTAGTACATGTAATATGTATGTGCAATTTAGGATGATAGATCATGTCACATGATAATACGACACACACCAAAAATTCTCCCAACACTCTTAAAGTCGACCCTACATGAACCTTACACGATCTTATAGTATTACGAGACTCACAGCACGTGAGAGATTTGAGATAAAAGCCAAGGAACTTTTCTTGAGTCTCTAGTACTTTTGATTGATGCACATTATTAAGTGGCATCTTCAAAGAAGAGTTTTGCAGATTGAATATTGTGGACCTTTATTGACCAAGAGCAAGGGTGCCTAGCTATAGTAAATTTAAGGAGTGGTATGCAGCCCAATAGTCTGTAACATAAATTCTCCATGTGACAGGAGTTGCAATTCGTATTAATGAGTCATGTTCATGTCAAGAGATAAACTGCGTCGAAGAGCTCAATCTTAACCCAATATGTTTATAATCTTTCACTTCACTCTCCACGAGAGGCATCATATCCAACAAAAGTGAATATATGCTTCCAAGCTACAAGCAACTGTAAGATTTCAAAAATAAAATAAAAATTCTAATAAGTCATTTGCAAAAGGGTATAACGTGAGCATAAAATCTGGATCTTTTATATATGTGACTATTAATACTAAACCTAGCAGTGCCCTTGCACTAAGAATGGCTGGAATTTTTTCGCAATTTTTTTCTTTTTTTTAAGTTGGGTTGCGTGATTGGATTGTCATCTCTTTTGACAAGTCTCAGAATTGTCATCATGAAAACACGTGTGAATTAGCTATTAGTTGTTGACTATTAGTTTCATCATATTGACGATATAGTGGTATGGAAATTTGCACATGCCAAGGGGATACATAACACATTATCAATAGGACCACATTATGGAAAATGGTCAATATAGTTAGGGTAACATTCTACTAACGTCCATATAATTGTCTCATAGTAGTTGCAATTACATTCCGTTAATTTGGTTGATGAAAAAAACGCGGTGTGTTTGAGTGAGGGTTTTAGATGTTCTTGTTTCTTTTTAGCTTGCAACTCACTATTTATTTTTAGATTAAAAACACTTTGTTTCTTTGGGTAAGAGTTATAATTCAGATATGGAGTTTGTGTTTATCTGACTATTGACTTCATCCACCAGATCGTTATAAACCATGCCTTTTTCCAAGTCAACTTATTCCAATATTTTTAACCTATCTCTTTGAGGATTATATACAAACAAAAAAAAACTAATTACATATTCTTTTACAACGGGCTAGCATTCTGATCTTTCTCCATGGAATCTGTCAAGCTTTCCAATTAAATCCAGAGAATTCGATATGTTCCTTGTACCTTAGCAACTTGGAATCTTTAGATATCCCACTTTGAGTGGAAAAATGTAGGTTTCTTTTGTTTGTTTGTTCTTTTTTCTTTTTTCCCAGAGAGAGAGAGAGAGAGAGCTAGGTTCTTTTTCTTTTCTTTTTTATAGAATAACGTAGCTACATTTGATTGTACCTACTAATTTGTTTATGGGTTGTGGCGTACTACACACACTACCTTGGGAGTCTAAATTTTACCTCATTTCACCTAATAATTTGTTTATTAATTGTACCTATTAATTTGCTGTAGGTACATTTGATTGTACCTATTTTTATAGCTATGTTTTTTTTTTTTTTTTTACAAATTAAACTCACACACATTATACGAAAACTAAAATTTGAACCCAAAATCTTTCTTAGAGGGAGCATGTGCTTCAAATCTCACTAGTGGATCCTTTGCAAGAATCTAAATATTTACTATTTCCTATATATGATTAGAGTTGTATTACTCGATTGAATAATTACAATGTGTTTTACAAAACCCTAATTGATTTATTTTTATATCAAACAAAACCTAACCTAAGTTTTCTTATATTTCTTTTCAAAATACGATAGAAAAATTATAGGGGTTTTTGTTCTATGGTGGTATGGTAGCGAGCTTTTTCCCCTACACGCAAAGCCATAATTCTGACTTCCCATCTCTCTTTCCCTCAAGTACTTCTTAAGTATAACCGGCCCTCCTATCGGTGAGATATAAACATGCACACAACTGGTTTTTTTATTTATTATTTATGCGAACATGTATACAACTGGTTATAAATAACCAAAAGATTTTCTACTAAAATTAATACATTTGTCAACGGGAGTCTAACCGAGTTAAAAATGACATTGACTTACATATAAGTGTTCTCAGTTCTATAGTTATTGCAAATTCCCATACGCTAAATTAAAGTTGCCACAAGCCTTATACACAACACATATAGGCTCTGTACACTGAACCAAATTCTATCTGTAATTATATTTGTATGTTAAAAGAAAGAGGAAAAAAAGAGTGAGAGAGAAAAAGAGAAGAAAAAAGAAAAAAGGAAAATGGGAAGAGCTAGTGGCAGTCAACCAGTTATTGACTTGAAACCTCATCCAAAAGCTTGTACCTTCTCACCTTGTTCCTAAAGACCTGCCTTGTAATGATCCCATTGTTTAAGTTTGATATCTCCTCTGACCTTGTCCTCCTAATCTTCTCGGCCTCCTTCTGCCCATTTGTGAGGATCCTCTTTCTGGTGGATGGAGATTTTGGAGATGGAGATGGAGATGGAGATGGTGATCCAAAACCCTGATGGTTATGATGAAGATCAAGTGAGCTCTGTTTCTTTATAGGGCCACTTGGCTGCAGCTGCATGGTGCCCCTTAGACCCCCATATGAATTACCTCCATGCCCCTGCTTGTTCTGATGATCACTGGTTTTTGATGAGTTGGTTTTCTTGTTGATCTTGGCTGGGTCATGATCTTGGCCCTCTTTTCTGCATGAAGATGAAGAGTTTGAGGAATTTTGGGACTTTTCTTTTGTGTCCTCCTTCTGGGTAAGGCACCAATTGCAAATTCTGTAAGACTCTGCATTTGGGTAAAGATTGCTACAGTACCTGTACATGAAATTGGATCATAAAACTGTCAAACTTGAATTATAAATGAATTTTGATCACAACCCAAAATTTAAAAGAAATTAAAAACATAGAAAAAGAGTAGTTTGTGTAATTTGGGACCTGTGCTGAGATCTGAATTGGCAAACCTTGCATTGGAAGAGCTCATAGGAGAAGCCAAAATCCCCACACATGCAGCACTCATGGGTTGGTTGGGCTGCTGCTGCTGCTGTGGTTCCTTTGCTGCTTGTCATCTTCTTGTTTTTGTTGTTCTGTTAATTTCTATTTTCATGCAGAGAGAGAGAGAGAGAGAGAGAGAGGGATGAGGAAGAGAGAGACAGAGAGACAGAGAGGGATGAGAGACAGAGAGAGAGAGAGAGAAGGGGGAAGGTGTGATGAAATAATAGAGATTTTGGTAGGCCGACGGCCACACAACAAAAAGCCACAAAACATGTGAAGGGGTGTTTTATGGGGTTAAATAAATAATTATACATTATATAATAAGAAGAAAAAAAAAATATGCACATCATTTTTATTTTTGGTATGGCCTGTGTCAAACGTATTATTATAATAATTTCATAACAATAAAAGGAAATGAGGATATGAGGTTTTCCTTTATACTTTGATTTGTTTGGGTCTGCGTGTTCTCGAGGTTCTTGCTTATAATTTTTCTTTCTCGCATAAATAAATAAAAATTATGAAATTGCTTTTGTCCAATTTTCTGCTTTTGTTTTCTTTTTTTCTTCTTTAGAAATGAAAGTCATTTTCCAGAATTAACAATAAACGTTGAAAAGAAAAAAAGCAAAAAAAGTCATAGAGAGGTAGAATATGATTTTTTTTAACGTGGGAAGGCTTTACTTTCACAAGGCTCCCCGTTCTGACACACAACCAATAATTGCCTGACACTTGTCATTGAGTGAAAATTATAATTTGGGCTTGTTTTTAGTTACCTTTTCTGGATTCCGCGGTTAAAAGCCTCTGCATCGAATCCATGCGAAGGATAATTGTTTTTGGATTACATTTGGGATGAGATTACAATCAACCTCACTTTCTCGGCTAACGGTAAACAAGTCTCATATACTAGTTAGTACTGGAGGATAAGTTGGTATTTCACATGTATAATATCATGAATATTTATAATACGTGCACGAATTATACTATTTTATTGCGTTAGCTTTTCTACACTTCAATTATAATGTGTGGACAAATTATACTTCATGACAAGACTTACGTTAGAAATTTTGTCCCAATACACATGACTAAATTATAGTCATACCAAAATCAAATTTGGCCTGGCATCTTTCATTTTAGGAATTGTTGTCATTAATTTCTTGCTATATAAAAATCAAATACACTGATGATACTATATCAGATTTAAGTTCAAAACACGTAAGAAGTGATGTTAATAATATTTCTTTTTTTAACTTTAAATGAGATTTTGAGTTCAAATTTCATCGTATTAAAAAGATGAAGATGGTGGTGGTGATAGAAAGGCCGTAGATTGATTAGCTTCCAGAGAAAATGGGGTTGAAAATGAAAAGGGCAGTTGAATGATATATAAAGTTGAGTTAACAGATTCTTGGGTGGTATATGAAGAAAGCTCAATACAATATATAATGAATTCGATCTGGAAGGCTGCTGCAAACACTCAACGTTGTCCAGCTGTTATGAAGCATTTAACAATATATATATATATATATATGTGTGTGTTGGAGCGCTCCTTAGGGGAGGATGACACACGCTCAAAGTTAAATAGATGGTCAAACTAAAACTACTTTTTAAAATTGTTCAAACCAAATGCATGGTCGGCTCAAATACTACCTGAAAAAAGAAGAAGCAATCAATTATATCTAAATTATATTCTATCATGAACATTGAACTCCATTATTGAATTCTTCTTCATTCTTCTGCTGAAATAAATTCTGGTAGCTACAGATAGTAATCTAGGGTCAAGGTGGGCAAAGAATTTGAGGTAGTTGAGGTTTTAACCCTAAAATTAATTGGCAATATAAGCCTCAACTTTTTATAATGATTATTAGCTCTTGTAAAGTTTCTTAATATTTTGAAGTGAGATAATTCTTCACATTCTCACACACTCCTAATATATGACGGAATTTTAAACCTAACGCATGAATAATTTAACTGAGTGACGTTAAACACGTGTGGTCATTGTGCTTAACCCATATGCAATCCAAACTCTGATATCATCATACCATAAATATAAAAAAGTTAAAATTCCAACCCTAAAATTAATTGACAATTTGAGTTTATACAAGATAGATCATATAATCCACAATCTCCCTATAGCCCCTAAAAAATTCGAAAGTAAATTTTTGGACGGAAAAAAAAACCTAGAAGTAGGTGTATAGATTAATTATATGAGCACATGGTTTGGCATTGCTAGAACACAACCATTAGTGGACCATGCATTGCTTTGGGGGGATGATACTTGAGCTTCTTGGAATCTAAATACACATCAAATTGTCACTCTCCTGGTCCCCCTTGTCATAAATACAAAATTCTTTAGCTGTGCATTATTCAATTCAATAATATATATAAATATAAATATATATATACACACACACATACATATACATACATAACACACCGACTTTTGCAAGTGAACAGTCATTCTGGCTCTGTCATGTTGTGCACGTGTTTGGTTTTACAAAAAGAAAAGAAATAGGTTGAACAACTCGAATAATACGCCTACAAAACCAAGTGCCAACTATGCCCTGGCAAATCATATCTGATGATTGTCATGAATCTGTCTTCAGATAAAAATATAGTAAATTTAGGTTTTAGTCACGAAAAAATTTTCATTTTTGGAAAAAACCAAATTTTTTTATTAAAAAGACATAAAAACTACTCAACTTACAAACCAAAGACATGCAAATGTAAAGGATTCCTTAGGAAATCCAAAAATAAATAAATGCATTTTTGTCCATTTTGGCTTCTTTTAAAAATATTTCTCTCCTTCGGCTTCGAAGTCATATTTGAAAGGCGATTCATGTAAAAGCTCAACCAAAATGAAAATGTTTAATCATTTTATTAATACTGCAATAACTCGATGTTTAATAGACGAATGAATGAGTTTTTGATTTGACTGATTTGTTGCAGAGATAATCTTTAAATGTTGGTCGAAAATATAAACGGTTATGATAAAAATGATGAGAACAGGATGAGAGAGTGTTGAAGGGGAAGATAAAAAGATAAATGTAACTAGCATTCGTCACATGGTTAACTTGGAAGTGAAGTGACCCCATGGCCAAGTAAGACGTCAAAAGTGAGTGAAGACGTGTAATAATAAGGGAGATTCACAATCCAATATAGGGACTCAAATTATAAATTAATACTATTTGGTGGCTGGTGATGGAAGAAGTATCGTGCTACTACCAGCACAACACTCTGTCCTTGGTTAATTAAAACATGTTTGGCCGACAATATTACTAGGGAGTATCCAAAACATGATTTTAGGGTTTTGCAGTCCAAACCGTAGGCATTACAATAATGAAGTGCATTTACATTACACAAACCACCATTATTCAATTCAAAGTGACAAGGTAGGAACACTAGACAGCTGTAGGTGCATAAACTACAACCACCAAATCCAGCAAAAGGTATCCAACATCGAAGTTAAATTGCCATTCGTTCATCTGCTTTATATTTTTCTTTTACTTTTTCATTTTCTACCAGCGATATTGAGGGAGGAAGTACCTCAATTGTACGCGTAAATACTCTTAACCGCTTGGGCTGCAAGTACCTTAAATATTTTAACTCTTTTTTCTATGGGGCAATGAATCAGAACTAGGGTTGAAATTTCCGATCTCTCATAAGTTGTCTGGTACTGTGGTGATAGGTTTTGATATTTGCTCTATAAAGAGATAAATGATTAATAGCTCTATTATTCACATAAAATGTTTTTGGAAAAGAAAAAAAAAAGCAACATTACTCGTGACTTTCCCTCATAAGCATCAAATATATATTAACTCATAAGACATGAGGAGTTTTCCCTTTCTTACTTTGTACACGAAAAAACGAAAAACGAAAAACAAAATGAAGAGCATTCTCAACTATACACAGTGATGTTCTGAACAATATATCAGCAAGGCAAATTGGACGGGATAACAACAAATTATATTGGGTAAAACTTTACGGTTGAAAACTGGATAATAACACCTCTCTTTTCGACATATTTACGGGAGCCCATAAGGCTTTATATGTCCAGCAAGATTTCTGCCACCGGTAATAACAGTTGACCCAGATCGATCAACTTCTGGCACTACAGAGAACATAAACCTGATTGCCCTGTTTACAATTGATCGTAATGTATCTGCAATAACGGAGAACCAAAAAAATCAGAGCCAGAATCATATGCATCTTGTTAAAAAATCCGTAACCTCATCCTCCAACGTGCAAACTAGTTTTGTTATTGGCCAAAAACCTAAGCAATGAGATTTCCCAGTAGACCACTTTAATCTCAATCACATATAACCAAAATCCTCAAACACAATTGGTAAAGTTGAGGCAAGTTATGAAAGCTTGTCCTATATTTTACACACAAAATGGCTATAAGTAGTTTTCATAATTTAACAAATGGAGCCTAAAGGAATTTGAGGAAGGATTCAGACATGATCATTACCTCCATGCTTCGGTTAGACCATGTCAGCTTTGAGCGCACTCAAATGGGTGCAAGCTTCCTTCAGCAAACTCATGTATACGAAAATGCTCCAGAATTTCAGAACGGCTGTACCTAACATAAATGGCATTAGTCATTGGATGAAAGAGAGGATTTCAACACCATGGGATCAACAACACATAATCTGAAATGAAACTGTGGATTAGACTAGTTAAAAGATCTAAAATTCCATGTGCACAATCGTGGATTCATTTTTCTCCCAGGACATGTTTGTATTAATCTCACAGTTTGAAGCACGTCTTATACAGGTTGAAACTAAGTTTGGGAATTTCAGGTTTGAATGGGAAACCAGAGCACTCAGCAAGAACATGGGCTTGAATTCAGAGCAAAGAGAGTGAAAGGTCTGGGTGGCAACAATTTCCAGTGAAACATTCTATTAGCGGCAGAGGAGGAGACGACTGAGGTCGAGGGATGGCAGAAAATACAGTTCGGGAATGTACACGGTTAGAAACGTTGCATAACTCCAATAAAGCAATTTGGAAGCTATCACTAGATACCACTGATCTAGTTAGTTGGGATGTGGTTAAGCATGGCTGATCAAATGTGTGTGTGTGTGTGTGCGTGTGTTAATTCATCAGTGCTCCAAACAAAATTAAAGAAATCACACAAAAGCACGAAAATGTTTAGTTTTGTTCTAAAATATTTTATGCAACATACTTATAAAAAGCAATTTTTCTTTGTAACAAATGGGATAATCATATAGACTTGGGAATTTTATAAGCCTTACAGGATAGTTTCACGATTATGAGTTAATCTGCGCTGATTGGCTTCCATCGCTACCAAAATGTCAGCAGTTTCTGGCCCTGCGGATCCACCAGCTACAATAGATGGGACTGAGGCACTTGGTGTCCATATCTAGAATAATGAACCACAGAAAATTCAGATATGATTTCATAATCGCCAGCTGCAGACCACCCCAAAAGAAAAAGAAAAGGGCTGATTTAATAATACCCACTTTTATTGTGTTGTCAATTCCACTAGTTGCCACAACACAATCAAATGGATGGCACTGTACACAATTCACAACTGCAGAGGCATGAAAAAGTGTTACTCAATAAAACTACTATAGGAAGTCATTAGTCCCATTAATTTCTGTCACAGGGGAAAACATTACCAGCTTCATCTCCTTGAAGCATTTTTATCAGTCTACCAGTTCGCTTCTCCCAGATAAACCATCTGCCATCATCACTTCCACTAGCGATATATTCGCCTGCAAATCAATACAGAAAAGAAAATGACCACAAAATATTTATAGTTACTACCGGTTTCCTGCAAACTCAAACTCGTTCTTATACATGAGATAAATGATATAACTCATTAGTACAAAGGTAAATCTACAATGGATGTTTCACTAAAATAATAAACATAAGCACCATTACATTGACTCAATTTTATTTATTTATTTATTTATTTATTTTGATTGGAAACAGAAACTTTTATTCAATAATGATAGATAAATTACACGAAAAAGCCATCTATCCTCAACAGACAAACCAGAAAGATTTCTTACATCAGCTCATGGCTAACTACCAATCTTTCTACATTAAACTGAAGGTAATATCCCTGACGTGCATGGGGAGAAAGTGACAAATGGCCCATCCACTTTATTGAAAATCAAGCGGAGACTAGGAGATCCACAACATATCATGCAGGGACTACAAGATCCACTTTAAAAAACAGATGTTAAGGGTTGGGCTCTACATTAACACCTTAATACTTGAGACCTACAAACCACCCTGTCATGCAACAACAATGACACTCACAAAATCATCAATGTCATGTCTCCACCTAGTGATCAGATCCAAGACACCAAAAATATATTTTAGGATGTCATGTAGCACTTTTATGACGAGGCATTGAGGTATCTCTGCTATGTAGATCCATCTAAAGGAAGTAACCACACACTACGACAGAGGTTAACATTTCACAAAAAGATGTAAATTGCGCACATTTAATAGTAACATTCAATACCAAGAATGACTCAGAACTAATATGATCAAGACTCAACTTGCATTGTATCCTTATGCAATGAAGAGCAACACCAAAAACAAGTACCTCTCTGGCCAAGAAAGCTGGCCTGTTTTATGTCAGTTCCAACATTACAATGGCCAACATATCTCTGTTTCATATCAATAACTGCCTCCGGCTGCAATATAAATTTAAAAAGAAAACAAATATGTATTAAATTGAAGAAATCATTTTAATGATGTTACAGAAGAAAACAAGAGGATTTAACTTTGAGGCAATCCTGCAAAAGTAAAGGCAATTTGCAAAAGAACTCGGCATGCGAAAAATGGACTGTTCTAAGCAAAGGGTGATGCAGAACAGAAAAAGAACAGAAGAAAATGAAATAGAAGTAAAAGTAAACTAATGACAAGTTCAACTACAATCTTTATATAGCCAACCTCATAATATTAAAATATCCAACGTATCCTGAAATAGACTGTAAGTTGTATAAATAAAGTTAAATATATAATTAAACTCCTCTAAACTGATTTCTATCCTTGTGCCTAAGCCTAAAAATACCAATTTTCTTCTTGCATCCTTCAATTGAGGGCATATGAAGACTTCTCATGAAAAAAGGGCAGAAAAGAATCTGTGACTACAAAATCAATACCTAAAATGAGGCTTAAAGAAAAAATTAGCACAATTGCATATATGTTCAGGCACGTCCAAAGGTGACTAAAAGGGAGCACTACATGTTATCACTTTGAAAGCACCAGAACTTTACATCATAAGAATGAAAGCAACCTGATATAGCAGCCTTTCATTTTGAGATGACGAAGAAGGGGATCCACATGAGCCGTTTGAACCACCAACTTCTCTAGCAGAATCACTTCTTCGATGAATTCTCAGGTTCAAACTTCCTTGTAGTATATTGGGCTCGACGTCATGCTCTTCATCACCTGATATCGACGTTTCAAAGTCAACCTCCACTTCCTCATCATAATCAGAATCTTCTCTCTCAGATCTTGGACCATCTTGTGAAGCATCACTATTACCCTCCGATCGATAAAGTATGTCACTCAGTGATAGTACTCTTCCACCTCGAGGCTCAGACCTGGGTGCTCCATCATTTGGCTTACCATTTCTCTCAGATTCAGCTGGCCATGAAACTACAGAGTTAGAATCTCGTGACAAAGAATTAATATAAAGATATCATAAATATAATGACTTATTAAGAAATACAATTGATGCTACAGTATGCTACCCTAGTTATTTAAAAAGACAGCAACAATAGAAAGAATGTACTACTGTAGTGGATAAACAGGCAAAACATAATCAACTTATAAAGGCAAAACGTTTTAGTTCTAGCCTGCTTATAAAGGTCAAACCAGTACTACAGTAATGGATAAAAAGGCGAAACATAATCAACTTTCGGGACAGCTATTAGAGGCTGATCAATTGAAAATCTATCTGGGGAACGAAGGAATGTACCAAGACACTGAAAGTCACAAACCTGCAGCAAGATCCCTTTTTACATGCTCCACTCGGTCTGCTACTTCAGAATTTGATGGAGCCAAAGATTGGGCTGCGATAGCAAATTCTAAAGCTTCTTTATGTTTAGCCAACTGCAAGGAAATATCAATTACCAACCAAAAATTGCTTAACAAATAGTTCCTAAACATTATAGGCTAAAAATCTAGGCCCTCAAGACAACAACAGAAATGGATTGTCTAAGCTAAATCCATAAGTAATTTATAAATCCAAGCCGAAAAAGCACCATATATCGTGTGTGTCATTCTATGGTGGCGGAGCCATGACAGGACCTATGAGGCATTGGTGTGAAAACTTTATAACAGCTTTACATCTCTACGCATTACTTTCTGGAACCCATAACACAGAATGTGCTACTGTCTTTATAGCATCAAAGCTGTGAATACTCCTAATTTTTAAATTAAGTTCTTCAACCCCTTTTTTTTTTTTTGACGAAAATTATAATAAATTGTTTAGTCTGAGAATGTAGGTTTGTCAAGTAAACCCTTGCTTTTGCGGAAGGTCTGTGAACAAGAGGAATTTGAGAAAATAATTAGGAAATTGCAATTGGGTCAAAGCATATTTGGGGCACATAATTTATTAAGTGACACATAATCTAACAAGAACAATCGAGTGCAAGTCCAAATTTTTTGAAACTATCAGATCTATGATCTCAGCTCAGGGATGACAAGGAAATCATGACCAGATGGGAGAAGGAATAGATTCTCAAAGTAAAATGTTCTATTGCATCTTAGGTAACTCCTATTCACTTAGAAAAATATTGGTTCTCTTGAGCTCAAACCATGCTGGCCTACAGAAGACTTAATTTAGATGTAGCTACATGAAATAATTTATAAAGGGTAATGATTTCCCCACTCAAATTTTATCCACTCACACTCCTTTTTTAGTTATAAAATGGAGTGTAAGTGGATAAAATTGGAGTGGGGAAATCATCACTCTTTGTAAAATGTCATAACGACTTTAGACCTACAAAAAGAAAACAAATAAAACATTCCAGTAAATTGGCCAATTGGGAAAACCAGGATGACTGCAAAGGCAATGTTAACTTAAGTGGCTGGATTGGTCACAACATTTGGCGACCGCAACACAATGGCTAACCAAATTCATACACTCAACTGCAGTAAGCACTACAAATTTACCTGCGATAAAGCTTCAGACATATAGTAATGAGCTCTGAAAGAGGAGTTATCGATTCTCCGAGCATTATAACAATCTCTTATAGCCATATGAACATCATTTTTCCACTTGCGCTGGGAAAAGAAAAAGGAAAAAATAATTAAATAAAGGAAAATATCAAACTAATGAATAATGTTCCCAACCAAGTAATTTCGCAAAATATCAAGAGAACCTTGAGCAACAATGCGGCACGAATACATAAACAATCATGCTTCAGTTTAGGCCCAATATCACAACCATATCCATCCAACACCTCATTGCACGCCTCAATACCATAAAAATACTCTGTCCCCTCCTCCAAGGATTTATCCGCAATTTCAATTAGTTTCCTGCACTTTGCAAGCTGAAACAACTATATTAGATAGCCAAAAAGGGCTAACAAAGAAACACCAGCTATAACCAATTCTTTTTGGCAAAGCCTATATAAAAATGACAAGGATACAAGTATAACTAAACAAGAAAAGATCCACACCCTAGCAGTGACATTGCCTCTTTTAGGAACACCATTTGTGAAGATCTTGGATGCTGGTTGATGCAGTTCTACCCCATTGAGTATAGGAGTGAGGCTTGTTAACTTCGAAACATCTCCAGAAGTATACTGCACAGCACTCCCACTAGCTGGAAATTGCAAAACCAATCAAAATTGTTAGCTGGACATTATTAATATGATACAACCAGATGGAAAGAAAATTGACAAAGCAGAAAGTGATATCTAAAAAGCTTTTGTTGTCACAAACAATCCAAGCATAAATTGAATCTGCATCTGAATCAATGATAAATTAAGCAATTTTGATCCTATAAACTACACCTGCATCCATAAATCACACCATTCAACTGCATTAGCAGAATAAGAATCAAGGCTAATTAACATACCATGATTTACATTCATCAAATATACATGCTCCCCACTATAACTAAGTAGAACCTCTTCTCCATCTGGACTAAATGCAACATGAGTCAGATGCATGCTTGCACGTCCCTGAAAAAAGAAGGCACCTTTCTTCAAATTATATTTGATAAACTAATTGTTAAATTACTTCAGCTCAAACATACTAATAAACATCCAAAACTTCCGTCGACCATTTCTTGTTCCCCTTCCTAAAACAGGTTGGATATGAGGGGAAGAAGATTAGGATAGCATGAAATATTTTTTTTCCTTTAAATAGATAAAAATAAGTCATAATCATAATAACTGAAAGAGTCCCCATGTTTTTGGGGTTGAGAGAAAGATGTGGCAATCGCCCTCCAACGAAGCCTAAGCAAGACTTCAAGATTAAATTTTCTGCTAAACACTGCAACACCGTTGACTTAAACCACTATAATATATTGAAAAAGTACTAAACATCCAAAAGTTTTATCAAATAGCAGGACATAAGCACAACCCTCATATATTTTACCCCCAAAAAAAAAAACATTGGAGGTTTTTATAATGACAGAAAGCAGTTTGCTAATTAAGAACTTTGAACTAACACGATCAGAGAGGTGCATTGGACAGAAATAGTTAACACAAGGAGGTGGCGTTGTCCTTTTCCGACAGGATGTCAGTGGCGGTAGCATCCTTCTATCATATAAACGCGCAAACGCATCACTGCAAATATTCACAAAGAGAAATCAGCTGAAATTGAAGAGCAGCAAGAAAGTACATAACGTCATTGACACAGCAAGTAAATACCTTCCACCAACTAGGAGCAAATGAGGCCTAGTCGAACTGATATCACAAGATTTCAAAGCAAAAGTTTGTTTCGGAGGATCTGCCAGTGACTTCTTTGCTCCACACCGCAAGTCAAGCTGCCATTAAGAACTATATGTGAAACCAATGATTTCCTAGTAATTATGGCAGAGAGGCAAATGCAAAGCACCTAAAGTTTCTGGCTCCAAAACAAACCTACGCAAGTAACTTTGCTGAATTTTTTTAAAGCAACAGACAAAGCTCCCTAGTTACAAAGAGCTGAACTACAATTAATATTTTAGGCAGAGCTCACAAAAATCAAAACTACAGCAACTAACTGGACAATAAGACAGTGAATAAAGCAATGAACCCACAAGAGAGCCTACTGTGTAAAGGATCAAGCTGTTGCCTACTAATTGGGCTCTTTGACTCACATTGGCCCCAAATAAGATTCCTTGATATAGGCTTTTCATGTAAATTCACAATTGTATTATTGATACATTTTGAGAGTATAGAAAGAAGAAAGCAATTATTCACTGAGATAAAAGATTTAATTGGTAGTTCCTTAATCAACCTAAGCATATTATCAGTCAATCGTGGACATGCCACACTTGAGAAATCACATCATGATTAAAAGAAAGATTTCACATCTAAGAACCCATTCCAGTGCCTGGTAAAGACTAAAGATAGCTACTTCCGTGTATCGAAAATATGAAATTAGGTTTTAGTTTTCTCTCGTTTCCTTCATCTTTCGTTCCCACTCTATATACTAACTTGCTATTAGATTATCTTTTCCACACAAAAATGGCACTGCATTTAATTATAAAAAATTAAAAATTAAAATACAAATATTTTAATTTAACATCCCTAACCCCCTCTAGAATTCCATCTAATTTTATAACTAGATAGAAGGGAGCCATCTCCAACATGCTTCTCATGTGTGAAAAGGTAAAATATGCATGTGTGTGTATTCAATAGAAAATTTGGCACATATGCATGCCAAATTATGAGATATTGCAGAAATACAAAGAGATCAACAAGTCAACAAAAATGCCTAGCTAAACCAGTTGCTAAAGCCTTAATTTAGTAGGACAGCTAAAATCCTCTACCAAGGAAATTTGATGTTTTCATATAAACAAAGATGAACATAAAAAAGTCTAATTAACATAAGTGCTTACTAAAACATTGCGACATTCTTGATGGGTGGATCCAGCAGGAGGGCATGAAGTTCCCTCTCGAAAGTCATGCTGTCTCAAAGTTCCATCTTCACTTGCACTCCATACTACATTGGGATTTCCAACTTCAACCTGCAATGAGAGGCAGGCAGAAACTGTGGGACCCTAGCAAGTATAAGCAAGGTTGATATTCATAAAACAATGAACAACCCAACAATGCATTAACTTTCTTTCCGTGCCAATATAACTACCATAAACAAATTTAACATCAAGTTTTTCTATATGCTGGAATCTTACAGCTAACTTTTTAACTCTTCTAGTATGACATTGATACAGAGCTGATGGAGCGATAGCATTATCATCAGTTCCTCTCCCACTCAAATGAGACAAATTAAATAATCGAACCTGCAGAAAGATAAGCAAGTTAACTTATAATCAGTATTTAACGGTCAGCAAAAAGCATTCAACATTTGCAATTTATAAATATCCAAACATTACTTCTGCATCTCCAGCTCCAGAGACCACAAGCTCATCAGAAGTTTCAGGGACAAATTTTGTACAAAATATGTTCGCACAGTGCCCAGTCTCTATAGAATGCAAAAGCTTCCGACTAGCATAGCTCCAGATATTTATCTGCAGAGTATGGTGGAGGCATTAATAACATTTTCATGTTGCAAAACATGTACAACTACATGTCCCAAGGTTCCATCTTCACTAGCCCTTTAAGAAGCATTACCGAGTTTTTGACCTCAACAACAAAAGATCATTCCAATGGAAAAGAAGACTTAACTTCTGCTAAGCACCATATATCTCATCCATGTTTCCTTATCCATGAAGAGATAGCCACATAAAGAGCAATCTAATGCAATGTGAAAATAATTTTCGATAAAGAAATATACAACCCGTCAGATTTTAGTTCCGAAGCATATTATCACATATATCCAAGCCAATAGGATGAAACTAGGAAGTATTCTGCATCATTAACTACATACAATAATACTTCACACACCATACCAGTATCTTCTATTTTGTGCTACCAATATGTCACTTAGGAAATGTTATGAGTAACAATATAAAATCAAGTAATTAACATACCCGTGTGTCATCTGATCCAGATATCAATAGTGAACCTCTAGAATTCCAAGCGATAGAATTGACACAACCCTGATGCCCCTGGAGAGAGAGAGAGAGAGAGAGAGAGAGAGAGAGAGAGTCATTAAATGACAATTATAGATAAGCAACCGTTTTTGTTTTCTGACTCAACGGAATTTTTTCCATGGCACATGTCCAAAGAAAAATTCAGAAATATACTCAAAAGGTGAATTAAGAAATACTCACTAAAATTAGTATACACAGCCAAAATTTCATATATCCTAACCACAACTGCCCACCGGAAGCTTAAGATTAGAAATCATACTAGTTTCATGTACCAAAGAACTTAAGCACCAAATAAGATTTGCACCATTGTAGTTGTACGTATATGTCAAGAATGAAGTTTCACCAATAAGACACTCTACAATCTATACACTACCTTTATCTGTTTAGGACATTTACAGCATAGATATCTTTCTCCTCACGTTGAAAAAGTGCCTCTGTGAACAACGTGATATGATGAACCCCAGTAAGACATCTAGGTTCCCCAAATTGTAGGAACTCATAAATAATGACCACGGCAAGCCCCATATGCAGAAGTTTAATTGGCAGTTGTCCCCCCACACCACGAGAAGTTCACCCAGATGCCTTGGAAGTGTCATTACAGTCTCCAACTCATCCTGAGAGTGAATCTCTTAAGTTGAGTACAATTGAGGCGGTGTTTGCCCAACTAGCTACTTAATTCAGTTGTCTCTAAAAAATTCCTAAGAAACAATTTGATCATATTTGAAATTGAGTGGATTTACAATAGTTTAACTCACCAATGAACACTAGCATTCATTGAGAACTAGTTTTCAGTGGAACCATGTTTTCTCTAACTGTAAATCCACAAATAACAGCTGAAGAACCAGTATGTTACTTCGATTTTTTTTTCTTTCCTTTTTTAAAAGCAAAAGTGCAAAACTAAGTACACACGACTGACCGAACTCTCAACTCTGCCTATAGGCAATAAAATTACATCATTCGTGTATTTGGTGGTAACAATGAGAATTACCAGTAAAAGATTACAACATTCTCTGAATACTTACCATTAACACATTTCAATTGCCTTAGATTACCACACTCTCTACTTCACACAAAAATTCACATGTACTGAAAAATTTTGAGTCTTTGGCAGAATAATATTAGCTGGAAGCGAAATGAAATGGAGCATAGCTATAACAGGGCATAAATAAACAAAATTGAAGCCAACCTCCAATTCTCTTTCCTGAGAAAGCCTTCGAACCAACGACGAGTGCATCTGCAAGCTGTGATTGCCATTCTACACACACCAAAAATTATTCGTCGCATCACAAACAAAAAACACAAGCGAATTGCGAAAGCTTAAGCAACCACAATTCCAAACGCGAACGAGAGAGAGAGAGAGGAAATATACGTTGCGAACGTCGACGTATCGGCTCTCAATCAAGTCGTGGATGTTACCGTCGTGAAAAGGCACACCCTCCATTGATGAGAGAAAAAAGCCGAAACCGAAACGCGATCGTGTAGGGTCCGATAATCTCAGTCAGCTACTTGCAGAAGAAGCGCTTCTCGATTCTTCTTCCACAGCTTTTTACTCAATTTGTCCAATTTTTTAAGGAACACGAACACTCGGCTTTTTCCTGAAAATTGTTTGATTTAATTTTATTTATTTTACAGTTTCCAATTTATATTTTACACAAGGACGCAATCACGTTTTTTTTATTTTTTTATTATTTGTGTAGAAAATTATAGTGTTATCGTGTCGTCTGGGAGCGGGCACTTTCCACCTTCTAGTAAGCTCGACGGCTGTGATACGTTTGCGTTGTGTTCAAGCACCGTTGATCTTCTTTTTTTGGCGGTGATTGATATGGTTGAAACTTGGAGCTTGACTTAGGTTCTGCAGGCGGGACCCACTATATCGTTATGTATTGTTTGTTACCTCTAAGTGGGCCAGCGGTATGTCGTTTTCTGAAAGTGCTGTTTTATGGACCAAACGACGAGGCTTGGGCCAGCACTGTAGAGCTAGAATTTTACCATGTTTGGGCCTAACATTTGATACTTTTGGGGCTTTCTTTCGCGCTGCACAATTAGAAGCCCAGATGTTCGGCGAGGGCTCAAATAAGCACACGAAAAACTCATGACAGATATTTGAATTATATGGGTCTTTTCAAAGCCTGAATCATCATCAGCAAATATTAGTGATACTGATATATCATGCAACATATATTTTTTTCTGGTAATCAAATTTGCATGATAATAAACATCATATAATTGCAGGATACTACATTGATATAGGCATATGAGTCAATTAAAAATGACGAATAAGTTTGAGATATTGGAGAAAACTAGAGTTCAAGTACTTTATTTGTCAAATTTAGATAAAATTACACATTTGCTAATCATCGTGGCCAACATATTGAGAGTATATATCACCAGGGCACATAATTTTGCTTACATTTATACATTGCGTTTTTGTAGCTTTAGATGAAATATCTTCACCGATCAGACAACTTGGATGATGCCATACAGGTTGGCATGTGGTTTGAGGGAAATGATTTCTTATTGACCCATCTTATGTACACTCCGTACTGTTGTAACACACAACCAAACATTGGAGTTTTGTACTTCTTTGGGGTTTTTCTGCTCTGTTTGTTCCTTATACCAAGATATGCTCACATTCCCAATCTCATCACTTATTTTATCTACGCTAATTTCTTGTCACTAAAGTATTTTCAAAACCAAGAAGAGATAAACCATCATCTGTCACTGAAAATATTTAATTTACCGGAAAGAAAGAAAGAAATAAGAGAGCAATTTCTTGTTAGCACGTCAATCTTCCAGTGGACATTTCAATGGACGTTGTAAACACTTCACAGTCTACCAGTGAAGTAAATGAGTCCAAGTGTGATTATCTATTCATGCAACCTTCACTTAATTTTTGTATTTAACATCAAATAAGAAATTTCACTTGTGAATCTTCCAGTGGACATTTCAATGGACGTTGTAAACACTTCACAGTCTACCAGTGAAGTAAATGAGTCCAAGTGTGATTATCTATTCATGCAACCTTCACTTAATTTTTGTATTTAACATCAAATAAGAAATTTCACTTGTGATTTATCTGCCAGTTAATTTTGCGCAGATGATTATTGATATTAAACACAATATCTTTGCATTTCAAGGAACAAATGCCCATCTTTGTAACAGCTTTACATAATTATTTGATGCTGCTTGTTAGCCATTTTGATTTGAAGTAAGAGTTAAGATTATACATGTGTTACATCATAGGGTTATTTTACATTATTCCTCCCACCCGCACCCGTGCCCTTCATGCACATATATTTTCCTCTAACTAATAATGCAAAACTCAGTGGTCCCTTCACCATCAAAAGAGCATCACATCACATCCATCATCTACAATTTTAAAGGAATTCTGCAACAACATAATTTGAACAAAACAAAACCCAAAAGGAATCCACACAAACACATCGCTATCTCATATCATAAATGCGTGCATGCGACGTAAGTACATATACATCAGGACAACAAATAACACCAACCAACATAAATTTACATCAACCAAAACCCTACGGATAATCACAGTAAAATCTTCAAATAATAGTGTGCCAATACAGGGAAATTTCCATATTTGATTTTTGGCTTGCTCTGTTCACATAGCTGTCTTGAATTGAATTTGCATAAAATGGTTGGTTTTGGAGATGGAATTGGGGCCCCTTTTGGCAAGTTGCATGATGGAGTGGAGAAGGCCTTCTCTTGCTCGTGCAAACTTGTACATCAGATAAAGTAAAAAAGAAGAGAGAAACCCTACACAAGATGAACATGACAAGTAAACAAAAAAAGTGAGTTTGGGACCCAAAAACAACCCAAGGGGCGTGCACTCCTCTTTCTTGGGGCCCCTCTTCAGAATAAACAAAGTCTTTCAATCCACCCCATGCCCAGGTGCGGATGTCACTTTCTCTTAAACCTAAAAGAAATCATTCACCTCCCTTTATTGGGACATAATGTAAAGCATTCTCTTTTCTTCTTCCCTTGGTTTTGAGAGAAAATATCACAAAACCAAAACTCTGCTGATTTCCCACTCCAATCATTGAGGAAATACTCTTCGGAGGGATTCATGCTCTTCTTCCTCTCCACTTGCTGCTACAAATTTAACCACACCTTAGCTGGAACCTCTTATGTCAGACCATATCCACAAGCAACTCATGTACACCGGACTTATTTTCCATAATCACGTTAACAATTACTAATCAACAATACTTGAGAATGACAGAGTAGAGTGCCCACTAGAAACAATGCTGGAACGGACATTTCCGAACTCAGAGAGAATCAAGTCCGAAGGCCTTGGCTTTGAGCTTCAATGACTTTAAATAGTGGATTGCTTCGTCAAGCACCACCATTGCATCCTTCCCCTTGCCGCCAGGAATTATGTTCTGCAGAATGTTCACAGTTTCACGTATTTTTTCCTTTCTCATTTTCTTGTTGCTGGATAAGGAATCCACTTCTCTGAACCCAGAACTTCGGTTGCAGGCACAACTGGATTCTGCATCATCCTCTAACTCCAACGATCGGTTGGGTTTCATGGAACTCGCAGTGTCCATTATGGATGGTACCTCACCATAACCTCCATCAAATAGCTTCCGCTTTTTAGTCACTCCAGCAGAACTAGCAACTTCTTCGGTCCTTTCTTCAAACCAATTTTTCTTATCATGAACTGTCATTGTACTGGGGGAATGACCTGTGCTAGTAACTTCATCGTCCTCTTCGGTATAATCACTATCACCATCTGAGTAGAGCAAGGCATTCAGTTCTTCTGTGTCTTCATGCATCTCACTTTGAGCACCACTTTCATCGTTTCCTTTTAGCTCATCAGTCAAATTTGCTCCTGATAGATTTTTCAAATCTCTTCCAGTTTGAGGATCATCCCCGTTCAAATAATAAGCCCCTTGTTGGTTTGGATTCCAAGAAGTACGGCACAGCAAAGGATTCACAATCCCAGAACCAAAGACAAAAGTTGTTTGATCCCCTGACGAATTGTTAACAAGAAGTCTCTTCTGTTCACAGACAGAGTCTGCATTGGGTACCAATGTGTCCCCCGGACTTTCATAACGGCAAGCAGAAAGTTTCTCTCTGAGAACAGAGTGTGCAGCAGGCACAAAGGCCTGTCTGATACGGGGTAAGCAATAGAACCAACCGTGAGGTTCATTTGGTCTGCCAATTCGTGGATGGGGCAACTCAGGAGATGCATATGCTGGCGAAGTACCATTTGGCACAGGCATATTAGTGCCAGGGTTACCATATGCAGAAATGAAGTTTTGTTGCCCCAAGCCAAGTGGAGCCCCGAAGGAATTTGGATCGGGAGGTTGCCAGCCAAGATGCAGCTGAGGAATCCACGTTCCAAAATCTTCACCCATCCAACTAAAACAAATACCTAAAAATTAAATAAATTTTTTTAGAAACTTAAGATTAAAAAAACCAAGAACAATAAATAATGATGTATCAAATGGACAAGATAAAACATACCAGAAGGACGTATGTACAACTAGAAACAGCTGATTTATGTCTCTCTTTCAGCAACAATGAAATAAACTAAAAACTCCAGCTTAAACTTGAACACAAGCACAGAATCTTCCTACGTTACAGGTTTGAGCAAATGACGAAAATATTCAGCCTGGAAAATACCCAAGAATCATATTAGGCATCATCAACCACTGCCAAGCATGAAAAAAGCAAAAGGAATCTACAGAAAATGAACGGATGAATTCGAAACATGAAACAGGCGAATCTGATTCTTCTCTCTTAAACGTACTGGCAACAAGTATTAAATTATCCTTGACTAACCTGGCAATCCTGGAGAGGTTGAAAGCATGCTATAACTCTAACAATTATGGTGGCGCTCCCATCAATCCCATTTTCATGTTTCAAAGCCCGAAATCTTGTTTGGCTCGCTGCTTGGCACACCATAACTAAACAACTTCCCGGCACTTGAATATTTTGGGAATGAGAACAGTCTTCCAAACAACAACAATTCCACCACACGGTAAAACCCAAAACTAGATTGAGCAGACTGATAGACAAGACAGAGAGACTGAACCAGCAAAACAAGCAGGGTTGGTTGATGAACGAGAACGAAAGAGAGAAAATATGAAAAGGGTTGATGATGTAAAGCTAAAGTTAACCAACTACAAGAAAATGAATATGGACTGAAACAGAACTTCAGCAAGAGGTTTCGGATTTTTCTGATTCAACTAATCTGGCGAACATAACAAGGAACGACGATGAAAAAAGTGGATCCCATGGAAAATATCAGGCAAGAAAGACTAGGAAAATTGAAGGATTTTTATTAAACGCTCACAGCTCAGTAGAAAAGAACAATTACAGAATAACTCTACAATAAAGGTTCAAAGAGATGACTTTGCGAAAAACATCAACAGAGAGACTCAGACACCACCGCATGCTGTTCTGGTCTTACCCAAAATATAATTTATCGATCTCCACCACTTCTTCCTCTATCCCCTGCAATGGAAAATCAGTTTATCAGGCACAGTTCTCTAGCTATTTCACTTGGTTTTGTGCTGAGGCAAGCTTTGCCTGCTCAAAACTCAATTTTTATCAAAATGTTTGTGTTTTCTTAACAAACAAAAAAAAATTCCCTTTTCATTTTCCGGCGAACCAAACTGGGAGTCAAGATCCAAAAAAACATGAACAAATCCACCATTCCGCCATTAAAAGTTACGAAATTGAAGAGAAAACTTACAGTGTACGAAAACCCAATTCGAGAACAAGATTGGTTAAGCCGTGCGTGAGAAAGCAAGATCGAATTACAGAACTCAGGAAGCTTTCAGAAGAAGCAGAGGAAAGTGGGTCTGAGAGAGGAGAGAGAGTGGGGAATGCAAATACAGTCAAAAACTAACCGTGGGGAGAGCACGGAGGCTGAGATTATATAGAAATGAATTTTACCGAAATGTCCCTGGTTGGGGGGTATCAATTTCCTTTTTGTTTTTAAAATTTTTTTTTTTTTTTGGCGACAAAAGATAGATAAAGGGTGTTGGGGTGGCCCCGTGACCGTGGGTGGTTTTATCATCACCCTCACCTGGAGTTAGCGTTTGAGTCAGGTCAAATAGTCAACGGCCCTATTGACCACGTTGTTGGGTTCGAACCAAACACGGCCTTAACTCTGGTTGGCTTCTTCCGTCTCAGTGTTGGGACGCTTCTGCTGTACTGCACACGTGTCTTGTTTCTCTTCTTCGTGCATCTCATCATTTTCTATCTTTAAATTTCCTAAAATACCCTTATAGTATGATTTAGAATGATCGCGTATTTGCCCTTCTCATTATCATTTTGGTAAGCATCAGGTTTTATAATACTTGCTATTTTTGGTATAACTTTGCCCTTTTTTCTTATTCTGGAAATGGAGGTCTTGAATTGAATTCTACTTATAGTCCTACCACCGAAAGCAGAAAATTAGAACTCGCTTGGTATGATTTTACTTATTTCTTTCCAAAATTTGCATTTGAAACCTATTACAATGCAATATTCAAACTATTTTAATGTATAAAGAGGGAGATCGAATTGAAATGCAACACTGCCTTGGTCAACTTACCTTATTTATGATAATCGATCAATAATAAACTTTAACAAGCCTCGTCAAATTTGCCATGTTTGTCACTTTGTTTTCTAACTTTTTTTTGTTACATTGGAGGAAAGAAATTCTGCTAGAGTTTGATCCTGAATGCGATGGGGAAGGGGGAATCCACCACTATCGTGGTGGGTACCCATTGACTTAGTTCTCTAACTTTCAATTCAACCCAAACTATTTTCTTAATTTTATTCCGCGTATTAACAATTTTTATGGAAGAAAAAAAAAACACATTAAGAAGTTGTTATTTACAACCACAGTTTGTCATTGTGCAACCAAAAACTTATATTTCATTGTTTTCAAAGCAATTACGCATTGCATAGAGACAAATTAATTGTGAGTGAGAATAGAATTACCAACCTTATTGCAAATTTGTTATATTTTCAGTAATAAAAAATGGTATAGTCACGATTTTACTCTTTCAATATTAATTATGAAACTTCTTCCCTCATTCTCTATTATATATATATTTTCTCTAAAAAAACAAAGTATTCTTTAGCACTTACCACTTTATTGTTAGTCCATTATTTTAAGATTAACAAAAGAGTACTTACTTTAAGATTTCATACATTAGCGACTATCAACAGTTCATGCATAACTTGTATACATAAAAGTTATTACATTTTTGCCCTTATAACTAATAAACTCGAGTTGAATATCATCCTTTTATCTTGATATCATGAGAACCACTTAAGGTGGTAACATGAATGGAAACATATTAGGTGCTCTCACTTTTCAGTATGCCACAAACCGTGAAATGATGCAAGGCAGGGCAAAAGGGATGGTGGAAGAAGAAGGAAAGGCAAATTAGGGCAAATGTATATACAGGTTATAAAGATAAAAAATAATAATAATAAATAAAAAAAGGATGGCATCCAATGTTTTACATGAACACCAATAATTTGGAGCTTGACCATTCAAACACATGAATTATAGATGCATTTATGGGGGTCCCACTGATCTGGATTGGGCAATGTGATATCCAAGACTCACACTCCACCTGACATATTGCATCTCTTCTCTTTGCTACTATTTATCCATCAATGTCCTCTTTTAGGGTTAGGGTTAGGGTTAGGGTTAGGGGGTGGTTAAAAGGCCAATAGGTCTAGACCCCGCCACATATAGAGTACAATAATACTTTTCATTGATGTAATATATGGATGTGCCACAACCATCAAAGTAGCCACTCAATTGGTTGGCCCAAACCAAGAGCGAAGAGTCGGGAGCATTTGATTAAGCTTAATCACCCTATGATTTACCACATGGTTCACATTTATTTAATCAAAGCATGTATTTCTTTCGGTAAATCAAAATTAGGATCATTTTATGTTTTTGCTTCAAAAGATGTATAGTTTTGTTGTTATCCTACTAAAGACGACATTCAATTGCACGTCCAAAGTAATTTTTCACACTTTTTTTTATATGTTATTTTGTCAAGAGCATCTCCAAGAGTACTACGAAACTTTTTCTTCAAAAAATGACACTAGAGTTCGACTCCTTGAAAATGAGGAGGAGTAAAAATAAGAAAAATAAGTCAAATTCAACAATTGTTGTTTTTATGGGACACAACTTTTTTTTTTTTTAAGTTGGATGCTCTCTCTTAATTCTTGAGTAAAAACACAAAAATGAAAAACCGAAAGGGACTAGTATAGTAATAAATTTAAAATATAACTTACATTAATAATAAGATACATGGTTCGACATAGGCAGACAAATGAAGAATTATTATTATTATTTTTAAAAAAATCAAAAAAACTTCCCTTATTTAATTAAACTGCGAAATTTATCATAGGATTCTAATTTAAAATGTGACAGACTTTAAACAACGAGAGCAAACAGACAGGGGCCTGCATTAAAAAAAAAAGTATGAAGAAAAAGAAGTGGAGCAAGAAGCTAAACCCTAGTGGCTAGTGCCCACTGTGGTTAAACCAAAAAAAATATAATAATAAAAAGGTAGACCCATGATTTGATGAGCTGAAAGAGATCTTAAGGCACAGATAAGAAGATCTAAAGGACCTAATTATAAATGTATTTAGGGTTTATTTAATTGGCAATAATATACATACTTTCATGCCCTCTTGTTTGGAGTGGAGGGAACAATGGCCACGCCCAATCAAGTCTCTTCCTCCCCTCCCAATCTCATTGGGTCGACCCTTTTGGTGGCACTGAAACACTCTCCCTTGTAGAAACTACAAAATGAGATGTAAAGCAAGGATTCTTTGTTCAATGTTCATCTCAAAAACAAGTTCTTTTTTTTTTTAATAATTTAAAAGAAAAAGAAACTATTGCTTTCCTCCGCACGTCTTATGTGTTATTTAATCATCATAGCCACTTTGAATATCAGAGAATTTTATACTTTATGATCTTTCAAGAATAAATTTGTTGAATGGTGGTTGTGGATTGACCACTTGACTAAAGTCCTTTTGTAGCACGAATTTTTATTATTATTTATTTTGTTTTGTTTTTAAAGTTCAAGCTTCAAGCTTAGCAGCTTACCCACCAAGAAGAAAAGAATGGATGATTCTGTGTAACGCATTTGAGCTGAGTACTAATCACAGCTAGTGGACCCTCCATTTTCTGTGGATGTCCGGCGGTTTTCTGTTTTCTTTCTAAAAACAATACATTATTGGTATGGGGTTAATGTGCTTTGCTTCAAATTTATGAAGGAGGGGGAATTGAATTTCTGTGAAAGCGTTCGGCAAACTGAGACGATCAACTCGTTAAATTCGAATATACTTTATTGAGCTAATTTTGTCATAATCTTTTTTAATCGTTGGGAATTTTGGTCTTTTCTGTCTAATTGGATGTTAATATTCTCAAACGAGGGAGCCGATGCGCATGGGACATTGTTAACGGATTAAGATACAATAAACAAATTAATTAAAACGAAACAATCCAAGCTTATAAGTTATAAGGACCAAAAATTTGTTTAATCTATAGTCTTGATTTAACAGTCTAATAAAGTATATATGCTCTTAAGCTAAGAATGTAAAGATGTATGTTAGTGTACATGGTTTTATGATTGACATAAATGATTTGTTTCAACAAACAATCAAATGCATATGCTTTTAGGGTTTAACTTGCCTTCAAATCATATATAGCACAAGCTCATTCACAATCATGGTGAAAGCAATGGACAACTTCTATCAAGCATGATAGATGCACATTTTTTAATTAAATCAACTGTTGCATTGATTGGGACATTTTATTTGATCTTCAAATGTTTTATGTTCATGTTTCAATTTTTTATATTAAATTACTATCTTTTTCAATATGCATTAAACGAGAGCAATTCTCAACAAAATTTATTTGAAGACATTAGAGTTGTTATTGACACTTCGAAAAAATTATCCTGCACTTCAAAGAAGTTGTTATTTTTCTTTAAGGGGAGAGACATGTAATTTTTCCCTTTCGTTGTTATAAAAGATGAGCACATAATGATTTTCTTTCAAGTGCCTAACAGCTTCCAAATATATGATATTAACTTATACAACATTTTGGATTGTTTGATAAGATAGACAGTACTGCATATTACAACCTTCTATTGAAAAAACAGAAAAAACAAAGGAAGAGTTGATAGGGCCGGACATCTAAAGACTAGAGACGTGAAACGTATCACGTTGTGATTGACCGGAATTTTATACAATTTTATTTATAGAAAAGAGAGGGAGAGAGAGTTTCTTTAGGAGAGACCATTGTGATTAAAGTTAATTAACATGTATTTGAGTTTGGTGGGGGAGCGTGGGACATGAGACCATGGAGCCATTTGGTTGTGGAATCTCCAACAAAAACATCCACGCTTAGAAAGCTAAAACAATACTCTCTCCACCAGCCCGCACTAAAAGCTCATATGCCGTGCTTTTCATAAAAATAAAAACACAAAACCCACAAAATAAAAGGAAAGAGAGCAAAAAAGTGAAGGAATCCATGGCCTCTCTCTCTCTCTCTCTCTCCCTCCTCCCATATTTTATGGCAACATACATACCACCCACTTTCTTAGACTTTTTTCCACCCTAACTTTATTTATTAATTTACCCAGAGAAAATGTCCCATTACGTAGTGTCAACCCTCTCCATCTCTTTGTTTAATTAGGTGTGTTTTGAAGTTAATATAGTAGTTGTTCGAGATTGCACGATTGATTAAGTTGGTGTGGTTAGGCTTGAAATTTACATCATCAAACACGTGCAACCAAGCACGCCTCCATGAAAAGAAAAAAAATATGGAATTATGATGGGCAAGTTTCAAGTGTCTTCCTCTAATTATTAAGGTTCTGATGTAAGGTTTGGTGCTTATATAATTGATTTTGGTTGAGGTCATTTCTCAGACCTAATTATTTAGCATTTGTGGGTAGTTACATGTTTTTGTTAGAAGCATACAAAAATATAAGTATTCGGTTTAGATTTTCACTAAACTACGTACATATTCTTAATTTGGTAATAATGTAACTAGTTTTATATAAAGTTAAAGGACAATATCTGTGCTCCCAAGTGGTCTTGGGTTCAAGGCTCTACGATATCCGTGTGTGTCGGTTTCCCACCTTCCCTTTTCTAACTTGGTGAAAAATAGTTTTTGGTCAATTTGAACATAAAAATGGTTTGAAATATCTTGTTGCACGCCAATGTCCCTTGGATGGCAAGAAAATAGAAACTTTGGCATCACAATCTATAGATGTGATGTTGAAGAGGTAAACTTCTCATCTACCCACTAGTTAAGATAGAGTTGAAATTAAGCGAAAGAGTTGGGACCTTTTGAGGCAGCACCAATTATATGGTGTTTGAAAAAAAAAATTTCGAACAAGAGGAAATATTGATGGTTATAAACTTCTAATCATGCCAGCCCTATATCATTGGACCCGAACACACTACGCACATCCATTGAACATTAGGCATCGCAAGTCAACAAAAGAAATAGTAACACTATAGCATTGGCGCTCCAATCAATACAATTCACAAAACCGATGTCGAGAATGATATTGATGTGCGGCATAAGAGGATGTGGATGACGTTAATCATCTTGAAAAAAATATGAATGAAAAAAATATGTTTGAAATAACACATGAACTACTTATGATGAAAAACCGATCTTTTCGATCTTAGGCGTGCGACCCGATTACTTCTTGAAGTGCGGATGTATTGTGGCTTCATGTTAATGTAATAAGAGCAATGTAAGTGGAAAACACTTTTTTGTTGGGACAAAGGGGAAGACATTATAGTAGTGGACTAATTGCCGCTAATTAAGTTCTAATGAATTGAACCGTGCGTACATTTCTAGGTAATAATAAGGGCAATACCAATGTCACATATATAATGAGCTCATGCTTCCACATTACTTCTATGCTAAGGTTGAAAATAGTGGATGAGAGGCATAATTAGGGTGCTTATGTTTCACAATTTTCACCCACGAATGAGGGTTTCATTGCAATTTTATATATGGATTACTTTGTGTTAATTAGTTTAGGACCACTAAGTCAAGGTTATCCACCCATAGCAGTGCAGTAATTATGATTTTGACCCATCAAAGTAACGTCTATTAAGCTAATACCCATTCCCACAAAAGAAAAGTGTGCTTTTATCTTAGTGGGTAACTTGGACCTTATGACTTAAATTATACATTTTTAGTAATTGGAAGGAAGATCACACACGCATGTGTAATGTGAAAATGTAAAGAATGTTAGTTGAGGTACGGGTGAATTTTTCTATTTTATTAATTGAAGACGAGTCATTTGAACTCAAAATGTCTTTCAGTATTGAAACGAGAACTACCGCTAGATAAATATTTAGTCGGTTGGGATGTGAATGAATTTTGATATTCCATCAATTAAAAACGGATCATTTGAACTTAAAACGTCTTCCATCATTTAAAAGAGAACTATCAACCAATACATTTACTATTGATACAAATGGATGGCTAAAATTGTACTTTGGTTTGGTACTTAGCCAGGTAATTAAATTAATCACTGACCTTGTAAACCAAAACACTAAAAAAATTGGAAGGTTTTGAGGAGATTAAAATAAGATTAATAAAAAAAGGGAAGAAAATCTATGAATCCCAGACCACCAAATCTCCGGGTACAGTAAGGAACAGCAGACTTTAGGGAGAAAAAGTTGGTCACGCGACCCGCAAACTTTAATTAACAAGGCCGTCTTATCATCCCCCACCAGAATTGCTCATTGCTGCCACTACTGCCAGTTTCCAGCTCAACTGTCCACGTGGCAGAATCTGAGAGTTCACGCCCGATAAAAGTCGTCACAGGCGGGTGAGGATAAGGCAAAAGACAGAAAGAGGAAATGATGAGCGTGAAAAGCAGGGCGATCTGCTGTGTGATACGCACCGTATCGGCGTTGGGATCTAGTGGCAGGAGGCGCATGGCCGCATGCTCTGGGCTCGCGGTTCCAGAAGAAGAGGAGTTTTGGTCAAACCGTAGTTAAATGGGCCTTTCAGCCCATGCACGCGAGGATGCAGCAGGGGCCGTACGGGGGAAGTTGGGCGGATGGGCGACACGTGGACTGAAGTTGCAAACCCTCGGGTGTAGGGCCCACCGCATCAGCGGAATTATTGCGAACGCGTAGCCGCCAGTTAAGCGTGCTTTCTTCTGGCGTGTTTTTACGCTTTTTTTGACAGGGAGTTTTTCTACTCTTTTGTCATGTTTTGCGGTGATTTTTTCAGCGTTTTGACCCCTTCCTCTAGTTTTGGGGATTTCTTGATTTCGCCCATGTCTACCATGCCTCCTATATTTTGCCCTTCTCACTTGAACAATGAACAACCAAATCCAAATGAATGGTTTTCTACCAAACTAAATGGCTGATTCTATGATATAGATGCAATCAAGATAAATTGTAAATTCATGACATTCAAAATTTGACGTTTAAATCTTTATGAATGCTGTCATTTAAGTTTATTTAATACGTATGGTTTGTAGGTGATTGCACGTATACGTAGTTTATATTTACATGATAATGAGTTGTGAGAACTTTACTCTAACAAAAATATTTCTAACTAGATTATTTTATATATTATGTAATTCGATCTTCAATTGAAACCAACCACATGCATTCAAATTAACATCTAACTATTATTCATCAGTTTATATCAACACCATAACAGTATGAGATTACAAAACACTTCATATTGACTAAACTTCTATTGCATTTCACCTAAGTGATTTATCTTCATCGAAACCCTAAACTTACCAAATCACTTTAAGGTCAAAAGTTCCAACCATTAACAATTTGTAATGACTAGTTCAGCAAGTGTTGCGGAACTTGTAGAATATATTATTACCCATAGGCTTTAACACTCCCTATATTCACATTCCTTAGGTCACGTGTAAATATTAGGCACACATATATCAATAAATGAATCTCACATAACCCAAACCAACTAATTAGGTACTTGTTGAATCATCTTCACTTCTTTTTTTATGCTGCCACCAAACTTGATGATTGTTAGGCACATATCTAGCCCTAATTATAACATGAAATCAACATTGAAAATGAAATTGCAATTCTATAATATTCATCTGGGGATATGCAAGCGAATAGAGTAGAAATACAAGTAAATGGAGGAGGTTAAAAAGAATAATAGCAAAGTAAAAGGGTATGAGTGAGTAAATAAATTTAAAAAAGGTAAATCACGCGTGGGGTCAACCCATCCAATTCAGAAGTAGCTCCAAAGTAGGTGACAGCGATGAGGTCCTTTAGCCGTGATGCATTAGATTCCCACTGGATCGTCGTCAACCTGGTATATGAAGGCTAAGTCTAAAAGGCAAATTAGGGTTTTACTTTTTTGTAACGACACGTCGCTCTACTGCATAATGGAATATTTGGATTTTGAGAAAGAGGCTGAGGCGGCCAATGGACTGAAAGTTATGGTTTTGTGGTCCAGTCCATTGGTGTCGTTTGATTGTGGCGTTATCTTATTGGATTGGCCATTGTGACATTCTTTAAGGTCGACGGTGATGCTCTACATTGGGGTCGATTGGACCTATCGAAATAAAGTTGTGGTGGGTCGGTCCACGGCTGATCTTGCAACTATTCTTAAGTGATTAACGAGTCAAATAAAGTTTGCCCCATGGGGTAAGTATATGACTCATGATCCTACCTAGTAGCTTAACCAATTGTTACTTTTTAGGGTAGATTCCAGCTAGGCTCCAAAGTTTGGCTTAATTGCAATGACAATCTCTTAATGCATGACACAACACACGACCTCTGTCGTCAGTCAATTTGACAGAATATGACATTTGAATTGGATCATGCTTAACTGGTTGATAAAATATAAGCAATATTGAAAGAGGGGAAAATCAAAGGGAGATTTACGATTATACCTAATACAGAGGCCAAGATTACAAAAAAAACTATATATAAAATAGATTTTAGAAACACACCCAAAATTCATTTACAACATAACAAAGATGCTTTTAACTTCTCATACAAAACTACAATCGATGTTTTAAAACAAGCTCAACCCAAAACCTCATAAAAACCCCAAAACACTCAATAGGTTTGTTTATATAAATTAAATGGTGTATGATTTATCTATATTATTAGTGCTAAGAATAGATATAATGATATATTAGCCTCTCTGCACGCGCTTCTGCATCTGCAAGAGGTTTTTTTTATAAAAAAAATTAAATTTATTTTAGAATTAAAAAAGATAATGGGTAGTTGTGTTCCATAAAAATAGAATCCATTATCTGATTTTTCTTTTAATTTTAATTTTTTTAATATGAAAAAAAATGAATTTACCATATTATCCTCATTTAATTAATAATTTTAATTCTTACTGTTTGTATTAACCAATGACATTTTTTAATATTTTGTATATTTCATCGTTCTTGCCTTTTGGTTTATATATAAAGATGACTCAATATCAAAATCAAATCTAAGGGCAAGTCCAATTGCTGGGGCTCCGAAAAGGGCTATAGAGCTCCGATTAAATCTAAAATTGTACATCCAATGGTTGAGCTCTAAATACAAAATGAATTTATGGAGCCTATTTATTGCAAAATACAGGGCAAGTAAACTGCAACTTTTCTTCAGCATGGGGTCCACTGGGTTTCAGGGGCTTGAACAAGCTCTATACATTTGTGGACTGGTTGCAATGCTCCGGTTGGGTTTGCCTTTTAGAGCCGATCCTGTTTCATTAGGGATGGGTTTTTGAGGTGGGTTGCTATACTTTACAGCCCTAAGGTGGTTCAGCCCCAATTAGAGGTCTCACTGGGCTTGTCCTAAGACCTCAAGTGCAGTGACAAATAATTTTAATCATTTGGCTACAATCCCCTTGTTCTCTTAAACTCATTCAAAACAAACTTTACTTTAAACAATACCCACTATACCACCCCGGCACCCTCTGTGATCCAAATCAAGAACAAAATTTTGAAATCGCATGCTCGGAGGAGGCACCAGGGTCGAAGAGATGGAGAGGCGAGAAAACGTTGGAAACCAAAAAATATTACAATGTGTTAAATTACCACATAAGTTATCAAATCAAAATTTATCATCTTTTATTCTCCCCTAAAATGAGAGGGTGTGTTCATGCACAGTCGTGGTGCTCAATCGCGCAGGAGGGCTGCCGGAATTTTTAATCCATGATTTTGTATAGTTTGGGTCTGTTTGGGGCCTATTCAACCAAAGCTAGGCCTTATATGGTGGTACGCCCAATACGAGATTAAAAGCCTTTCTTAAAGGGCCCAACAAGAGGGATATAATAGTAATTGAAGCTTCACCGCCATTCACTTGAAATCAAACTAAACCAGTCCCGCCTTTTCTTTCTCTATTTATGGTCCTCCGCCATTTCCAGCTCACATCCAGCTCTACGGCCCCCAGAGAGAGGAGGGAAGAGAGATTGCGGCCTGGATCCTGGAGAGCTTCTTCTTCGATGAAGGTCAGTTTTCATATTCAACTTCATCTGATATTCTAGGTGAATCAGACTGCTTAGAATTATATAGTCGATCAATTTTCAATCGAAAAAAAAGAAATTAGGAAAAGAACTTGATCAAAGGTTCATATGCATATTCAGATTCATACGATTTTATACCTGATTAAAACTGCTTCCGTCGTCTGCAGTTTTTGTTTTTTTGGTGATTCATGGAAAATCAATGTTCAATATAAGATCTAACAAATAATCATTATTATTATTTGTTTCGGTTACCGTTCCATGAATTCATTCTTTCTGCCATTCCTTTTTTTTTTTTTTTTTGTCGATGATATTTCATGACCTATTCGACGCTTGAATCTTATGCTCACATTGTGTATGATCAATGTTCTTAGACGGTTGAGTTTTGTTATTTTCAGGCCCAATTCAAGCAACTTGAATGTGTTCAATGAGCATTGTCCACATGCTGCTCTGTGGTATGTTTTCTCTCTTGGGCTGATTGGCAAATGTTTTCAGAGATATAAGGAGAAGACAATTTTAAAAAAAAAATTCAATCGTTATGATTTGTACTGTCTTAGTTACACCTGTTCTTTGATGAGAATTACCTTATGACCCACAACTGCCAACCTCATCAGTCATCACCCTTCTCAGCCTGCTCCTCTCTAATTTAATCAACATATATGTATACACAATAGTAGGTAACTTCGATTGAGGATCTTAAAATAAGTTTATTTTAGAGTTATTATTGTATGGCTTACTTGATGTTGTATTTCAATAATCCCACTGTTAAAATTTAAATAAGTTTATTTTAAGGGTTTTATTGTATGACTTACTTGGTATTGTATTTCAATGATCCGACTGTCAAAGTTTTTCCCTACAAAAACCGACCTGAATCGGAAACCACTAACCACTCAATCATCGTCAAATTATTTCTTGCAAAGATTATCTTTGAATATTTTGAATTGTTGAAGTACAAATGCAAAGTGGACTCCAGAAGGTACCCTTAAATAACTTTAGGGATTCTTCAATAAAAAGGCACTCCACACGATAGTTTTATAGGAGTGACAAATCAGGCTGCTCTGCATGTTCATTTTCTTGACAAATGATTGATTCTCCCCAGCCTGTTGCAGCTTGATGAAACTGGGAAAATGACAATTCACTCTCACTTGGATTGGACCTTGAATAAACTTTCTCATTTCCCACCGGGTTGGTGGTAGGATAAGCAATAATGTGAATAGTTATCTATATATATTTTTTTTATAGCTAATGCTTTGGGATAGTTTTCTTTAACATCCTTAGGATAAGCATCTCTCATACACTAAGCCATTCCTCATCTACATCCTTTAAATTGTCACAAGCTGGCGTTAGATTTTTATTGTCCTCTATCATATTGAACTGTCATTTCATCTTAAATGGTTGTCTGAGACGTTTAGATTTCCAAAGATTGCTTAAATAATTGTTTGGACTTTTTTGTTTGTTTTCTTGACATTTCATAGATCAGGAAAATGATTTGGCATTGGTACTTGTCAGTCTCGTAGGAAGGTAGCTTTTAGAGATTGGACTTTGTCTAATAGGTTCAGCTTTGCAGCACATCCTCAGCCACCTCGGCTGATTCTGCTCGATTTGCTTTGGTTTCACCTTATTCTTTTACACTGAGGTTCTGAAATTTTGTTTTTGAAGGACGGTGGCTTTACAGTATCAAGACTTATGTCCTTCCCTTCAGATATTTATCTATTTCCCTCAACGTATTTTCAGGATTCTCTGCTCTTTGTGATAATTCTTAAAATAATGAAAAAACGACATTACTTAGTGGAAAACAAACGTCTGCTGTTGGCACATTATTGATCAGAGCCCTTGTACTATTTCTCTTGATTTTCTTAGCCTCATTTTGATGGATTTATAATTTTGTTTTTTCCCAAATGGCAATGTCCTTAGGCGAGTAGTATTTGGTGTGATTCTCACGATTGTCGGTAAAAATTAACTCTGTACAATCGATGTGCACATGACATTATTCTTACAGTGTCTTGTTGTTCGATTAGTCTATTGTTGTTGTTGTGATCAACTATTCCTTTGAGAGGTTGATGGTTTTTTTCTTTCATACATTACATAAAATGCTTGTGGTCAGTGTTCTAGGTGTTCTTTTGATTCTTTTTTTCGAACCATACTTTGCTTTTGAGTTATAGAATTATTCATAAAAGTTGCCAGGCTTATCCTGCATTTTCATATAGAAGAATCATTTGCATATTTAAATTAGGGAAATGCTTAAGAATAATCAGCACACACCCGCAGACAACCATCAACCATTAGTGTGTGTAAGCTTCCTAGTGGATCTACAAGCATCTTTGGTTGACAATTACTGGTCCACATTATGTATGTGCGTGGATTGTCACCGATTTTAACCCAAACAACAAAATATGAGAAAAACTTATATATTAGGTTGATATTGCCTCTTTAAATATCTCTCCTTACGTAATTTGCACATAAATCGGGAAATAGGAAGGGAGGATTTGGAAGATGGGATAAGTTATCACCCCTCACACCATGTGATTATATGTTAGTCACTTGAAAGAATAATGTTTTGTCATATGTCACATGTTTCTTTGAAGAGAACCATAATTCTTTCCGCTAGAATTGGGACAAGCTTGAAAGACACTTACCTTAACCTAAAGCTTAAGAGAGGCCAAATATTTGACCTGAAAAACCAAGGAGCCCAATTACGACTTATTAGGCCTAGAAATAAATTCCAAGGATGAGTTGAAAGGTCATAAACGTTAAGTGTTGCTTTTGGACCTTGGTAACAGCAACTAGATGGACAAAACAAAATGCTGTAGGTGGATAAAATAGGTGCCCTGTTCTCTGACAAAGATATCACCTTAATTTTACATTAGTATATTCATTATTGCATTCCCAAAGTCCCAATGTTCATCAAAGCTGCAGACCCCATCACCCCCACGGTCCAAAAAGGACAATCGGTCAAACAGAAACAGAGCACTAGATAAAGTAAGACTGACAATAAAAATATAAAATAAGAACATATAAATTCCTGCAATCATATATTACTTTTTATCTGTTCCAATTTTTTCTTTTTTCTTTTTGTAACCAATTAAAAAAAATACAAACTCCAAAAACTAAACCAAACTGTATCTCACAAACAGAACTAGCTTTTCCATTTCCATTTTCCATTTTGTTCCCCTCACTTTTCTCTGCTCATAGTCTCTGGCTGCTAAGAAGTCTAATATTTAACAGCTGGAGAGGTTTTCTTCTTCATGCCAAAAGCATGGCACATATTGTTTCCCTTCTCCATCCTCCATCCTCCATCCATGATCTAACTTATTCCATTCCTCTCCCATCATTGTACTTTTCCAACTTTTTTTTTCAATTTTCATTTTTTTTTTTCCTTTGATCAACTTCATCAAACACACCAATCTACTTATGTAACAAAAATCAAAATAATTTAGCTTCTATAACTCCACCTCACAGGCTCTGTTTAGCTTCCTTCTTTTAGAATCAGAGCTATTGTGGAAGGAATTTGCACATGACCCAACTGTGCTCTCTTCACTTTTATAGCTGAAGCATGCAACATCCAAGACCCCAATTGGACTCTGGGGCACAGACTGGGCAGAGCCACTAGCATCCTTAAAGGCCCCACTCATTAAAGACATATCATGAATCAAATTACACACTTTACCACTCTCTCCTGCAAAAACCAAAATAAAAACAAAAAAATTCAATATGGCATGTCTTTTAGGGCAATCATATTTGTATATTTGTATTTGTTTGTAATTGTAATCAACTCAAAATGATATGAGCAAAAGCTTAAAAAAAACCATCATTTATGTCTCCCTTTGGGGACTTGGACCACCAACCATATACCTTTACTAAGTCTACATGTTGAATGAGCATAGAGATTGCTTTCTCAGTGTCTAATGTTTTGGCTTCTCCTGCAACAGAAATTGCTACTGCTGCTGCAACCTCTGATGGCCTGAATTCCAAGAAGTCAATTCCTGCATTCAATTCCCACCCACCACAAGCATCAGCCCCTCTTTCATAATACTGGTGCAATTGCAGAAAGAAATTATAACATATAGCAGAAAATGCAGTACCTTTAGCAGTGGTCAAAATGAGTTGGAATGATCTCAAGATTGAAGCTCTGAGAGGGATTTGATCCTCATTGATCTGGAGAAGGAAAGAATCTATGAAGGAGAAAGGGGTAACTGCTTGCATTCTCCATCTTAATGTGCTCAAAACCAGAAGCTCCATCCTTTGAATTGTTCTTGCCTCAAATACAAATTTTGACTCTGCCACCTGTTTGATTGAAAACCCAAATCTTTAGGACAATTAAGATCATCTAAAACAGAAAGATCAAACAAAGAAAACTTGACAACAGAGGATGCAAATGAGTTTCTCTGACCTGTAAATCTAGAGAGAGAGGAACATCAATCTCCTCCATTTTGGCTGCAAGAGACAAGCAAGCCACAGCCAACAATTGCATAGTCCAAGCTTTGCCATTCTTCACATAGAATGCAAAAAGAATAGATGCAATAAGCAATGGACTTGGATGCAATAAAAGAGACAATGTGTAAGAAGCACAGGTAGGTACTATAAGTCTTGCTTTATTTTTTCCTTCAGACTTACAGGTAATTCATAGGCAGAAAGGAAGCGATCCAAGTAGTTTATGGATAGATATTGGCAGAGAGGTCCAAAACTGAAATGGGCATTTGCCTATTGAAACCAAAAACAATGTTAGCAATGATCATTAACTTAATCAACCCAAGAAAAATATAATCAAACTTTTCCCCTCTTTTTCTGGCTTGGTCCTTGGCATGTACATCTAAGAACAGGGTAAAGGGTAAAGGGTAAAATTCCAATTTCTGTTTTGGCTTTGGCCCAAAAGCAAAACAGAAAAAGATTCCCCACCAAGCCAAACTAAGAATTATTGGGATACAATGAGATGTCCAAACGAAAGACAACCAGAACCATGTTCATCCAAAACCCAACATAAATATTTACCCCAAAAAAACATGAAACTTAAGGTTCACTTGCAAAAACCCAGCACCCTTATTTCTTTGAACCCAAAAACGATTGAAAAGAAAAGCTCTTTCTGATTGGAGAATAATACCCATCTCATAAAACTTACCATCAAATGAAAAGAAGCCAAAAAAAAAAAAACAAAAAGAAGAACACACTGAGACTAAAGAACCTACCTTTCCAATCCAATCAACAGCCTGTTTTCTAGCACCCAGGTCCAAGTCCCCACTTTGCAACCTCATCAAGTAATCAGAACCAGGCAAGTGGTGGCATTCCTTTTCTACCATTGAAGCCAAATACTCATCACTCTGCAATGGCAGTCCACCCTCGTCATCAAAGCCACGATTTTGATCATAGTTTCGACGATTTCTAAGAGGCCACATAGCCTCCTCAAACTCCTCCAATCTCACAGACCCAAAATCGTTATCATCGAAAATGTTGTCTTCTGCGCAAAGCAAGCTTGAAACCGTACAGTCAAAACTGGGTGCCATTGCAACAACAACAATAATCTCTCCAAAACGGACACAAACTCTCTCTTTATCTCTCTCTGACTCACTCTCTCTCTCTTTCTCTCTCTCTCTCTGGATACCAAAATTTCATCAACTATGAAACAAAAGTTATTAAAGACAGATACTTCGGTTTTTGTTTTATATATGCAGTGTGTTTGTTGAGTGTTTTCAGATAATGGGGATGAAGAAGATGATATTTTCAATCAAAGAATAGAAGAACAATAAATATGATGGAAGGAAATAAAACCCAATAAAATGAATAGCGTATTGAAGTGAAGCTGAGACCCTCTCACTCCCTCTCTGTCTCTCTCTCAAGGTTTGCTGAAAAGACTGCCGCTTGAGAGGAGCTTATGAAGGAAATGAATGGCTCTTTTTAGGGTAAAGTGAGAGAGAGAGAGAGAGAGAGAGAGAGAGAGAGAGAGAGAGCACCAATAGGGAGATTGAGAAAATATACACAGCTGGAGACCAGAAGGGTAATTGCCAGATTTTGTGTGTGAGAGATAGAGAGAGAGAGAGAGAGATGTGACTGTCTAGGAGTGAATGTCATAAGGGTGTGCATGGCAAGAAGATTTACTAGAATTTTAATTTTAGATATTTTCTATGACAATAATAAATCGATTAATAAATTCGCTTAACTACCATATGCTAATGCTACCCACCTTGTTATTTTCCGTGTAAACAATAAATCAGATTATTCAAATTTTATTCTCTTTAAATGTGAATCAGTTGGTTCATGTAAATGAAATCAATCAATCATATCATATCCATTCCAAGACCAAGAAAAAGTAGTGACAAAGGACTCAAAACCATGTGATAGAAGAATCAAATTGCATAATCAAAAGTTTGACCATTTGCATCAAAATATTGTTTTTGTTATTTAGATTTGTCATATTGAGCATATCTAAACCACATATAGCTTTTTTAAATTTCCTTTACATATTTTTTTATTTATAAAATTATCTTGATTGTGTTAGTTTTATAATACTTGTTTGGTACGTAACGTTCTTTTACTAGACAGAGTGGCATAATAAGATATTTGTATTACCATATTGTGAATATAGACTAAATTTGATATAAGAGAAACCTGATTAATAGTCAAAATTCAACATATCCATTTTATTCTATGTCTGTTTAGTTATTCATATATGTTTGGTTCTCTCTTTTCTTTAATTATAAAATTTCCTATCCCAAAAAAGAATTGCTGAATTCCCCAAAAAGACACAAATAAAAGAACATTTTCGGGCTAGTAATATGGTTCAAACTAGGAGGGTGAAAGTGTAAATGTGAATAATGAAGAGGGAGCGTTGGAGTATGAGGCTGTCTTTTTGCTCCCATGCTGACGCGTGTTACGTGTACAAGCAGCCGATGACTGTAAGCATCCGCTTCTGAAATTGGATCGTCTTTGGCCTTTCTCATGCGTGCTCTTATGAAAAGAAAGTATTTCATTGACATACGTTTTCTGAAATTCAACTGTTTATTTTTACCTTTCATCTGGTTGCTACATCTTTTATTTATTTATTTTTACTTGTTAAATAGTTGCCACATCTTAGACCTCTTGGCTAGGACGATATTGAATTCTAAAACTTCTGTAATTAAAGGGGGAAGAAATCACATTCGCCAACACTGTGAGATGTGTTTTGATTTTGAATCAGGTTACTTTTGCATATTTTAAAGCATTTGTAGATGTTTACTTGTAAAACGTTATAAGTCGTTATAGATTGTTAGTAGAGGCATCATACATGATACACGTTTAAATTTTTTTTATCAAAATTTGTAATTCTTTTATAGTTTTATAGTAACAAAATGTGTATTGACTTAAAATGGTAACGATATAAACTGCTTTAATTTTATCGAAATTGTCTCAATTTTGAATTTACTCAAATCAGACTTCCTATTTATTCTACAACAACTCATTTTTTATATAAGTTATGCTCTAGATACAAAGAATAAGGTTGTAAGTTGTAACTTAACGAGACAATATAATACTATTCAAAGGGTAATCATGATTTCGTGTAAATTTTTAAGTGATGATAGGCTTGATAACGTGTGGTGCTTTATTCTATCCTGAACATAAAAATGTGGCCTTGTGTTTACCCATTTTACCTATAAAGAGTAAAGAGAGATACAAACATCTTCATGTCAATAGTGTTTAATGAATGAACATTGACTCGATTTATTAAGAAATGTTCATTATTGTGTCAAACTGTTAGGGATTCGACCCCAACACTTAATTCTTCATTCGTGTTCATGTCGTGTTATTGTTCATACATGATTTTTAGTAATGCTACCCAACTTACTCTTACCTATTTGGTGGCTCGCATTCTAGCACAGGAAAGGCAACAAGCTAAGCCAAATTTGCAATGAGAATAGTAGCTAATGACTGATACGTAGTTTAGTGAGAGGTAATAAATTGTCGTAAGTATTTGATACATGAAAGGGAGATTAAAATTAATTGAAGAATTTATTAGCATTTGAGAAGTAACTAGATATTGCAAGTTGAATTTAAGCATATTTCTATGTATGCTTGAAAGTTAATGAGAAGAACATTTTGGAATAATATTTCAGCTTAGTTACTCTAGTGTCCTTTTAAAGATGTCATGAATCTCATTTTGCCTTCTGAAAGTCATTTTTACTCAACTTGTCCTATAAATTACTTTTTGTGTCCCACTTTAATTCAACCGTTAAACATGTTAAATTTTTCATCCAAAATAAGTGTATGGTTCTTTTTTAATGTGGTTAACTATTGAGAATAGATCATCAATTAACTACATCGAAAATTATAAAATCGAAATATCAATAATATTGAGGACGTAAATCCATTACATAAAATTTATTGTACATATGCATAGTAGTACTAGCAAGGTTACAAATCGAACCGAGACTTTCTTAAATTTCCTCTGTATTTTATCTTAAAAAAATAGTTAGACGCTCTCGAAGTTGCTTAATATTTTATGTAATTATCATTTATTATGAAGTACGAAGTTTAACATAAACATTGGCACTAGCACTAGAATAAGATAGAATGTCACATCACAAAATATAATACATAGTGTCAAACCCTGTTCTTTTATTTTTTTTTTAAATTTTGGGTGGAAACGCAATTCTGCAAAACAAACTTAACTAATTAATTACTAGCCTCTTCCGCGCCTGCAAGAGGCTTTTTTTAAAAGAATTTAATTTTTTTTTTAGAATTAAAAAGATAATGGGTAGTTGTGTTCCGTAAAAATCGGATCCATTATCTTTTTCTTTTAATTTTAATTTTTTTTAAAAAGTGTGAATTTACCATATTATCCTCATTTAATTAATAATTTCAATTCTAATGTTTGAATTAACCAATGACATTTTTTGGTATTTTGAATGTTTCACCATTCTCTGCCTTTTGCTTTATATATATATATTCAATTCTTTTTTCTGAAAATGCCAAAGAAGCATTGTATATATCATATTAATTAAGCCTAGAAAGAATTAGAGATGCTTAAATCTTAATTAAAGAAGAAAATCGCATATATTCACACTTATAAATTAACCTAAAATGTGCAAATAGTACATCCATGTATTTCCTATTACCTTTTTAACCGCGTGCATCTCATGGCCATACCACCAAAAGCTATGTTAGAAAAAAAAAATTCAAAAAAAATTAGGGTTTGTCTTTTTATTGACCAAAAAATCTCAAAAAGAGATGTACTTTTGCTTTATTTATTTTTTTATTTTCACTTTTAGGCATGATATCTATTTTTGGAATGTGTGAAATTGGGGATTTATATGTAAAGTACAAAATTTCCATAACATTCAGCAATAATGACTGTTAGTCTTGCAGATTAGGACACTTAATCACAAAGCATAATGACAGATTTAGATAACAGATCTTATAAGCTACGAGTCTAAAGACAGCCTAATGAATGCTAATTGTAGACCTTGACTTGCTAAGTTAACCCCTCTCCCTCCTCAGTCAATATAACATTATATCTTTCTCCTTGAGAATGCTGTTGATGATTATTTACTTAGTTTAAAATTCTGGGGGGACAAAAATCATGGAAATTTTCAACTTTAGGGTTACAAAAGCTGGTCCATTTCCTATGGTCCTTCTCTCAGATGCTTCTCGACTATGCCTTGCTATTGATTTTGTGCAGAATGGATGGTTTTGGTCACTGCAGCAGAGTTGAAACTTGAAATTCAAGCTTTCTTTCTTCTTCCTTTTTTTTTCCTGTTTTTTTTCTGTTTGTTTTTCAGGTGGGAATCAGAGTATTGTTTATTAGAAGTCATTGATTAAATTGATGGGACTTAGTGGTACTAATTCAGCTTAAGAAATTATATCATCAGATTTCAGTCAAAATATTTGTACTTGGATGAATTTTTTTTCAACCATTTGATTCCTTAAGACAGGATTAGGACACTTAATAGTGCCAAATTTGTGTGATGTAATTCCGTAAAATTATTATTTCATGACTTGCAGAATTAATAGTTCTTAAATGGGTTCCTAATTGTTTGATTACTTTGACCATGACCTAGCAAACACACTGATTAAAATTTAAAAAAAAATTAAATGGTTTTGGACCACATATTAGAGTAACAATGTTTTTAACCTTGGATGCTTGTTCCTTGGATTCAATATTAAGGCATGCTTATATATTCTAGAACCAAAAGAGACTTTAAGGGACACAAATTTCTAACCCTTTTGCCCCCCTTCTGCCTTCTTTCAAATGCTCTTTTTCTACTCTTTAGAATTCAACTTTTTCCTCTTCTTTTTTTTTAAAATACCAAAACCCTAATATTAAACACTTCGTCTATGTCAGATCCTGTGCTAATTTCAAAGACCATAGCCCTCTTTATTTCAATAAAAGATGAGGCCCCCTCCTCCTCTAAAGACTTTTCCTTTTGGTTTATGAATCTTAAAGAGAGTCTTCTTGTTTGAGATCTGAGCATACAGAGTGTCATTCAAACCCACTACACATTTTTTTAACTCATCCATTGCTACTCTCTTTTTTACTGCTAAATTTCAATGACCAATGCTGAGCCATATGACTCTATTTAACACTTGATGCAAGGAAATCCAATGTCTGATTTCCTCGCCCCTAATATCGTTTGTATTAAAATAAAATATAAAAAATTCACCACCTTATTGCACCATTTGTTATTTAATGACGTTTATAACTATTTTAACTCCTTAAGCATGCATGGAAAAACAATTCATGGGGAGGATAGAGATAGGGTTATTATTATAATAAATTTTCATCATCTTTGTCTTTAACTTGAATTTCTCCATAAACAAAGTGTTCATTTGGATCACGCTTGCATTGTAATTGACTAATTAAGCATCCATCAGCTGCATCTAATTGGCTAAAACTTTGATTAAAATTTGCATTCACAATAGACCTTAAGTGCTTGAGCTATTAAACTCAAACCTAAGTCCTTGAGATTCACCACTTCATTGATTAATTTAACTTACAAGTTACATCCTTTGACTGCCAAAGTCTAAATTAAGCTAAATATTTGGTTAATTATAATTTTAAGAACAAAACAAATGAAAAAAAATAAAATAAAAATAAGAACTAAATATTCTAAGCATGTGCAACAGCAGCAGCAACGCCGTGGTCCGCCATCTACAGAATCCAGAACATCCGCCGCGTCTTCCGTGTCTCCACGACAAGCCTTAGAGCCATCGATCAAAAATAAAGGCTCCACGTGGCAGAAGATTGGGGTCCACACGTCCTCCCTTTTCGTGCCTCTCGTGCAATTTTATATGAACACCATGTCCTTGTGAATTTTTAATTTGGTCTCCCGTTAGCAATAACATTCTTATTATAGACGATAAATTCTTTTCTAACGCAGATTGAGCTGGCAAGCATAGCAAACCCACCTGTCTTAGCATTCTAGCTTCATTTTGTTAAGCTATCTTGAAGCTTTGTCTTTTATCTAACTTATTATAGAATTCATATGGCTATATAGATTCTATCTTAAGAAAATACTAAAATTTATGTTACTATCAGTCGTTTATGTATATATTTACAATTTATTAACATAGACCAATGTAGAATTCACATTTGATGAATGATTAGAGTGTAATTTCTGACCAGAGAATTAGTTGATTAAAATGTAACTATTCATCTAAACTTATTAATGCATCGTAGTTTTGATTTTTGGATCGCATTGAAAATATTTGATTTACTTAAATAAGATCGAATAATTCAAATATCAACTTGAATTAGCATTTTTAAAGGTGACTTTATATCGTTACGATTAACTAACAAATCAACAGCTATATCATGTGATCAACTAATAAGGTCATAAAAATGACGGTTTCTAAGCTGCAAAACTTATGTGAGTTTTCTTCCAATGCTTACTGTGCGTTGGGGATTCTGTGTGTGTTTTGTAGGTTGGGACCATATGGTTGGGAGAAGGGAGGTACATTTCTCATGTCATGTCCTTAATTAATAGATTAAATAAAGTATTAAATTGGGAATCCCAGTCCATGATTCATCTCATGTTTAGTCAAATGCACTCTCAATGTCTCACTGTGGAGATGCCAAACTCCATTTAACAAAATGCCATAGCAACCAACAAAACCTCGCAATTCGCATGGAGATGGAGGAGGAGGACCTCTTTCTTATTTGTGCTCCTCCTAGGACCATTTCTAATCACACTTGTTTATTTAGCCATGTTTTTGTTTCATTTGTCATCACATAATTCCATTTTTAATAATATCTAAATGTGACTTCATGTCTTTTGTTTATTAATTACAAGTTGTCATAGGAGGGAAAAAAAATTTATATATAATGGGGATAACACTGTTTTGTTATCCTCGGCCAATAACACAATGACACGTAAAAAAGCTATTCTATGTATCATTGCATTATTAACCAAAAATAACATTTTTGACATCCCATTGCATGAGAGTTTCCTTCCATAAGAGGAGTTGTGACCTGACGAGTAATAAAAGGGAAGGTGCTTGCCCAAAAAATAAAAGAAAGGAGATGTCTTGGATGGAGTAGATCCTAGAATTCATAATACTTTTGATGGGCCTCAAGAAAACTGCAACACCAGATGGCCCAACCCAACCTCTTAATGCTTAGGCTTTTGTATAAGCCCATATCTTGTGATGGAGGCTGTAATAAAGGCCGAAATATGAAAACGGTAAACTATACCAATGCAATGCAACGCAACATGGACACTAAATTTTGTTGTAATGTCTGACCTATAATGTTACGAAGAATAACAATATTATTATTTTAAGTTTTTTTTTATGCAAAAAAGTAAATTACAGTATGAAGCCCTTAGGGCACAAGAAGGTCCGAAGAGGTCAAAGTAGAAGGGAGAAACAACGTATAAAGGAAGAACATTCTCCCACAAGTAGGAGGAAGGAATTTCATGCCCAAGTTCGCTAAGGCGTCAACTACAAGTTTAGCTTCCCTAAAAACATGCTGAAAAATGACAGCCTCAACAGTACCCAAAAGGCATATATCTTGAACAATTTTAAATATGTCAAGGAACTGTAACTTTCTTAAGAACACAGTCAATAATCAACTTGGAGTCACCTTCAACCACAAGCTTTTTCTAGTTGCGGTTAAGGGCATTGGCAAGTGTTAGGAACCTTCATCATTGCTGAGTTGGATTAGTGATGAGCTGGCAGAGTCAGTTTGTTACTTATTTAGTTAAGAAGTTAGTTTCTAACCGAATTGGTTAAGAAGAGCTTTATAGCTATATTAGGCAATGATTGTATCAGGAATGACATGTTGAGAATATTTTATTGTTTCGATAATTCAATAAAGAATACTTGTTACTCTATATAATTCTAGGGTTAAGGTTGAAAGGGGTTTAACATTTGGTATCAGACCAATGCAAATCCTTGTTCCCTTCTCTTGTGCGACCATGGCAACCCAAGACTATGGACAACCGTATCTCTACGCTTGAGGTCGCCATGGATTCTCGTATCTCAAGCTGGAGGCCACCATGGATGCTTTCATGCGTGCTTTTGATCAGAAATTTAGTCAATTGGATACCAAATATGATCAACGGTTTGATCAATTTTGTCGCGATGTTAGTGATCACGACGTCTCTGGCGATGGTAATCACGAGCCGCATCCTGATTTCGTTTTCCTGTTGCAGCGTCCGCCATTGATGAAGATGGAGTTTCCTAGGTTTTGTGATGGTGATGATCCCCTTGGGTGGATTTACAGAGCGGAACACTACTTCGATTATTTCTATGTTCCTGATGCTCAAAAAGTCAAGCTTGCTTCTTTCCACATGGAACGTGAAGCTTTACAATGGTTTCAATGACTGGACTGTATTCATCGATATCCATAGTGGGAGGATTTTACCAAGGCATTGTGCCAAGAATTCGGGTCTTTCGATTTCAAAGACTGTGCTGAATCTCTTCTCAAGCTGAAGCAAACTGGGTCTCTACGAGATTATATCTTGGAATTCCATCGTCTTGCTAGTTGCACACGCGATATGAATCCATCTATTCTTCGCAGTTGCTTTATTGGTGGTCTAAAAAAGGAATTGCGCCATGATGTCAAGCTATTATGACATACTTCGGTTCAAGATGCTTATGCTCTTGCTTTACAACTTAATGCTAAGTTTCTTGATTTAAAGCCTACTGTTCCTTTTCGTCATACTCCTCCAATTTCTGTCCATTCTTTTCAGCCCAAGGTGGAATTGCCTGTCAAGAAGCTTACCCCATATGAAATTCATTTTCGTTGGCAACGAAATTTGTGTTTCCACTGTGATGAAAAGTACATCAAAGGCCATGTCTGTTCTAAGAAACAATTACTTTTATTGATGTTGATTTTGATACCCCTGCTTTGGAAGATGCTGATGAGGAGGTTGACCAAGAACTTCACCAGGTTAAGGTTATTGCTTGTGCTTTGTTTGGGTACACTAGCTCCTCGATCTATTAAAACCATGAAGGTACAAGGTTTTATTAAGCATTGCCAAGTGATAATTCTGTTAGATTCTGGCAGTTCCCATAATTTCATTGATGCTACTTTAGTCAAGCGATTGGGTTGACGCCTCGATCCTTCTAACGTCTTTGATGTGATGATCGCGAATGGGGGAAAACTGTCTAGTAAATGGTGTTGCCCTAATGTTTCTCTTAAGATTCAAGGATGTGCATGCACCACAGATTTATTTGCCATTCCTTTAGGTGGGTGTGATGTGGTCTTAGGTGCTCAATGGCTCATTACTCTTAGTCTGATTTTATGGGATTTCAAGAATCTTCGAATGGAGTTCATTGTAGGAGACCAAAGTTTCTGTGTTTCCAATATTAAGCCTCAGACGAATGATGGCGAACAGGTTTCGAGTTTTCAAATGGCTCGATTATTGCAACATGAGCATTATGGAGTGGTTCTCCAGTTGTTACAATCAACAATTCCTACTGTGTCTATTGAGAGCCAGCTTCTATCTGCAAATCAACAATCTACATTGCAAGCTGTCTTGTCCCCTTTTGATACTGTTTTTGAAACATTGAGTATTTTGCCTCATTCTCGCCTTCAAGACCATCGTATTCCATTGATTGAAGGTAGTAAGCCCCCTAGCACGAGGCCTTACAGATATGGGCCTTTCTAGAAAACAGAGATTGAAAAATGTGTCAAGGACAAGGGTTTATTCGCAAGGTTTCCTGATTTCCATCCTTGAGGACAAGGATGTTTTGCAGAGTAGGGTGATGTTAGGAACCTTCATCATTGCTGAGCTGGATTAGTGATGAGCTGACATAGTCAGTTTGTTAATTGTTTAGTTAAGAAGTTAGTTTCCAAAAATTGGTTAAGAAGAGCTTTACAGCTATATTAGGCAATGATTGTATCAAGAATGGCATGTTGAGAATATTGTAATGTTTCGATAATTCAATAAAGAATACTTGTTACTTTGTGTAATTCTAGGGTTAAGGTTGAAAGGGGTTTAACAACAAGACTATCTCTCAGAATTTTGCCCGCGACTAAAATGATTGTCGAATCTCCAAGCTTATTATCACTGACAAGTAACACATGACCATCATAGTTTCTTGTCACAAAGTTAGTGGTATCTTGATTTTGACCTAGTCGGGTCATGCTAGGGAGATCACATTTTATATATCACCTTGTGTACCACCTTTCTAATATAGGTGGAGGCCACCAATATAATGAGTCTCATCAGTTGCAGAGTCAGGATTTCACATGAAAGGGGACCCTTCACAAAATTTTAAAAACTAATTAGAGGGTTCTCGTTTTATTCAGTGGCTCAAGAGCTAATTGATTAATTAGCTAATACTACATTAACTACTCGTTTTGGCTCATCCCATACTATCATTTTATATTAATTAATAATATCTCTATTCAGTATAACCATATAATTGTTTTGAATTTCAAATTTTAAAATGGTTGAAGATTAATCTCATCATCTACACTATTCAGACTCAAAAGAAATACAAAAAAATTTCATAAATCCCAAAGTTAAATAAAAGAGGAAGAGAAAGATTTTTAAACATCACGAGAAAAAACAAGCTACAAGGCAAAGAAACCAATGCAAAAGCCCAAAAGTCAACAAGAAGTAAAAGCTACAGTGCGAATTAGATCACCCAGAGAAATCAAATGACCCAAAACACCCAATTCGTGTATATATATATATACACACACATAAGTACACATTTGGAAAAATTTGAGAGAGGCATGGGTCCATCCTGATCCTTAGATGGCTCTGCCACTAAGTCTCACATCTATTAGAGAGGTGGTGCACAATTTAGTATATAACCGCGTACTCAATAGCATAACCCTTATTATAAGTTACAATTGAAAATTATTTGATTAAAATTACAAAAAAACTTATTTGAAAAGGAAGTATATTTGTTTTATTTTGTTGTTGCACTTGGACGTTGGAACCAGTTACAAGTTACCTGCATATTTGTTTTTTTTTATGGAATCAGGCTAATTTGTAATTCATTAGATTTATTTGGTTTTTTTTTCTTTTTTACAGACATTTGGATAGAAACTTGGGGTTTGGATGTGGATATTTAGCTTCATTGTTAGAGCATTTTCACCCATGGCATTTTGTCATGGCAAAAAGCCCCCTGGACTGAAAAAACCTCTCCACCAATGCATTCTAATCCTGGCAGGACATGAGCTCCACCAAAGACTGGACAAGCCATAAGGTAAGATCAGCACGAAAATATATATTTTTTTAAAAATCTGAAAAATTACAAAAAAATTCATAATTTTTTTTATACATACCTAGCAATTTTTTTGTTATTAATCTCATATATATAAATAAAATCAATCCCATGTAAATAGTAATTATCCTTGGATTTCCATGGCACCGGATGGAAAAGCACAAAAGAATTACTAGGGTATGCACTATTCACATAAATAGTAACTATCTTTACCTCCTCTTACCTTTTACATGACGAATAGGTGAAAGTGCTTTTCTGCTTGGCCCAGTAGAAATTCAACCAAGAAGGAGAATTGCTTGGCTGATGTGATTATGTTATCCCGGGTGAGAGCATCAAGTAAAGCATCCCAAACAGGCTTAATGATGACGCGTAACAGAAATATGATAATTACACACCAACTGCTTCTCCCAAATGGCTTCAACACTCTCCTGCAGAGCCAAAGCCATACGCGCCCTATCCTCCCCCGCCACAATACGACGTCGTCTGCCCCTGGTGGGAGCATTCTGCGTGCTCAGCTTGGGCATCTCCAACCTCTTTCCTGCTCTTTCCTTCTCCGCGTTCAAAACGGGCTCTGCACAGTCTCTCGCTCCTCTCTTGAGGTACAACGCCACCAGCCTTGTTCTTTTTCTGATTTCAAAAGGTTTTTTTGTTCTTTCTGTGATTTCATTATTTATTGTTTAATCAGAATTTGTGTTGAATTGTGGGTTTTTTAGATCAAGGTTTGGTAGCCAAGCAACGGCTGTTCACTCTGCGAAAATGGAAGGGAGTAGCACCACTGTACCAAGTATTGTTGTTTATGTGACTGTGCCTAACAAAGAAGCAGGTTGGTGTTTTATGAATACTGGGTTTTCTTTATTTTTCTTTTTGGTTTGATATCCCTTTGAGAAAGTTATGTGATTGATCATTATATGGTACTAACTCTTGAGTAAAAAGGATGGGTATGGTTGAATTGTTGTGCAAAGCAAAGTTATGAGGACTTGAGAGTAGTATGCATGATAAATTATTCTATGAGCATTCTGTAACAAATAGATGAGCTAAATGGCATTTCTAATGATTGGATATTTGCAAATTTGGGGAAAATGGGACAATATCTGCCGCAGGAAGGCACAAACAACTGGAGGCACAAAGTGTCATTCAGTAATGTAGTCCTTCACTAGCTGAGAACTTTATACATCCCATTTCAAGTCATCCTGCTAGCTTTGCGTTGTATGAATTTAGGCCAGAAAAGTTAAACATGGACATATTGTAATGCTTACAAGCAACAAGCGCTTAGAGACGTGGAATGTTCTTGTGTTTGAACTTTGTTTTTCCAGAGAGGGTTCTGTAATTAGATTTATGAATAAAGTATTCTTATTCGTTTTCATATCTTGTGATATATTTAGTTGAGACTCCAATAATAACAACACATATGGGCTTATAATAGCCTATGTTTGCACCGTACTCGATCAATATTATGAGTTGCACTATTTGCTCATAACTTCTAAACTGCATAACTACTGAGTTTTTTTTTACCATTTGGAAAACTGAAGTTGAAACTGCTTTATTTATTATTTATGACATACTATCTTTGTGCAGGAAAGAAGTTAGCTGAAAGCTTGGTCAGAGAAAAACTTGCAGCATGTGTTAACCGAGTACCAGGTATGCGCATCATCTTAATCCTTTCATTATGCTTGTATATTGCGTGGGCTGCTAAGTTCACAGTTGCTTGTTCCCATGATATTACCGAACTTTTTTGTTAAATAGCAAAACTCAACCAGAAAGTACTGAACACATTTTCCACAACTTGATATTTTCTTATGTCTGAATAAGTTTTCAGGTCATCACCAACCATCTGACTAGGAACTTCCCCGAAGTTTTGGATCATTTAAGTTGTCCAGATTTTTGCAGCCTGTCAACAGAACGTTGTTCTTATTTCTTACTGAAGTGTTGCAATCTAATCTTTCTAGTAGTCATCTAAAACATGGTTGTGGCCCATAGTTCTTTCTGAGATTTGTACCTTATTTATTACTCTTTTTTTCTAGTGTTCAGCTTGGCATATATTACTAGTAGACCATGGATTATGTACTGCTTAACATAAACTGTATCTACTTTGAACTACTATTTGCTTCTTCTTAAAATAGAAATATGTATAATAAGAAAAAGAGTATTTACATCCTCCCTTCCATTGATATTGTGCTTTAATCGTCAATTGACAATTGAACATTTGAATTTTCTTATTAATATTATTGCATACAACTTGCATCAAGCTTTTAGTTTCTTGTCTGATTCATGATAAACTCTGAATGCAGGCATTGAGTCCGTCTATCAGTGGAATGGAGAGGTATGGATCACATTCCCCAAGATATCCTGGATTATCACATGATCATAGAGAAGGGTGCATAGAAACCCTTATAACCCTTGCCATTTGGATTATTTACATGTTATTTTGTTGCATTGACATTTGTATATTTGCACAATTCATGAGATATGAAAATATATTGTACTGATTTCACTTTTTAATATCTATTGATAGGTCCAGACAGATTCCGAGGAACTTCTTATAATCAAGACTAGGCAATCCCTTTTTGAAGCTCTGACAGAGCATGTGAAGGCAAACCATCCATATGAGTAAGCCCAAAGCTTCTTCAGTATAAATTTGACATAACTGATGTACTTTGCTTTTTGGTGAACTTTGCTGTATCAAACTTAGTTGCAAGCTGAAAATGCCAAACAAATAGAAAATGTGGTGGCCACAGTACTCTACGGAATTAATACACAAGATCATATGCTTAATCCCCTCCGTTGGGACTGTTGCCACAAATTGTACCTGGTAGAATCAGATGTTTATGCATTCCCTGATGGCTGAAAATAGAGCTCCACCTTGACATTAAGTACTCACTTCTTTTTTTGATGTTTCCTCATTGATCAGTGTTCCGGAAGTTATTGCGCTACCTATCAACGCAGGCAGTCTCCAGTACCTAGAATGGGTCAAAAACAGCACAAGGGACTGACTTAAAGCTCATTATTAGGGTTCAAGTACATAGAACCATTTGACTGGTTCTTGAAGTGGGCAAGCAGATGGTTTATGTGTTTGTCTGTGTGCAAGTCTGTGTATATGCGCATCTCAAATAAAGCGAGCTGCATGCCAGCTTCCTAGCTTTATGTATCAGCTTCTTAGTGTTACAGTTGTAATGGGGAATCTTTAATCGCCTTTGGGTTTTCTGTTGGTTACTTTCTAAGATAACGTGCGGACTTATTTTAGTAAAAGCATACTAGTTGAATATGCCCCTGTATGGCTTTCTGCTTCCTCACAGATTTGTGTCATCTTTCAGAGTGTTTTATTTTAACTATAGGACGGGTATAATACTTATAAAATGTGGGTGTATTATTCAGCAAATTTCTTACGCACATACGGTGAAAAATTCGGTCATCACATAAAAATTTGAATTTGTTTATTTAATTTTTGTTATTTGTGTTCTTCTTTCATTAGCATGTAAAAAAACAAGGCATAAACACGCGACGAATATTGAGAAGGGTGGTAAGAATTGGGTTAAAGTGGCAAGTAATAATAATTTATGCAGAAAATACTTTTAAAACGTTAATACGTGAATTTGAAATGGGTATTATGTTTGGTACAAATTACACAAATGGAAATTGGCCGTTAATTGTCCTCCCATGTGATGTGTCACAAGAGATAGAAACGCGTATGAAACATAGGATTGACAAAGGGATACAAATAATTTCATTAGAAGTTCAGGAAACTAATTGAACAATTATTTGAAAGTAAATAAATTTAGATCCGATTGAAAGAAACTAACCCCATGTTCCAAGTTCGTCCTTGCGTCACTATGAGTTACAAGGTTTCTCACCATAGAGAAAAGCAAAGTGTCCCACAACACAGATTCTAAGTTCGATTCTTCCTTCTCGTTGATTAAGAAAAATCTAATTTACAAAGTTTCGATGAATCCCATTAAACAAGTATCAACGAATCCAATGACACTACCATTTTTCTTCTTTTCTATCCTCGATTATCTCAAATGCTATGATGCTATAATCCAAATTCAGAATAAAAATAGCTCAAATGACAGCTGGTTGCTGCTATCAGATTCTACCCATTCCAAATCACTTAACAAATCAAGAACAAGTTCAGTTCAATGTTTCGAACAGCATATATTGCATGACCTAATATACAAATTAACACACTTTCTTTCAATCAGCTTCACACAGGCAAATGACATTCAACGCCCACCTCCTCCAAAGGAAGGATAGGAGGACCCTTCAAGCTTTCAATGCTCTCTATGGTTCATCCAACTGGTCCTGCATAAACCCAACATATAATTAGGTCTTGATCAATCAGGTTCTCAGAGAGAGAGAGAGAAAGAGAGAGAGAGAGAGAGTTACCGCATCTGAAGTCCAAAGAGTGAGGTTGTCCCTCAAAAGTTGCATGATCAGAGTGCTGTCCTTGTATGATTCTTCTCCCAAAGTGTCTAGCTCAGCAATAGCTTCCTCAAATGCCTAATTATAATAAAAGCAACTTAACTTAATAAAATGTAAAATCCAAATGGAATGTTTGTAGAAAAAGACCATTTCAAAGTAAGACATATTGAACCACAACAAGCCTAACATGGCCTCAAAGTGTCAGTCTTTCAAGCTTTGAATGCATGAATGTCAGGAAGCAAGTGCTTTCCTTTGGTAATTAATGTGGGGCATGTTTCTCACAGAAAATGTTTAATTTCATCATCTACTTAAAGTTGGGACATGTAAGGCAAATCATGAACCACAATTTATATTAATATCCCCTTGAAATTTTAAGCCATCCAAGAATACAATAATTTTGCAATCACATATAAAAAGCTAAAGATCAAGGAATTTCAACAAAATGACTTAAATGGATCATATCAAATAAACAAATTCAGCAAGATTTTAACAAGACTGTCAACTTCCAAACACATGTGGAGACAGGTATTGCTAATAAACACTTGTACCCCCAATAATTCATATCACTACTGGTACAGCAGGGATGAAAACAATAATTTACAAATAGAACATGATCTTCTTTCGTTTCCGTATATATATTTTTTCATATTATATTTATGCATATAATATAATTGTAAATTATTAACACAATCCACCGCCAAACAGATGTGCAAATAGGTATTCAAAATAAATACATACCCGATAATTTATGTAACTTCTAGTGCAGCAGACATGCAAGCAACAAAGTCAAAGAGCAATAATTATCAACACAATACTCGTGGGTGACTTTTGTATCAAAACCTATTAAAGTCCCATCCCCACAAAGTCATATGTAAAACAACCCAAATTCAGTTATTATCAAGACTTCTTATGACTTGATGCCTAAAAATACACCATACAGAAACCAATTATGACAAATTAAACTTCACCTCATTCACACAGCCAAGCAGATGATTCAAATAAATAGATAAATTGACCTTATATAGAACACTTGAGCAGTGACACAAAACAATATACAAAATTCAGTACATTAACTTACCTAATACCTCACATGAGTAATCAAAATTTCAAAGTGATTCAAAGAGAGGACAAGAAACAATAGAAAGAAAGAAAGAAAACCAATAACTGGAAAATCGTATTAGATTCTAACAAGATGGGATATCGAAAGATACCTGTTTGGCCATGCTGCAAGCTTTATCAGACTGATTGAGAATCTCATAGTAGAACACTGAGAAATTCAGTGCTAGACCCAATCTTATCGGATGCGTTGGTGCAAGATCCGCAAGCGCTACGTCCTTCACAACGAAAATTCAAGCCTCAAAATTTCAGCTTTCAAATTCTAATAAATCCCAATTACCAATCTTTTTAAAAGATTGAAATTGACAAAATTCCACGTTTGGGTTTTTACTCGCAAACCCAAAAATGAAAAAGACAAATAAATAAGTGATTAAAATGTCAACGCTGACTGAATGACTGCCTCAAAACTCTAAAACTGTAAAACCCCCAAAAAATAAAGGTGAAAAACCCAGAGATGTTTAAAAGGTCAACACTTTAGAGTACATGAAACGACGTCATCACCTGGGCAGCCTTGTAAGCGAGCATGGTGTCTTCTGCAGCAGCCTTTCTCTCATCAGCAGCCTTGAACTCAGCCATGTAGCGGTGGTAGTCGCCCTTCATCTTCAGGTAGAAGACCTTGGACTCGCTGGACTTGGCGGAGGGCACGAGATTGGAGTCCAAGATCTTCAAGATGCTGGCGCAGACATCAGAGAGCTCGGTCTCGACCTTGGATCTATATTCCTTCACCAGAGCCACGTGCTCCTCGTTCTTGCGACCCTCCTCCTTCTGCTCGATCGACGACACGATGCGCCACGCGGCTCGGAGCGAGCCGATCACGTTCTTGTAAGCCACGGAGAGCAGGTTGCGCTCCTCCACGGTCAGCTCGCCGGCGGGGGTTGCGCCGACGACCAGCTTCTCCATGAACTGGACCATCTCTTCGTAGCGCTCGGCTTGCTCGGCTAGCTTTGCGAGGTACACGTATTGCTCCCTGGTTAGGTTGTCGGGGACCACGGACGCCATTGGAGTGTTTGAGAAAGAGCTCTGCGTGTGATGTGTTTGTGGAAATGACCAAGAGAAAAAGGAGGGGGAGGGAGGGGATTATAAGAGAGGGGAAGTGGGGCCCAAGGGACGGGGGTTTAATGGGGGCCGTCGGATTTTGATAGTTGGTGGTGACAGATATGGCTTGAAGAAGGTTGGTTTATTGCTAAACTTTTTATTTATTTTATTTTATTTTATTTTGTAAGTTTGTTTAGGGTTTTCGTTGGGAACAATGTCTTTAGCCTTTTCCTAATGCCGTCAATGCCTGCCTTTAAATTTGTGGGCCACAGTCTAAAAATGAGGATGAGTTTGCATAAATAAAAATATAATAATAATAATAATAATGGTTAAAATTTGGTTTGGATTGGATCAAGTGCATAGGATTTGGTTCGATTTTGAGTGAGGAGACAAAAAGAAATGGAGCATTTAAATAGAAACTCTAAATTAAAAGTGAATACAGAGATCAAGTGTGTAGTTAGAATTTTGAATATAGAAATGAAAAAAATGATAGATGTAGTTAGAGAGATAGAGTTTAGATCGTACGCAAAATTAAGCCAATAAAAACATACCACTTGAAAGTACATGCAATATTTAATTAAATATTAAGTCTTTGGGATTAGCTCAAGTGTTGTGTTAGAATTATAATATGCTCAAAGTTGAATAAATGATTAAAAAAATAAATTTAGAACCTTTCCTATTAAGAGAGAGATGATAACATAAATTTATGTACACTACACAGATGTTATGACTTGAACTTATAATATTTTCTAGAGAAATAATTATTTTAAACCAATACACGTGGGTCCTTCGCATAAATGACATTTTTAATCGAATAAGATAAAGATGAAAATGAGCATAGATCGTTTCGATTTGTGACTCTTTAAACTTTGATTTAAAAGATACAAAGATAAAATTCCTCAAAATAGAAAAGAAAAAGATATATATATATATATAATTGGACCAACCAAGTCTGCACGAGTTCAATCAATCAGTTTTCTCTATTTTATGGTCATTTTTTGCACCCCTAAATTCAATACGGACCCAAGCGTAGCATATATACAATGCATCAATCCACTAATTAAAATAAAAAGTCGTGACTTGTCAAATTGGGAGCATCTAGATCTCATATGGGCAAACCACTTTATATGGGGTCTCCTTCTATTATCTCTATCTAATTCTAAACATGGAGGAAAGCAAAATAACTGGTTTTACATAGAGATGCCGTTGTCAATAACCAATCATGGCTATTTTTTGAAGATAATTATAACTTATTTAATACTTTAATCAGTGCATTCAATCCTAAAAATGGTCAATTTAGGATATGTTTCTTTGTCATGTTAGGCAGCTGATTAATTATCAAACGCTTATGTAAGAAAAAAACAAACACAGATTTCCCCAAAAAAAATCAAGAGAGAACTTGGGCTTTTTCCCTGGGCCTCAAAACCCACAATGCTCATGACCAAAAACAAACCCCACAACGCTGCGTTTTGATTTTGGTGCTCCTTCCTCACTCAGAACGGAAGCAAGCAGCACTCTTCCGTCTTCTCGCCCTGCTGGGACGATCCAGTCCAACTTTACTAGGTTGAAAGTGGTATGAGCTTTAGCTCAAGTTAACAGCTAGATTTTGGTCATAAAGTGATTTTTTTTCTGCTACAAGGCAAAGGGTGCTGCTGCAGATCACATTAATTACTGAGGTCAGTTTTCCAGGCATTGCAATGTGTAATCCAAAATTTATGTATTTGTTTGCCTCTTCTCATACATATGAGTTTCCATGAGTATTAAGGCATTTGGGTTTTCTTTGTTCTTTCTTTAACTTCATTTTGTGTTGACCTTCGGCTTGATTTCAAGGAACTTTGATCGAAATAAAAAGGAACCCAGTATAGGAATTGAGTTTAGAAACTTTCTTTGCGCACGATGCATTTCATTTCATTTCTCTTTTAAACATTTATGGGGCATGTGGTGGGTTGGATTTTCAGAGAGCAGGTTTAAAGGATTAGTATTAGGATGTGAGAATTAATTTTACTAATTGAGGATGGAGAACCCATATCATGCAATTGTGATGCCCCTATGTTCATGAATTTTTTGTTGCTTTTGTTATATGGCATTCAACTTTTACAGCAATGGTGTACCGTGTATAGTGAACTGTTTTGTGGATTTGATGGATGGTTCAAATGAAACAATTAGTATCTAGGGACCTAGGGTGTTATATGAATAAGACTAAGTTCATTCAAATTGGCGGTCAGGGCAGAAATATATTAGATATCTGAATCCGTTTTCTTTGTGTTCTCTTTTGTTTGATGACTTTTGTGTGTATAGCCAAGATAATTCCAAGGGTTTCCTCAATTACTCATTTTATGCGTCTTGTGTCTGTTTATCGTATTGTTTGAGTCCTACTCAATCTTTTAATTAGAATGTATTTTTCATCCAGGTTAATGACAATTACTCAATTTGCAATCGTTTGGATGAATCCATGTTTATACAGCTGCTGTCTATGGCTATTATCTTATGTGGTTGTTGTTGTCATCGCCATTATTCTTAACTGTGCCATGGACTGATTTTACACTATTTCTTTAAAACAGCTCACAGACGTAGGTATTTAAGATCCTCATCTTCTTCAGATGGGAGGGCCCTAGCAAGACAGCAACAGTTTTCATGAATGTTATGAGAGTTAACTTTAGTCAGTGCCGGTGGTTCTCATCCTCTCCTTCAACACTCTCAGCATCACTTCCATGGATCTCTCCTCTTCAGTTTACAAAAGTCAACACTCACAAACCAGACCCCCCACCCGAAACCACTACCACCCAGACAGAAACCAGGAGGAAAACCAAGTATATTTCTCACGAATCTACCATCAACCTAATCAAACGTGAGAGAGATCCACAACATGCCTTGGAAATATTTAACATGGTATCGGAACAAAAGGGTTTTAACCACAATAATGCCACTTATGCAACTATCCTCCAGAAGCTTGCTCAGTCCAAGAAGTTCAAGGCTATCGACGCAATTCTTCATCAAATGACCTATGAGACCTGCAAATTCCATGAGGGCATATTCCTTAACCTCATGAAGCATTTTTCAAAATCCTCTATGCATGAAAGAGTGCTTGAAATGTTCTATGCTATCCAGCCAATAGTTCGTGAAAAGCCCTCTCTCAAATGCATCAGTACTTGTCTCAATTTACTGATTGAATCGAATCAGGTTGATTTGGCCCAACAATTTCTCATGCATCTGAAAAAGAATCTTAACTTCAAGCCAAATACGTGCATTGTCAACATCTTGGTTAAGCACCATTGCAAGAATGGGGACCTTGAATCTGCCTTTGAGGTTGTGAAGGAAATGAAAAAGTCTAAAATTTCTTACCCTAATTTGGTTACGTACTCAACTCTGTTGGGTGGTCTCTGTGAAAGTGACAGACTCACAGAAGCAATGGAGCTCTTTGAAGAAATGATTTCAAAGGATCAAATATTGCCTGATGCCCTAACTTACAACGTGTTGATTAATGGGTTTTGCCATGGTGGGAAAGTTGATAGGGCTAGGAAGATATTGGAGTTTATGAAGAGCAATGGATGCCAGCCAAATGTATTCAATTACACGGCTCTAATGAATGGTTTCTGTAAGGAGAAAAGATTGCAGGAGGCCAAGGAGATTTTTCATGAAATGACGAGCTTTGGTATAAAGCCTGATACAGTTGGCTACACTGCTTTAATCAATTGCTGCTGTAGGACAGGAAAAATGAATGAAGCTATAGAGTTGCTCAAAGAGATGAAGGAAAGAGAATGCAAAGCTGATACTGTGACTTTCAATGTGATACTTGGAGGGTTGTGTAGAGAAGGTAGAATTGAGGATGCTCTTGAGATGCTGGAGAAACTTCCTTATGAGGGTGTCTATCTGAACAAGGCTAGCTACAGAATTGTGTTGAATTTCTTGTGTCAAAAAGGTGAATTGAACAAAGCGACACAGTTGTTGGGGTTGATGATGGGTAGGGGGTTTGTACCGCATTATGCAACTTCAAATGACTTGCTGGTTCGACTTTCTGAGGCTGGAATGGCAGAAAACGCTGTTATGGCTTTGTCTAGATTAGTGGAGATGGGGTTCAAACCACAGCCTGATTCATGGGCTCTTTTGGTAGAATCAATCTGCAGAGAAAGAAAGCTGCTGTTTGCATTTGAACTGCTAGATGAGTTAGTTGTTATAGAGCAGGATTAAGCCCATAGATGGATTTCAGATGCAACAGAAACTTTAGATCCTGGCTTAAAAACCCAACGGATGAAGATGCTCATAATAGAAAACAGTTATGGAATTCTGACCTATTTTGTAACTGTGATCGACATCTTCAAGAGACACAGAAGCTTTAAATGCTTCACATGAAAATGGAATTTGAAAGATAGTATCATGCTACAGAATGAAAGAAAATAAATTTTCATTTGAGAAACCCCTTGGATCTTTGTTCAAGCCAGTATTGGAAGGTCGAAGGGAAGCTGTTGAACAAAGAAAGAAGAGAAGAAAGAGGTCTATAAATTGTGCTAGGCCACCTCTATTTGCAAGGGAGCATCAATAATTAACCTTGTTTCTAAAAAATTGTGTCATTAACCATTTACATTGTAGTATTCTTTGACATACGTGATGTAAAATCTCTTTGCTGATTATATATGAGATAAAATTTGAAACCCAAAAGCATGCTACGGGTAGAGAACTCCCCATCATTTTCGGTTTTAAACACTACTTGAACACCTGTGTCCTAATAGAAAGAGGTCTAACCGCTAGGCAAAATAACCAGGGACATTCTCTGTAGTTGTTGGGCCATGCCTTCAAGGCTTCAAAAACTCATATGTTGGTTGGGTCAGGTGCAAATCTGACTGTCGATATGTTTTGAGCCTCACCCGCACCATCAACGAACAGGAATCGCTCACAATACATCAACTAACTGGAACAGTATTGACTGTTGATATGGTTTGAGCCTCACACACATCAACAAACAGGAATCGTCCATGATTAACCATGACTAACCGTAGTATTTTTCTTTAATATTATTCTGGCATTGTATTTCCCATGTTTTGATTGCAATAAATCTACCTGGACTAAAATCCACAGATTACCAGTAGCATAAGAATTCAACAGGAGATCAAAAGGCAAAACCTGAAGAGCCATAAAAAAAACATCAACAATCTACCATGTGCGCTCACGTGCCACCCACAACCAATTTGAGTACCCAAAAAGAGAAAAAGGATTATGTTATGTTTGACCATTGAACAATTCATAGTTATTAGTTAATGGATAAGCATAGGGGCAAGAAGATTATACAAATAGAACTCTACAAGAAGAGTAACGTGGGCAGGCATGAGACATCACAACAAAACGATAGTGATATCCCCATTTTGTATTTTATACATGAGCACATGATAATAGTAACCCCAGAATACAACCAAACCAACCCACCAGTCCTTGTCCCCAACTATGCCAGTGTCACCAATAATGTGCCACGCATGCCGTAAGGTTTTTCCGTCCACGCCAAAAAGGATATCTATGCATGTGTTGTCTCACCAAATTGAATGCCTTATCCCAAGGCCATTGCATGTCAATATAAGACCTTTGTAGCGATTAAGATACTCCTGCAGACAAAAATGTAAAAGTTGCAAGGCAAGCAAGCCACAAAAGGGAAATGTAGAAGCAGAAAAAGAAACATATCTGATACCAAAGAAAGAGGAGGATACTTACAGTTACATTGTAATCATAGACATAAAGCATCCCTTGCTTGTCATACTCTCTTCTCTTCACTGGATCACTCAAAACTGTTTAAGAAAATCAAAACACCTTGGTTAGATTCAAATCATTTGCTACTCATTTCATTACAGTTATATTATAAAGGAGAAACAAATATATACATATACATGGAAAATTATAAAGGATGAAGGCCACACTGGCTCAAATAAGTTTAATCTCAATTGGTTTAGTTACAACAGTCTTCTTCTACCATTACATATTCTCTCATATATCCAGTACTCTACTCCGTATGATTTTTTAAGGGGGGAAAAACCATACAATTTTAGGCCTCTCATTGAGAGGATACAGTTTTTCAATTCCCACTATTTAGCTCCTAATATAATTATTAGTCATAAGTGGCAATTAGTCAGGTGGCTCAAATGGCCACTAGTACTCAAATCTCACAGTCCTTTTATATATTAATCAATGTTATGTCAAGATAAATGAGTTAATGAGTTACACATCTAAAATCACATTTCACACAATTATAGTAGAGACTAGATAACATAATTACCCAACACAGTTGATATTCCAGGATTACTATCACACAACTAGTCTATCAAAATGGAGAATGATATAATTTTAAAGTTTTCTAAGGCCATTAAAATACGTGAGACATGCATCTATTGAGTATTTGGCATTGTCCATATAATACTCCAAGACTGCATTTGTGTTGAGGAATATATCCAGGGTACTAATCGAAGTGATTATTGCCTCAATCATGCTTGTTTTGCAAATCCAGCTTATCTTAGGTGGGATAGGCACAAATTAGGGGTGCAGAAAGCCAAACTATATGCTCCGAGTCCTATCTGATCTAATATTTTGGGGAGGCAATAAAGATCTAAATAAGCAGCTAAAAACCAAAGATATCAATACAAAAGAAAGGGCATTAGGAAACAGATAAAGCCCAAAATCAAGTAGTTTCATCTAGATGTTACCTTTGTGAAGCATGCCTTCCGAAGGTTAACAAACACATAGTCAACAGGAAACTCATATCTAAGATAATAATTCTAGATAGCTCTTCATCAAGTTGGGAAACTTAAATGGATGAAACATATTGACCATGAGAGATGACGCCCACATTACTTATAAGGATTCTCAATAACAAAAATGAACAAGCTGGAAAAATCAATTCTGCAAATATTTACTTTCCCCACTATATTCTTTTGCAAGCCTGTCTAACTATTCCCTCACATTGTGCATGATACATTTGGTAATAAAGCAATCATGCATCAAGTCATTGTTTGTCCATAGATATTCTCCATGAAGCAACTCTTGAATTATTATCACCACAAAATCTACTTCAATACTGCCTTAGTCATAATAGGTTGGTGAGCCATTAACAATTGCTGACATGCCAATTTTTTTAATGAAATTTGGTTTGAATCAGCTACAGCATGAACTAGACGAGCCACAAAATGTACAACTCTAAAATGAAATTCTCATCATTAGACCCATAAAAGGTGCCAAAAATTTGACTTTGAAGTGCTTGTTGCAAGTGTACCAAATTCAGACGCACATTCTATACCAACCTTGAGCCACCTTCCTCACACTCTTATCTGGCAAAGAGGGGAACACAAGGTTCCCAAATACTACAGCTGGTTCATTACTATCGGACAAGTTGACTGTCAAACTGCAACGTACAAGAATAATGAAAAAAGGATTGAAACACACTAAATGGGTAGGATGATTCAGTGGTGACTGTTGACACCTAAATGTTGCACTAGAGTCCACTAACAATACACCAGCAACAGCTACCTAAGTGGTTGACTGTTAGGTAGATTTAGCAAACCACCAAACAAGATTTTTAAACCCCATAAACGTCTTCACCAACATATACTCTTGTAAAAAAATTTAACCATGAACACCACCACTTCCTAGCCCGAAAATTATTAAACCCCAAAACAAAGCCATATCTAATAACGCAGTCTCTGATTACTACCCAAATCAAGACATATGCTCCCCAATTAGCACACAAATAACTCATGTCAAATAGGATGTTCTAAGCTCAATTTTTGCACCAAACCCAGGCTTCTTTTTCTGACAACCTAAAAATTCTAACCAACCAAGCAAAGCTCAAAAGTATAAGCAAAATGCAAAAGGGTAAGAAAGTGAGTTAGTTACCTTGATATGCCTCGTTTATCTCTTGAAACCTAGTGGTGGCACTGTCCTGGTCTTTTTGCTTATCCGGATGCCATTTCTGAAGGCAGAGAGCAAAAAGAAGCAAACTTTAAAGCATTACAAAGTCTACAAACAAAAATAAATAAAAAAGAAAAATCTGTACGAAAGAGAAAAAGCACAAACCAAGGCGAGGCGGATGTAGTTGGAGCGGATGGCGTCGTCGTTGGCATCATAATCTACTTCCAATATCTTATAGTAATCCTAAATACCCATGTAAAACAGAAAATTAAAAGCTGCCCAATTGAAAACTAAAAATTACAAAAACAAAAAATAAGAACCCTAATTTTGCGATAAATAAATAAATTAAAGAGAAAGAGGAGAAACCTTGGGCTTGGAAAGGTCGGAGAAGAAATCGAAATTCAAGTGGGAATCCGGGTCGGGTTGCTGCTGTGGTTCGGTGTGGGAGAAATTGGCGTCGTCCCACTCGTCCCACATCATGCTGGTTGGTTGGTGGCGGTGGGATTGGGAGGTGCGCAAATGGGAATTTTGGAAGATTTGGTGTTGGGGGATATGATATGCTGAGCCTGAGGTGGTCTTGCTGTCTTTTCTCTCTTTGTTTATCGCGAGAGCCGACGCGTCTCTGCATAAATTTGTAAAAAATGTAAGTAAAGTTTTTTTATCTGTTTATTTATGCATAACCTCCTCCTTGCTCCAACTTATTTTTTTCTTTCTATCTTCATCCAAAACTCATCGTATTGATCCAAACAATGAGCACAAAAACAGTCAAATTTATCAAATATATCTGGTTTCTAGAAATTTACACACAGTTCGGTGTTCAGATTATCTAATTAAAAAGGATGTCTGGGTTACGTCAGTTAGTCAATATGGTGTTCAAATTTCTTCCTTATAAATTAGAGTAATTTAGATCATCACTTATATTAATAAAGTTTTTAATTTAAAGATAATTTAGTTTTTTCTTGAGTTGGAAAATGATAATTGGTCGTTCATAGTTGCTTTTTTCTAACTAATCCTATATTTTGTGTGATGATAAAAGCTAAACCCTATATTTTCTGACTAAAAATAACGACATGTGTCCGGAATTGATAAGAAATATCTTTTTAACTTTTAAGTAATAGATATCTTTTTTGTTAAGCTATTTTCCTTCTTTTGGTTATATTTTTTTGTAAAACTTGAACCAGAAATATTAGGAGGAAATAAGAAACTTGATCCACAACCAAATAAAAAATAAAAAATCTGATGTTTGGTAAATCACGGAGCCCACGTTGCATACCGGATCCAAATCTGCAACCTTGCCCCGAAACAAGGTCATAGTTTTATATTGGATGGATACCATGATCATGAAAAAGAAATAAGGAAAAAGGCCGAAGACATATATGTCGAATTGTTTTGCATTTTCTTTTGGGTTGAACCCATGAGCTGCTCAACCAACACAATTGCTCCCATTAATTGACATTTTACTTGCTGGGAATTTAAAATAAAAATTATATTGCAAACTACGAAGTAAAATTGAAGAAATGTGATTATCCAAATTTGAAATAATGCATCTTTTAAAGTGAATAAATGCTTTACTTGAGTCACATATTTTGAATATTCTAGATATTGGCGCAATTGCTCCCATTAATTGACATACACACAATGAACTAATGCTAGAGATGTGGACATAACTATAATTATAATATTGAGGGACTAAAATGTAAATATTAATTTGAGAAATATATAAATATTAAAAACTTTTTATTCCTTCGTGTACTCATTTGTTGGGGGAGGAGGCCATTGTAGTGTCTCATAAATGAGTCAATATGAGAGCGTGTTGAACACTAATTTAGTGCAAGGATCTTATGGTTTGAAATATTACTACCCGTATTTATCTTAGTTTAGTGATACAAGTGATAGTGGTGTGCAAAATTATCTTAATTATCGGTAATTAATTTGTTAAATATATATTATGACATTTATGAAATAATCATGTGTTGGCATTTTACCTTTTGTGATATTGGTGGGTTAAGAGCACTTCCAGCGCTATACCCAGTCCGGGTAGGAGGCCTCCTAGGCCTGAGAAGCAAGCTGCCCAGGCAAATGTGGGCTCCACAAGCCTGGACAAGCCCAAAGGCATATACAACCTGAGTTGTTGCATGAGGGTGATGACATTAGCAATGACGTCATCAACTTAAAAAAATTTTAAATAAAAAAAACTTCTGAAAAATTCCAACAAATTCAAAAACAAATTTTTTTTTATACATACCTAGCAATTTTATTATTATTAATCTCATGTAAATAGTGGTTGCCCTAAGTTGCTATGGAAATACAACATGCTTTTTGTAAGGACTGTTACTATTCACATGAATATTGCCAATTCTTGTCTTTTACCATGACACCATGGGTGGAAATGCTATAAGGAAACAAGATGATGTTATTATGGAAGTACCTTTTAATTCGGTCATGCACAGGAAAGTTGTTGACAATTGCATTTTAGCATATTTTCCATATGTATTATTTTATATATATATATATATATAAAATTTAGTATAATATGTTGGCTCAATTTCTATGTTAAAAAATTCAAATAAAATGCCGACGAAATCAGCTTTTGAAAGAAAGCAAGGGAGGCTATAACGTGAATCGTCGATGATGCTAAGCTGAAATAAAATAATCAACGGCACTGAAGCGGATCGATAGCGTTTGACAAAATTGACCTTTCAGGACCTAAAGGGTTAGTTAATCCCGCGCGGGCAAATGACGAAGACAAGAGGGCAAAAAAGAGCGCGCAGGAGAAAAACGAAGAATATTCGAGGGTACTACCGTAATAACAAGACCAACAGAGGCCCATTTCCGTCGACGACCAAAAAAAAAAAAAAACTACCAACCAATCAATGTGTGAACCTTGTGAAACTCCGGCCGCTCACAACAAAAATATAGAGAGAGCCAAAAAGACAAAGCCACTTCTCAACTTCAACTACAGAGCACCAAGAAAAAACCAGAGGCACATCCATGGTGTGAGGCCAAAAGCCCCAAAATTCTTCAGTCTCAAACCAAATGGCTTCAATTTCAGGCATTTACTCGGCTTCCCCAACTCTCAAGCGCCAGAAACCGCTCCTGAAATCGACGAGTTTGTTCCGGAAGGACTCGGGTTCCGTTTCGATTTCATTCCCCGCCCGGTCGAAATCGGCCGATCGAGGTTTTTCTGTGTCTGTGGCTCGGGAGATCTCGGCGGAGTTGTCGACGGCCGATGGGGCTCCGGCCAAGAAGAAGGGGCTGGTGAAGGATCCGCATGCGCTGTGGCGGCGGTACGTTGACTGGCTGTACCAGCACAAGGAGCTCGGGTTGTTTTTGGATGTGAGTCGGGTCGGATTTACGGACGAGTTCGTTTCGGAAATGGAGCCCCGGTTTCAGGCGGCTTTTAAGGCCATGGAGGAGTTGGAGAAAGGCGCGATTGCTAATCCCGATGAGGGTCGTATGGTCGGCCATTACTGGCTCAGGAACCCTAAGCTCGCCCCCAACTCGTTTCTCAGGTTGCAGATTGAGAACACGCTCGAGGGTCTCCTTAAGTTCTCGAACGACGTCGTCAGCGGTAAGGTCAGATTTTTGTGTTTCTATGTGCATTTGTGAAGTGTTGTCAAATTTGATAAGAGGTATTGGGGTGTTTAATAGAGGAAATGGTGTTGGTTGAAAATTGCAGATTAAGCCACCATCTTCTTCAGCTGGTCGCTTTACTCAGGTACTTTCAGTTGGAATTGGGGTTCAGCACTTGGGCCACAGTTTGTTGCTGAGGCATTGGCTCCTGATAATCCTCCTCTTAAGGTAAACTAATAAGCTTGCAATGCAAACACCCCTTGCTTTTTACTCTTTCTATCTCAATATTTTGTGGTTGGGTTTGTTTGTTGGGTATGGTATTTCCCAATTAAGTGCGATGTCTTTGCTGCCTATATGCAATTTTTTATAGACTTCCCCCATTGAACTAAGAGCGATGTACTATCTTTATATGCTGAAAGAAGGCCCAAGCTTCCGCTTTTGTATGAAATATGCTATTGGATGCGGTTAAAGTTGAATCACTTTATCCCTTCTATTTTGATCCTTTAAATATGTGCAACTTAACACCCCTTTTTTTTTCCTTATTGGCAGATAAGATTCATTGACAATACCGATCCAGCAGGAATTGATCACCAGATTGCACAACTTGGCCCCGAGCTGGCTTCTACACTTGTAATTGTGATTTCGAAGGTTTGAATGGACATTTAATTTTCCCTTTACTCTGTTGATGTGTTAAATCGTTAATGTTACTATATGAAGTAAACTCTCCTTCTGTATAGACTTGTGTTTTAAAGTTTGAACCATATCTATAAATACTAGAGATATTTGCAAAAAAATAGTTGTAACTTTTTATGCCATATCAAAGAATTTTACTTCATCCCAACTCTACCGCAAAAACCTACCTACATTGTCCTTTTTCAGTTAACTCTCTGATACCACAGATTAGAGAGAAATAACCCTTAAAGTATACAACAAATGTGAGAACCTAATATGAGACAATGTGTGTGCATGCATTTATGTTGCATTGCCATCTAGTTTTGTATTTGAAAGTTCGTGTTCTTGATTATATTGTGATGCATGTTGCTGATATAATGCTGATTTCAATTGTTTTCAGAGTGGAGGTACTCCTGAAACTAGAAATGGTTTACTGGAGGTACAGAAGGCCTTCCGTGAGGCTGGCCTGAATTTTGCAAAACAGGTTTTGATCTCAGGTTTTTCTTTCTGCTTTATTAAAATTCCCCTGCTCAATTTATGAGATGTTAATTTTCTTCCCGCTCCATAATAGAAAAGTAGAAACAAGTGCTAGTGCTATTGGGGCTAGAGTTGTGGAGTAGGATGTTAGGTTTATTCACTGGCTGGATGTGAATTGATGTTCCTTTACTCATGTGGAAATACTTATTCTTGTATTCGAAAATGGTCCTTAGCATGTAGACTTTTAAAGTTCTTTTATTTTTGTCCTTTTTGGTGTTTAACACTGACTGACGAACATGCATAAATTTCATGGGCCTGAGGAAATTGCATTCGTCCTTTTCCATTTCTATAGTGGAAGATGATTGTTGGTATCTGTCATGGTATATTGTTTCTATTAACGGAAACTTCTGAAACCTCCTCCTAAAAGCATTATTGCTTTCCTCTGGTTTGCCCTTTTGAATCATAATAGTAGCCCGTTGAATCATAATAGTAGAGTATGATAGAGGGACAGTACTCATGTCCACATGGGGCACACATAACAAAATTGTTCATGCTATTTGTATGTGTTGTAGGGTGTCGCTATAACTCAAGAGGGTTCATTATTAGACAACACTGCCAGAATTGAGGGATGGTTAGCTAGATTCCCCATGTTTGACTGGGTTGGTGGTAGAACATCTGAAATGTCTGCAGTTGGTCTTCTTCCGGCTGCACTTCAGGTTGGTGACCTTAACTTCAGGTTTTGGTGTGATCATCATTCATGTTTTTATGGGATATGTATTTGATCCTTGCTTCAGGGAGTTGACATTGAAGAAATGCTGGCTGGTGCCTTGTTGATGGATGAGGCAAATAGAACCACTGTGGTAAGTATTCGTTCTTTACCTCTGATTTTTATGTTTGGATATATTGCTGCCAGTTTGGCAAGGGCGAAGTTACTGATTCATAATGTCAGTATGAAATATTTATTCTGATTTTGACGGCAAGTCACGATTCCTGTGATGTACTTATTTGGGGCAAACGAGCAAGGCTATCTACAAGGGTTAATTTTGTAAATAGTGGAAAATTTTATTCAGTTTATGTGATGGATAATTCTGCTGTGTTGCGAATATTTCTCTTCTGTATCTGACTTGATCTGCTACGAGTTATGATTGAAAGTCATTTACTTGCCATCTCTGTTTACTGTTGTATTCTGCTTTCATCAGTAAATCCATTTCTTGTTGTTTGTTGCTGGTAATATAATTTCTTATTTTTCCTAACGGTGAATGATTTCCCAGTAGAACTTACATGAGAACAAAACTGCATAACTAAATCGAAAGTAATAATTAATGACTAGTTCTATTGTTTGTCTAGTACTTCCCTAACCAAAATGGGAGTGGAAAACAAAAGATTAATGTTTTTCACAATTTCACAATTTTTTTTGGGTTCAGGTTAAGAATAACCCTGCTGCATTGCTTGCTCTAAGTTGGTATTGGGCATCTGATGGGTTAGGATCCAAGGTATTATATGCTCCCTCTATTTATACTCACTAAATTTTGTTACATTTGATTGAGATTTCTTTATGGTGGGTTTTTCTTTCTGAATTTTTTAAACTGTTCATCCTTTCTCTTTCCCCAGGATATGGTTGTTCTTCCGTACAAGGACAGCTTATTATTATTTAGTCGGTATTTGCAGCAGCTGGTCATGGAATCTATTGGGAAGGAATTTGACCTTGATGGTAATCGGGTATGTGTAACAAATCTGCAGACCCATCTTTTGATTTTTTAGCAAAAAATGAGCATCCCAAAAACGTGAGTTCAATTGCCAATATAAACATGTATTTGCAGTATCTTGAGGTGTTAGTCTTTGCATTGTTCCTGTTTGCAATAGCAATTGGGAGTTTAGTTTAGGTGTGACACTTCCATACAGTATTTTTTTTCCACTGTTTACCCAGCGCTAGCGGAATTACCCAATTGTTTGTTTGTTCGTTCATTATCTGTCATGCTGGCTGGCGGTGGTTATTTTATTTTACTTTTTGTGGGGGAGGAGAGCGGGGGGCGGATTGCGGGGCATGATTTTCGGCTAACAACAGGGTAGTTAGTTGATTCTTTTATTTGTTTTTTAGTACTCTCAGAATGCCATTTACCCAAGATGATGAATCTTCATCACTTTTATGAGGCGGCTTAAATGATGAGTTTAGTATTAGTCATGCAGCTCCATGAGCTGACTTGCTTCAGAGTTGATCACTTGTCAAATAGCATAGTTTTCTTTTTGATCCTTCTTGGTGGCCAAGCATAGTGGATTGTTTCTGTCTGTTCCTGCCGTACTTAGTAGTATCCATCATTAAAGATGCTCCACCCCTAGGTTCTTTGTACGTATGTATAGTTTCATCATGGTTTGCTTGCAGCTCACCTTTTTGGCTTTCACAGGTGAATCAAGGACTTACGGTTTATGGAAATAAGGGGAGCACGGATCAGCATGCGTGAGTTCACATTTTTCTTTATTAAATTTTTCTTTATTAAGTGCAGCTCATCTATATCTTGATGCAAACTATTTGCGAGCCTGATGCACCTGTTCGTGCAGCTACATCCAACAACTGAGAGAAGGCGTCCACAATTTCTTTGTGACATTCATTGAAGTATTACGAGATAGGCCTCCTGGTCATGATTGGGAGCTTGAACCAGGCGTCACATGTGGGGACTACCTGTTTGGAATGCTACAGGTTGGAATGCTAAAGTTTTTATATATTATCTGGAGATGATATTTTAGTTTCATTGTTTTACAGCTTGCTCTCCTTTTAGTTCCTGTCTACCTATATCCATCTGAACGAGTTTTTACAGGGAACAAGGTCAGCTCTTTATGGTAACGACCGGGAGTCAATTACAGTTACTGTGCAAGAAGTGACACCTAGATCTGTTGGTGCTCTTATAGCACTTTATGAGAGAGCAGTTGGGATATATGCTTCACTTGTCAACATTAATGCGTATCATCAACCTGGTAAATAAATATGTTTATCCATCCTTGGGTCTGGAAGTGAGAAAGCTTTTCATCTTTGTTAACCCCTTTCATTTTATTCTTGGCTCAGGTGTGGAAGCTGGTAAAAAGCAGCTGGAGAAGTTTTAGCTCTTCAGAAGCGGGTTTTAGCTGTACTCAATGAAGCCAGGTATGTTGTCAATTATTAGCAATCTAGCTCATTTTGTGTATAGGTTCTGAAATGTGTCTGACTCCGCAATTCTGTGTGCGGTGGTCCTTGCAAATAATTTTGAGTTTGTCCAAAATTAAAGGAAAAAAAGCTATTTGCTTTAGGAACAAAATTGGTGTCATTCAGAGACATCCTTGTATCGAAACGCCTGATTTCCAGTGCAAAGTTCATACAAATATGGGTATGGCAGGGAAAAAAAAGGTGCGTGCAAGGTGTTCCTGCAATACTTTTGAGAATGTGTCAACAGAGAATGTGATAACATATCATTATTTGGAATGATTCTTAGAAACAATCCAGATCAAGTAGTTTTGTATTTTTACAAAATTAAAACGAAAAAGGACAATTGCTATGGAACAAAATTGCTGTCACATCCTGGTGTTGAAATGCCTGATTTTGAGTGTGAATGTGTTTCAAATATGGAAAGAAAATATGTGGAAGGTTTTACCTGTTATCCTACTAAGAATATGACAACATTATCATTATTCGGAAAACAGACAAAACCCAGATGAAGGACCACCTACCATGCCACATAAACTATAGATGTGACTGGATTTGTCATTGTTTTTAATTTTCACCACTTACCACCATCTTTCTGTTTTCAGCTGCAAGGAGCCTGTTGAACCGTTGACGCTTGAAGAAGTAGCTGACCGGTGCCATGCTCCCGAAGAAGTATTTCCAGTTTCTCAGTTTCTTTCTTTTCTTTATGAAATCCCGTTTCAAAAATTAGTTACTTTCTTCGCTAACCTTGTTACATAATTGCTTCAGATCGAAATGATTTACAAGATCATCGCTCACATGGCCGCCAACGACAGAGCACTCATTGCCGAAGGCAGCTGCGGTTCACCACGGAGCATCAAAGTTTTCCTTGGGGAGTGTAATGTCGATGCGTTGTATGCTTAAGTTTGTTTTCTCCTGTATTATGCATGTGTTTGAATTTTCACATCCGAAGATTTGATCTTCCTTCCCATTGTATCTTGTCTCTTGCTTGGCCAAGTTAGCTTGGAAATAATAAAAAATTATGTTCGACATTTAGGAATAATAAGCTGGTTTATCAGAAATATTATATATAATATTTCATAATCTTCTTCCCTTGTCAACATTGTCTGCAATGTGCCAACCTTTTTTTTTCTCTTGATCAGTGTTTATTTGATTATAGTAATAATAATAATAGCAGATATTCCAACACCCCAAGCACATGAAAGTATTGACGGTATGATCGAGGGCCCATATGGTAATATACATTGTTCATAAACGCTTTTACTAAAACATAATACTTTTTGTTAAAATTAAGTGCTTTTCAAGTGTTAAGTGCTTCTTCACAAATGTTTGTATGTCTTATAAACACTTTAAAATTGTTTTGTCATCATCAATCCTAGGTTTGAGTCATGTTGCTGACAATCCCTCTTTGTGGGTAATATTTAAAAACAAAAAAAGGGTTAAGGGATGACGTAGTCTCCCTCCCACTAAACTTTTAGCAACCCAAAAAAAAAAAAAAAGTTCTATCAATCGCAGTTAGAAACGTTCTTGGCTCATTCAGAAGTACTTTCATAGTCAATTTTCAAATTTTCAAAATGCTTTTTGAAAATGGTACTGACTGAAAATTGACAAAATAAACGGTCTCAATAATATGGTCCAGCACACAGGCTGCAAAAGACGACAGTGGATGATTGTGTGTTTGGGGCTGTGAGATTGAAATCCAATTTGTCCATGTCACTGTCCATCTCCAAGGCTCCAACTGTGGCCTACCCTGTTTTCATTATCAAACAGCACACGCCTAATAAATTCCTAATACTACTAATACTCATAGTCATTGTCTTAATTAAATAAGGTAGTTTGAAAAATGCACCGCTGGAAAGCTTCATCTTTGAATTTTTTTCCTTATCAATGTATCCATCTTTTGTATATCTTATGGAAAAATGTATGTACAACTACTAGTAGCACTCAATCGAGTACGGACAATCCAAAATTTTTAGATATGACCTTAGGAGACTTTAACCATACACTATCCATATAGTCAAGATGCATATTATTTTCACTCTTGTTTTTGGAGATTTGTCGTATCGCTTACTAAATTGGTATTTTGTATTCATATATGAGTAAAAGATGAGTCAATTATACTCTCAAGGAAATTGTTATCAACGCCTTGAAATAGTCATTGTGTACAAATTACTCCTATATATCTATTGTCTCGCTCCTAATATAATAAGTGACATAGAAAGAGAGATAAAAAGACATGAGCAGTGACACCGGTACAGGGAAGTTTCTCTCGCAATTTAGGGGTGCTCATGCATCTCACACGTTTTATGTATCAACGTTTACCTAACAGACACAGAAAAAAACACCACCAAATAGAGAGAGAGACTCTGAGGTTTGGTTGGCGGTGCGAGTCGCATGTGGTCGTAGTGGATCCCAGCCCATGCAAAAATAGCTTAAGGGCTAAGGCAACAGCCACATTCAATCTAGTAATAATTTAACAATACACCAAATTAATCACACTTAAAAATTACAACGACCGTAATAAATTACTAATTAAATAATTTCCAATTCCATTTGCAGTGGTACGAACAAATTTAGACAAATAATTTTATTTTATTTTTTCAAATTAAAGTGACCAGAAGCCCTATCCATGATTTCACATTCCACCCATTACCAAGTAAACAAAACAAGTGCCAAAAAAAAAAAAAATAAAAAAGAAGAAAAAGAAAAAGTATGGGCCGGCGGGACCCACTGGACCACCACCACCCATGTGACCGGATTCTTTAGTTTAGCGCGAAACTAGACCAAAAAAGTCTGTCTGTCCCCACCTCCAACGTTTGAAACTTGTTTTATTTTCTTCGACTTAATAAAATACTCTAAAAAAAACACATTCAATTTTTTATTCAAACAAAAAAAAAAATTGGAGCTCCGGTTTGCCACGTCAACTACCCGTTACTTTGTTGATTGAGAGCTACGTGCGCTTTATTTCCGGAATTTTATTTTTCATCATTAATGAATCTACGTTAAGGACGTTGAATCAATAACACAAAATCCACTTTTATTTCGCTCGCTACGTCGCCGTTTCGATCTCCAAAATATTCTACCGGCCACGTACGAGATTTGTTGGGGAGATTTTTGAAATCCAAAAAATGCAAAAAGAAGAGGAAAAAAAGAAATCCCATTAAATAAAATAAAAGTAGAGAAACAAAGAAAATATAGTTCACAGTGAGAGACTCTCTCTCTGACTCTGAGTAACGAAACAAAACCCAGCCCGCAGATTTGCAGAGAGAAAGATCAAAAGAAGCAGCTTTAGGGTCTTCTGATAGCTTTTTGCAGAAGCCAACTTTCTCTTCCAATATCTCCTGCATTTAAGTTGATCTTCTCTGAAAATCTCTCCCTCTCTCTCTCTCTCTCTGTGTTGTTTATATAGCAATTCACATTTGGGCTTTCGGCATTGTTGTTGTTGAGCGTTTTCAGTGGTGCAAACCCAAAAGTGTGATTCATATGTGAGTTGTTTTTCGGAAGAATCTGTGAAAAAGTTAATTTTGGATTTTTGGTTTCTGGGTTTTGAATTTTTTTAACTTTTTGTGCAGGTAAAGGAACAACCCAGAAGATATGTTCACTGAAGGTCTTGATAGGAGCGCCCTTCGTTGGGTTAGAGAGGTTTGCTTCACAAACTTGTTTACCACTTTCCTTTCCTCATTTGAGAAAAAATAATAAAAATTAAATAGACTTTAATTTGTACTATTTTTAGAGTGAGTGCTGTTTCTTGTTCTAGTGTTTTTATGATCTGGGTATGTGTTAACTTGCATGTGTTCTTTAAAGTTGACTACTTTGGTTTGAAATTTGACTTTATGGGTTTGTTCTTAATCAGAAGGATGTTCCATTCTCGAGTTCTAATTTGAGACCTCGAATTGATCCGATTACACACATTCGTAGTGGTAGTGGCGGCAGGGGATTTGGACTGCCCCCACCGTCAAAATTTAGAAGTGGGCACTTGCCGTCCAATGCCATACCGGTTCGGACAATTCCAGCTGATGGGGATGAGAGTGGGTCTGCTTCTGATAATGACAGAACCACTGATTCAGAAGACGGCATTTATGGAGGTAGATACTCACTGGATTCATCACCACAAGATGATAGGGTTCCCAGTGCTTCTGCTCATAGGTATGGGAAGCCGTCGCAAGGGCAACCCCATTATGGCAGTGATTATACGTACTCAGATGTCAGTTCATCGATGGACACTGTTGTGGGGAGACATAAACCTGCGGCCGAGAAGTTGGTCAGGGGAACTGGGAAGTATCCAGTTGCAAGGAATGGTTACACTGAGGATGAGTCATCAGATTCGGCTGCAAGCTCAGAATATTCTACTTCACAAGCAGGAGGAAGCATCAACAGTGGGGTGCCACGTAACAGAGCTTATGTTTCAGAGGGATATGCCTCGAGCGTGCCTTCACAGAGGAACTTGGAAAGCTCTGCCAAAAAGGTTTGTGACTTTCTATTTGTTTAATTGTGCTTGGATTGTTGTACGATGTCAAAAACACCATGCAATGAGGCTTTGGCGTTATGGTGACCAAACATTTGGTTTATATTAGTTCATAAATGTTGGATGTTATTTCCTATTTTCCCTCTACTTAAAAGGTTGGCACAGGTAAATTGTTGAGGAATAGTTTAATTCATGTTGTAAGGACTTTCTATCTAACAAGCTGGCATTTTCTTTTACATCAATGTCGATAAATAATGGTTTACTCTGGTACTGATGCATAAATCTGTTGATTTTGCAGAATTTTAATTCCACAAACCTGCAGAGTGAAAAGTTATCCGATGATGATGTTCCTAGTGCACCACCTTTTTGTGGTGCAACTCAGGAAATTAAACAGGACGATGAGATAAGTCCATCTAGAGTACATAGGACACCACATGCAACCGCTTCATCTGAATTCAAAACAACCCCTGGTAGAAAGCAGGAGGGCAATATTGAAAATGGCAATCTTGGCCAGTTTGTAAGGTCTGTATGCTATTTAAATACTTCTCTTTGGGAAAATGTGATGCAATGCGCTTATGTTGGAATGTGACATGACACTTGTGGCTTCACAAACATAAATATTTGAGGCATGCTACTCTGGTTTCTATGTTTTTTTAACTAATGAATACACATTTGTCATATATATGTATAAATTTGGTTCAGCTTACGTTAATCTCTGTTCACAGAACTACCACTAGTTCCGAAGCTGCTGTGCCATCATGTCCTGCTCGCCTCCCCACCTTTTATGCAAGGTATCTGTAACCAACACCACAATTGTACATGCTTTTTTATGTTGTGTACAAACCTCTGGTTCTGCCATCTAAACTTTTATTAACTGTGCATGTGCCATTTGCAATTCAATTCTAGTGCTCTAGGGTCATGGCATGCTGTTATTGCATATGATGCGTGTGTGCGTTTGTGCCTTCATGCTTGGGCAATGGAATGCATGGAAGCTCCCATGTTTTTGGAAAATGAATGTGCTCTACTACGCGATTCATTTAGGTGAGTCCATGCTCTTCATCACCTTATTCGTCTATCTTGCCTTCAATTTAGTTGGATTTATGATATATACTTGGACAGGACCCTTTGCTGTTGCCAGTTTGGTGTTCAAATCTTTGCATAAATTCCTATTGTAAAGAAAGTTTTGTAAATCACTGCACTAGGTCATTCAGTGCTATCCCTGATTTCTTTCTTAGCCAATTTTGTGTATTGTAAAAAAAGAAAAAAAGAAAAATTCTTGCTTAAGCTAGGTTTACGATATATAAAAAATAGTATAATTGAGTTTGTTTGCTGCAAATTTATAGTTTGGCTAAAACCAAAGTTGAAAAGTTAGGTAATGCTAGGTTTTCAGATAACAAATTTGAACCTTATGGGAGTTCAATCCTGTTGAAAATGTTTTGATCTGACTAGCTAGTAGTATTTAGTGCTGAAATTTTGACAACAATGTCTGTATGATATAAAAGCTTCTGACTTTTATCTATTCCATTATTACACGAACTCCTAATCTTGTTAAAACCCTGTTCTCAAAACTGTAGTTTACGACAAGTACTTTTACAATCAGAGGAAGAATTGTTGTCAAAGCAGACTTCAGAGCTTGCCGGTGAGAAAGCTGCTCCAAAACCCAAGAAAATTGTTGGCAAGATGAAAGTGCAAGGTAGCATTTCTCGCCCATTTATAAAGTCTTACTGTTTAAGTTAGTGCTTGGTTACAGGATAATCCTGAATTCCTTTTCATTTTGCAGTGCGTAGAATGAAACCGGGCCTGGACCCACCTACTGGCTGTAGTATTTCGTCTCTAAGGCCACCAGTAATCAAACTGGAATCCATTCGATATCGTCTCTCCAGCTTCCAGTCTACACTCGCTTCTGGATGGCAAGCCCTTCGAAGGATTCGGGTTGTACCTCGTGTACCTGCAAATGGTTCTTTTTCACGTCAAAGCTTGGCGTATGTGCATGCTGGTACTCAGTATATAAAACAGGTGTCTGGACTCTTGAAAACTGGTGTAACAAGTCTGCGGGAGAGTTCATCCTCATATGAAGTTGTGCATGGTATGAGAATGGCAAATTTCATGCTCTCTCACACTGTATATCCAGATTATTATATGCTTCTTTTGTCATTAAATCATTGAGTTATTTAATAAATACATATCTTCCAAAATGATGAAAATTTATGGGCCGCTCATGAGGCACCTTTATTTCTTTTTGCTTGCATGTTACAAGTTGCTGATATATACTGCTATGTTTGTAATGTATAAAGTTTCATTCTCTTCAAATGTTTTTCATGAGTTACTTGAAGTTTTAACCCTCACTCTTATTGGCATCAGAAACGTATTCTTGCTTGTTAAGACTGAAAAGTTCAACTGAAGAAGAGGCTGTCAGGATGCAACCTGGATCTGGTGAAACTCATGTCTTGTATGTTCTCTTGTCCCTACTCTTTTGAACTATATCTGCTGGAAAAAGGTACTGACAACTCGTACAGCTTTCCAGATAGTTTGGGAGATGATTTAATAGTTGAAGTACTTGATTCAAAGGGAAAACATTTCGGAAGAGTCCTTGTTCAAGTGGCAACTATTGCTGATGACCCGGTAAGACTTTTTTGATCCTGATTGTAGCTATAAGGATAAATTAAAATGATAGTGGCTCTGGTAGAAAGGCTCATCTCAACGTTGACTGCAGGCTGACAAGCAACGCTGGTTCAATGTCTATTGTGAACCTGAACATGAGCTTGTGGGGAAGATACAGCTTTCTGTATATTATTCAACGAGTTCAGATGACAATCCCAAGGTGTGCTATTGTTACTTTAGGAGCCCTAAAATATATCATCCTTGTTTATTAAGTGTTTTTGTTGTTTCATAATTGAGTTAGACTTTTGTAATCTAAATCAATTGTAAACCTTGTGTAAAAAATAATTGTCATACAAGGTTACATAACAGCCGTATCTTGATGGTTCAAGATTGTGGGCAGAATAGACGAAGACGTGATCTTCCAATTACTTTTCATTATCTTGTTTTGAGCCCCTAGGTATTCATTTATATTTAGGCTTGTGTGACAGGACATTAAAAACAGCATCTCTTCAATTCTCTTTTCAACTGGTAGCTATGTTTTTTGGTATGAGCTCAGGGTTTTCATCCAATAACAAAATATGCTAACATATGCCCTCACTAAATATTGTGCTGCTGGAATCTTCTAGGAATGATAATAGTTTGAATATTTTCTTGAGCAATTTCTAGGACTATTCATCAGTAATGTATGTAATCCCCCACTCCCCTCCCAGTCTTGGGCCCAAAATGGGAAAAAACAAAAAAAAAAGGGAAGAAAGTATAGAGGTTTCTTTATTGTTTGGACATAATAATAATATTGTGTAAAGAATGATCCTTATTATATTACCTGAATGTGGGAATCCGGATACTTCATTTTATACAATGTATTCAAACTAGATTTATGATATTATTTGTTTTTGTGGTTCAGTGTGGCTCTGTTGCAGAAACGGTTGCATATGACCTAGTTTTAGAAGTTGCTATGAAGGTTCAGAATTTTCAACAAAGGAATCTATTGTTGCATGGTCCTTGGAAATGGCTTTTAACAGAGTTTGCATCATATTATGGTGTTTCTGATGTATACACCAAGCTGAGGTAATGGAGTGTTGTTGGGTTGATTGCTTGTTCCTGTTAAAATAATATGGCCATGTACTGTCAGTATTATAAGTCGCTCCTTTTTGTTCACTGATTCCATATCTGGAATTTCGATAGATATCTCTCTTATGTTATGGACGTAGCTACACCAACAGCTGATTGCCTCAACTTGGTCTACGATTTGCTAAAGCCTGTTTTGATGAAAGGCCACCATAAGAGCATGTTGAGTCACCAAGAGGTACAATTGCACTTGTCTTCAAGCATGTATCGTTGTTACTTCTTTTGATATTGATTTTTATGTTTTGACTAGCTTATGCAGGTTTGGCTTGCTTTTTGTTTTTGTTTTTGTTTTTTCATTCTACTTGTCATTCTCTTCTGACAGAATGTCTAATACTTTTGGTTGTCACAGAACCGAATCTTAGGAGAAACTAAGGTTCAAATTCAACAGATTCTTGCTCTAGCTTTTGAGAATTACAAGTCCTTGGATGAGTCATCGCTTTCAGGTATTTTGGAGGTTTTTAGACCTGCAACTGGGCATGCTGCACCTGCATTGGAGCCTGCTGTGAAACTTTACACGCTCCTTCACGATATCTTGTCTCCAGAGGCTCAGACTGCTTTATGCCACCATTTCCAGGTTTGAGAAACTTTCAGTTTATTTAACAATTATTTCTGTAGTCGATATATCTATTTGCTTCTCATAGAGGTAGTGTGACTTGCCAGGTTGCTGCGAGAAAAAGATCAAGAAGGCACTTGGCTGAGACAGATGAATATGTTACCAACAACAGTGATGGAACTTTGATTGATATTTTGAGTATGACGACAGCGTACCAGAAAATGAAATCCTTGTGCCTTAACATTAGGAACGAAATCCTCACTGATATTGAGATCCATAATCAGCATATACTCCCCAGGTATGTACTTCAAACCGTCAAGTGGTACTTTCAAATATGGTTAATTATGCCGTAAAATTATTTTTCATTAGAGCCGTATCATTTGTTTATGCTTTTTGTAATTTTTGAACAAGTAGGCTGATCTTATTTTAGCAAAATGATGTTCCTAAAAAGATATTAGCAAAATGATGATAAAAATCTGTCATGCATATTGTAGGCATCATTTGTGGATAACAGCATTGTAAGCCTACATGAATTCATATTTTGACATTGGATATTGAATTTGTGTTGCCACTTGATTTTTTTAGTATATGATACAATTTATGTCGAACTATCATTAGCATGAATAATGATTTCATGTGCATATATGCTCTGAACCATTGCAGTTATGAACCACCGAGGACAATCTCCTACTGTAGTGAACTTTGTCCATATCTGCATAATTTCCTTGCCATAGTTAAATGCCTGCTTTCTGTTATTTGTTCCAAAACATGTAGGTTGGAATCGTTACTTGAGGTCATCCTTTATGTTCCCAGATTGCTTATCTCACAGCCTTTTCCTGGTGGTTTGTCCGGCTGTCTGACGTTGGATTGATAAGATTCTAATGCTTTAACTTTCATTGAACAGTTTCATAGACCTCCCACATCTGTCGTCATCAATATACAGCACAGAGCTGTGCAGTAGATTGCGTGCTTTCCTCATTGCATACCCCCCAAGGTCCTTCACCTCCTGTAGCAGACCTTGTTATAGCCACAGCAGATTTTCAAAGGGACCTTGCCAGCTGGCACATCAGGTAATGTTAATTTTGTTGCTACTACTATTATTAAAACTTTATAATAATACTATGTTTGCATGGTTCTAACACATTTTTTTATTATCTCAGTTATGTTAAAGGTGGAGTTGATGCAAAAGAATTGTTCCACCTATACATTATGCTGTGGATTCAAAATAAACGCGGTTCTTTGCTTGAAGCATGCAAACTAGACAAGGTAAGTGTTATATATATAATCCTTAAGCATGGATACTTTTGGATTATATGGGGATAAAACAATTTGATTACGCTAATGTATCTCAAATGAGTCTGTATTCTATTTTGTGGGTGGTCATTAACATTTTTACCCCCACCGTTTTGGAGGACTATGTTAAAGGATGCTTTTGAAAGATTTCTGTAATTATGTAAATTGGTGTACGTTTTAACGTTGCAGTTAAAAAAGGCGTCTAAATGTTAGGCACTTGCAGGTAAAATGGTCAGGAGTTAGGACACAACATTCCACGACTCCTTTTGTGGATGAAATGTATGATCGTCTGAAAGAAACTTTGAGTGACTATGAGATCATCATTTGCCGGTGGCCTGAATATGCCTGCATTCTGGAGAATGTAAGTCAGATTCCTTGTGTCTCAAAATCTTTATAATCTACATTCGTATTTTTCATTACCATCATCCATTATGATCCCAACAATTTATTGTTGGAACTGCACATGTGTGATAAAAAAACAGAGCTATTCATTTAGCTTATCAGAAATAGGAAAATGCTAGTTCATCTGCACATTTCTATATTCAGTTCATAATAAATAATATTTTCCTTAATTTCTTAAGTTTTGTCATGTTTTTACTTTTCTTGGTTTAATTTAAAGAGTGAACTTCTTAAACTTGTTTGATAATTCCAACTATGTTTCTATGAAAGGCTGTTGCTGATGTTGAGAAGGCCATAGTAGAATCTCTAGACAAGCAGTACGCAGATATCCTGGCACCATTGAAGGAAAATTTGGCACCCAAGAAATTTGGCCTCAAGTATGTTCAAAAACTTGCCAAAAGGTCTGTGAGCTCTTATACCGTCCCTGAAGAGGTTAGTTGACTTTTCCAAATTTTTGGGTTAGATTGAAATATGATTGTTTGTATTTTGAAATTTGATAATTGCATTTCAGTTGGGAATTCTGTTAAATTCCTTAAAGAGAATGCTTGATGTCCTTCGGCCCCAAATCGAAGTTCAGTTCAAATCATGGGGTTCCTGCATCCCTGATGGTGGAAACACAGTTGCTGGAGAGCGTCTCAGTGAAGTTACTGTGATGGTGAGAGCCAAGTTTAAAAATTACCTACAAGCAGTTGTGGAAAAACTTGCAGAGAATGTGAGTATCATTGTGGTTTGGTGCATTTCTGTTTGAAGTAGTGTGAAAGTGTTGTAAAATTATGTTTGGAGAAAAAATAATTGATCTGGAGATCATAAAAAACTGTCAGTCTTGTTGAGGGAATACATTAACTGTCAATCTTTCACGAAATAATTAATTGATCTGGAGATCTTCTAAGTATAAATAGATGCATCTGCAGGGACAACGTGTTTGTTAGGGATAATAGTCTTGTTGAGTGAATATATAATATAAACTGCCAATCTTTCATAATGTACAGAACGCCTTATTTGTCCTTAAAGAATAATAAAAGCCAGGTAAGGAGGTCTATCTCATACAGTTGTGTGTATTTATGCATGTTCTGTGTGCGTTTATGAGACTAGATTCTAGTATATAGAGATCTCAGTTGCTGGTACATTAGTGTGTAAAGAGCTGAATAACTGGTCCTCTTGGCCAAGAAAAAGAATTACTTGGCCAAGCAAAAGAAAATGGATGCTTTAAAATTTAGTTATTTGGTAAAGGGCCACTGATTTTCATCTTTTATTCCAGACAAAGTTGCAGAGTTCTACAAAAATGAAGAAGATTCTCCAAGATTCAAAAGAAACTGTGGTAGAATCTGATGTGAGAAGTAGAATGCAGCTTTTGAAAGACCAGCTGGCAAATACAGTCAATCATTTACATACAGTGTTTGGGACTCACGTCTTCATTGCAATTTGTCGAGGTTATTGGGACAGAATGGGACAAGTAAGTTCTTCAATCTAGTCTTTCAAGAATCCGGGCAATGGGCTCTCGGCTGATGCCTTTTCTTATCTAATGGAACCCTTTTCTGTTACAGGATGTGCTGAGTTTCTTAGAGAACAGAAAAGAAAATAGATCATGGTATAAGGGTTCACGAATTGCTGTCTCTGTAAGTAGTGGCTGAACCCCTTCAACCTCCCACCTTTTTTTCTTCTGGTTATGGTAGTAGTTTCCCTTCTAATGTGCAGCCTTTCTTCGGGTTTCAGATTCTAGACGACACTTTTGCATCACAGATGCAGCAGTTGTTGGGGAATGCACTGCAGGAGAAGGACTTGGAGCCTCCTAGATCCATCATGGAAGTCCGATCAATGCTTTGCAAGGATGCTGCCAATCACAAGGACAACACCTATTACTTTTAGGTGCTTCTTGTGTTAAATGAGTGAAGAGGACATGGAATGCATCATCAAGAAAGGTGAATGCTGAACAAGTTGGGGAATGAAGGTGCTGAAAGATCAGCTTTTCAGCCTGCATGTTCATCAACACCATATTGCTTTAGTTGTCAATGTGTATAAGCCGGGTGCTGCTAATTTTGTAGAGGGAGCAAGCAACTCGGCTGCTCCTGAGTCACAATTCTGCTATGTTCACATATTTATTACTCAAGATATAGGTACTGCAAAATTGATTCACATTTTTTTGTAATTGGCTAAATAGTTTTGCTTTAAGCAGTTTTGTACAACTCTTTTGAATGTGCCGTGAACTCACGCACCAAAAATATTGGATGGTCCACTTTCACAGAGATTATATTATTTAACCCTTGCGATGCATCTATTAAAAAAGTATATAAATTGGCTTTGTTTCATTGGCTACGTTAGGATGCCAGTTAATAGTTAATAGTATTGGCTCGACCAAGCTGGATCAAGACCCTGAAAATAGCAATAGACACACTTAGGTCAACTGCAATTACAGATTTAGCCAATCACCAGCCACTGACACTTAGGTCACCAGGGCAGGGAAGAAAAATTCTGTTTATTGAAGAGAAGTTCCAGAATCAGATTGGATCATAAGCTCCCATAGCATAACAGCTGAAGCACATATTAGCACAACGGTTTAAAAGAAGGGGCTTCACAACTTAAATGGAGCCCTACAATCCTATAGTGAATGACTGAATTCAAGCTTTCATAAAAACTTGACCTACAAAACCTGCTGAACTTGTGAATGTCAAGATACATGAACAGCAGAAAACTCCAAGCCGCACTTACATTACTTGTATCTCACTTTGTCGAATATGCTCAAAAGAGCTTATACGAAGACGAAGTCATGCATTATAGACATTTCAACTATAACTCACTCCTTCACCTCTTACAACCTCACCAATGCGGTAAGCTTTATAAGCTCCATTTCCACCCTCAAGTATCCTGTGCGATGCCTCTTTACTCACAACAAGAACCATGCCAATACCCATGTTAAATGTTCGCATCATCTCAGCTTCTTCTATTCTTCCCGCCTGGTGTTAGAAATAAGTAAAATCAGAAAACAACTACAATCCATAATTTCAAGATGCCTCCTAAAAGACATTCATCTAATATGAAAATTTATAAATTTAAAATTGGGATGCTGGATGAAAAATATTTTTACCTCTTGGATCCATTTGAAAACAGGTAGGATTTCCCAGGAACCGTTATAGATGACAGCTCCTAGGCTCTTTGGAAACACTCGAGGTATATTGTCTGTGAAACCACCACCTGTGATGTGGGCTACCCCCTTTACACCTCCCTTGCTGATAATGTCAAGCACCTGTTTTTGGTGCAGGGAAAAATAAGGAGGGGAGCATTTTCAGCAAACACAAGATAATGAGCATATGCACAAGACAAGGAGATTGGGAAGCAGGATTTAATGTTGACCTGCTTAACGTATATCATGGTTGGGGCCATCAAAGCTTCACCTAATGTAATAGCTTCACCAGGTAGTTGGTCCTTCAGAGATAGCCCACTATGAGCCAGTACCCTGTCAAGATATACCAATAGGAATTTTTTCATGAGTTTCTAAAGGGTCAGACTGCAAGGAACATTCTTCAAGTCAACTGCATCTATTGCAAATAGTATATAATGTTTTCTAAGCAGCACCAACCTTCTTACAAGAGAGAAACCATTAGAATGAACCCCACTGGATGGTAGGCCAATGAGGACATCCCCAGCCACAATGTTTTTCCCATCAATCACTGAATCCTTTTTCACAATTCCAACCGCAAAACCACTGAGGTCATACTCTCCGTCTGCGTAAAAATCTGGCATCTCTGCAGTCTGACGTAATATATGCAATTCAGTGAGCCCTACCTTATCAAAATATGTACAGCATGTGTGTGCAAAAAATAAAAGCAAAGACTATATTTAAACAATTAACCGCAAGAATACACGCTTGATGTATGTCTTCTCCAGATCACAGGACAATGGCAATTCACAAAACAACAAAATCATTTTAGAATACCTCTCCACCTAAAAGAGTACAGTCAGATTGTTGGCAGCCATCGACAATACCTTTTACAACCTAGAAACAATAAAACAAAATTTCAAAAAGCTTCAATTAGTGGTATGAATTTACGCAATCAAAGCAACTTTTAGGCACACTGCGACCTCTACCTTTTCAGCAAGATCAACATCAAGCCGACTGGTAGCAAAATAATCAAGGAAAAATAGCGGCTTTGCTCCAGAAGTAACAATATCATTGACACTCATAGCAACCTGGGAGTTGAAATTGATCAGAAGAGCAATTTTGATTTATTTATTTAATGACACATGTGCACCGCATGACGTTTCACTTGAAACATTAGCATTACCAAATCAATACCAATGGTTTCATGAATTCCAGTATCAAATGCAAGTTTAAGTTTTGTTCCAACACCATCTGTACCAGCAACAAGATATGAATCACCTGTTCACCAAAAAACTCCATCAGCCCAAGTAAACAAAATTCAAACAAACAGAGCACAACCCAAAATGGGTAACACAAAAACACAATCAGCTAACGATATATTCAATACCAAGAGGGTAAAGACCCCCAAAGCCTCCAATCCCAGGAGCCATTTTGGCAATTCGTCGAACAAGTTCTGAGCCAGCATCTATATCAACACCAGCATCCTTATACGTCAAACCACCATTTCCAATTGCACTTTCTCCGGACTCGTTCTTCGACTGTGAAAATATGCGTCTGCTGCGGGAAAATTCAGTTGATGGAGCCATAGATAGGCCGGAGAAGGTGTTGGAGAGAGACCCAGATGAGAATCTGCATAGCCGGGTTTGGCTGGAGTTGGGTTTGGAATAAGAGGGTCTGAGGGAAGAAGCAAAGCAACGAGAGAGCTCTGTGTTTGGGTTGACGGAGGTGACCATGGCAGCAAGTGAAAGAGAGAGAGAAAGGGGCGAGAGTGACGGAGCTGAGAAAGAGAGAGAGAGAAAGGGGCGGGAATAAAGTAGGAAGCTAGGGTTATACGTAAATTGTGTTGCTAATATTTTTTGGGGTCGAATTGTGTTGCTATTTGAGTGAAACAATTATTAATTTAACTTCTATTTTTAAATAATTATTACCTTTTATTTTTAATACAACCATACTATATTGGGTACAGGGGAATTGAACCTAGAATAATTATTTTCCGACTAAAAACAGAATAAATAATTATTACATATGAATTTTTAATACCAAATCAATACCGATGGGGGAGGGATAGAACTTGATATTCTAACCTTTAAAATATTGTTTTATTTATTTATTTATTTTACATATGAATTTGTTGGTATTTGCAATTGTTTTGTTTTGTTTTTTTCATGACACAGGAAAAAGGCACCTAAGCTGTTCATCGATTTTGAACTAATTCATTTTAGGGATAATTCAAACGGGTCCGATTAAAGTTTAGGTTTTAACACACAAGAAAAAGGCACCTTTATTTTTGTTTTTTCTGTTAATCTGCTGCATATAATATTGCTGACAAAGATTTGTCTACATTGCTTGAATAAGAGAAGTCTTTCCTCAAACCAAAGTCGACAGAATTCCAAATCAAATGCCGACACGTTTGAAGAAACGTAGATTGAGGACATTTAGATGCTTTATGATGTTTAACTTAAATGGTATCTTTTGTTTGACTTTCTTCTACATGTGAGAGATTGGAAGCAATACAATTTTTTTTGAATCTTGTTATGACAAAGTGGCTGAATGTGATCTGAAGTTCAAGTTCTTGCAAACATGCATCCGGTGCTCGCCAGTATTGGTGAAATTAAACTGCAGTACATAAATTTGAATTGCACTCTCCAACCAGAAGAAAATATTTACAAGATTAAATTTGATCAAGGAATCAAGCCATCTGTAGCAGGAAAAGAATGCCAGTAATGTTACAGAATTTTGGGAACACGGACGAAGCAGAGTCAGCAGTTCAAGGCACCAAATACAAGCAGCAAATTCTGAGCACTAAAAACCCTATCCCCAGCAACAAACACAAATTAGAGAAGCTTTGATATAACTTGACAAGATGTCCAGAAGGCTTTCGTGGCAGCCCTTACTATTACAGGGTTTTGGTATATCCTGCAAATAATGAAAACATTAGAGGTCAAAGTACAGTATAAATGTAAATTAAGACTAAGACATACATGAATTCTAATTATAAATTCGGCAAGCAACATGACTAGATTACATTAGTGATCAAAGACACGCTGCACAATGATGGCGGGAAACTTTAAAACCATCAGATTAGGTAACATTAGATTTAAGTATCCTACCCGATGGCGGTTGCCCCCCATGATGCTACATTATAAATGACTTTGCTTCCATCCCAAGCCTTTCGAAGTTTTCCCTTCTTCTTTCTCACGGAGAATGTTTTGCTAAGGGCTACATAAGAAATAGGAAATGTAAGATTCCATTCCTAAAATGTGGGAAACAAACTTGGTCAAATAAAGCACAAAATGCGTACAGAATAGATTTGAAGTTAAGAGAATTTTTCAAGTTCTCTTCAAATTTAGGAAGCAACACAAAAACAAGTATCAAACTCACCATCCTGAAGTTGATTAGGGGTCAATTCCTGAAAATCATACAGCAATCAATTAAAAAGAGTCAATACATCATATCTACTACATAATCCAATTTGGTGTATAAACCATGCTCAAACAACAAGAAAGGCCGCATATGCACAATCTGTTCAAATTGTTTGACAATCATAGAAAGAAATTGTCGACATGTCAACTAGACATGTTAAAAATGCCAACACTAGTGCTAATGTGTTATGGTTCATCACAATAAATTCAATGGTTCCACCTCTTAATCTACTTGCATTGCTCTGCGCAGTTAATGATAGATGTAAATACTGGGAGCAAGAGAAGATGCTAAACTATGAATGCAGTGAAAGCCTGATCTCTTAAGGTCTGTCATGATCATTAGGTCATACATCAAATACCTACCTTATAAAAGAATACCAAATAGACTAAAAACAAAAGTTCTAAAGAACAAGAACTCTCACTAAGCAAACTATTAAAAACTATTCTTTGCAGGATGATGTTGGGCTTTAAAGCAAAAGCAAGTGCAACATACCCACCTAACAGAGATGAGAACGTTAAGAAGACAAATGATAAGAATAGGAATGCTAAGATGATGAGTAATATGAATGACCAGAAAAGATCAAATTAAAAATATATGTATAAGAGACAGATTAAGAGTGGAACCTATTAATTGTAAAGTACAAGAAGCTAGCCTATGTGTTAGCAACACATCCATGTAACATAGAGAATAATGCTACATTGAGAGTGCCACGTATGAATGATAAGATACAAGAAACAAGGCCAATGCATAGGTGCTCTCATAACAAAAGGAAGACCAGTAATACAAAAGGATATGAACGTACTACATGCCCATGTATTGGCCATGCTAGTTAGCACTAAATATTAGACTAGGATGAAACTAGCACCAATAGTGGGGCCAAACTTTTCAATTGGCATAATTCATGTTTAACCATAACATACTGCATCACAAAAATCCACCAAGCAGGATAGAACTGTTTTTGTTTTGTTCATTTGGTTTGTAGAAAAGTAACTGGATATCGCTAAACACACAATAATCTGGTAGACAGTCATGTTGGGGTAATTTTCTATATATGTGTCAATCATAGTTGTGGTAGTATAAAATCAAAAGAAGTCTAATAAAATTATGTTGAGCAGAGTTTCAGGGTACCTTAGTCTGTTTAAGGGATAACAGGTATGCAGCCATAAAGCATGCAATACCCTCTACTATATCTTCTTGCCTAACAAGAACATAGTCTTCTTCACCCAAGTCGCTATCCTCATCTTCCCATAGATCATTCTCATTAACCAGATCCCAAGAACTACCTTCTTCTGCTGCCATACAAGAATAGTTTAGCACGGCACCATATAGAGAACATAGTCAAGAAGAAGTCTAAAAAGTCTAATCTTCATAATGCAGAAGACATATCACATGGTTATAAAATTTCATTGTGACCATATTCAGATGCATACCAGCCATATTTTGGGGAGCTGATGATGCTTGCGCGCATTCTAGCTTTTCAAGGAAGTCGGGACATTCAACTCTAGATTTTAGAAGATTGCATAACTGCATCCAAATGCAAATGACATGTGAGTTAGAATATGGAAAGCTTTGATAATTAGTAGTACAGTGTCTCCCCCTTATTCATCATTACAATTCAATCGAAAAAGCAAAGCCAGCAATAGAAGGTTTCACTTGGGATTAGACTCAAGGTAACATCAGAAGGTGAAATCTGAAATTTTTATTCCTACAAAAAGACATTATGCGGTGAGCTTAGAGGAATCAGTCTACCGCCACAAAGAAACCAGACAACATACTGGTTAGGCATTATATGGTTTTACTGAGCTAGTCGAAGCAATTGTGTTGATCATATAAAAAGCTTCATCCTTTAACCTTATAAGCAATCACTGTCCACACTCCACACGTGCCATTAATCATATTAATCAAGTACGCAATTCACCATTAATTATTGATTAAACCGGTAACAGCTCAATTGCTCTTTGCTTCAACATTTAGGAGAATAACGTCTTTAAAAAAACCCTTAATCCCAATCTCAATAATTTAACCAAAATTTAACATTTTCCAGTATTCAATCAAAAAGTTCCAAAATCCCCAAAACACCAGAATTCAATCAAAATCGAACCCTAAAATTGAGCTCAAACCCCACACGGAACCCCAATCCATACCTCGTCGGCTTCGCAGTCAGGGCGCGAACTCGTCGATCTGCGGCCTTGCTGGCGCTCATCGTCATCGACAGCACCACGAGAACTGTTATCATCATCATCGTCTTCATCCTCACCGTTATCATCTCCATCGCTGTCGCCGTCAGCACCCCCAGTGGTATCGAGCGACACGAGGGCTCTCTGGCACTGCTCGAGCACAGCCTGCAGAGTCTTCCGCTTCACACGGAGCTTATCCTTCTGCGAATCCGCTCTCCTCAATTTCGCATCGGCCGAGGGATTCGAACCGGAGACCTCGACCTCCATCCCCAGGACAGAAAGCAGGCTCCGAAAGCCTTGAAATTTGTTATGCGATCGCCGACGAAGAAGGCCTGAGAAGGATTGGGGGTTTTTTCGAAGAGAAGAATTATTGGGGTTGGGTTTTTGCTGCTCCTGCTTCTGCTGATATTGTTGCTGGAATGGAACAACATGTGATTGATTAATGGTGTTTTTTTATTTTTGTTTTGTTGGGTTGTGTTTTTGTTTTAATAATAAAAGTGGTTTAATTAGTGTTATGATTGAATTTGGATTTGGATGGTTGGGTTGCGGTTGCGGGTGGGATTGGATTTTGGAAGGGAAGAAAGGACTAAATTCTTACATACATTTTTGGGCTGTTTGGTTCCGTGGAAGAGAATATCTCCCACTCACACAGAATGACGGAACCGTTCGTTTGTTTTCTCAATTATATTATTATTCTTTGGTTTTTGAGGTTTTCTATTCCTTAAGTTATCTGTCTCTCTTGCTGTACTAGGTTAACCCAACCCTAATCAAATATAGCCATGTGATGTATGTCACAACATCAATAGATTATGATTAATATGTACCTAATAGAGAATGATAAACTCATTGATCTAATATGTTCTACGTTTTATTTGAGATACGGTTTTAATTATAATTAGTATTATACGATATTTTTTTAAGAATATTGTGAAAGTTTGGCCACTATAGAGTATTTTAATATTAATTATTTAAAAATTTAAAGTGTTTTCAATAATAGGTGAGAAATACGTGAATTTTACCTATATTATTCATACATCTGTAAACATATGTGTATATAGTTTGTTTGTTTGTTTAAAAAAAAAAATGTGTATTTTACTATACATTTAACAATTGTACATAAATTGAAAAACCGACTAGGGTTTCAATAACTAGTATGCTAACCTCGATCAAACTACATGCCACTAAACTAATAGGTAGCTGCACATAAGTTTTAAGAGCATCTCCTCCAGTCATGCTCTTACTTCAAAACTAAATCTTAACTAAAAAGACTATAAATACAAATTTATTTTAGAAGCTTTTTAAGTTGGATCCGGATTATACTCAACCATGTTTCCTGGTTTAAGGAGTTATATTGAATAAGAGCCAATATGAAAAAAAATATATTTATACCCTCAGGTATACAGTTCATCTAGTTTGGGTCTTGAGTTGGTCTTACACATTACACAACTAACAAAAAGAAAGAAGAACAAAGATCAATAAACCATCTTTCATTGTGCTATTTCAATTACAGTAACTTCTCTCTGTAGTTCGTTTTAGAAAAATATTATTGTGTGTGACGGTAGTACTATGTCGACATGTCAAAAATAATAGTAGCTAGTAGCTTACTAGCTGATATTTTATGAAAATAATAATACGAGGCACGCACGGTGTTTTGCTGTTGCACATAATAATACCATGCGGGTGATAAATGATACATAAAGATTAAAGGGTGGGCCAAAAACAGGCATCAACCCCACCATTTGCCCAAAGCTATGATTTGATTTCCAACAGAAGTCCCAGATGAGTTATACAAAGAAGAAGAGTAAAATGATGCCGTTACAGTGGGGCAATAATGAAGCCACAAGAGCTCATCTTTTTGGGTAAAGCCAAAAAAAGCTAATGGCCAAGAACACTCATTGCATCGCTGAGAATAAGGTTAATTATGTGCCGTTATAGGAAAACACTGTTTTTGTCAAAAAGTAATGCCCGCTCTACTGGATTAAAGTAAAACCAAGCAACTTTAGTACAACGTTCGAAAAACCTTGCTATAAAATCTGGTGCCGGTGAAGCTTCCTACTTCACCAACAATTATTCTTTTGAGTCTCTCTTGCCATTAGCTTTCGAGATCTGTGCTCTGCTTTAATCATATTTCCCAGTTGTTCATCTGCACTTGGCCTATTTTCCCTGTTGTTTTTCCACCATCAATGGCTGAAGCACTCGTTTCCGTGGTCCTAGAGCAGTTGGCTTCCATCACACGTAAACAGATAGAAGAAGAGGTGAGGCTGGTCGTGAATGTTGACCGAGAAGTTGAAAACCTCACCTTCCATTTCAATGCTATTCAAGCTGTGCTCCAGGATGCAGAGGAGAGGCAGGTGAAGGAGGCAAGCGTCAAAAACTGGCTGCAGAGTCTGGAAGATGTGTCGTACGACATTAACGATCTGTTGGACGAGTGGAACACTGAAATTCTCAAGCACCAAATTGAGAAAGAAGAGAAAGAAGGTGTTGCCCTCACAAAAAAGAAGAAGGTATGCCTCTTCATTCCCTCCCCTAGCGTTTGTTGTGGTTGTGGTCCAATTGATAAAGTAGTTAGGCGTCATGACATTGCCAAGAGAATAAAAGAAACACATGAAAAGTTAACTGATATAGCCAATTTAAGAAAAAATTATAACTTTCATGAGAACACAATTAGAGCCACTGAGAAACTTGAACGGGTTGAAACTTCTTCTTTTGTCGAAGTGTCTAGTATAATTGGTCGTGAAGAGGAGAAAAAAAGATTAGTAAGCATGTTGTTAAGCGAGAGCAGTCAACAAGGGAGGAGCCCATTTGTTGTGATCCCCATTGTGGGGATGGGAGGATTAGGAAAAACTGCATTTGCCCAGTTAGTCTATAATGATGATGAAATTATAAAAACTCATTTTGACACTAGAATATGGGTTTGTGTGTCAGACCCTTTTCAAGAGATCAAGATTGCCAGAGCCATTGTTGAAGCTTTAGATACAAAAAATGATAATCGAATTAATTCAACTAGTTTGCAATCTTTGTTGGAATGTATAAAAGAATATATTAGTGGTAAAAAATTATTCCTTGTTCTAGATGATGTGTGGAATCCAACCATTGATAATTGGGGAACATTAATGGGAGCTTTACAAAATAGTGCTATAGGCAGTAGAATATTGGTGACCACACGAAAAGAGACGGTTGCTGCTGTGATGGGAGCAACCGCTGATCACGTAATCCATTTGAACATCTTGAGTGATCAAGATTGTTTGCAATTATTCAATAAAATTGCTTTCTTTGATAGAGAACGAGATGATCAACTTGAAGTTATTGGGAGAAAAATTGTTAAAAAGTGCAATGGTTTGCCTCTTGCTGCAAAGACTTTAGCTAGTCTTATGCGATATAAGAAAAACAGACAAGAATGGGTAGATGTTTTGGAAAGTAAGATATGGGATTTAAAAGAGATTGAACAACAGGTTTTTCGATCCCTATTCCTAAGTTATTATGAGTTGAGTCCGGCAGTTAGACGTTGTCTTTTATATTGTGCCACTTTTCCAAAAGATTATGAGTTTTATAAGTTGACTTTGATTCAGTTGTGGATGTCAAATAACTATCTTAGTATGGAAGGAGATAAAGAAAAAGAAACACTAATAGGTGAAAGCTATTTTGATAACTTAGTAATGCGGTCTTTCTTTCAAGATTATGATAAAGATCTGGAAGACAATATTGAAAGCTGCAAAATGCATGATATTGTGCACGATTTTGTACAATTTCTGACAAAACATGAATGTATTGTTATGGAGGTTGGGAATGAGAGAAACAAGGCATTGAATGATAAAGTTCGTCATTTGTGTTTAACGTCCATCTCAGATGGATCATTTCCTGTTTCAATTTACAGTTGCAATAGATTACGTACTCTTCTAGCTTCTGGGTTGACACTTTCTGCATTAAGCTCAGATTTAGTTTTACAATTGAAATGCCTTAGGACATTAGATTTGAGTAGCAACTCGATAACAGATGTTTCTAAAGAGATCGGGGTACTAATACATTTGCGGTATCTCAATTTATCTTCCAATTATGAATTGGAAGAATTACCCGATACTGTGGGTAATTTATACAATCTGCAAACATTGCTACTCGGGTATTGCAGTGCACTTAAAACACTACCAGTGACAATAAGAAAGCTGATTAACTTAAAGCTCCTTAATCTTGAGGGTTGCAATAGTCTAAAAGTACCAAAAGAGATTGGAAGATTAAAAAATCTGGAAACACTTCAAGGCTTAACTCTCTACGATGATGTTGACGAGAATAAAGGCTTGATCAAGTTAGGGGATTTGGGAAACTTGGATCAGCTTCGAGAGGTTAGTATAGATGGCTTAAAGTCAGTGCAAGATGTGAGTGAGGTTAATAAGGCACAATTTGTGAATAAGAAAAACCTCAATACTCTGCTTCTAAATTTTGATCAGTCAATGGATACAAGTGAAAGCGAAGAAGGTGAGCTTCAGAAAGAAATGGATGAAAAAAAACTGAATGCCTTTCAACCACATACGCATTTGGAGACGTTAGGCATCAGCTTTTACCACGGTCTCACTCTGTGCCTCAATTGGATGATGTCGTTGCATAATTTGAAAAAGCTTGGAGTTGGATTTCTTCCATTTTGTGAGCTTTTGCCTCCTCTTGGGAAACTGCCGTCCCTTGAATATCTTCAAATAGGTGATATGAAGAGTCTTAAAAAGTTGGGAGTTGATTTTTTGGGAATAGATGATCAATTGGAAACGCCAACAATATTATTCCCGAAATTGAAAAAACTCTGGTTCAAAAGGATGGTGAAGTGGGAAGATTGGGAAGGAGTTGAAGGGCACAGGGAGGGAGAGGATTCGGAAATTAAATTAATGCCATCTCTTTCAACCTTAGAAATCGTGTCATGTCCTAATCTGAAAGCGGTGCCGGACTTCCTGTGGAAGACGCCGCTGCAGAAATTAGTCATTCGTAAGTGTGAGAATATTCTCCAAGGTTGCGAAACAGCAAGTGGCAGGGAGTGGGACAAGGTCTCTCACATCCCAAACATCAAAATTAATTTTAAATTTGTACAAAAAGACGGAGTTCGGATGGAGCCAGAGACAACAGAGATTTCATGATGCTGAACTGATGAAGATGACGATGATGGGCTCTGCAAATCTCATCCACCACTTCTGGTAAAATGTTAATTAACAACCCCCCCTCCTGATAATTATTCATGTATTAATTATTAATTATTTACTTTTTCTAGTTGCTACCATCTTCCAATTTCTTTTTTGCTTTCAATTCAAGTGGCTGCTGCATCCTCTGTAATCTTCCAACAGTGCATAATCTTCTGTGAGAAGAAGGTAAGTTTTTCCTGCTACATTAGTTTCCTACTCCAAATCACTTCGTTTTAATATGTTTATCCAACACCGGAGAATTGATGATGTTGATGATGGGCTCTGCCAATCTCATCCACCTCCTCTGGTAATCTTTTCCATCACTGCATAATCTTCTACGAGAAAGAAGGTAATTTTTCCTGCTATATTGTACTACAATTCAATTGGAACACCTACTAACTTGAGCGTCGGAGAGTTTTCTTGCAGGTATTCCCTCCTCCCTCGTGGCCGAGTGTAGATGGTGTCCTACTTCTCAAACACAATTAGACTACACTAGACGATTACTTGTCAGACAACCCGAACCAACAATAACTTCTCATGGAATGAGTGCCTCTGCTAGCGTAATTAACTTTCTCAAGATGGACTTCTTGATTACCTATTTTCATCACGTCTGTCAAAATTGAGATGAAGATGGAGTTCTGATGGAGCCAGCACAATAGAGAATTCGTGATGATGAAGATGACAATGATGGGATCTGCCAATCTCATCCACCATTTCTGGTAAGATATGTTAATTAACCCCTTAATTATTCATGTAGTCATTATTCGTTTACCATATTTACTTCCTGTTTCTAGTTGCTACGAACTACAGATTTCTTTGTTTTCTTTTTCCTTTTGATTCAAGTGGCTGTATCCTCGGTAATCTTCCAACAGTGCATAATCTTACATGAGAAGAAGTTAATTTTTCCTGCAACATTAATTTCCTAGTCCTAGTCATTTCGTTTTGATATATAATTATCCAGCTTAGTATGAAATTTTCTGAATTTGTAGTTATAAGTTCATTCCTTTCAGCTTCGTTAATGAGTTTTGATCTTTTGTTCTATACTTTGGAATAAGGAGAGCCAACACAACAGGTCTTTACAAGTCGTTTTCCGGATGCCTAACTAACTTGATCAAGATGGAATTGGGCAGAGTGTCTTGAGATCCATAGAAGGCTTGTCCTCTCCAAGGTATCTTTGCCTTTAACTTGAACATGTTATGCTTCATACCTTACGCATGCATATGCTTAAGGTTTTCTGTTTTGAAATGTAATCACATTCTAAGTAGTTTTCAATTCTTCCAGTGTGCCTCAGATCCAATTAATTGAATTTCTCATCAACTTGGCCTTATTGTGTCTAAAGCAACTACCTTTTGTCTACGGAGACTATTAAGTGGAAATTACTTAAGTTTCTTAATGCACCTGCAAATTTTTTTTGCAGATGCAGCAGGCTTGCAAACTGTGCTAGGATCATTGCATCTCAATCAAGAGGTGCATGTGGAGTTGATTTGCTCACTTTTCTGAATAAAAGAAGTGAATTTTCCAAAGCAAAGAAGTTAATTTGCTCAATATTCATGGAGCCCAAGTGCTTAATCGGCTTGAGAAAAGTGCGACGGAACATTCTGCAGAAAATCCAATTGCACCAGTTCTCCAGCTACTTTTTCCTGTCCAAAGAACACGATTTCGGGATGTTGTAAAACTGCTCGAGCCATGCGGATTCAGTTTTGTTTTTTAAGTTGCCTTGTACATGATTTTGCAGTTCTTTTGGTCTTTCCCACCCTGTTTTGTAGCTTTTTTTTTGGCCGGTTAGCCCTTGTTTTCCCCCCCTACTTTTAGGGTGTATGGTTTAGGACTTGTGTAATTGGGGATATTCTCTATTGAGAATTTGGGTTGAGAAGAGAGAGATTCTTTCTAGCGGTTGGAAGAACAGAACAAACAGCCAAAAAAAAGATTGGGGGAGATGATAAGGGCCGGTTCGGTAACGTTTTAAGGGGTTGTTTTCATTTTCAGAGAACAAAAATGAGGCAAAAACACGTTCGGTAGCCCAAAAACAGAAAACACTGAGAATGTTTTCATAAAATGAAAACAAGTTCATGTGTACTTGTAGAAAACAGAAAAAAGTTGTTTTCATTCTCATGGAAAACGTTTTCATAAAAATAACTCACATATTATTTCAAATTGTACTACCAGACACGTTTTCATTGTTTTTGTTTTCTGAAGATGTTTTCTAATTAATCTACCAGACGCATTTTCATTTCCTGAAAATGCGTTTTCATTTTCTCGTTTTCATTCTATGAAAACATTCTCTGAAAATGCTCTCTGAAAACGTTACCAGACGGGCCTAATATTTCTTATTTGCACAAAGAAAAGATTTGCATTAGAAGTGGGGGCAATAGTGCAGTCACTTGATTAAAGCAAAACAAAAACCCAAAAAAGCTCCCTGAAGTTAGGAAAGCACTGTTTTTTTGTCAAAAAGTAATGTGGACTGGGTTAAAGCAAAACCTGTTCCACTGTTATCGGCAACTTTAATACAGAAGGGTCTAAAAAACTTGTTATAAAAGCTGGTTGTGGCGAGGCGAGACTTTACTTCACCAACCATTCTTTTGAGTCTTTGCCAGTAGCTTTCAACATCTATGCTCTCTGCTTTAATCATATTTCCCACTTGTTCATTTGCATTTCATTTTCCCTTTGGTTTTAAAAAGCCTTAGGGTTGTTTGATAACCATTTCATTTTCAGTTTTCCAAAATGGAAAACTGAAAACTGAAAGCATGTTTGTAACAGACTTTGTTTTCAATTTTCAGAAAAGTGAAATCTAGTTTTCAAAATCACACTCATTTTAGTGTTCCTAGCTAATATGTATGCACCGGGAAACTATGAGCAACAAAAAGTTTGCTAAGGAATGTAGCTGAAATTCATGTGCACCCTCTTTGCCTGTGTTTCTATGACAACGAATTACTTAATCTTTTTTGGTATAAACTTTTTATTTCCAGACGATAGGAATATTAGTATAAAGAATAGCAACTAACAAAAGAATAAAGAAGAAAGATCAATAACCACCTTTCATTGTGCTATTTCAGTTGCAGTAATTTCCATAGTTTGTTTTAGAAAAATATTATTGTGTGTGATGACGATAGTACTCTGTTGGCATGTAACATCACGTGGCATTCCGATATTTTATGAATCTACTCAAATAATAATACCATGTGAATGTGGTGTTTTACCGTTGCGCACAATAATACCATGTGGGAGATAAATGATACACAAAGATTAAGGGGTAAGCAGAAAAGAGGCATAAATCCCGACATTTGCACAAAGATGTGACATGAATTCCATCAGAAGTCTCAGTTATACAACAAGAATAGTCAAAGAGCCGTTACAGTGGGGTAATAATGAAGCCACTTGAGCTCAAATTCTTGGGTAAAGCCAAAAAATGCTAATGGCCAAGAACACTCATTGCATTACTGAGGATAAGGTTATGTGCCGTTGGGAAAACACTGTTTTTGTCAAAAAGTAATGTCCCGCTCCACTGGAAAGCAAAACAACTTTAGTCCAACGTTAAAAAATACTTCCTATAAAATCTGGTGGTGGTGAGGCTTCTTACTTCACCAACCATATTCCATTATTCTTTTGAGTCTCTTGCCATTAGCTTTCGAGATCTGTGCTCTGCTTTAATCATATTTCCCAGTTGTTCATCTGCATTTTGTTTATTTTCCTTTTGTTTTTCCACCATCAATGGCTGAAGCACTTGTTTCCGTGGTCCTAGAACAGTTGGCTTCCATCACCCGTAAACAGATAGGAGCAGAGGTGAAGCTGGTCGTGAATGTTGACCGAGAAGTTAAAAATCTTATCTTCCATTTCAATGCTATTCAAGCTGTGCTCCAGGATGCAGAGGAGAGGCAGGTGAAGGAGGCCAACGTCAGAAACTGGCTGCGGAATCTGGAAGATGTGTCCTACGAAATAAACGACGTGTTGGATGAGTGGAACACTGAAATTATCGAGCACCAAATTGAGAAAGAAGAAGAGAGAGAAGGTAAAAATGTTGCCCTTACAAAAAGAAAGGTATGCTGCTTCATTCCTTCCCCAAGCGTTTGTTTTGGTTCAATTGGTAAGGTAATTATGCGTCGTGACATTGCTATCAGAATAAAGGAAATAAATGAAAAGTTAACTGAGATAGCCATTTTAAGAAATAATTATAACTTCCATGAGAACACAATTAGAGCAACTGAGAAACTTGAACGGGTTGAAACTTCTTCTTTTGTCCAAGTGTCTAGTATAATTGGTCGTGAAGAGGAGAAAAATAGATTAATGAGCATGTTGTTAAGTGAGAGTAGTCAACAAGGGAGGAGCCCATTTGTTGTGATCCCCATTGTGGGGATGGGAGGATTAGGAAAAACTGCATTTGCCCAGTTAGTCTATAATGATGATGAAAATATAAAAACTCATTTTGACACTAGAATATGGGTTTGTGTGTCAGACCCTTTTGAAGAGATCAAGATTGCCAGAGCCATTGCTCAAGCTCTAAATAAAGATGATAATCGAATTAATTCAACTAGTTTGCAACCTTTGTTGGAATGTATAAATGAATATATTAGTGGTAAAAAATTATTCCTTGTTCTAGATGATGTGTGGAATCCAACCATTGATAATTGGGGAACATTAATGGGAGCTTTACAAAATAGTGCTATAGGCAGTAGAATATTGGTGACCACACGAAAAGAGACGGTTGCTGCTGTGATGGGAGCAACCGCTGATCACGTAATCCATTTGAACATCTTGAGTGATCAAGATTGTTTGCAATTATTCAATAAAATTGCCTTCTTTAATAGAGAAATAGATGATCAGCTTGAAGATATTGGGAGAAAAATTGTAAAAAAGTGCAATGGTTTGCCTCTCGCTGCAAAGACTTTAGCTAGTCTCATGCGATATAAGAAGACAAGAAATGAATGGGTAGATGTTTTGGATAATAAGATATGGGAGTTAGAAGAAGTTGAACAACAGGTTTTTCGATCACTATTCCTAAGTTATTATGAGTTGAGTCCGGCAGTTAGACGTTGTCTTTTATATTGTGCAACTTTTCCACAAGATTATATGTTTGATAAAAACGATTTGATTGAATGTTGGATGTCACAAGAATATCTTAGTATGAAAGGAGATAGTGAAAAAGAAAGAATCAGAGGCCAACAATACTTTGATAACTTAGTGATGCGTTCTTTTTTCCAAGATTTTGTTAAAGATGAGAAAGATGATGATATTAAAGAGTGCAAAATGCATGATATTGTGCATGACTTTGTACAGTTTATCACAAAAAATGAATGTTTTATTATGGAGACGGAGGAAAATTGCAAAGAGAAAAACATGTTTGATCATAATAAGTATCGTCATTTGAACATAATGTCAACATGCAATGATTCATTTCTTGTTTCAATAAACAATTGCAAAGAATTACGGACTCTGGTAATTTCTACTTGGAAACCATTGCCCTCGGACTCATTTTCAAAATTGAAAAGCCTTAGAACGTTAAAGTTAAATAAAGACTCAATCAAAGAAGTTCCCGAAAGTATTGGTGGACTAGTACATTTGCGGTATCTCGATTTAAGTGAGAATGGGGGATTGGAAGAATTACCCGATTCTGTGGGTAATTTATTCAATCTGGAAACATTGCGTCTCAATAGGTGCTTGAGACTCAGAGAACTACCGGTGAGCTTAAGAAAATTGGTTAACTTAAAGCATCTTTATATTGTTGGGTGCCGTTATCTAAAAGTACCAAGAGAGATTGGAAGATTAAGAAAACTGCAAATCTTAGATTTCTTGTATATTCAAGATGGTGGCGAGGATGACGAAGGAATTTTCAAGTTAGGGGATTTGGGAAACTTGGAGCAGCTTCAAGGGAGCCTTTACATAGCGAACTTGAAGTCAGCGAAAGATGGGATTGAGGCTAAAAATGCAGAATTGGTGAACAAGAAGAACCTCCTTCATTTGGCTCTACATTTTGGGCATTCAGCTGAGGCGAATTTAAAGAATGAAGAAATACTGAATGGCTTTCAAGTGCATACAAATCTGGAGTCGTTGGCTATCCGTAATTACCACAGTACCAACCTGTGTCCCAGTTGGATGATGAGCTGCCATAATCTGAGAAGGCTTGAATTCTCTCGGGTTCCATTTTGTGGGGTTTTGGCTCCTCTGGGGAAACTCCCGTCCCTTGAATATTTAGAGATAAGTGGGATGAAGAGTGTGAAAAAGGTGGGAGTTGAATTTTTGGGAATAACAGGCGAAACACCGCAAACATTAATAAACTCGTTTCCGAAATTGAAACAACTTCAATTTATAGACATGGAGCAGTGGGAAGAATGGGAAGGAGTAGAAGAAGAGGATTGTAAAATTACAATAATGCCATCTCTTTTATACTTAGAAATCAGGCAATGTGATAGGCTGAAAGCACTGCCGAACTTCCTATGGAAGACACCGCTGCGGGAATTGAGAAGTTGGGTTTGTTCGAATCTTACACGATGGTTCGAGACGAGATGTGGAACGGAGTGGGTGAAAAAGGCATCTCAAGCCCAATACATCAGAATTGATCGCAAGTTTGTGAAAAAAGACGGGAGTTGGAATGTTGGAGGAGGAGGATTGATGATGGGCTCTGCCTGCCTGCCTATCTGATCCACCTCTTGGGCTAAAATGGTAATTTTGAACACCTTCCTTGTAATTCTTTAATTTTATTTAAGTTTCTATGTTTCTTTGCTACCATCTTCAGATTTACTTATTTTCTTTAAATTAGTACTTATGATAATTAACTATGATCATTGTTATCAATAAATACAAAGGAGGAATTTAAATTAGTTATTGCATTTCTTTTCAATTCTTTTCAATTGGTTAACTATATGCTAATTCATTGATTTTTATAAAAATTAATTATATATCCAGCTTAATTAGTGCGAAATTTCCTTAAATTGTAGGTATAAACACATTCCTTGGGTTTCCTTAATGAGTTTTGATCATTCTTTGATCCTTTAGAATAAGGAGAATCAACACAGCAGGTCTTTACCAAGTATTTTCTCCAAATGCACCTATCTAATATGTTTCTGTTCGCAAGTACGTAATCAAGTCGTTTCTAATTCGAGCAAGTCTCTTCTCTGCTATGTAAATCCTCATTTGATTTCAATTCATCATGCTTACCTCCTAGTCCTCGTGTTTTATGCCATTTTGTTATGCAGGGTCTCTACTTAGGACAATAACCTGGTGCAAATCATGGATGCATGGATGGATGTCATCTTCTCAGTCCTCACAAGACAAGGGTCACCTTTACTTTCTGTGGCTGTGGATCTTTCGAGTTTATTTATCTATTCCGAAAGTTTTCCTTCTTCTTCCCGTCCTTTTTCTATCCAGTTATATGCTCAATATTTGTTGTCATTTTTTATGGCCCTGAATATGGAAGAAACTGAATATGAATTGATCAAATTCGTTCAGGTCCGTCAAACTTGACACATCTGAGCTTTAGAAGAAACGATGTAGTTCTTGGCGTGGAATTAGTAGCTTCGGTTGCTGTAATTAACTTGATCAAGATGGAATTAGACAGAGTCTGAGTGTCATGAGATCCATAGAAGACTTGTTCATCTCCAAGGTATCTTTGCCTCAAATTGTACAAATTGAAAATATCAACTTTATTTTTTCCTAACGCAACTATTCGAGGAACATGTTTTGCTTCAAACCTTGTGCGTAATATGCTTCAAACCTTGCTCATAAAGCTAATGGAGCTGCTCACCGAATTGCTCAGTTTAGTCCTCGTGAAAGAGGACTATCGTTTTGGATGGATGAGGGGCCTCTTTGGCTCATGGATTGCATTCAAGATGATTGTCCTGCTCCGCATTCCTTTTCTTGATTTTGTTGTAATTTCTTGGCATGTGTGGTACTCTTTCCTACCTCGAAGTTTTGTCCCATGTGGTTTTCTTCGAGAAGGTTTTAATGAGGCCACTTCATTACATACTAACACTATTGTTCTTGATTATTTGAATGAATTATTGTTGGCCTTTAAAAAAAGAATTTTAAGTGATTAAGCTTTTAGTTCTGCAAGTTGACAGCAAAATACATTAGGAAGGTCTTCATATACTACCACCCAATAAAAGGTCACTTTTTGAATGATGTGGCCTGGACTTCTACATGTCCATTGATTTTACAACCATGAGCAAGAAGAGCACATTTAGATGGCCACGTCATTTTTTATTGTTGTGGTTATGTGATTACATAATCTTTTAAATTCATTTATGTTATAATAAGTATAGTTATTTATTTATTTTAAATTTTGGGTCATAACATATCAATTTTTTCGTTTACATATAGACGATCATGTGTCTTGTATATACGGTCATACCCCAAAATTTCTCCAAAAATGGCTGGTGCTTATGCTAGCAGAAAAAGGAACCTTGCATCATTGCGATATTGTTAAACCGCTCATCAGGTTCCTTGAATTTAGTAGTGGCATGGGCTTATTGGCTGCCAAAATCAGGGCAAACAATTATTTCTCTTTAAAACTTGCGTGGACTTGGCGCCTCTAATTTGGTCATATACTCATAGCTCCTTCATAAGCTGTGGCGGAAATCCGTCATTGGCAGTGGCACACATACATAGGCACTAAAGATAATGTTATTATGATGATGATGATGAAGGATGACTATTTGTCAATAAGCAACTGAATTAAAAGACGATTGTAATACAAGTGGTTAAGGAGCGAGCATTTATAAAATCCTTTATGTATTCATTTTTTTAAAATTAAAATACTATTCTGACATCACGCAAAATGAAAAAACTATAAGAAGTCTTATATTTAATTAAGCTAATCCTCCCTAATTTGTGAAGAAAACAATCCAAACAACATTAACAAATGCACAATAATTTCGCCGAGTTTTTCCTGAGGATCCTCATATTATTGCTGATTGTGTCATAAGCATAGAACAAAATATCGATAATTTCGCCGATATTTCGTTTTTTTGGGGCAGTGACATTTTAGCACATTTCCATATATATATATATATCGTCAATTTATCGATAATTTCGCCGATATTTCAGTAACGATATTTTCGTTCAAGTTGCAGCTTTAAATGGACAATATATCCCGATATTATCGATAATATCGCGATATGAACTTACAAAATTAAACCTAGCCTTCAGATGAATCCCTCAGCCTCCAAAACTTAGTCTTTCTCTATCTCTCAACTCAATCTTAACTCAACTCAGAAAAAAAAAAAAAAAAAAAAAAAAAAAAAGCAGAAAGATGAGAGCGAGAGGGAAGGGAAGAAAAGGAAAAAAAATTATGGAGTGGGTTTTTATGTTTTGCTGTTTTGGATTGTGATGAAGCGAGAGAGAAGAGGGAAGAGGAAGCAGGGAAAGAGACGGAGAGATAGAAGAAGAAAGAAAAAAAAAAAAGCAGATTGAGGAGAGCGAGAGAGAGAGAAGGGAAGAAGAGGGAAAAAAAAGGTATGGAGTGGGTCTTTATGTTTTACTGTTTTGGATTGTGATGGAGGAGAGAGAAGAGGGAAGAGGAAGAAGAGAGAAAGGGAGAGAGACGAAGAGATAGAAGAAGAAAGGGAGAGAGAGAGAGAGAGAGAGTGTGTGTGTGAAACGGAAGAGGAAGAAGAGGAATAAATAAATAAAATAAAAAGGGAGAGATGGGTGAATGCCCAAAAGGGAGAGAGAAGGCAGGTTGTGTGTATCTGCAACAAGTTCAGACAAAAAAAAGAAAAAAAACCTTGGGAAGTGGGAGGGAGGCAGGGAAACGTGAATCTCTATAATCATTTTCATTATTTGTTATTTAATTCTTCCTTGGATAAATTTATTTATGTTCTTAGTTAATTTTCAATCTTCACTATTATTTTTTATGTATGGTAAAGTGCCTACTTTTCATGAAAAATCAAATTGGTTTACATCTTTAATTATTTTTCAATTTTTGATAAATAATAAATATAAGAACATGTACCATGTCCAATGAATAACATGAAATAAATTGTTGCTTAATTACTTAAATTTCTATAATCATTTTCTTTATTTCCTATTTAATTTTTCATTGGATAAATTTATTTATTTTCTTAGTTACTTTTCAATCTTCATTATTATTTTTTAAGCATGGTAAAGTGCCTAATTTTCATGACAAATCAAGTTGGTTTACATCTTTAATTATTTTTCAATTTTGATAAATTAATAGATATAACAACGTGTACCATATCTAGTGAATAACGTGAAATAAGGTTACTCATGTATCTTATCATGCAATTTATAAAGTGTAAAATATTGTACTAAAAATTGATAAATAAATTACTAATGGGTGTTTTATTCTCTTTCATTAATTACTTCAGATTTTCTACGTCACATAGTTTGTCAGGTCGCAATATAATCAACTTAAATCACACAAACCCACTATGCAATGCATTTCCTTCCATTTTTTGTGTCAAAATAATAGATGATTGACTAAATAAACTTCTTCTAAAGTTTCATTAAAAAATTTCATGTATTTATCATAATTTTCGTGGTTTTTATCCAATTTTTATCGATATCGATATTTTCCCGATATTTCCATCGATATTTCCGTGTTTTTGCACCACCGAGATTTCTGAAACTATCGATATTTAAGACCTTGGTCATAAGGATATCATCCGTCTCTTTAACATCCTCTTCATACCCTTTAATTTTAATCATTTTATAATATACAAAGGTGGGGGAGTGGGTGTGGGGTTTGGGTGCACCAGGAATTGCCATGTACCCCAGAAGTGAAGCAATTTCCAATTTTGATCCTCAACAATACACTATGTGCCATGCACATGCTCAAATTTAACAGAAAAAGTTAACAAAACGCGAATTGGATAAAATTTTTGGGAACATTGAACCTAAAAACCCATCTCTTAATCTATGTGCATTGCTCTGCACAGTCAATGACAGATGTAAATACTGGCAGGCAGCGAGAGAAGATGGTAAACTACAAATCCAGTAAAAGCCTGATCTCTTCAGGTCTGTCATGATCATTAGGTCATACATCAAATACCAACCTACCCTAAAAAAGAATACCAAATACACTAAACAGACAAGTTATACCAACTTACCTACTAAGCAAACTATTTTTTATGGAACTCCTATCAGAAAAAACCAAAAACTATTCTTCACAGGACGATGTTGGGCTTTAAAGCAAAAGTAAGAGCAACACACCAACCTAACAGAGATGAGAATGTTAAGAAGACAAATGATAAGAATGGGAATGCAAAGATGATGAGTAATACGAATGACCAGAAGAGATAAAATCTAAAATATATGTATAAGAGATAGATCAAGAGTGGAACCTATTACGTGCAAAGTACAAGAAGCTAGCCTACGTATTAGCAACGCATTTATGTAACACAAAGAATCATGCTACATTGAGAGTGCCATGTATGAGTGATAAGATACAAAGAAACAAGGCTAATGCATAGGTGCTCTCATAACAAAAGAAAGACCAGTAATACAAAAGGATATGGACGTGCTACATGCCCATGTATTGGCCATGCAGGTTCGCGCTAAATATTAGACTAGGATGAAACACTGATTGTGGGGCCAAACTTTTCAATTGGCATAATTCATGTTTAACCATAACATACTGCATCACAAAAATCAACCAAGTAGGATAGACCCTGTTTTTTTTTTTTTTTTTTTTTTGTTCATTTGGTTTGTAGAAAATAAAATGTATGGCTTCCACACACAATATTCTGGTAGACAGTCATGTTGGGGTAATTTTCTATATACGTGTCAATCATAGTTGGGGTAGTATAAAATCAAATGAAGTCTTAAAATTATGTTGGGTAGAGTTTCAGGGTACCTTAGTCTGTTTAAGGGTTAACAGGTATGCAGCCATAAAGCATGCAATACCCCCTACTATATCTTCTTGCCTAACAAGAACATAGTCTTCTTCACCCAAGTTGCTTTCCTCATCTTCCCATAGATCATTCTCATTAACCAGATCCCAGGAACTACCCTCTTCTGCTGCCATACAAGAATAGTTTAGCACGGCACCATAGAGAGAACATAGTCAAGAAGAAGTCTAAAAAGCCTAATCTTCATAATGCAGAAGACATATCACATGGTTATAAAATTTCATTGTGACCATTTTCAGATGCATACCAGCCATATTTTGGGGACTGATGCTTGAGCACATTCTAGCTTTTGAAGGAAGTCGGGGCATTCAACTCTAGATTTTAGAAGATTGCATACCTGCATCCAAATGCAAATGACATGTGAGTTATAATATGGAAAGCTTTGATAACAAGGAGTACAGTGTCTCCCCAGCAAAGTCGGCAATAGAAGGTTTCACTTGGGATTACTCAAGGTACCATGACACACCAGAAGTGAAATCTTAAATTTCTATTCCCTACGAAAGATCTAATGCGGTGAGATTAGAGGAGTCAGTGTACCGCCACAAAAAACCACATATTGCTTAGGCATTATATGGTTTTACTGAGCTAGTCGAAGCAACAGCTTCATCCTTCTAACCTTATAAGCAATCACTGTCCACACTCCACACGGTTATCAAGCTCAACAATTGCCATTAATCATACTAATCAAGTGCGCAATTCACCATTAATTATTGATTAAACAAGTAATAGCTCAATTGCTCTTTGCTTCAACATTTGGGAGAATAACGTCTTAAAAAAAACCCCTTAATCCCAATCTCAATCATTTAACCAAAATTTAAAATTTTCCAGTATTCAATCATAAAGTTCCAAAATCCCCAAAACACCAGAATTCAATCAAAATCGAGCCCTAAAATTGAGCTCAAACCCCACACGGAACCCCAATCCATACCTCGTCGGCTTCGCAGTCAGGGCGCGAACCCGTCGATCTGCGACCTTGCTGGAGCTCATCGTCATCGACCGCACCACGAGAACTGTTATCGTCATCATAGTCTTCATCCTCTCCATCGCCGTCGCCGTCAGCACCCCCCGTGGTGTCGAGCGATTCGAGGGCTCTCTGGCACTGCTCAAGCACAGCCTGCAGAGTCTTCCGCTTCACGCGGAGCTTATCCTTCAGCGAATCCGCTCTCCTTAATTTCGCATCGGCCGAGGGATTCGAACCGGAGACCTCGAATAGCTGATATGTTTATTATAGTTGAATAACCAAACGGGGGCTACTAATTCTCAGAACTGAACTCAATCACATGTGGTTATAGTTGAATAACCAAACTGACCCTATGGAGAACTTGATGAGCTGAAATTCACAGGATTCGATTTAAACTTAAATAAACTAGTTACACCTTCAGGTATACAGTTCATCTAGTTTGGGTCTTGAGTTGGTCTTACGCAACTAACAAAAAGAAAAAAGAACAAAGACCAATAACCACCTTTCATTGTGCTATTTTAATTTAATTACGGTAATTTCTCTATAGTTCGTTTTAGAAAAATATTATTATGTGTGACAATAGTACTATGTCAAAACGTAACATCACGTGACATGCTGATATTTTATAGAATGTTGCTAAACGAATCTTAAAATTAACTGAATATACCCTACTACCAAACTATTTATTAAATTACTAATTTACCCTAATATAAAATGACAATGTTGGTATCTATTGCTTTGAATCCATGCCTTCAAACAAATTGACTTAATTTTTAACAAACAACACGGAATCCAGGAGAAGTGTATTGATCCAAGTTGATTTTTGTATGCATAAAACTTAAACAATCAATAACACAAACCAGTTCATGTTGGAAACCCACACCCAAAGAGTTCTCCGCTGCGAGGTTGAAGGTAGGAGAGATGGGTGACAGATTTTACTTCCGCTGCGAGGTTGGAGGGCAGAAGAGTCTGTGACTGCCATGGTTAAGGGAGAAGATGCGTTCAAAATGCCTACTGATATTTTACATTATTTTCTATACAAGTTAACAGTGTTTGTGTATTGTTAAAGGTGGAGAGACATGTCAAAATTTGGGGACAGCAGATCTCAACTCCCTTGAGACCCTATTCTCTATGCCACCCTTCCCCCTCAACAACCCTAGTCACCATTTCTCCTTCAACTCCAACGACAACTCATTAAAACCCAATTCTCAAATGCAACAATCTAATCCCAATCCCACTTCAGATGTTTCTAAAAAACCCATGGTTGTCGTGGTGGAGAATTGCAATTCCAGGTGGTGGTGGTACCACATGGGAGAGAGAAAAAAGAAGAAGAAGAAGCAGGAGAGAGAGAGTTTTTTGTTAAATTATTATTTTACTGTAATTTTTTATTTTAAATACTTTAAAATATTAAAAATTAAAAAGGGTGTACTATGGGTATTTTTGGTAGTTAAATAGGATGTACTTAGTTAATTTTACATTTTAATTTAAACATTAAAATGTACTTAGATCATAGGGTGTACTCAGTTAATTTTAGAGTTCGCTTAACAGCACTCTATTTTATATAAATAATAATACCATGCGGTGTTTTTTCGTTGGCGTTGCATGATACACAAAGATTAAAGGCTGAGCAAAAAACAGGCATCAACCCCACCATTTGCACAAAGATATGATTTGATTTCTAACAGAAGTCCCAGATCAGTTATTGTAAACAAGAAGAGTAAAATGATGCCACATACACCTCACATTAATATTTTTATCCTTCATATTTTGTTTTTTGATTTATTATTCAGACAGCATGCCATATTAACCCCTTGTTGTAAATGTAAGTTGTTTTTCCGGATGATTTCTTGCATATTAATAATTCCTCTTTTTTTGGGTTGTTCATTCCTCTAGGCAGCAGTGAAGCTAGCACCCACTCACCCTTCTTGTTGCTACCCATGAAGTTGGAAACCGCATCAGAGGAGACCAGTACAGTACAAAAATTAAACATTAAAAAAATTGAACCGTTGGTAGTAACATTGGGAGCAAAAAACATATAAACAACTTGCAAGTTGGAGAATCAAAAACATTGGGAGAATAAACTCTGACCTAAGAAAACTGGATTAGGAACATTTTAAAAACAATTGGATCGTTGGTAGTAACATGGTAAAACGGTCAAATTAGTAAAATAACAAGAAAAACGAAAAACAAAATAATGTTACCTTCGTGAAATTTGTTATAAAAACCGGGGCTGGCAGTGAGGATTATTACTTCACCAAGCATTTTTCAGTCTTGCCACTAGCTTTCGAGCGCTGCTTAGATCATATTTCCTGGTTGTTTGGTCAAGAATCATATACTTCCCAGCTGTGCCGTTTGGATTTCATATTGTCCCTTTCGTTTTTCTACCACCTTTCAGTTTCTAACGCCAACTTTACATCAATGGCTGACGCACTCGTTTCCGTAGTCCTAGAACAGTTGGTTTCCCTCACTCGTAAACAGATAGAAGAAGAGGTGAGGCTGGTCGTGAATGTTGACAGAGAAGTTAAAAATCTCATCTTCCATTTCAATGCTATTCAAGCTGTGCTCCAGGATGCAGAGGAGAGGCAGGTGAAGGACGAGAGCGTCAGAAACTGGCTGCAGAATCTGGAGGATGTGTCGTACGACATAAACGACGTCTTGGATGAGTGGAACACTGAAATTCTCAAGCACCAAATTGAGAAAGAAGAAGAGAAAGAAGGTAAAAATGTTGCCCTTACAAAAAGAAAGGTATGCTTGTTCATTCCTTCCCCCAGCGTTTGTTTTGGTTCAATTGGTAAGGTAATTATGCGTCGTGACATTGCTGTGAGAATAAAGGAAATAAATGAAAAGTTAACTAAGATAGCCGATTCAAGAAAAAATTATAACTTTCATGAGAACACAATTAGAGCCACTGAGAAACTTGAACGGGTTGAAACTTCTTCTTTTGTCCAAGTGTCTAGTATAATTGGTCGTGAAGAGGAGAAAAATAGATTAATGAGCATGTTGTTAAGTGAGAGTAGTCAACAAGGGGCGAGCCCATTTGTTGTGATCCCCATTGTGGGGATGGGAGGATTAGGAAAAACTGCCTTTGCCCAGTTAGTCTATAATGATGAAAATATAAAAACTCATTTTGACACTAAAATATGGGTTTGTTTGTGTATCAGACCCTTTTGAAGAGATCAAGATTGCCAAAGCCATTGTTGAAGCTTTAGATACAAAAAATGATAATCGAATTAATTCAACTAGTTTGCAACCCTTGTTGGAATGTATAAATGAATATATTAGTGGTAAAAAGTTTTTCCTTGTTCTAGATGATGTGTGGAATCCAACCATTGATAATTGGGGAACATTAATGGGAGCTTTACAAAATAGTGCTATAGGCAGTAGAATATTGGTGACCACACGAAAAGAGACGGTTGCTGCTGTGATGGGAGCCACCGCTGATCACGTAATCCATTTGAACATCTTGAGTGATCAAGATTGTTTGCAATTATTCAATAAAATTGCTTTCTTTGATAGAGAACGAGATGATCAGCTTGAAGTTATTGGGAGAAAAATTGTTAAAAAGTGCAATGGTTTGCCTCTTGCTGCAAAGACTTTAGCTAGTCTCATGCGATATAAGAAAAGCAGAAAAGAATGGGTAGATGTTTTGGATAATAAGATATGGGAGTTAGAAGAAGTTGAGCAACAAGTTTTTCGATCTCTATTCCTAAGTTATTATGAGTTGAGTCCAGCAGTTAGACGTTGTCTTTTGTATTGTGCTGTTTTCCCAAAAGATTACATGTTTGATAAAAATGATTTGATTGAGTGCTGGATGTCACAAGAATATCTTAGTATGAAAGGAGATAGAGAAAAAGAAAGAATGATAGGCCAACACTACTTTGATAACTTAGTGATGCGTTCTTTTTTCCAAGATTTTGTTAAAGGCGGAATGGATGATGATATTATATTCTGCAAAATGCATGATATTGTGCATGACTTTGTACAGTTTCTCACCAAAAATGAATGTTTTATTATGGAGGTGACAGAAAGTTGTAAAGAGAAAAACATGGTAGTCCATAATAAGGTTCGTCATTTGAACCTAATGTCAACATACAATGATTCGTTTCCTGTTTCAATCTACGATTGCAAAGGATTACGAACTTTGGTAATTTCTACTATGGAACTTCCTCCGTTACCCGCGGACTCATTTTCAAAATTGAAAAGCCTTAGAACGTTAAAGTTACATAAAAACTCAATCAAAGAAGTTCCCGAAAATATCGGGGGACTAGTGCATTTACGGTATCTCGATTTAAGTGAAAATGGGAAATTGAAAGAATTACCCGATTCTGTGGGTAATTTATTCAATCTGGAAACATTGTGTCTCAAGTTTTGCGATGGACTTAGAGAAGTACCGGTGAGCTTAAGAAAGTTGGTTAACTTAAAGCATCTTTATATTAAGTATTGCACGGATCTAAAAGTACCAAAAGAGATTGGAAGATTAAGAAATCTGCAAATCTTAGATTGCTTGCATCTTCAAGACGGTGGCGAGGATGATGAAGGAATTTTCAAGTTAGGGGATTTGGGAAACTTGGAGCAGCTTCAGGGGAGCCTTTGGATAGAAAACTTGAAGTCAGCGAAAGATGGGAGTGAGGCTAAAAATGCAGAATTGGGGAACAAGAAGAACCTCCTTCATCTGACTCTACATTTTGGGTATTCAGCTGAGGCGAATTTAAAGGATGAAGAAATACTGAAATGGCTTTCAAGTGCATACAAATCTGGAGTCGTTGAGTATTTATAGGTACTGCAGTACCACCCTGTGTCCAAGTTGGATGATGAGCTGTCATAATCTGAGAAGGCTTGAATTCTATTATGTTCCATTTTGTGGGGTTTTGGCTCCTCTGGGGAAACTCCCGTCCCTTGAATATTTGACTATAGATGGCATGAGCAGTGTGAAAAAGGTGGGAGTTGAATCTTTGGGGATAAACTCGTTTCCGAAATTGAAAAAACTCATACTTGTAGAAATGGTGGAGTGGGAAGACTGGGAAGGAGTAGAAGAAGAGGATTCTAAAATTACAATAATGCCATCTCTTTTATACTTAAGTATCAGGCAGTGCCCCAGGCTGAAAGCACTGCCGAACTTCCTATGGAAGACCCCGCTGCGGGAATTATTCATCTGGAAGGATTGTTCGATTCTTGAACAATGGTTCAAGACGAGATATGGAACGGAGTGGGTGAAAAAGGCGTCTCAACTCCAAAGCATCCAAATTCATGGCGAGTTTGTTAAAAAAGACGGAGTTGGAATGTTGGAGGATGACCCCTGATGGGCTCTGATAATCTGATCCACCTCTTGGGCTAAAATGGTAATTTTGAACACCTTCCTTGTAATTCTTTATTTTTATTGAAGTTTCTAGTTGCTACCATCTTCAGATTTACTTATTTTCTTAAAATTAGTACTTACGATAATTAACTATGATAATTGTTATCAATAAATACAAGGGAGGAATTTAAATTAGTTATTGCATTTCTTTTCAATTATTTTCATAAATTGTAGGTTAACTATATGCTAATTCATTCATTTTATAAAAATTATCAATGAATACAATACAACATATGTTACCTTTACTTTATGTGGCTGTGGATCTTTCTGGTTTATTTATCTATTCCAAAAGTTTTACTTCTTCTTCCCGACCTCTTTCTATCCAGTTATATGCTCAATATTTGTTGTCATTTTTTTATGGCCCTGAATATGGAAGAAACCGAACATGAATTTATCAAATTCTTTCAGGTCCGTCAAACTTGACACAATTCTGGAAATTAGAAGGCTTGCCAACAGTTTCCAGAGTGTTGAATGGAGTTGGATTCCTCGAAGTATCAACAAAGCGGCTCATGCAGCGGCTAGTATTGGCATCAGAGCGGTGGAGCAAATTTGCTGGGCTGAAAGGTCACCACTGTCTCTTTAGGGAGTGTTGGAAGCGGATGGCCTTCCAGGACCACCAAACTAATGCTCTTTTCTATATTTTGTACTAAGTTAGCCGCTACACTAGCTTGCTTTGGCTGAGTGTGTGCTGGCTTAGGTTGTTTGTTTCTTTTCGTGGCTTTGCCTCTTAATGAAATTCATTTTCGTCCAAAAAAAAAAAAAAACTTGACACATCTGACCTTTAGAAGAAACGATGCACTTCTTGGCGTGGAATTAGTAGCTTCGGTTGCTGTAATTAACTTGATCAAGATGGAATTGGACAGAGTCAGAGTGTCATGAGATCCATAGAAGACTTGTTCATCTCCAAGGTATCTTTGCCTCAATTGTACAAATTGAAAATATCAACTTTATTTTTTCCGCCTTACGCAACAATTCGAGGAACATACATGTTTTGCTTCAAACCTTGTGCGTACATATGTTTAAGGTTCTGTCTTGAAAGTGTAATCACGTTCAAATCCAATTGAATTTCTCATTAACTTGGCCTTGCAGTGTCTAAAACGACTACCATGTTTGTGGAGACTTTGTTAAGTGGAAATTACTTCAGTTTCTTAATGCACCTGCAAAACATTTCTGCAGGAGCAGCATATTTGAGAATTGTGCTTAGGATCGTTGCATCTCAATTAAGAGGTTAGTTTGCTCAATCAAGAATTGACGTTGCTAAAGAAAAGAAGTTGGTTTGCTCAATCAAGAAAATTGCTAGCTAGGGAACGTTCTGCAGAAAAGCCAATGAGTGGATGCATAGGTGCTACAGGGACATTTTCCAGTCCAGAGGGCACGATTTCGTGATGTTGCAAAGCCGCCCGAGCCACGCCAACGTACTTTTTGTTTCTAAGTCGCATACTTGATTTTGGAGCTCTTTTCAGTCCTTCCACCCCTGTTTCTCTCTAGCAGTGTCTGGTAAAACCGCTACTACAGTGGATAGGATTTTGATTGGTAAGTAAATATTGCAAAGTAATATTTTTGGAATTTGGAACCAAACTGGTCTTTCAAGCCTTCAAGATGATTGTCCTGCTCCGCATTCCTTTCCTTTATTTTCTTATAATCTCTTAGCATGTGTGGTACTCTTTCCTACCCTGAAGTTTTGTCCACATGAGGCCACTTCGTTATATGCATTGCTGACTTTATTGTTCTTGATTATTTGAATGAATTACCATTTTCATTTTCTACTGAGTGTATTGGTCTGATTATTTTCTTTTTTCATTTGTTTCGTTCGTCTGATTTTTTTTTTCTTTTCTTCTTTTCAATTTTCAATATTGTTTTCTTTTTTCATTTAAGTTAAAACCATTATATATTATTCAATTTCATATTTATTTTAAACTAAAGATAATAGAATTTTATTATCTACGTTTTTTAACAATAGAATTTTTTAAATAAATTATTTATAAAAATATATATAAATTAGCAAAAATACACTTGAAAAATAGCTCACAAATTATTATTCTCAAATTGTACGACCATACACGTTTTTTCACTGTTTTTATTTTATGAATCAGTTTTTCAATTAATCTACCAGACTCATTTTCGAAAAAAAGAAAGAACAAAATTGATTAAAAAATATTAAAAAATAAAAAGAGTGTAAGTTGATAAAAGGAAAATGGGAAAATCAGCTCCCATAAATTAAAGAATTTGGTTATTTAAAATATGAGGATTTGCAACTCCAATAGTCAAAAGTATATTTAATACAATCTCCAACTCACTACCACCGTGGTAGGACACCACTGGCAAGGACATGATTCTAATTTCAGTAAAATTAGCAGTTTGACATACATAAATAAAAAAATAAAAAATAAAAAATCAGATTTCAGACATACTGCAAACACAAGCACAACCCACCGGTGGCAATCTCATAAAACAAAATTTAAAAACACACAAACGGGCACCGGTGGCAATGTGTTGATCACGACTTATAGCGACACATTTCTGGCTTTGCCAGTGAACCTTTATATGCTTAACTTGTTCAATCCATCAAGAGATATATGCTTCCTTAACTCGAAAACGACTTTCTTCAAAGACAATCTAGCATCCTCAATGTCATTGCAAAAAAATAATATAAAGCCAAGAATATGGAAAACTGTTGGGAAACAATACAGGAAAAAGAAAACGAAAATGAAAAATAATGAGCCCAGATATATTCTGCATTATTTTTGTTTTGTTTGTTCTTTTGGTCTGACAGTTATATTCTGCCTAACCATTGAGTCCGATGTGAACCCTAATAGAGCCGCCGCCTAAATCAACCCCCTCCCCCCCCAACCCCCTCGCCATCTTTTCTCTACCTGTACTTTTCCCAGCGAAATTAACCACCCATATCCTTTCCCTTTATCCCTTTATCCCTTTATCCCCAGCCTCTGTTTCTCAAGGAAAAATCCAGCTTTTTCTTCCAGAATTTTCTTTTTCTGCTTCAAGGCTATTTTTCAGCTTGAAGCGATCGTGTGAGTATTTTACTCTGAAGTGAGCAAGATGCTCTAAAGTGAGGCTCCCCTGTGGTGTCCTTCTAAGTGTGATAAACATCACTGTTTTTCTTTGGTTTGTGCCGGCTAGCCGTCCCATCCCTCAGTTATTGCAATTGCTTATTTGGATCCAAGCATGGGATCTTATAGGTGGTGTCGGCAAACAAGGATGTGGCATGCGATGTGTTCGACAATATGTTCGACTGATGTAATTTCGAAACCACGGAGGATGAATTCTGCTGCACTCTGGAATTGGTAAGGAACATTAGTTTCCTTTTGTGAGCCTTTTTGGCTGTGTTGTGGTGCCTTATCAGGCACTTTCTGTGAGGCTTTTATGCCTTTTTTGGTTAACAATGAGACTGCAATAAGCGAAAGAGAAATGAGAAAGATGGTCGCAATTGCTCAGATCCGTGTTCAAGCTCCATGATACAAACTGCTTGGAACTGTCAGGGGATGGGGAATCCCAGGACAGTTCTGTACCTCAAGGAGGTGATTCGCTCCAGTAATCCCTCTGTGCTATTCTTATGTGAAACCAAAATGAATAGCCACAGTTTGAATCAAATCAAGAGAAGGTACGGTTACAACAAAGGATACTCTGTGGATCCTGTAGGAACTGCAGGAGGTTTAAGCTTATGGTGGAAACCGGATGTAGAAGTATCTATACTAGATTCGAATTCTCATTGGATTGACACTATGATAACGTCTAAAGCTGAAAATTTTCATGGAAGGTTCACGTGGCTGTATGGTACTCCCTATAGCCAGGACAAAGCAATTTTTTGGGAATCTTTTCCCTGCTGTGATTTGAAGGATGGTAACCCATGGATTATTATGGGAGATCTCAACGAAGTCAATTGGAGCTATGAAAAGGAAGGGGGAGCTAACTGGAATCCTAAAAGACGTAGATTTCTGTTGGAATATATGGAAAAAAATAATTTGCTCGATCTGGGTTTTAAAGGGTCAATCTTCACCTGGGAAAGAAGTCTGGGAGAGAATGGCCATGTTCGCGAAAGATTGGATCGTGCGTTAGCAAACTACCATTGGGTTGAGAGATGGCCTAATGCCTGTGTCACCCATGGTTTAAGAATTGGTTCAGACCATTGCCCAATCACTCTTGATAACAACCCGGTTCTCTCCAAAGGGCGCAGAATTTTTAGACTCGAAGCAAACTGGCTAAATGAAAACTCTTGTGTAGAGGTAATCAAAAATAGCCTGAACTTAAGAAACAGAGGCCCTTTTGTTAACCAATGGGCATCGAAATTAAGGAAATGCAAAGAAGATATCTTGAGTTGGTGCAAAGAGAAGAATGTCAACAACCGGAAAACCATCGGCGATTTGATGAATGATTTGGAGGACCTCCAAAAAAGCAAAGATAGCACTGAGGCAAGACAAAAACAGGAACAAATCAAATCTGCTTTGGAGTCTGTCTGGAAAAAAGAGGAAATTTATTGGAGTCAAAGGGCAAGGATCCAATGGCTTAAAGCTGGGGATCAAAATACAAAATTTTTCCACTTCACTACTGTGCAAAGGAGGCAAAAAAATCGAATCCTGAGGCTGAGGAATGATAGTGGTGGGTGGCTACTGGGGGAGCACCTCATCGGGGCTGAATTTAGGAACTACTTTTCTGAGTTGTTCAAGTCTGCAGGTCCGAGAAGATGGGGGAATATCTTAGATGCAATCCCAAGGTTGGTGACTGATGATATGAACTCCTTGCTTACTGCCCCATTCTCTGAGGAGGAAGTTTCATTGGCTGCTCATCAACTAGGAGATTTTAAAGCTCCTGGACCTGATGGCTTCCAAGGTGCCTTCTACCATAAATTTTGGGAAGATGTTAAGGGAACTGTGACAGGAGCAGCAGGAGACCTTTACAATGGCACAGCCCAAATGAGGATCATTAACCAAACTTTTATTGCCTTAATTCCGAAGGTGCAAGCCCCTGAAACCACAAGCCAGTTTCGACCAATCAGTCTTTGCAACAGTTCTTACAAAATCTTGTCCAAGGTCTTGGCTAATCGGATCAAATCTGTGCTTCCTGAGGTGATATCTGAATCCCAAACGGCATTTGTGCAAGACAGGCAAATCCAAGATAATATAATCGTGGCCCACGAAGCTTTCCACTACCTAAAACTGAAGAGAACAGGGTGCAAGCTTGAAGCTGGCTTGAAAATTGATATGAGTAAAGCCTTCGACAGAGTCGAATGGGATTTCCTGGTAGGAGTAATGAAAAAATTGGGTTTCAGTGATTTCTGGATTAATATGGTGATGGCTTGTGTTTCTACTGTTTCATTCTCGGTTTTAGTCAATGGGAAACCTGGGCAACCTTTCCAACCTACTCGGGGTTTGAGGCAAGGAGATCCCCTCTCCCCATACCTCTTCCTCATCATCAGTGAAGCCCTTTCCAGAAATATAATGAAGTGTATTGATTCTGGTGAAATCAAAGGCATTAGTATTGCTCATGGCAGCCCTACTCTATCACATCTTTTCTTCGCCGACGACTCCTTGTTCTTCCTAAGGGCAGATCAACGAAACTGTTACAGGTTCCGTGAATTACTTCATGATTACTGTTTAGCTTCGGGGCAGTCTATAAATTACGATAAATCTTGTATGTATTTTAGCCAGAATACCCCTGCTACCACTATGTCCAGCATCAGCTCATTACTGGGAATTAAAGAAGTTTCAAATCCTGGAACCCACCTTGGTCTCCCAACAATATGGGGCAGATCAAAAAAAATGGCTTTGGGCTTCGTTAGAGAGAGAGTCAAGAAGAAAATTGAAGGGTGGAAAGCAAGTTGTCTCTCCTTAGCCGGCAAGGAAGTGTTGATTAAGGCAGTTGCTATGGCTGTTCCAGCCTACCCGATGCATTGCTTCAAATTTCCTGCAGGACTCTGCCAAGAAATAAATGGTGATTTAGCAAGGTTTTGGTGGGCTAATCAAGAGAATGATCATAAGATTCACTGGAGATCTTGGGACAAACTTGGCATGAGAAAGGAGAATGGTGGGCTTGGATTTCGTGACCTCTTGGATTTTAATCTTGCCCTCCTTGGCAAGCAATGCTGGCGCCTTATCAATAACCCGGATTCTCTATGGGCTCGTTTTCTAAAAGCTCGTTACTTTCCGAACAGTGACTTTTGGAATGCAGAGGTGGGACACCGAGCCTCATGGGCATGGGCAAGTCTCATAGAAGGGAGAGACACTGTGCTCAGACATGCAAGGAAGCAAATTTTTAATGGGGCTGAAACTAATATCTGGGTTGACCGCTGGCTTAAGCTTCCGCATAATGATGTTATAGTTCCCACTAGACCACTCTCTGCCAACACTCCAATTTTAGTGGAGGAGATCATGAATAAACTTGAGCGTTCTTGGGACTTAAGCAGAGTGAGCCTTTTTTTAGACCAAGAGACTATAAGATGCATTCTTTCCCTGCCTATTGGCATTTCAAGCTTGCCGGATAGATGGATTTGGCCTTGGACTTCAAATGGGGAATACTTAGTCAAATCTGGGTATCATATCACTCATTCAATGACAACTTCAAGAATTGTTGGTCCACCTCAGACATCTCATGTCGTGTCTACTCAGGTTTGGAAGGGCATTTGGAAACTAAAATCACTTCCGAAAATCAAATTTTTCTGCTGGTGGATTTTATCCAATGCTATTGCTACAAAGCTCAACCTCTTTAAAAGGAAAATCAGCCAATCTCCCTTGTGCCCTGTCTGTGAAAATAACGAAGAATCTGTGGAACATCTATTTCTCCTTTGCCCATGGACAGCAGCGGTGTGGTTTGGCTCCCCACTAAACTACAGGGTCCATAACCAAAGTATCACTACCTTTGATAATTGGTTGAACGGTATGTTCCAACTCAACCTCACTTCCAGTTTGGACAGGAATCGGTTAATGACCATCATTAGTTTCATTTTATGGGAAATCTGGAAAGCCCGTTGCAAGTTTGTGATTGAAGGAAGGCAACTTCATCCCATTCATGTGCTTCATCAGGCTATGAGAGCTGCAAATGAGTTTATTGAAGCTAATGTTTCCCAGTCCACCCACTCTGATTATGTTCCTCTTATCAGTACGAGAGCCTGGACTCCCCCAAGTGATGGTTTTGTGAAGATCAACACGGATGCAGCCTGGATTAAGGAAAGTAATCGCTCTGGAGTGGGAGTGGAAATTCGAGATTCAGCAGGGAATGTCCGTGGTGGTTTGGCGGATAACCTGTATTGTTGTTCTGCTCTTCATGCTGAAGCTGAGGCTGCCCTTCGCGGCTTATCTTTAGCTAAGAGGAAGGGTTTCTCAAAAGTAATGCTAGAGACAGATTCAACTATTTTAAAGCAGAGTGTTGAAGGAATGACTAACAATGGTGCTTGGTCCATCCTTCCCACAATTCTGGAAATTAGAAGGCTTGCCAACAGTTTCCAGAGTGTTGAATGGAGTTGGATTCCTCGAAGTATCAACAAAGCGGCTCATGCAGCGGCTAGTATTGGCATCAGAGCGGTGGAGCAAATTTGCTGGGCTGAAAGGTCACCACTGTCTCTTCAGGGAGTGTTGGAAGCGGATGGCCTTCCAGGACCACCAAACTAATGCTCTTTTCTATATTTTGTACTAAGTTAGCCGCTACACTAGCTTGCTTTGGCTGAGTGTGTGCTGGCTTAGGTTGTTTGTTTCTTTTCGTGGCTTTGCCTCTTAATGAAATTCATTTTCGTCCAAAAAAAAAGGAAACATTCTTTTCCCCAAAGAGAAATTAGGAACATTCCAACAGCCGCATCAAAGCAAAACCAATTCGAGCGTTGGCGGCAACTTAAGCAGTACAAGTTAACATTATTCCTTCACCGCACTTGGTTATAGAAGGCAGGGGGTGGTGTGTCATTCCTTCACCACATTGACACCAAGCTAGTAACCTTATCTTTCAAACTCTACTTTAATCATATTCAACAACAATGGCTGAAGCTCTGGTTTCCGTATTGCTAGAACAGTTGGCTTCCATCACCCGGCATCAGATAGAGGAAGAGGTGAGGCTGGTCGTCGGCGTCGACCAAGAAGTCGAAAATCTCAAAGGCCATCTCCAGGCAGTTCAAGGCGTGCTCCAGGATGCGGAGGAGAGGCAAGTGAAGGAGGCCAACGTCAAGAATTGGCTGTGCAATCTGAAAGACGTGTCGTACCAGATCAACGACATCTTGGATGAGTGGAACACCGCCATCCTCAAGAATCACATGGAGAAGCAAGAAAAAGAAGGTGAGAATAATGATCTTGTCCTTGCTAAGAGGAATAAGGTACGGTTCTCCATTCCCTCCTTCCTCAGAAATATTCTCATCTGTTTTGGTCAAATTGGTGATCGCATAATTATGCGTCATGACATTGCTAAGAGGATAAAAGAAATCAATGAAAGGCTAACTTCGATAGCCATTTTAAGAAACGATTATAATTTTCAAAGCACAGTTAGAGGCACTGAACAAGTTGAACGATCCAAAACCACTTCCTTTGTCGACGTGTCTACCATAATTGGTCGTGACGAGGAAAAAAATAAAATACTTAGCATGTTGAAAAGTGAGAGTGGTCATCAATTGGTGATCCCGATTGTCGGGATGGGAGGGTTGGGCAAGACTGCTTTTGCCCAATCCGTGTACCATGACCAAAATGTAACAACTCATTTCCACCAGAGAATATGGGTTTGTGTGTCGAGCCCTTTTGAAGAGATTAAGATTGCCCAAGCCATCATTGAAAAAGTTGTGAAACAATCCGATCCTCGAAAGGACTCAGATAAGTTTCAAACTTTGTTAGAATGTATATCCGATAATATTGTTGGTATAAAGTTTCTCCTCGTCTTAGATGATGTGTGGAATCCCACTGATCCTAAGTGGGGCCCATTGAAGGCAGCTTTGCAAAAAGGTGATGCAAATAGTAGAATATTAGTGACCACTCGAAATAACACGGTTGCTATTATGATGGGAGCAACCAATGATCACATGATCAATTTGAATAAGTTGAGCGACCGACATTGTTTGGATTTATTCCATAGAATTGCATTCTTTGACAAAGAAAAAGATGAGTCTAAGTTGTTTGATGAAGATATTAAGAACAAGATTGCAAAAAAGGTTGATGGCTTGCCTCTAGCTGCAAAGACTTTAGCTAGTCTCATGCGATATAAGAAGACAAGAAAGGAATGGGTAGCTGTTTTGGAGAGTAAGATGTGGGAATTAGAAGAGGTTGAACAACAGGTTTTTAAATCACTATTACTTAGCTATTATGATTTGACTCCAGCTGTCAGACAGTGTCTTTTATTTTGTGCTGTTTTTCCAAAAGATTATGTGTTTGATAGAAATGATTTGATTGAGTGCTGGATGTCACAAGAATATCTTAGTATGAAAGGAGATAGAGAAAAAGAAAGAATGATAGGCCAACAGTACTTTGATAACTTAGTGATGCGTTCTTTTTTCCAAGATTTTGTTAAAGATGAGAACGATGATATTAACCGCTGCAAAATGCATGATATTGTGCATGACTTTGTACAGTTTCTCACCAAAAATGAATGTTTTATTATGGAGGTGGTGGAAAGTGGTAAAGAGAAAAACATGGTAGTCCATAATAAGGTTCGTCATTTGAACCTAATGTCAACATACAATGATTCGTTTCCTGTTTCAATCTACAATTGCACAGGATTACGAACTTTGGTAATTTCTACTATGGAACTTCCTCCGTTACCCGCGGACTCATTTTCAAAATTGAAAAGCCTTAGAACGTTAAAGTTACATAAAAACTCAATCAAAGAAGTTCCCGAAAGTATCGGGGGACTAGTGCATTTGCGGTATCTCGATTTAAGTGAAAATGGGAAATTGAAAGAATTACCCGATTCTGTGGGTAATTTATTCAATCTGGAAACATTGTGTCTCAAGTTTTGCTATAGACTTAGAGAACTACCGGTGAGCTTAAGAAAGTTGGTTAACTTAAAGCATCTTTATATTGCGTATTGCAAGGATCTAAAAGTACCAAAAGAGATTGGAAGATTAAGAAATCTGCAAATCTTAGATTGGTTGTATCTTCAAGACGGTGGCGAGGATGATGAAGGAATTTTCAAGTTAGGGGATTTGGGAAACTTGAAGCAGCTTCAAGGGAGCCTTCGTATAGAAAACTTGAAGTCAGCGAAAGATGGGAGTGAGGCTAAAAATGCAGAATTGGTGAACAAGAAGAACCTCCTTCATTTGACTATAGAGTTTGGGTACGGGAGACATGAGCCGGATTTAAAGGATGAAGAAATACTGAATGGCTTTCAAGTGCATACAAATCTGGAGTCGTTGGCTATTTATATGTACTGCAGTACCACCCTGTGTCCTAGTTGGATGATGAGCTGTCATAATCTGAGAAGCCTTGAATTCTTTCAAGTTCCATTTTGTGGGGTTTTGGCTCCTCTGGGGAAACTCCCGTCCCTTGAATATTTGACTATAGATACCATGAGCAGTGTGAAAAAGGTGGGAGTTGAATTTTTGGGAATAACAGGCGAAACACCGCAAACATTAATACACTCGTTTCCGAAATTGAAAAAACTCCGACTTCACGAAATGACCCAGTGGAAAGAATGGGAAGGAGTAGAAGAAGAGGATTCTAAAATTACAATAATGCCATCTCTTTTGAAGTTAGAAATCGAGTGCTGCAATAAGCTGAAATCACTGCCAAACTTCCTATGGAAGACCCCGCTGCGGGAATTGAGCATCTGGAGTAGAGGGTTCGAGACGATATGTGGAACGGAGTGGGTGAAAAAGGCGTCTCAAGTCCAAAACATCAACATTAATGGCAAGTTTGTGAAAAAAGACGGAGTTGGAATGTTGGAGGAGGATTGATGATGTGGTCTGCCTGCCTATCTGATCCACCTCTTGGGCTAAAATGGTAATTTTGAACCCCTTCCTTGTAATTCTTTAATTTTATTTAAGTTTCTAGTTGCTTGCTACCATCTTCAGATTTACTTATTTTCTTAAAATTAAAATATCAGCAACTCTCCGAATATCAACAACTCTTTATCCAAGAAACTTCACCTAATTTTGCATAATATTGCATAATTTTTTTTTGGAAGTTCTCTGCTTGCATTGCATTGCTTTTTGTTAGTTTTTGGTTTTGGGAATGCCCCATTTTACCAGATAATTAAATAAATAAAGGCAAGGGGAAGGTGGCTGGAGTGCTAAAATTCACCTAATTTTCCACACTAAACATTTTTGCAACGACTCCTCAACGTCAAATTTACCTTTCCTCCACTATATCTCTGTTTGGTCAAGTTTTTATTTTCTATTTTTGGTTAAATTAGTAACTATGATAATTGTTATAAATAAATACAAGGGAGGAATTTAAATTAATTTATTGCATTTCTTTTCAATTGGTTAACTATATGCTAATTATTCATTCATTTTATAAAATACAACATATGTCACAAGAATTTGAATTTGAATTATATGTCCAGCTTAATTAATGTCACTACATTAATTATATATCCAGCTTAATTAGTGTGAAATTTCCATAAATTGTAGGTATAAACACATTCCTTGGGTTTCCTTAATGAGTTTTGATCATTCCTTTGGAGAGTCAACACAGTCCCGTGGGCACGATTTCATGTTGTTGCAAAGCCGCTCGAGCCACGCCAATGTAGTTTTTGTTTCTAAGTTGTGTACTTGATTTTGGAGCTCTTTTTAGTCTTTCCACCCCTGTTTCTCTCTAATTGTGTCTGGTAAGACCGCTACTACACTGGATAGGATTTTGATTGGTAAGTAAATATTGCAAGGTAATATTTTTGGAATTTGGAACCAAACTGGTCTTTCAAGCCTTCTTTATTAAATTAGATTCATGAAATACTTTTGTCACTGTATTTGTATTCAGGGTTTAAAAATCTGAGGTCCTTCGGATTGTGTGCAGAATCAACAAATGCTGTGATAAAGAACACTATCACCACAACCTGCAGTGGCTTTGCGACCCCTCAGCGTGGTCCATCCTTGCTATGAGCTATTTGCTTTGAAGGTTGGAATCTCCTTTGCTTTGGATGCTTCTTGTGTGCCTCTTGTGGTGGAATCTGACTCTTTGACAGCAGTTCAAATGATTAACACTGATGAGGAGTGCTTGCATCAAAAGGGGTTTTGGTGGATGAGATTCATCGCCTAATTGAGTTATGATGAGACCCCAAACTATTGTTCAGTATGTTGCTCGTAAAGCTAATGGAGCTGCTCACCAAATTCCTCAGTTTAGTCCTCGTGAAAGTGGACTCTCGTTTTGGATGGATGAGGGGCCTCTTTGGCTCATGGATTAATTGCATTCAAGATGATTGTCCTGCTCCGCATTCCTTTCCTTGATTTTCTTGTAATTTCTTGGCATGTGTGGTACTCTTTCCTATTCCGAAGTTTTGTCCCATGTGGTTTTCTTCGGAAAGGTTTTAACGAGGCCACTTTATTACATGCTAACTCTATTGTTCCTGATTATTTGAATAAATTTATTTAGTATTTGAATCTTTTTGCTCCCATGAAAATAACCAAGAAAAAAGAAACGTGAATAAAATAACAACCTTTTAAATTTCCATTTGAGCCAAAGTCCAATATGCTTTAAAATGTCCATTCTAAACCTAGTACAGAAAATTGGCAATGTATCATTTGATTGACAATGGAGAATCCCGTTTTCTCAATCCCATTCTTGGAGTATGCCAAACTTAACAAACCCTTATTGTCAATTGAAGTTAAGCTAAAGTCAATAGTGACCTTTAAAAGAAAAATTATATTATATTAAAATTAAAGATGCTATCTTTTTGTAGATAGATGATGATTTACTTTGTTTTAACTGTTTAAAAAGGAAATAAATTGAGTCTAGGTTTCTAGGGTTTCTCTGGAATACGCTAGTAAGAGTCGGCCGAGTGGCGCCGTCGACAGTTGTGGCCTAGACTCCTCTCTCTCCCTGGTGGACGGGTGAAGGGTGTATGGTTCCTCAGTCTCTGTGGAAGTTCTCTTCGGTAGTGTGGGAAGGTGCGCGGTGTGTCGGGGTAGGGCTGTGTCAGATGGAGGAGTTTGCATCGGATTTTGCTGCCAAGTTCGCTCTTACGGAGGATGAGCAACGTGAGTTGATTGTTGAGCGGGGCTCTGCACACTCGTTGCAAACGACTAACTTTTTGCTCGTTGGGAAGTTGCTTACTAATAAGCCTTTTAATGGCGAGGCGCTCATGCGCACGATGACGGCTCTGTGGCGGCCGAAGGTTAAGGTACAGGTCGGTCGCCTGGAGGAAAATTTTTTCATGTTCTCATTCCAAACCAAAGAAGAGCGGCTGCGTATCCTTAGTGGGGGCCCATGGTCTTTCAATCGTTTTCTTCTGGTTTTGGCGGTGGCTGATGATCTAGTCCAACCTTCTCGGATTCCTTTGGTGCGACAGGAGTTCTGGGTCCAGGTTAAAGGTCTTCCATTGGTGTTTATGACTAAAGCGATGGGTAAGCGCATTGGTGAAGAGTTGGGTGTGTTTGTTGTGTCGGACCACGGTAAGAGAGGTGCTGAGTGCGGGAGCTACCTCCGTATTCGAGTGGGTCTTGATGTTACGAAACCTCTCCGGAGGTGTTTGCCTGTGCGATTATCGAACTGCAAAGGGGATACGGTGTGGGCAGATATTCGGTATGAGAGATTGCCAAATCTGTGTTATCTTTGTGGTATGTTTGATCACCTCGAACGAGAGTGTCGTCTCTTCACGGGGCAGTTGCAGGACGACATGGTTAAACCGTATGGCCGCTGGTTTCAAGAGGATTTTTTCGCTCCTGATTACAGACGTCCAACGGGGCAGAGGTTTGGCTTGCTGGCGAAACCTTGGTCTATGTGTGCTCCGGAGGATGTGGGAGAGGAAGAGATGGCTGAAACGGTAGCGAGCACGGTGGGCCGACAGGGCGAAGACCAAAGAGCGGACATGACGGGGTTGCTTCTCCAAAAGGAAAGGTTCCGCTCGGGGGCGATAATCCCGCAGGATGACATTATGACTGACGTTGACCACTCGGTTGGGGAGGGTGGTGTGGATGTCAATTTTCCTTTACCGGACCTTAATTTAAGGCCTCTTTCCCAAGCGGATTGTGATGGGGAGCTAGCTGGGGCCATAATTCCTTTTGTGTCCCCAAATCTTGGTGATCAGTTTCTTCCGTTTGATTCGGGACAATCCTCTATGTTTCGTGAGGAGCACATTACTTTACAAGGAGGGTTATCGAATTTTGCTCCTTCTTTATTGTCCCTGGCGGGATCTTGGGACAAAGATGGGAAATCACATATGGGGGTGGGGCCCACCGAATATGGGAATAATTCTCAATGTGGTGGGTCTGCCACTGTGGACCCTAGCCTTGATGACCCATTTGGGCTTGGTCCCATTATACAACGAATTGCACATGAAGCCAAAGGCCCACACCGGCGGAAAACTAAGCGTAGAAAACAAGGAAGTCGTGCCCAGGGGAGACTCCCATGCGGCTCAGACGTTAATACGAATGGGAAGAGGGGCCCTCAGCGTTTGGAGGGATTGGAGGTTTCGACTGAGCAGAAGCGACGTTGCATGGCTCCTGCTTATTCTGCATGGCAACAGAGATCGGTGGAGGCTGATGAGGATCAGCCCCGCCGGGCATAATGAATCTCTTAAGCTGGAACTGCCAAGGGCTTGGGAACCCTTGGACAGTTGAAGCGTTACGGGGGCTTATCCGTAACGAGGATCCCAAGATTGTGTTTCTCTGTGAGACACGATGTTCACGAAGTTCTATGGAGCAGGTACGTCGTCGGCTTGGTTTTCGGCAAAGCATTGTGGTTGAGAGTTCCGGGGCCTCTGGGGGTCTGTGCTTAATGTGGACGGAGGAGGTTGCAGTGTTCCCTAGGTCGTTCAGCCTCCATCATATTGATGCTGAGATTGAGATCCTGGGAGCTCTGGGACGTTGGCGCCTCACGGGTTTCTATGGGTACCCTGTCACTACTGATCGACATAAATCCTGGGAGCTGCTGGCGAGTCTGGGGGATGCCTCCTCTATGGCCTGGTTATGTGTGGGTGATTTCAACGAGATTTTATGGGCAAATGAAAAGTTGGGTGGGCGCACCCGTAAGGATCATCAGATGCAAGGCTTTCGAGATGCTGTTGATTACTGTAGCCTTCAGGACCTGGGTTTTACGGGACCACGGTTTACATGGTGGAGAAATAATCCTGAGGAGATTCGTGTTCGACTTGACCGAGCTTTAGCAAATCTTGAGTGGTCGGCCCGTTTCTCTGGGTCTAAGGTCACGCACCTCCATCCCACCAAGTCTGATCACTTACCGATTCGGGTTACAATCAGTGCGCAGGCGTTTACCGCATCTAGGCGGCGACGTCGTTTCCGGTTTGAGGAGATGTGGGCTACTCACGAGGAATGTGGTGATGTTATCAGTGCGGGGTGGCAACGGTTTCACACGGGATCAGCACCTTTTTCCGTTACTGAGAAGCTAAAACACACTCGGATGAAGTTATTGAGTTGGAGCAAAAGAACCTTTGGACAACTTCAGTCCGATATTCGAGTGACGTAGGCGCAGTTGGGTGAGTTGCTAAATGCGTCTCCGTCTCGACGTCTGGTTGAGGTAAGACAGGAGCTCACGGCTAGGCTTGATTCTTTAATGGCGAAGCAGGAGGTGTACTGGCGGCAGCGGTCCCGTGCTGTCTGGTTGAAGGCAGGAGACCGTAATACGAAGTTTTTTCACCAACAAGCCTCTCATAGGCAAAGGAAGAATACGATTGCTGGTTTGGAAGACCGGGACGGTAGATGGCATACGAAGGTTAGTGAGATGGAGGGAGTGGTAGTAGATTACTTCCAGACCCTTTTCACGTCTAACCCCACAACGGTTTATGATGGGGTGGTGGATGTAGTTCGAGGCCGTGTGACTGACGAGATGAACGCATCCTTATTGGCTGATTTCACGGCGGAAGAAATCCGGGTGGCGCTTTTCCAGATGCACCCGTCGAAGGCTCCTGGGCCAGACGGGTATTCCCCTTTCTTTTATCAGAAGTATTGGGATGTAGTTGGCACTGATGTGGTTTCGGCGGTCCTATATTTTTTGCGGACAGGGCGGCTGCTCAAACGTATTAATTTTACCCATGTGGCCCTTATTCCAAAGGTCCCCGAGCCTAGGAATTTGACTCAGCTTCGTCCAATCAGCCTCTGTAACGTCATATACAAGATTGGTGCGAAGGTGCTTGCAAATAGGCTGAAGCTGGTTTTGCCGACCCTTATTAGTGAATCCCAGAGTGTGTTTGTTCCTGGTCGGATGATCTCTGATAATTCTATCGTGGCTTTCGAACTTTTACACTTCATGCATAAGAAAACTACTGGGCGTAAGGGGTACCTTGCGCTGAAACTGGATATGAGTAAAGCCTATGATCGGGTGGAATGGCGCTTCCTTGAAGCACTGATGGTAGGGATGGGTTTCGCTCGCCGTTGGGTGCACTTGATTATGTCTTGCTTGACTACGGTGTCGTATTCCTTCTTATTGAACGGGCGTCCGGTCGGCTATGTGCTGCCACAACGGGGATTGCGCCAAGGTAATCCGCTGTCTCCTTACTTGTTTCTGATATGTGCTGAGGCGTTTTCGGGTTTAATCTTGCAGGCGGAGCAGCGTGGGTTGATTCATGGGGTACAAGTCTGTCGGGGCGCGCCCACTGTGAGTCACCTGTTTTTTGCAGATGATAGCTTCTTATTCTTGCGGGCTAATAAGGGTGAATGCGAGCAGCTGCGTTTGATTTTTCAATGCTATGAAGCTGTGTCGGGTCAACAGATTAATTTGGAAAAGAGCTGTGTCTCATTTAGTTCTAATACTGCGCGCGATCTTCAAGATTCGCTTGCTGTGGTCTTGGGGGTTAGGAGGGTGGACCAGCATGATAAGTATCTGGGCCTACCTACCCATGTTGGGCGGTCTCGAGGACAATGTTTTACCTCCCTGAAAGAGCGCATTTGGGGGAAAATTCAGGGTTGGAAAGAGAAATTATTGAGCTTTGCTGGTAAGGAGGTCCTGCTCAAGGTAGTGGCCCAAGCGGTTCCTATTTATATGATGAATTGTTTCCTTATTCCCAAATATTTATGTGAGGAGATACAACAGCAAATGGCTAAGTATTGGTGGGGTGAACAGCATGACAGAAAGAAAATTCATTGGTTAAACTGGAATAAACTTTGTGCGCCAAAGCGGGAGGGAGGTTTGGGTTTTCGAAATCTATATGCCTTTAATTTGGCCCTCCTCGCAAAGCAACTATGGCGCTTGCATCATACCCCAGGTTCTTTGGTTGCTCGTCTCATTAAAGCCCGTTATCACAAAAATTGCTCCTTGTGGGAAGCTTCTGAGGGGCATTCTCCTTCTTATGTTTGGCGTAGTTTGTGTTCGGCTCGGCCGGTTATTGAACGTGGAAGCCGGTGGCGCATTGGGATGGGTGACACGGTTCGAGTTTGGCAGGACCGGTGGCTCCCTCTGCCTGACTCCTTTCGTGTTTTCTCCCCACCATTGAATACCGCTGAGGAGGTGTATGTTGCTCAGTTAATTGATGTGCGTACTATGCAATGGCGAGAGGAGCTTTTGGCGTCGTGGTTCACTTCTGAGGAAGCTAATGTTATCCGTAGTCTCCCTTTAAGTTTCCGGCGTCCCCCGGATTGCCTCATTTGGCACTTTGAGCGACATGGTGTTTACTCTGTGCGTAGCGGATATGAGGTGGCTAGACATTTTTTGGGTTTGCAGTCAGGGGCGGGCTCTTCTAGTGGGGATTCGTTCCAGGGGGTTCAGACCCGACTCTGGCAGAAGCTCTGGACGATGAATGTGCCTCCCAAAGTCCGGATGTTGGTCTGGCGGGCTCTGCTGAATATTCTGCCCACGCAGGACAACTTGGTTCAGCGGGGTGTCACTGAGGCTGGCGAGGGTTGTCGGCATTGTGGTGGGTTGGAAACAATTGGGCATGCTCTGGTCTGGTGTCCTCAGGCCCGTCGGTTTTGGAGTCACTTCTCTTTCCCTACCTCTGCTCCAACTGGTGATGCGGGGGATATAAAGGAATGGTTTCAGGTCCTGGCAGAGAATAGTCCCAATTCCCAGCTTGAGCAGATTATGGTAGGCCTGTGGACGTTATGGAATGAACGAAATCAATCTGTTTGGATTGGCCATTGTCGTAGCACTGTGGAAGCTCTTAGTTGTGCTATGCGTACCTTACATGATTTTCACGAGTATAATAGCCCTCCCTTACCGGCTGTTTCGCGAACAAAGGCCCATTGGCTGCGTCCGCCTTTGGGGGCCATAAAGATAAATGTTGATGGGGCGTTTCGGGCGGCTGGGGCATTGGGTGGGGTTGGACTGGTGGCACATGATCACAATGGGGCTTTTCTTCGGTGCAGGACGTGCAGGAGTCTTGGGGTGTCTAATCCGCTGCATGCTGAGCTTTTGGCATTACGGGAGGGTCTGTGGCTTGCTGGCAGCTGGCCAGGGGTCCGAATCTGTCTGGAGAGTGATGCACAGGGCTTGGTTCTTGCTATTCACAACCGCAATGCCGACTTTTCTGCCCTGGGCTGTTTGATTGAAGACTGCAAAATGCTTCTGCATGAGAACACGTCCATCTGTCTAGTGCATGTTCGTCGAGAGGCCAATAGTGTGGCAGACCGCCTCGCTCACTATGCCCTTTCTTCTTCTGCATTGGACGTGGGGTGTGATTGGTTGGGATCTCCGCCTAATTGGCTTCTAGATACTCTTTGTCAAGATTCTTTGTGATTTCGTTTTTAGTTTGGTATGCGTGGTACTCTTTCCTACCCCGGGGTTTTGTCCCTTTGAGTTTTCCCCGGGAAGGTTTTAATGAGGCCACTTGGTCATGCCTGTGCTGTGTAACCTTCCAGTCTATTTCTATTATAAATTGATCGTTTCCTTTCCAAAAAAAAAAACTGTTTAAAAGGAGAGATTGGTAATTGGCCATTTTGTACTTCTGAACTGGGATATGCTACTATCCAATAAGGGGTCACTTTTTGAATGATGTGGCCTGGACTTCTACGTCCCCTTGTTTACGAGTTTACAACCATGAGCAAGAAGAGCACATTGAGATGGCCAAATGTTATTAATTTACTCATGTTATAATATCTATAGTTCTTTATTTATTTTAAATTTTATAATGTCATAACATATCAAATTTGTCGTTTGCATATAGACCATTATGTGTCTGTATATACAGTCACACCCCAAAATTTCTCCAGACTGGAGCTTATGCTAGCAGAAAAAGGAACCTTGCATCATTGCCATATTGTTCAACCGCTCATCAGGGTCCTTGAATTTAGTAGTGGCATGGGCTTATTGGCTGCCAAAATCAGTGCAGACAATTATTTCTCTTTTTAAAAGTTGCGTGGACTTGGCGCCTCTAATTTGGTCATAGCTCCTTCAAAAGCTGTGGCGGAAATCCGTCATTGGCAGTGGCACACATGCATCGACGCTAAAGATAATGTTATAATGATGATGATGATGGAGGATGACTATTTGTCAATAAGCAACTCAATTGAAAGAGGTTTGTTAATACAAGTGATTAAATAGCATTCACAAAATCCTTTTTGTATTCATTTTTTTAAAATTGAAATACTATTCAGACTTCACACATAATGCAAAAACTATGAGAAGTCTTATATTTAATTAAGCTAATCCTCCTTAATTTGTGAAGAAAACACTAACAAATGCACAATAAAACCAATGCATGACAATCTCCATATGAGGACACTTAAACATTTGTCATCAACATTAATAAATGCACAATAAACCCAAAACGTAGTTTCCTTTATTTTTTCTTAACAAAGTTTAGACTTGTAGGATTTGATTGCGAGTAGTTCCAGCAGCTCTACCTGCTCAGGGAGAGAAAATACACTCCAGCGATACAAAATAGCCTAGGCAAGACATCGGCTCCACCAAGCCCTGATAGACCCGAAGGCAAGAACAGCCCGAACTGTTGTCTGAGGGCACTAACGTTAGCGACGAAATTATTTTAAACAAAAATCTAAAAAAATACCAAAAAGTTCATAATATTATTTTATACATACCTAGCAATTTTATTATTATTAATCTCATACTATAAATAAAATTAATCCCATGTGAATAGTAATTGTTATTGGGTTGCCATGACAATGGATGGAAAAACAACAAAAATATTGCTATGAGAGATACTGTTCACATGAACAGTAAATACCTTTGTCTCCCCTTGTCTTTTGCCATGGCAAATAGATGGAAGTGCGACTAAAGCGAAAAATAAGCCAAACTACAAGGGTGGAAAATGGTATTGGTCTTAGTTAAATGGTGTTCCGTAATTAAAAGATCTGTATTAGGTTATGTTAAAGTAACCAAATTAATCAATTAACTTATATGTCAACAACATTAAGTACTAACTTTAATAAATTTGTCATTAAATCAGATATTGAACTTATCCGACTTGTACCTAAGCTGTCCCTATCTTTCAAAAAGTTGCTTTTTCACCTCCCAATTTTGTCCATAAACTATTATAAATATGTTACTTGTCCAATAGAGTTGTTCAAAATCTTATCCAATTTGTCCAAACTGTCAATATAATCCAATTTAATTAGGTTCAATGTCTTTGAAAATGTGAATTGAATCTCCAAATTCAAAAATCGACATACTTAAATTTATAAACTTGTCTGTGAAGAAAATACAATGAATAAAAACCTTTCTAGTATGTAATAATGTGTAGTATAAATATTTATTTTCAATAATTTACGATGCGTTTAGATGAGTTAGCTAAGAATTATGACTCACAAATATATTGACAAGTTTGTTTTGGGATATGGACAATGTGTTAACAAGCGCCATATTTTAAGGACGTAATTAGAGGACTTGACCTCAAACCTTAAAAGAAAGTACAAAGTCAGAGAGTTGGTGGAGTGAAATACCAAAAAGGCCCCTGCACGTTTTTCCCTCCAACACGTTGAAGAAGACTAAGAATAGGGGTGATGTGTACAACTGTCGCATATTCGGAGGGCCCGTTCTCTATGGGCTTTGCTTGACCACCACCCAGGTTTGTTTCTGTTGGGTACGCAACACAACAACACAAACAACAATTTCTCGCTCTCTAATCTCTCAGGAGAACAAAAGAGAGAAGAGAGAGAGACTCTCACAAAAGCTTCTTCCTTGTCCTCATTCATCATCTTCTCTTTCCAAACCAATAACAACCCACATTTCAATTTGTTTCTTCATATTTTATACAAGGTATGTTTTTCTCATTTCAAAAGCTTTGGCCTTTGGTGAATTGTTCTGTTTTTGTTGTTTTACTTTTGGAAAATAAATCATGGGTTTGCTTGTTTGATTTGGTATTTTTGCTGTTTTTGTGGGTTTGGTTTGGTTGGTTGGTTTCTGGGATTGATCTTTTGGGTTACATTGTGAGTTTTGATCAATGTAGGCGCGGGGTGGTGTGGATCCATGTGGGATATGTTTCTGTAACTCTGGGATTCAGAGGATGACTAACCGAATCGCGGAAACGCCTCAGGTACGTTTATGGTTCAATTATATTCCTGTTTTATGACAAATGCTGCTTTTTTGTTGTTGTTGTCAATAGCTTGAATCTATAGGAAGGAACACACATGAACATTGTACATGCATAATCACGCAAATGTACTATACAGACACAATTCGAATGTGCATTATTTTTTGTGGAAAGGAAATTTATATGGTGGTTGAGTGTTTCAGGGAGAAGGCAATGCTCCTCCTCCTCCTCCCCCGCCTGGTGGCCCTGATCGACCTGAATCACAGCCTTCTCGTAGTGGCAATACGGTAATGTCATGTTATCTTCAATCATAACAATATTGTGGCTGAAGTTTATTTTCATACTATCCCTGGTTTGTATGAGCCTGTTATCAGTGAGTTCACGAAACATAGTTGTCATTATCGGGATTTGGGATCATTATCATCACTTGATTATCATCGCCATTTCCTTTATTGCCATTGTAGTTGATGGGCTCATATTGAAACTTAGAATTTGCATGTATATTCTGTTAATATACCACATGTGAAACAAATTTGTTGACTGTATATTTTCTTTGCAGTTAAAATATTAAGGATAAAGTTTGTTAAGAGGAACAGCAACATATGATTGCAATGCTCAGAGAATTTGTATCTTTATATTGTTGCATAACCTCAGCCTTTACCAAAAGACAAAAGCTGTCGAGACTTTAGGTGGTGATCAATAATTTAGATGAATGAGGATGAAATAATGCCCTATACTATTTGTTTTCATGTAATCTCTTCTTTTTTATTTTTAAATTTCCGGGTTCACCGAAGTGAAACTACCATTCTGAAGTATACACTGTTTTGCAGATTTTCAAGAGTGGGCCACTATTTATATCATCGAAAGGAATTGGATGGACATCTTGGAAAAAAAGATGGTTTATTTTAACTCGTACTTCGCTGGTTTTTTTCAGAAGTGATCCAGTAAGTAGTTATTTTCTGGTAAATAGTGTGTGCATGTGCTTAAATCTGTTTCTTCTTGTCTTTTTCTTGTGTTATCTGTAAATATTTTGACATCCTAAGGAATTAGTTATCTTTCATCACAGCAAAATGGCTGCAAGGAAACATTTGACATATTATTGTCATTAAGCGCTACATTGAGCTTTTCTTATGAAAAAGCTTGCAATGCGTTAATGATGAGCCTCATTTCATAAAAGTGGATGAACTCATTCATTGGCAAAAGCATGGTGCCTAGAAACTCTTCATGTTAGGACTTATAGTATGTCCCCTCTAGTCCTGTTGCAGGAGTTTTATTGTGTCAGATCATTTATCTGATTGACATGTGTTGGCCAGCCAATGCCTTTTTTCATAATATTTTTATTTCTGTATGCATATACCAGAAGAAAAAACCCAAAAAGAATCATATTTTCGTTGGTGATGTGGTTATTTTAACTGCGGGCTAGGAACATGGGCCTTCCTGTATCAATTTAATGACAGTGTTTTCTATGGTCCTCTCTCTCTCTCTCTCTCTCTCTCTCTCGTGCTTGTTTCATTAATAAGTTTTTTAAATGTTTCAACTTTCATCTACTATAATTGCATTGCCAGAGTGCTGCTCTAAAGGGGAGTGAAGTGAATTTGACCCTGGGTGGTATTGACCTCAACAATTCAGGCAGGTTGGCTTGTAATTCTGAATTGGATTTTATCTGCTATTCTGCTCTTGTATGACTGCTAACCTCACAGCATTTAATTGTAAATTTTTCTAGTGTGGTTGTCAAAGCAGACAAGAAACTCTTGACCGTGCTATTTCCGGATGGCCGTGATGGACGAGCTTTCACACTTAAGGCATGTCTTTCCCTTTTGTCTCTACTATAATTGTTTCTTGGTCGAAAACTTGAAAAATGCTTCTATTGTCTTAATGGAACTTTTATATTTTCAACTTGTCCATTTTCTTTTTGCAAATAGGAAAAGTTAATTAGAGCAAGCCATAACAGGATCTTTCAGCAGGATTCTCATGAAACAGCACATTCAACTGACTGGGAAAAAAAATTCCTCATAAAAATCATATGTAATCTAGTCTTTATATGACTAATCATGCATAGAAGCCGTAGAATCTTCTGTTCACTTATGGATAAATATGATTCCTTTCTGTAAAAATATTCTATGGTCCTGTAAAAATTTCCTTCCTGTATATGTATAAAGTAAATTCCTTCAAAACTGGGTTAACTTGTGCTTCTACGTTTTCCTCTTTCTCTTCATTTTTTTAATGTTTCCATATATAAAGGGCGATGCATTGTTTGATACAATGACAATCTGAGCACATATTTTCTACATATTCCTGTCTAGAGAATGTAAAAATTTATTGTTTAAAGGAACTTATATTTGGTTCTACCATATCCTATCAAATATGAATCTATATTTTTTCAAACTTGTTGAGGAAATTGCATTGGCTGTGTGCCCAAGCTAGAACTTCAAGGGAAGAAGAAAGACACTACCTGTGCATAACACTTTTGTAAAAGTAGGGAAAACATTGAGAAGTTGACAAAAGAAGTTGACTAGTTTGAAAACCTTTTGACCAAAAGTTAGATATGGAGGCTATTGTGGTCTCGCTATCTGCTGCTGACGTATTGGTTATACCTCTTCCTTCTGCAGGCTGAAACTTTGGAGGATCTACATGAGTGGAAGACTGCACTTGAGAATGCTTTGGCACAAGCCCCAAGTGGTGGAGCTCATGCAATGGGGCAAAATGGTATATTGGGGAATGAGAAGACTGATTCAGTCGATGGTTCTTTGGACCAGTGTATGCTCTTCCTATAGTGATGCTTTAGACTTAGTGTTTAACATATTTATGCTATGCTGTGTGGATTTGTCTTTCCTCAGTTAGTGTAGTCTCATAAGATCAACTCTGGTTTTAAACCATTTACACATTACACTACCTGAGCCTTTATCATATTTATTTGGCCTTTATGTGGTATGCAGAAGCTCTACTTTCTACTGGTGAAGTAAAATCTATCTGGAAAAATCTAAAGAGACAACTTGAACTACGTTTTTTTTTTTTGAACTTATTAGAATTTCGGTGCAACCAATATTGTAAGACTAACAAAAGTCGACAAGTATTGATAGAACTTCTGGTCATTATCCAAATTCAATTGGACACTGATGGGTTCTGCTGCATTATGAATACAAAGATTTGAGTTGTGTATGCCGTATAGTGAAATCAAAGTTCATCATATTTAGTTTTCTGGTACTCAATGTTCATCATGGCTAATCTGTTAAGCATGAAATCCTGTAGCACAGGTTTTCTTATGATGGGATCTTGCATTGTATATTTTGAACTTGAATTAATTTCTTTGCTATGCTTATTCCACCTCATTGAAATATTGGCATTTGTATTTCTTTTTAGCAAAGGAGAAAAAGCCTGCAAAATCTACAGTCATTGGGGTGCCTGTTTTGCTGGCCTTGGAAGATGTCGATGGAGCTCCATCTTTCTTGGAAAAAGCCCTTAGGTTCGTAGAAGAATATGGTGGGTTCTCCTTATCTCACAATCATGTCACCTCACCTTAGTAGTACAATTGTATTCAATATAGTGCACCGACTTAATTTATATTGCCTATTTTTTCTTCTGAATATAAAGAAATATATTCATAGTTCTTTTAGTAGATTGGTCTTTTCATGCTTTTGAGATTGTTTTTTTAATGTCTGCACTGTCGGAGACACCGTAATTGGTATCTAGTCTTCTGATTTGGATGTATTTTTGACCTTTTTGGTACTTTAATTATAATCATTGGTCTTGTGATATAGAACACTCATTTTGTATCCTTTAATGCAGAGTTTTCAATATCTCTGTCTGTTTGTGTATTGATTTGTGGTCAAGCAATGCCTTGACATAAGATTTCCTGCTGGGATTTAGTAGAAATGGTTCTCTGTACCTAAAAAATGGGAAAGTATGAAAATTGGTGAAAAAAGTTCAACCAGCCAGCTGAATTGGAAACTGGCAGCAGCCCACGGATATTGGCTGTTTTCTTGTTTTTACTGCTTTTTGGCTTAAACAGTATCTTTTTTCCTTGTTATAAGAGAAATGGAGGGGTTCAACATAAAAGAGGAGACAGTAGACGAAGAGAAATAGAGGAGAGAGAGAGAGAGAGAGAGTTGTATAAATTACAAATATTTTGATAAAATTCAAAAAAGATTCTTGGCTTAATTTTTCCCTTGAAAGGCATCTTCTTCTTCTTAAGGGCTTCAGTTTTTTGTTTTAAAATTTTGCTGTGAAATTTATTTTCTTGGTTTCCTTAGTGGTTTTATACTTTTACCTTTTGTTGAATAAATCACACTTTTAATCCCTTCGTATCTTGATTTGAATTTATCCCTAGAATTCTTAATTGTACCAATTATTTTTGTATAACTATTACATTAACTGGTGCTGATGACCCTTTGGCCTGGACCCCTCGCCCTCCTACACTTTGATGACCAGTCTGATCCTGAAAACATTGATAGGATCTATTGTATACTTAAGGTTTGTGTTTTTGTGAAAAAGATATTTTAGGACGGGGTTTTTAGTTCAATGGTAAAACTTTCTTGTCGGATTTTGGATACATTTTTTTTAAATTTAACCCTTGCACAAGTTGTGTACATGTGACAAGTCAGCTATTCTGTAATCTAGTATATTTCATTGATGTTTTGTTTATATTCAGTTTTATTTCTTTTTGGTTAATACTGGCATAACAAGGATTTAATAGGTATTAATGTTTTCAGATTTTTATAAATTTAACATATTTATACTTAAGGCTCTTAAGTTGAAGCTGTCACTTGAGGGTGCTTTTCCATGATCTTTTCCATTATTGGTTTTGGTTATAATTATTATTTTTGCTTGTTTGATATATGAATCTGATCATTTGGTGGAAATCAATAGGAGTCAAAGTAGAAGGGATCTTACGGCAAGCTGCAGATGTTGATGATGTTGAAAGTCGAGTACGAGAATATGAACAGGGTTAGTATCTCTTTTCTTTTATTTAATATTTGGTGTTAAATCATCTTCTTCTTTTTTTAATTACTTTTATTGTTTAATATATCTATTGCAGAGTTTGTTCTTTCATCATTATGTTTTGCACATCTGACCATTAATTTCTCTTTAACAAGTATGCTAAAGAAGTCGACAGCTCATTTGCCATATGCCAGATGTTGGTCATGGACATTTTTATTCTTTTCTTAATCTTGTTCTACCTGTGGTGAAAATTTTCATCTGTTCTGTAGATTCAGGACTGTCCTTTTAAAATTAATTTCTATAGTAATTTATCTCTTCTTGGCTTATGATCTTCTGTAAAGAAGGAAGCCAAAGTCATGTATTTACATGGTAGTTTCATATTAGATATGTTTTTCTGTTGGAGTGCACTGTCAATATCTGAGATACTTTCGCGTTATGTTTTATGAATCAGGGAAAGTTGAGTTTTCTCCTGAGGAGGATCCACATATTATTGCTGATTGTGTCAAGGTATCTATTTGTCACAACACAAAATGTTGATTTCGTCATTCAGTTGATCGAATGCGCTGAAAGCTGTTTTTATATTTGTTGTCTTGCTGCAAATTTGCAGTATGTCCTTCGGGAGTTGCCATCTTCTCCGGTCCCTGCCTCTTGCTGCAATGCACTACTAGAAGCCTTCCGTAAGTCTGGTATGATACTTCTGACTTAAAATGTATCATCTGTCTCTTTATTCCTTTTAGTTACGAACATAGGATATGTATTGTGTCATAAGGTTGGGCAAAACATATCATCTGTCTCTTTAACACCCTCTTCATACCCTTTAATTTTATTGCTCTGTGAAATTGGAGTGGCGAATAATAGGGAAAAGTTATTTGAAACCTAGTGATTGGAGGCTATCTAGCTTGCTTTAGAGAGTGAGCACTTGTTAAAGATTTTGTTGTTGCTAAATCTTACAGCCTAAATACTGAACCACTGACCCTAATTGGTTTTGGGTTAGGGACTCTAGTTCTAACATTACATCATAGCACAGTATCCACGTGTCAGGCCAAATGGCCACATATGCTCCCACCCAATAAAAATTGAACAGGTGCTAGGCTCAATAGACACCACTAGTGAAGGGTGTGTTGAGAGTATCCCACATTAGAAAATGGAAACTTTGCATTAGTGCTTAAAGTTTCTTGGACCTCCCTAGTCATTGCCAATTGTTCTTGGGTTGGTCACTCATATTCTAACAGACTATATGCCATAGTATGAGTGGGTAATCCTTCAGAGGATAAGTTTTACATTTCGACCCATTTAATTTAGATTTTAGGTCCGTTGTAAGCAAGTGGCTGAAATTCACTCTAGTTAATTTGGAATCTATCAATGGAGTACATTGCAACATTTGTTCTATAAGATTACACTGGGTTTATTTTACTATTACATTTGATTTCCTTTAACAGCCATTTCACAATGATTAGGTAATGATCGTGGTGGTAGAATCAATGCTATGCGTACAACAATATGTGATACATTCCCGGAGCCAAATCGTCGTTTATTGCAAAGGTTACTTTTATGTTGCTATCATTATTTCCGATTTTTGTTTAGATCCAATACCCAAACTACATTTCACTTGCTTTTAACATCTTGCATGTATATGGTGTCAAGTTATATTTGGTATGATTTAATTTGTCTCTTTTCCTGGTTCAGAATTCTATTGATGATGCAAACTGTGGCTGCGCACAAAGCTGTGAATCGAATGAGCTGCTCGGCTGTGGCAGCTTGCATGGCACCCTTACTTCTTCGTCCACTTCTAGCTGGAGATTGTGAAGTTGATAATGATTTTGATATGGGGGGTGATGGTTCGGTTCAACTATTGCAAGCCGCTGCTGCCGCTAATCATGCTCAAGCAATCGTTATTACTTTGTTGGAGGAGTATGATAACATATTTGGGGTACGCTCAAACAAGATTTTTACTTTTTAGAAATTACTTTTCTATGATAATACTTCCTCCTATTTTGTCACAAGCAAATTACATGCATTCTCGTACACTAGCTTGTGTTAGTATTGGACTGTGGGATTCTTTATTAATGTTGGTATCCAAACAAATATTTTTTTAGTTTCCATCAATTGTCTTAATTAGCTTGAAGAGTTCACATTCTTTCGTTGCTTAGTATCTTTCTCAATTTATTTGTTGACATGGCCCACTCCGGAATTATTTCAGAAAAATAGTTTGGACTTTGAACTCACATTATAAGGAGTCCATCTTCTTATAAAATGTTTTCCTTTTTGTTCTAAGGTCTTATCCAGGTGTTGTCTCCTTGGCATCAGCCCTTTAATCTTTTTTTTAATGCCATTTTAAGTGAAATTGGAATCTATACCTGCAATATGATGATCTGTATTCACTGGTCATTTTATAATGTTATAATGTTGTTGAAAATATTCAATATTTTTCAAGTTGAAATCAAGTAATCAAGTTCTTTCTTCACACCTCTGTCATTGATTATTTCACCTTGGGTCTGTACTTTTGGGTTCCATAAATACTAGTGTATTTGCAGGAAGGTGATCTCTCCCCTGAACTATACAGTGACACCGAAGAGAGTGAAAGTGAGACCGAGGGGGCATCTGACGAAGGCGATTACTATGATGATGAAACTGATGCAGAAACAGATGATGATGTTGAAATTGTTTCTGATGGAACATGCAGTGAGAGTGGCAACTCTGGACACAGTGATCTGCATAATGATAAGGTTCATTTCTATACTTTCTGAGTTTATCATTAAACTGCACATATGTTGTGATGATAAAAAGATCCTAGCCTAGTTAATCCTTCAATCCATTAGTGCCAGACCTTGACAAGACAATTTCGTTCTTTCAAGTTGGTTAAATTAATATTGGTGCCTCTGCATAGTTTCCATTAGCTATGCATCCAGCATTTGTTCATCTCTTTTGCTGTTGCTAGTCCATTGCCAGACAAATTTGGAAGTTTTCATATATAATAATATATTTACTGTTTGCTATGTTTATGTCCTCAAGCTCTTTTGTCTTATGATTTGATCCTAATACCCAAACTAAAACAATCTTACTTGGCCACTTCTTTAGGCTTTTCACCCGCTTCAACAAATTGTACTATGTTGTGTCCCTGTGACTCTAGTTTCTGCATGGTTGCTGTGATGTTTTTTTTACCTTCTGATCTCATGAATGGATTCTATTTTCATTTTGTTAGTGATTTTGTTTGCTCAAGAAACTATAAGAGATGGAAAATTTGGTTACACCATGTATACTAAATGCTTTAAGGGTGCAGGATGGTGATGGTTTTAGCTCAGGTTCCAAGTCCCTTGATGGAGATGATAACATTAAAGCTCAGAAGTTGTCGTCAAGCTCACTTAAAACTTTGCAGCCTCAACATGATGTGCAAAAGAATGAGAATGAACTGGTTTCAAGTAAAAATAATTTGGCAGAGCTGGCTAATGAGTCTGCTGTAGTAGGAGATGTTTCCAGAGAAACAAGTTCTGTGCAGCAGCCAATTGTTCATGGTCTTCCATCCATCCAAAAATCTTCAACTATATCCAATGGACCTGCACTTGGTACAAGAGGTCGTACTGCTTGGGGACGTACCGCTGTAAGTATATGTTTTCTCGAGTGGTAATTTGATGCCTTGCTTGCTAGGCCTTTCTATGACTATTTATATTTTTCTAGATTAGGTTATCCAAGAAAGGACTTTGAATTATTCCATACACCCTATCCATTTTCTACTTTTGCATGTGTATGATCCTAATCTAGTGACTGTATTCAGAGGTCTTTTGTTTATTGGTTTTTTCTTTTTTGGGGGGTGGGGGGATTGAGTCCAGGCAAAGAAGAACCTTTCAATGGAATCCATCGATTACAGCCTTGAGGAGGAGTAAGTGATGCATATTTCATATCTGTAGAACTACTTTCCTCGTATAAACTTGCGTATAATTTTTTTTTTTTGTCGTCCTTGTATATTTTTTAGTGTCAGCAGATGCCCTCTGTCACATGCTTGATGTTATTTCTGGAAGTGGAGCTATCAATATATACAGAAGCATGCACGCATGTACACAATATATAGAACACATGATTTTGATCATGTGGCACATGACCCCAACATCAATATTACTTTTTTGCTAAAGGCATTAGTGATTTACTTACTCTTGATGTACCATTAGTGTTGCCATTTAGGATGCAGTGATTTTTACATTATTACTTATAACTACTAACTACTAACTATTTGACTAACAGGAAAATATGTTTGTAGCAAAGTTGTAACTTTAAAAATCTTCAGCTCTCTCAATTCGATTAATTATTTCTAACAGCTAGTTTTCTTCCTGTATGAAGGGATGAAATCCAGATGCTTGAGATTACTAAATCGGAGTTGGAAAACAGAATTGCAGGAGAGGTGTATTTCTCTTTCCAGTTACCTTGTATCAAGTTATTTGGAATTTTCTATATCTAAGTCATTAGTTTCCTTTACAGGTTCAAGGGAATGCAGCTCTGCAAGCAAGTTTGGAAAGACAGAAGACAGCCTTGCGTGAGCGTCGTCTAGCTCTCGAGCAAGATGTAAGTTTCATAGGGGAGAATATATTTTCTGGTTTTTCTAATAGTTCCTTTTCTTTACTTTATTTTCCCTGTCTTTCGCATATTGAACTTTTAATTTTTTGTACAGGCAAGGAAGTTTTAAATGCTTCTTTATCCGTTGACTCTAATGCTTATTAAGTAATTAGTTTCTATTGAATGGTTGAGATCTTCAGTGGTAACTAGCCATGATGATGAAGCTAATAATATACTGTTATTGGACATTAAACGTACTCGCAGGTGGCAAGGCTACAGGAAGAGTTACAGAAGGAGAGGGATTTAACAGCAGCTCTTGAAGCAGGACTTCATATTTCTGGAGGATGTGTACCCAATTTATCCACTGTTGATGAAAAAGTTAGTCTTCTGTCCTTTAACTGGTATGGCATAAGATCTTTCATGATTCACCAAATGGTTAACTTGCGTATGTGCTATAGACAAGGGCAGAGCTTCATGAAATAGCTCAGGCAGAGGCAAATGTTGCCAACTTGAAGAAGAAGGTTGATGATCTAGGTGTACAGCTTAACCAACAACGAGAGCGAAACCATGGCTCTATGGCTGATGCATCCACTTTGTCCCAACACAATCGGGATCTTCATGCAAAACCGTAAGATCTTCAGTTAATTGGTGGTCCTTTCTTGTTGGATGACCCTGTCTTCTTTGTAGTCATCCTTCGGTAACTTAGCTGCACTTTCTTTTCCCCTTTTTTGTGTCTTGTTTTTAGGAATGCGATGGATAAAAAACAGGACAGTGAAGCCATAGCCCCTTCACGTGATGAATCATCAAGAAGTAAGGTAGATATATTTTGACATTTGAGATATCTTCATGAACAAAGGTCACTGCTTGACTTTTAGTTACATACTTTTTTAACCTCAAAGAGAAGATAGATTAAGAGAAGAACAAATGATAACTGATTGCCTAATATTTTTTTAACCTAAAAGTGAAGCAGACTGATTTATTTCAAGAACAATAATATGAACCGACAAAACTTGCTCAGAGAATGTGTTTGGCTCTGAAGAGCCGTAGTTACAAGTTACAACATCAATGTTTACTTCTATTTTAACTTGGCTTGGTACTGCTCAAGCTTGACTTCTAGATCAAAAGTGGATTATGTTTAAGCTAAATGGAGCCTAATCTTTGAGCGAGCAGTTTGTGCAAAAGTGGATTAAGTAAAAGTAGTAATTTCGTTTAAACCAATTTATGGGCATGGTTCAACAGGATACTCATACAGATGGAGCAGAAAAACATAGAAGCAACTATCGGTCGGTTGTGTTGCCAACCGATTCTTGTGTTGTAGAGCCAATGGGGGCTAAGCCTAGTGCTCCAAGCAACTCCAAGAAAAGTGGTACAGGGGGTGAGGTAGGACTCGTCCTATTTTACTTTGGCTCCAGTTTGTTTTGTTCTAGTTCAATAGAACTGTAACCAATGGCTCTATTAAATATTTGAAGATTCATTTTTCATGCGTATACCGCATCTTGCCAGATTGCCCGATGATGATTTTTATTAAGGTTTCTTAGCTTCTTTTTTTGGGGTAGGATGACGATACCAATTAAATAGACTAGAAAATCATCCAACTTCTACTTACTGCTTACTTGCTGCTTTGGATTTTACTCATGTTTCTGCTGGATGAGCTTATCTATTTCTCTGACTAGATAGAAGGCTAGAAATAGTTACATCCTTCTTTGCCTGTGCATAACAGGGAGGCACAACTTCAGCAATAACAAAGTTGACGTCGCGACTGAATTTTTTGAAGGAGCGGAGGAGCCAAATAGCAAATGAAATTCAAGGCCGAGGTTCAGGTCAACCTGCCCAAAATTTGGATAAAACTCAATCAATCCAATACTCAGACAAGTGCTTGGAAACCACAGAAAAGCCAGAGAAGCTTAGAAAAGCAGAGAGTCATTCATACGCAGAGAGAGGCAGAAAATCAGAAAGCCAACAGCAGCATAGCCTGGACAGAGGAAAATCAGAAAGCCATCTGTCCGTTAGCGTGGAGAAAGGTCAAATCGTAGAGAGTAAACCTTTCGGTTCTCCTTGGACGGACTCTAGATCATAGCAAATGTTTATATGATCTCTTAAGGCTCAAGGACAGGTTTTTTGCAAATGGGATCTTATTTCATAGAAGAAGAAAAAAATTGCTGCTAGACATGGACCAGATTGTGCAGAGTAGAGTGAGGAAGTTCATTGAATAGGTTTTGGTTTTTTATTTATTGAGCATTTGATGCCTATATCAAAATAGCTGCTCAAGTCCATGTACCCCCCTAAAGCCCTCTAATGCCCAGGATGTACAGATATGAAGCATCTCCTTGATGTAAAACTGAATTATTTGCAACCCCAAACTGTTCATTTATGCTGCCACAGAGACAGCAGAATTGCCCAGTTATTTGTGTGCGTTGTATGGATATAAATGCAATGTGTAATTTCCATTCCAGTTGCTTAGTCTATGCTTATAAATTTTTAATTTTAATGGACATGATCAGAGTTCAATTCCCACATCACCAGACCGTTAACTCATTCGAGTGAAATTTTCCACTCAATTACATGATGACTTTTTTGGAGTGTCATACGAGAACTATCAAATCTTATTCTTTGTCATAGTGTTGTTAAAAGAACCAATTTTGATTTTGTTGATGTATTGTGCTACTCACTTGTTAATTCCCTGTTGAGATCCCATTAAATCATTAACTGGGTTTATAAATTACTTGAAAATTTATTGAATTGTCCAAACGAAAAATAGAAAATTGCATTAATCAATCATAGTAATAATTATTATTTTTCGTCGTCGTCTTTGGGTTGGAAAACTCAAAAATCCTTGAGAACCTTCCGGAGCTGTTCAAGAGTCACAAACAGCACCACAGTGAAGGGCCCCTGCCTAGAAATCGTAGGGATGAAGCCCTTGTAGAGGGCCATGGGCCCCTCAGCCCTCACAGTCTTTAATGCACAATCCAGGGCCCCACTATACGGCGGTTCCCGCCCGGGTTCCACCTTCATGTTCATCACCCTTGTCTTGATCACGTCGATGGGGTTCGACGCCACAGAGGCCACAAACCCCGCCGCGAAACTCGCCGTCACGTGGGTACCGAGGCCGTCCTTCATCAAGTGCCTGTCGAGGATCGCCTCCTTGATCTGATCGTACGACGCCAGCTGCGACGCCGTCACGATCATCGCGCGGTTCACCGTGAGGCTGGACCCGCGCCACAGGCTAACAATCCCTTCGCTCCTCGCCATCTTCGTGATCGCGTCCACCACGTTCTTGTAGTCGCGGCCGCCAGCCTGCATCCGGACCATGGCCACGTCGGCTGGGTTGCCGACGGCGGCACCGACTCCGCCGGCGACAAGCCCGGAGAGGATTTTTCGGGTCAGGGGGAGGTTTCCGGTGTTTGGGTCGGCCCACTGGACTTTCAGGCCTTCGTAGAGGCCCATGCGAGTGGTGGAGTAGAGAGTCTGGCGGAGGACGGTGGCGGAGACGCCAGAGTATAGGGCGGCGATGCCTTCCGTCCGCACGATGCGAACTCCGACCGAGATGGGCCCCGCACGTACCGGAGGGGCCGGCGGTGGTGGTTGTGGGCCCACCAGAGTGGCAGAGTGGGAATTAAAGGCAAAAGCGGGGCGGAGATTGTGGACGGGCTGTGGGGCCCGAGCGGCGGCGCTGTTGCTCTCACCCTGGAGCTGCATGCGGACCTTGATGAGATCAAGCGGGTGGGTGGAGCAGCCTGCAACAATGGAAGCTATGCCTCCCTCAACGAAACCTTTGACACCCATTTCTTCAAGTGAGAATCAAAGGTCGATTTTTTGTTCTTCTGGGTTGTTAGAAAATTGAAAGAATGAAAGAATGGGGTTAAATAGAGGAGCAAAATTGGAGAGGAGGAAATGGGAAGAGGGAGATTAGGGTTAGGACCAAGAGGAGGCAGGGTTCATTTCACTGGAGATGCGGAGGTGAGAATGGAGGGCAAAGGCTATGGAGGAAGAGTGAGGGACGTTGGGCCTCTGAGACATAAGCATCTGCTGCCAAATGGGTTTGTGTTTGGGGTTTCAGTTGTGAGTTGAGGCTGAGAGAGCTGAGGAGGGTATATATATATATACACACACACACACACAGAGTAATTATGGTATTGAAGAAGAAGAGAAAGTGGAGGGAAGAAGCAGATGCCAGATGCGCCGCGCGGTTGGCTGGCTCTCTCCAACGCGCTTGGGTTTTGCTGACAGGGACCCTTTCCTTTCCTTTTAGGTTGCTGCCCTAACAAGACCACGAAAATATCATTTCATTATTTTTTTATGAAATTATATTAAATATAATTTCCTTTTGTGTGTTGGCTAGCTTTTACTAGGCTTGAGCTTGACTTCTACGCTTAATAACCCTAGACAGCCGTCGGCCTGCTGCCTCCCCAATGTTCTAGGAGGCGGGTCTTTGAAACGTTGAAAATTCTACACGTTATTTATTTGAATATGGAAAATTCCTTGGCTTCTGGACGGGTTTTTTCAGGCATCTACTACGCGTTAAACTTATTCTTTATATTCTCATTGTGGGAAAATATTTATATATGGAAAATGATCCCTCCTCAAGCGAGATTTAAGCTCAGAATCATAATTTGTTTAATGAAAATTAGTAATTATATGCATAGAGATTCTTTCATGAATATTTATTATGTTGCGTGTACTTCACTTCATACATGGGTCGGGATATAAACTCGGGCTGGGAATTCATGTTTTAGCATCCGCTATAATTAGGGCAAACCCCTACCTCAATTCTAATTCATTTGATTTCATGTGCCAAGATCCGACTCATACTCTTTTTTTTAGAATATAAAAATAATAGTTCAAACTAATTTAATCTATAAAGAGGGAGATTAATCTAATCTTAGTGCCTTGACTAACTGACCTAACTCACATTTGAAAGAGAACGAACTCCCAACCAAGGAGGCGGACTCATACTGTACTTTTAGGTCTACCTTTAAGTATCATTTCTATATGTCAACCCAATTGGAAATGTTTACTCACTTTGCTTTATCATTATTTTAGTGTTTGTTGAAAACACTATATTCATCTAAGTCACAACTATTAAAAGTATATCGTTTGTCAAGGACGATCGATCCTTTAATATGGGCATAAACAAATAAATGGTTCAAATAATGAGATGAGATTATGAGATTATGATTAATTTTCTATTTGTATTGCTTTCCCGAGTTGCTTTGGTAGTCAATTGCTCACGGCATCACTGTCAAAGTATACATTGATTTTCAAAGAGGAAAACTCTGGTCCATTTGGGTGTGGAAAAATTAGTATGGAAAATCATATGGTATCATCTCAGGAGTGTTTGGTGTGAACAAATGATCCTAGTTCACATTAAATTCAACCATTTTGAGAAAATAATAATTGATTATGCGTGCCTTAAGCATAGGAATTAAACCCATAATTGATCTCTAATGATGGTTTTTTTTTTCTTTTTTTCTCAAAGGGGATGAAACAAAGAGAGTGAAGCATCTTCCACACCAGCCTCAGCTTCAAAAGCACTCAAGGACTCACAGTCAATTCTCAATGTCAATTCTCAATTGTGTGTGGAGGAGAAGAGAACCCTCCACAAAAATCTAGCGGTTTTCTTCTTTGCCCACTTGAGAGAATATTACACAGATATTGAATATGTGCCCTTTTATTCATTTCTTTTTATTCTCACTTGATCAACTCAAAATTCCCTTGGCCATGCTAAAGTTTTGAGGTCATCAATGAGAAATGTCAAATAAAAAGTAGCCACAAATGAATGAGTAAATGACATCCACACCAAGAAGATTTCAAGGAATTTTATTTTTGTGGTTGACCAATAAATATACAGCATAATCATATCTCATCAGAATTTGGGTGGACCCAATTGAATTGAAGCTCCATGTGGAAAGGGAAAGAAACTAGGCTGGGGAGGTAGCAACTCAGGAAGGAATTTGTGTAAAAATGGTACCCCCACCAATCCTAGCCACTCATCCTGGATCTCATTTTCTTCTTTCCATATATTTCCCATTTCCCATTTCCCAATGAATTGCCACTAATTGTGGATCTAATTTTGGGCTTTCAATTTGTTTGTCTCCATTTGGCAATCAACTTTCCAACTATTTGTATTGGTTTCAACTTTCAAGTGTGAAATTTTTTTTTTTTTTTTTTGGGTCAATAAGTGTGAAAATTGATATGCTGTGGTTTGTGGAATTAACGTATCTTCAATTTGGGGCCCACGGAAAAAACAAATTTGATAAAATAATCGACGCCTGAGAGATTCGAACTCTCGCGGGGAAACCCCATGTACTTAGCAGGCACACGCCTTAACCACTCGGCCAAAGCGTCGTTGTTGTTAGTGGTTGCTGTTCAATTCTATATAAACCCTTGTTTGTGAAGCGTGGACTATATTGGATTACTGTACTTGAACAAGCCCAATATATATATATATATACATATATATTTAATACAAGTGATATTGGGAGTGAAATTGGATTTTTAGACCAAAATAAGGAGTTCAAATTTGTCATCATGCGGGGCAAGTTGGTACCTTGAGTTGTCATCCTCTCGTTGCATTAATTCAAAGTTGTTGCGTTCTTATGAGGCATATTGGCAACTGTCACCTTACTCATGTTTACAGATAAAATGAATGTTGTAGCTGATCGTATGGCTAACTGGAGCTTTAACTTGGATTTGGGGGTTAGCTATTTGGATGAGGCCCCTGCTTGGGTTAGCTCTTTTTTGGAGGATGATTTTTTAGGAGTTGTTAGGTCTCGCTTGATCTATACTAATTAGTTGTTATTTCTTTTTGGGGTTTGTCCCCCCTATCTCATAAAAAAAAAAAATGAAGAAGAAAAGGAGAGGGAAGGAAAATAATAAATGGGTTCTTTAGTAAAAACATACAACGAAAGAAATATGTGAGCCAAAATGCCCAATATAAAGATACTACAATGAATGGGCTTACCCAACTAGACAGAAACAAATTAAGGCCTGGCATCTCTTTGCACATCTTGTGTAACTAGCAGTTTGAACCCATTAGGAGGAAGACTTGCATGCCCAATGGAATTATAAGAAATGTTGAAACTATGAGAAAAACTTTCCTATCACTGGTTGTATGGTAGAATTTTATAGCGAGGACCTTATCTAAAATTCTTAGATATGGTCTTACGTTAGATCAAATTAGTTAATTTGATCCAACGGTTAAGAGACAGGACATCATCTAAGAGCTTTAAATAAAGTCCTCACTATAGAATGACTCACACACCAAATTACACATGGGTCATTATGATATTTCTAAATAAATTTCAAGAAAGGACAAATTTAGGTGTGTCCACACTCCACATCCACTCATGTGAGAAGGATTTTCAGCCTATGACAATCAATAATTTCAATCTGATCAAGTCAATTCTTCCAAGTATTTAGTTTTCATACAATCGTGGCTAGGAGTGCTTAATCAGACAAAATTGCCTAACAAAGTAAAATAGACGAATCAAATTGACTAAATTGAAAATACAAATACTAAATTAACGAAATGAATAAAACTCTAGCATTTCCATAATCAATATCAATTTAGCAGATATGGATCCAATCACCAGCTGCCGGCCCCACCAACTTGGCAACTTGGATTTAGTTTGTTTGATCTCATGGACTTGGTCTTTGATGCAATCACTATTCCATTGGATTTGGTATTCATGCATTAAGTCTTTCTTAACTCACCGACGTAATAAACTAGGTTTGTGTATGATTGAACCTTGGCCCGGCAACTTGCTTCTAATTTTGCAAGGTACTCTAGTGTGAATCAGTCCACCCACCCAACCGACTTACGAAGTCAAACATTATCTCTTTCATCTCTTTTTTCACCTCATTCCACATATTCCACATATTCTGCGTTCTTCATTTATATTTTACCTTGATCACATTCTTGTAGTAATTTCAGACTATTTTATCTCATGCATGTCGTGTGTGTTTGATGTATTTATTATTTATTTATGAAATAAATGTGTTTGCTTAATTTAACCCCAAACCAGCCAACTTGGTATATATTTGTCACCGTGTATGAAGAGGCTAGCTACTGCATTTACGTATATAAATCCACAATTTCTGATGAGTGAGTTAGGGTTGGATTTACAAGCTTTATGAGTCAAGTTAAGAGTACATATAATATGAAATTTCAAAATGAAGTTTTAACATGTTAAACAAACACGGGATATGATTGGGCCCTATTTAGTTCATGGGAAATGAGGTTTCAGGATGGGAAATCAATTGCTTTCCCATGTTTGGTAAGTCCAAATATGGGAAATCGTTGCCTTGCACATGGGAAAGTAAGAGGGAAAGTAAAGCTCTCCTCCCTCTTGGGTTTTGTTTTCCTCATTCATGGGAAAGTTTGGTAAAATGAGCCAATATTAAATACACATTTTTCATGACCATACTGTCCCCATTAACAATTTAGAATTAAAATATAGCATTAATGGGATGTTTACTAATCCGTAATTGGATTAGGAGAGATTGAATTGAGGACGAGTTGGATTGAGGATAATTAGATTTCGAATTTCTATTGAAGTTGTTTATTAAATCATATGGAATTGGGGTATGAGTGGTGCTAACTACTAAAATGTCCTCGTTATTGGGTTAACGTAGATGACAAATTTTAAAGTTTTAAAATTGTGTGAGAATATAATGGGTAAAAAAGATGAATTCCTAATGGGTTAGCTCTTTAGTAATTAGAATACCACATCTCGCCCAAGAATTGAATTCCTCCAAAATCAAGATTTCAATTCCTTATTTTGTATGGGCCCCACTTACTTTTCAATTCCTTGATGTGAAGTAAACGTAGGAATCCTCCATAGATGGAATTCAATTCCTTATGAGAATTTCAATTCTAAATGCATTCTTTTTTTATTTGATTTCATATGGGTATATAATTGGAAAATTAAACAAAATTTATTTTACGTTCTTACACAAACCAAAGATGTAAAAGGAAATAAAATGGTATTTCTTGGTTACTTTCTCAAGATTACCAAACATGGGAAATGAATCTCCATTTCCCATCCCTTGAGAAATGACATGGGAAGTGATTTCCCCTCAAATCCGTTCCGTGAACCAAACAAGGCCTTGGGGTATTAGTTGGATTGGTCTAGACTTTTGGTGTGCTCACAAGTGGTCTTGGGCTAAAAAAGAGAACATAGATAAAATTGTGGCCTTCGGTTTGCTCACCAGTGTGTGTGAGTTTTCTCCCCTCCCCCTTTCCTAATGTTGGCAAAAAAAAAAAAACATAGACTGAATTCCTTGTAAGATAATTAACAAGTCTCAAATAATATCGTTAGAATTTTATTGACAATTAAATAAGTTGAATGTATTTGTGGGTAGGTAGTAACTAATTAAATTGTTAAATCTTTTGTAGCTTAATTAGAGATTCGATTTGGTCTACTAAAATAAATTTTTTTAAAAAAGACATTATGTTTGCTATGGTCGGGATTAGATCATCATAACCTTTCAAACTCATTTCAAAAATATAAATCAATGATTGGGAACCAGAACATTATAGCCAAAAGAATTAGATGAATGAAGGAATATTCAAAGACGTGGCTACCACAAATTGTAACTTTGACTTATAGGATAAAGATATATATACCAACAACATTTATAATTTCATACGGGATATTCAACGTACGTGCCTAACTTGAAAAAAGAAGAAGAAGAAGAACCTAAGAAGAACAACAACCATGCCTAACAAGAAAATCTTGGGTGGGAGCTTACGGAGTATAAAACTTTGATACTTTTTGGTCTAGTTCATTCGAAAAATTATTGTGTATAACAGTAACATGTACACTAACTAGGTTGGTATTAATTTAGTTAGGGTTTAGACATTAATAAATGTAACATGAGTCGACATACTTATTTCACACCCAAAAATTTCTCTAATAATAATTGAGAATGAACTAAAAAGTAGACAATTGAATCATGACATACTTAGTGTGATATTAACATTTTTTTAACAGGTTTAGTCAAACTAATTAAGAGGAAATTGAGATGAAGGAAATATATGCGGGCATTACAAGTTACTATATCCCAATTAACAAGTATTTGTAAACAGCAAGTTGTGTTCCTATTGACTATAAATTATGGAATTCAATTGATTCAACGTTCAGCCGCGTAAAGTCACGAAAACTCCATACCCAATATTAATTTCAAACTAGCTAGTTGATCTTTGACTGAGCTAAGATAGATTATTAACTGAACAAGCTCAAAACTATTAGGGCTCGTTTGGGAGTGATTCTAGATAAGCTAATAATCATTTTATGAAGAATCACTTCGCCATATAATCACTTTTAGTGATTTTAAGTGATTTTATGGAGAAACACATAGGAGGCGTTTATCCCCAGAATCACTAAAAGTGATTATATGGAGAAACACATAGAAGATGCTTCTTCCCAGAAGTGATTCCGGCTCATCCAGAATCACTCCCAAATGAGCCATTGGTCAATTTGGATCCCATAAGAAAGAAACTATAAAATTTATTAGAAGTTCATAATGAACTCACACATTAATTTCCAATTAGAAGAGATAAATGCTTCCACATTTTAAAAGAAGAGAGCAAGCAAATCTGAATATGCTTCCTCAAACAATGACATCAAAATGAGAAAATTACAGACAACAATTTTTTTAACAAGTTACTCAAATTAATCCGCCAGTGTAAGGCACACCAGTCGCAGGCAACCAATTATCCCCCATCAAGAAGTTGGTCACTGTAAAATTAGCAGCAACGGCTGAATTGATCACATGGTAGCCAGGCCATGTAACCCTACTTGTAGTGTTGGATCCAGGGCCTGTGTTATTGTACTCAGCATAATACAATGTGCTCAGAGCAAAATCTCCACTCCATGCAAGCCAGCCAGCAGGATCAATCAAACTAGCCATGAAAGTTTGCATGTAAACTGTCCTTGAATATTCCTTCCATGGCCTCCCTAGATAGGTCTTCACAGTGAAATTACTCGAAGCTAAATCCGGCGTCGGTTTGATAGTGCAGTTGTGGATTGAAGTCCCCGTGTTCTGATTCGGGTCGGTTCGACCTTGAGCTGTGATGGCATTGGACTGCCCTTTGTTAGGCTGACGAGGATATAGGTTGCAATTTTGGAAAACAACTGCTGCATTGCCGAATATGAAGTCAACTGTTCCATAGATATCACATTCTCTGTAGAATTGTCTGAGAGAATGTGTGTATAAGGTGTCTTGGTAGCCTTCAAAGCTGCAGCTATAGAAAACTGACAAATCTGCCCCGCTTCGGAGCGCAACTGCCTGCCCTTTGCTTGGTCCGGCCGTGTTACGAACAGTAATGTTCACTGCTACAAACCCTAGTCCTGTGACAGCTGCATTGACCAAGAAGCTAATTAGCTTATAGTTAATCATTTATAAAATGTTTGTGAGTTTAAACATTCTATAATACTTTTTAGTTCAAATGTCATAATCTGGCATGTTATGTTATCAGACTGCGAATTAAGAATATTTATTAACTCACCTAAAGTGGCAGAGTTGAAAGTTGTCGAGCCATCTCCTACGCTGTTGTTTCCAGTGATGATTGTCTGGTTGATACCGTCTCCGATCATCAACAAGTACTTCTTGTTTGATGCAATTGACACATACTCTTGATAAACACCAGCAGTGACATATATCAAGAAGTAGCCACCACTTGCAATGGAGTTGTTTGGTGCAGCAGCAATGGCAGCATTGATGGTGGTAAAGTTTCCACTTCCATCTTTACTCACAACCACAACGCCCTTCACCAAAACCGCTTCATCTCCTACCTGAAGAAGTCTTCTTCTCCGATGATTGATAGCAGCGTCATAAATTGCACGAGCTTGGCTTGACATCTTCAGGTTCAAGCGTCCCTTCCCGAATCGGAGATGCCTCTTGGGTTGCTCTGGCACTCCATTTTTGTCCTTAGGCACCCAACCCTTGGTAAACAGAGCCAAAGAGACACTGTACAATTGTGAGTTGTTAGAGATTGAGGCAGAGAGATCATTGATGAGACTCCCAGCTGAAGAAGGCAGAGATTCAAGGCCATCGGAACAAGTTTGTTGGTTGGTTAAAATGGCACTAAGCAATGTTTGGACATCATCAGCATCCAAGCTAGCAAGAACACCACTTGTCTTGTTGACAGTTTCAAGGGAGCTTGATAAGAAATCAATGTTCAACAATGTAAGCAACTTGCAATCCTCAAGTGCTTGGATTGCAGGCTGTGGCAAGACTGAGCCAAGTTGAAGATGATTTTCAATCGAATCGAAGAGATTATGGGATTGGGAAAGTGCATGTTGGACGGAAAACCTGCCAAAGTCATAGACATTGGCATTTTTGTGGGGAAGGACAGATATGCAATAGGAAGGGTGTGGAGTGGACTTGCAAATTGTTTCTGGTGGGAGAGGAGTGTCTAGAGGGACATCTGCTAAAGATGGGGAGCTAAGGGAATGGAAGATTATGAGAAATGATGAAAATGTTGCAAGAGAAAAAAGCTTAGAAGCCATTGCTATAGCTAGAGAGAGTTTTGAGGAATGTGTAATTGGTCATGGGGTCTACATCTACATATATAGTGAAGAGGAAGTAATTTAATATTATTATTATTATTGTATTTGGAAGTGCATGACTTTATCCAAAGCTCAATGTTAGCTCTTCAGTTTGCTTTTTTTTTTTTTTTTTTCTTTTTGTAGGCTTATTTGATTGCTTCTTGACTAGATAATTGAGGAAAGAGAGAGGAAGTTAGTAGGTGTCACGTAGATGTTAAGCAGTGTCGGATGATCCACTTGAATATTAATGTTGTTTATTAATGATACTTGTATTCCTACCCTATTGACATTTTCTCAACCATAAATTCTTATATGTTTAAACCTACAAACACAAATATATGTTTATAATGATACTTGTACGAAGCTTAATTCTCCCTATTTTGACTTATTATCCAGAGATTTAAGAGTGATCTTGAAAAAGATAATTTCTATTGAATCAAAATTAAAATAACCTATGATTCGCTATATATGCGATTAGGTTTAGTCTCTGTAAAAAATACAACTAACATTGTCGTGAGAGTAATGTGATATATAAGAGAAATACCACTAAATTGCAAGAGCTATTTGGTGCAATGCAATGTGATACAGTTAACATTCCTCAATGTCAATTAGATCCAATGCACTTAGATAGGGATTAAGTTTAAGCTTTTTAAACGTGTTAGGTACACATAATATAATCAACATTCTAGATGATGTAAACCCCTCATTTCATGGATGATTTTGGTTTACGAACTTTTAAAGGACAATTAGGCGAAGGTCATTGATAGGTGTTGGGGCACAAAAAGACACACATGCATACCCCCGAAATATTGTAAAGGTGAAGAAAATTAAGCCTATAAAATGCACATTGCAAAGTTGTTAATTTCTTTGATTAATGTGTGAGATGCTGTCACCAAAATGAGCATTTAGCCAATATAAATATTTAATTGTTAGACCTAGCTACCACATGGAAATATATTTGTGCATTAATTAGGCTTAAGCGCATAGTACGAATACCATATGGTAAGGATATTTTTTTTTTTTTTTTTTTTTTTTTTTTTTAAAAGTCATCATGTACTATACAAGGAATAAATGTATAATGACAGTTCCCTGTGTACATAGATACAAGCTATTATTGCCGAGCCAATGTATCTCTTATACTCTATTGGAGTGCCAATAATAGTACCTGTGTACGTATATATATATATATATATATATATATAACGTATAAACCCAATACCCTAATTTGACTGAAACTCAAAACTACAGTAACTTACAAACCAACCCATTATTTTGACTGAAACTCAAAGTCCCCCAATAAGCATGTGATATTGTGAGACTAATAAGTCTCTTTTTGAGCAAGTTGGGTTGCATGCGAAAAGGTCAGAGAAGCAATTAAGTACAGCTGCTTCAAGCTCATTTGGATTTTCATGTGCTTCAGAAAGGAAAGACTTTTAATCTCTTAATATTTAATTCCACTTGTCACGAACTATTAACCAAGTAGACTAAGAAATTGATGAACTATGCATGAGTCAAAGAGATTATATAAATGATGAGCATGATGAGTACGTAACCTAATCAAGCAAAGTCAAACCAGAAGAGCTCCTATCGACTGAAAACTTTGGAGTCAATGTGTGCTAAAAACGTTAGCCCTTTTGGTCAGATTAAAACATTCTTACTTGCTTCATACACATTAGCCACCAAACAAAACTGCTTAATTAAGCCAAAATCCATTATATTGGCTCGTATGTGGCTACTAGATATGAAAACTTAAAAGGACTCTCATAGCAAAGAATTGTCATACACTATTAAAAAAAACCCCTTGCGTGACCAAATTTTGCGCGACGAAACATTATTCGTCGCGCAAAGTTACTTTGTGCGACAAAACTAAGAACATCGTCGCTCAAAGTCTTGTGCGACCAAATTTTGCGCGACGAAAAACATTTCGTCCCTCAAAGTAGCTTTGCGCGATGACAACACATTGTCACTCAAAGTGACTTTGCGCGACAAAAAAAAATTTCGTCGCTCAAAGTCCTTATAAAAATAAAAAAATTAATTTTTAAAAAAAAAATTTTAAGACTTTGCGCGACCAAAAAAAACTTTCATCGTGTAAAGTCCTTATAAAAATAAATAAAATAAAAAAAATATTGTTTTTTTTAAGACTTTGCGCAACCAATAAGTTTTCGTCGCGCAAAAAAAAAAACTTTCGTCGCACAAAGTCCTCATAAAAATAATTACAATAAAAAAAAATTATTTTTAAAAAAAAAAATTTTAAGACTTTGCGCGACCAAAAAAAATTCGTCGCGCAAAGTCCTTATAAAATTAAAAAAACAAAAAAATACATTTTTTTAAAATTTTTTTTAGACTTTGCGCGACCAAACAAAAAACTTCGTCGCGCAAAAATTTCAAAATTTGGGTGGGTAACAAAAATGGGACGCGGGATTTTTTTTTTTTTTGGACTTTGCGCGACCAACAATATTGTTCGTCGCGCAAAGTGATACGGTTTTTAAAATGAAAATAACTCCTCCACCATTTTCTCAATGTCTTTCTCTACTCATACCTCTCCTCTCTCTTTCCCTCTCCCCAAATCCCACCATTTCTCTCACACTCACTCCTCTCACTTAATCTCTCATCATCTCTCTCTTCACTATCTCTCACTCTCACTCACTCTCTCATCTCTCTTTTCACTATCTCTCACTCTTACTCACTCTCATCTCTCTATCACTATCTTCTCTAATTCTCTCACACTCACTTCTCTCTCTCATTCTCACTCACTCTCAATCTTGCCAAAAGGTAGATTCTCTCCAAATTTTAAATTTTTTTCATTAATATGTGTTTTGAGTTTGTGTGGGGTTTGGGGTTGAGTAAAGGGGAGGGATTGGAGTTTGGGTTGGATTTGTGGTATAACAATTAAAGGGGAGGGATTAAAGTTTGGGTTGTAATTTGTTAATTTATGTGTACATTTTGAATATTATATATATTTATTGGATAATTTGATCACTATTTTTCATATGTAATTTTTTTTTGAATATGTCAATTTAAATTAAAGTAATTAAAAAATATCATACAGTTAAATTAAATTTAAAAAGTAAAAATTTGAAAAAATTAATATAATTAAATTAATATCAATTTAAATTAAAGTAACGAAAAAAATCATACAATTAAATTAAATTTAAAAAGTAAAAATTTGAAATAATTAATATAATTAAATTAATATTAAAGAAATAATAAAACAAAAAATTAAAAACCAAAATATTTCGTCGCGCAAAACTCTAAAAATTTGGGTGGGTACCAAAAATGGGACGCGGGAAATTTTTTTTTTTTATTTTTTCGTCGCGCAAAACTTTGCGTGACCAATATTTTTCGTCGCGCAAAGTGACTTTGCACGACGAATGAAAAAACTTCGTCGCGCAAAGTCTTTCTCCACGATCTTTGCGCGACAGATTCTACGCGACGAAGTTTCTGTCGCACTAAAGTTTGTGCGACAAATATGTATTTTGCGCGACGAAATTCTCTTCGTCGCGCAAAGTATAAAATGTAGTAGTGATAATTTAAGCGGTTAAAAATATCCATTCATGTACTCGAGAGGTATCTTATGTTCAATTTCCCTCAAAGTCACACTTTTTCTGTATTAAAACCGAACCAAACTGGTCGAATTGGTTTAATTTGGCTAGTTTGATATGTCCAACATGTCATTATATAATCTTCATAATGAATGATCAACCACTAGGTTTATTACATGATCATTATTAATTCAATACATCTAAACTAACTACATTATCAATTAACCCTTACGAAACTTAATCACATGCACACACGCTACGCTACTACATGCTGCCCGCATTAAACCTCAACTAATTTACATTAATTTGGTCCAAAGTTTTTTTTTTTTTTCTTTCTTATAAGTTGATCAGTCCAAACTTATCAAGTTCTGGGTTGACTTTGTTCATTAGGTTATCATATGCACGCGTTTATAGATTTCTTAAATTTAATTTATTACTTCAATTTGACATTTAAATCATTAATCAAGATTCATATGTGCTCGTGACAAAGCACTCTAGCTAGCTGTGATCAGTATAGAACATCAAGTGGAAATATATATATAGTCCCTTTTGTTGAGGGATTCTTTAAATAATTTTATTTAAGAGACACCCTTTAGGGTCCCTTACCCAAAAACAAAAAATCAGCAATCCAAACCATCTATTTTTTGGTTTCATAGATCATCCTTCCAAAAAAATTAGATAAATCGAAAACCGTCTATTTTTTAATTCTACATTCATAGTTCTATATTCCCACTTGATGTTCTATACTGATCACAGCTAGTTAGAGTGCTTGTCAGGAGCGCATATATATATATATATGTACATATTGTTTCTTAATTTTGAGTTCTGAATTTTTATTTTGCAAACGCAACCTGTTAAACTCGATTTAGTTAACTAATAATCTGAGAAAATCACATACTTAATTCTTCTTGCTTTGGTTTTCAGTCAAATTTGAGTGGGCTTGTATATAACACAGCAAGTAATAATAACTGATGATAGGCTTTACGGGGGAAGGTCGGTCGTTTGGTTAAGCCTCAGATCTAATGCGTAGTTATCATAAAATATTTGCATTTGGTAGGTGCAGAAAGATTGGTTCTGATGTCTTGTGGTGCTCATACATCATGTAGGTCGTGTACGTTGACTACTTGCATGCCTATGCCTAACGCGTTATCTCTCTGAAACTTCTTATGCAGAGAATTGAACCCATATAGATCTTCACCTAATAAATTCCATATCTTTTCTTTTTTTGGTTTCAAATTAGGCCACTCTAACCTCTGGAATATTAAGCAAATTAAATAATATATAGGGTAGAAACTCCCTGCCATATCACCAACAAAAATATTATTGAATATATATATATATATATTTGTCTTCAACCAAAAATAAAATAATATTATTTATATATTCTTATGTTCATAGGTTTTGGACATGTACATGATGACCGATATTCCAGTAGGCGCACATTACCAACCCCAACATACGTTGACAAATGACATATGATCCGACAGTGGGAAGACAAAAACGAAATAAATCGCGGACATACTCATTCATCTCGTAAAAATTAATTTTGTTCGTTTAGGAAAACTTACGTGAGATTGTTTTTGCTAGTTAAATATAACATGTGATTAAGAAATAATTACTTGTTATTAAATTTGAACACACAATCATTTTTTAATTGGGTTGTTCTGTCACTCAATATTGAATCTCGTGACAAATATATGATCTAAACGGGTTGTTTAGCTTGCATTATTAAAAGGATAATAGAAAAATACTTCCCTCCTTACCATATAAGTAGGAGCTATATTCCATCAATAACAGTATGATATGTGTACAGAAGTTTTTCTTTTTGTAAGTATCTCCTTATGGGAAATGAGACAAGGAGTACCATATAAAACCACGTTTAATTGGATCGTTCTATATTGGTTGACATATGCGTTACAGCTGCCATAGCCCCCACTCTTCCTTGTCAAGAAATTAATAGCATCAATCTCAATTCTGAACTGCATTTTCCTTTGGATAAAGTCGTGCACGTTTACTTTATGAAATTCAATACCAACTTTATGTTCTCTAAAACAATAGTCAAATTGGCTTGATCACTTTCTATATATAGATACGAACCCCGTGACCCTATTTCACATTCCTCAAAAGCTCTCCCTTCTCCATTAATTAGAGTAATGGCTTCTAAGCTCTTTTCTCTTGTAACATTTTCATCATTTCTCATTATTTTCAATCTCCTTAGCTCTCCGTCTTTAGCAGATGTCCCTCTAAACACTCCTCTCCCGCCAGAAACAATCTGCAAATCCACCCCACACCCTTCTTATTGCATATCTGTTCTTCCCCACAAAAATGCCAATGTATATGACTTTGGTAGGTTTTCAGTCCAACATGCTTTTTCCCAATCCCATAAGCTCTTTGATTCAATTGAAAAGTATCTTCAAAGTAGCTCAGCTTTGCCACAGCCAGCAATCCAAGCACTTGAGGATTGCAAGCTGCTTGCATTGTCAAACATTGATTTCTTATCAAGCTCCCTCCAAACTGTCAACAAGACAAGTGGTGTTCTTTCTAGCTTGGATGCTGATGATGCCCAAACCTTGCTTAGTGCCATTTTAACCAACCACCAAACTTGTTCTGATGGGATTGAATCTCTGCCATCTTCAGCTGGGAGTGCCATCAGTGATCTGTCGGTTCCAATTTCTAACAACACAAAGTTGTACAGTGTCTCTTTGGCTCTGTTCACCAAGGGTTGGGTGCCTAAGGACAAAAGTGGGGTGCCAAAGCGACCCAAGAGGCAATTCAGGTTCGGAAAGGGACGGTTGAACCTGAAGATGTCAAGCCACGCTCGCGCAATTTATGACGCTGCTATCAATCATCGGAGAAGAAGGCTTCTTCAGGTAGGAGATGAAGAGGTTTTGGTGAAGGACATTGTGGTTGTGAGTCAAGATGGAAGTGGAAACTTCACGACCATCAATGAGGCCATAGCAATCGCACCAAATAACTCTGTTGCTAGCGATGGCTACTTCTTGATATATATCACTGCCGGTGTATATCAAGAGTATGTGTCAATTATATCAAAAAAGAAGTATCTGTTGTTCATCGGAGACGGTATCAACCAGACAATCATCACAGGAAACAACAGTGTAGGAGATGGCTCGACAACTTTCAACTCTGCTACTTTAGGTGAGTCAATTCAAACATTCATACCAAATTGCAAACGTCATTTTCAGAGCCGCACATTCAGACATAATTAATTCAAAAAACATTAGTGGTTTGGTTTGATTCCAAAGTCTGTTAATAATGGTTTCCAATTTATAGTATGAAAACATATATATTAGATTATCTTAGACTTTTTATAATAAAAAAAACTAAATGTTTACAATTGCAAATATTTTATTGATGATTAATAAGCTAATTAACTTCATGATCAATATTGCAGCTGTGGTGGCAGAAGGGTTTATGGCAGTGAACATTACTGTTCGTAACACGGCTGGACCAAGCAAAGGACAGGCAGTTGCACTCCGAAGCGGAGCAGATTTGTCAGTTTTCTATAGCTGCAGCTTTGAAGGCTACCAAGACACCTTATACACGCATTCTCTCAGACAATTCTACAGAGAATGTGATATCTATGGAACAGTTGATTTCATATTTGGTAATGCTGCTGTTGTTTTCCAAAACTGCAACATATATCCTCGTCAGCCTAACCAAGGGCAATTCAATCCCATCACTGCTCAAGGTCGAACCGACCCGAACCAGAACACAGGGACCTCAATTCACAACTGCACTATTAAACCAGCAGCCGATTTGGCCTCAAGTAACTTCACTGTCAAGACCTATCTAGGAAGGCCATGGAAGGAATATTCAAGAACAGTTTACATGCAAACTTTCATGGATAGTTTTATAGATCCTGCAGGTTGGCATGATTGGAGTGGTGATTTTGCACTGAGCACATTGTATTATGCTGAGTACAATAACACAGGTCCTGGATCCAGCACTGCCAATAGGGTTACATGGCCTGGTTACCATGTGATCAATTCAGCTGATGCTGCGAATTTCACAGTTTCCAACTTCTTGCTGGGGGATAATTGGTTGCCTCAAACTGGTGTGCCTTACACTGGTGGCTTAATTTGAGCAACTTAATGTTAAATTTATTGCCGTGTTTGTTTTTTTTAATGTCTTTTGTATAAGAAGCATCAAAGCTTCCAGCTTCTGTAACTCAAGTTTTTTTGTAAACTGCGGAAAGCAATATTTATTTCTTCAAATTGGAACATGTGTATGATTTCTTCATAATTAGAATAAAACTCTTTTGCATACATGTGGGTTAGACCAGTGGGTCCTTGCATCCAAATTTGAATCCCCCGGCCCCCAAAACAGTGTAGATTAGATGAATTTAGATTATCGTTTGTATTTATAAAAAAAAAAAATAAAAAAAGAATAAAACTCTGGCGACATGTAAAGGCATTAAATAATATTTTGAGAGCCAAAATCCCCACCAACTTGTTGTTGTGTCCTTCATAATAAAACATGTTTGGTATAGAAGACACCTCAGAAGCCATACAACAAACAAGTTTAATAAGAATCTTAATTAGAAATTTAAATGAGTTTTAGCTAAAGTGAAGCAATACCAACCCAAAAGTCGCTTTGTATGTTACAACAAACAAACCCTTATGAGCGCTTTCATAGGGGAAATTACACTCCATGCAATAACATATAAACATGCATGAAACATAAAATCAATGGCCAAACTCATTTCTCGTGCCACCGAACCATTTTTTTCTCCACCAAACAAACTTTAGCTCCATCCATCTTTTGAGACCTCTCGCTTCTCTCTCTCTCTTTCAAAATCTATCTGTAACGTGTCCCTTATATTCTTCTTCCCTCCCTAGCCATCTCCTCCAGCACCCCATCCCCAATTCTTCTCCCTCTTGACCCTCCAAAACAAAACAAAAAATCAAAAAAACAAAAAACCCAAAAAAATAAAATACAAACACCTCCCTCTGTAGTCCTCCTTCCATGAATCTCTGATCGGTGTGGTGTGGTTTTCGCAATGTCTCGCTAATTTAAATGTACAAATTATGACGAGGATGAGCAAGTAAGCGAAGAATCACATCCACCACTGATCTGGGAAAAATTAAAGAGAAATGGAGGTGCAGAGGATGAGGCAGCTGATGTTGTTGTGGTCTAGAATGCAAAGCAACCGCGTGGCCCTCGTGGGTGGGAACCACACCGCCGCCCGATTTTGCACCCGCTAAGTATTTTGCCTCTCCGCGCTATTTCTCCCTCTCCCTCTCTGCCCTACCAAAAAAATCAAATTTCTTCTCTCTTTTGTCATCAAAATATAATCTTTCATATTAACTACTTAGAAATTCCCAAATTTTGCGACAATGGCCATCAACTTGGTCCAAGGTTTCCGCACCAAGCACCACCCGAAACACGCTGCTTCGATCGGGTTGTACCCGGATGCCAAGTACTTGGTTATTCGGATCCCAGACTCTAGAGCATTGATGATCCTTAGCCGTTCTTTGATTCTGGCTCTCTGCATAGTCTCGCTGCCGTGTTTGAATTCCCTCCTTTCAACCGCAACCACTTTTTCTCCTGAAATAACTACCTCTGACGTCATGAGCCCAGTTAATATCGGGCTCCTGCCTTTGATCTTCCGCGACTTGGCCAACGAAGGCCTGTTCAAGAGAGGCACGCATAAGGCTGTTTTCGTGAGCGGCCGCCTAGGCGAAGAGGCTGTCAAGAGATCAGAGATCCTCGACGTTAATGAGATGGAGCTTATCGACGCTGAAAAACAAAGCTCAATCCCTGACAACTCAATTGACTTCGCCTTCGTCTCTTCCTTCCCCACCGCCTCTAAATTCCTCGAAAGGACCCTTAAAGTTGGAGGGATCGTCGCGCTTCAGCTTAGCGACAACCCCTCCAGCGGCTTCAAGAAGCCTGAGAATTACAAGATGGTATACTTGAGGCGGTTCGACGCGACCGTTTTGGCCATGAGGAAGGCCGGAAAGGCATCCGAAACGACTTCTCCCACCCGGAGACGGCTCTTAGTCGAGGAGGCAAAGAAGGAAGCCTTGAAGAATCTAGAAGACGTGCTTCTCGAACCCCCAAGAGCCTCGTCCTTGAAATCGAGAAGGTACTTGAAGCGAACAAGGTATCTCCCGGATTTGATGGGTGGCTCTCTCGAGAGCTACCCTCGAAGGGTGTTCATAGACGTAGGATTGCCAGAGAAGGAAGGCGGGAGCGGGACGGGCTGGTTCGCGAAGAACTACCCGACCCGGAACAAGAACTTTGAGATGTACAAGATCGAGACGGTGACGGAGGAGAGCTCCGGGAAGGAGGTGGTTCAGACCGGGATGTCGGAGTGGCTGAAGAAGAACGTGAAGGAGGAGGAGTACGTGGTGATGAAGGCGGAGGCCGAGGTAGTGGAGGAGATGATGAACACCAAAGTGATCAAGTTGGTGGATGAGCTTTTCTTGGAGTGCAAGCCACAGGGGCAAAATGGGAAGAAGGGTGATAATAATAGTAATAGTAATACTAAGAGGAGTCGCAGGGCTTACTGGCAGTGCTTGGCTTTGTACGGACAGCTTCGGGACGAAGGTGTTGCGGTGCATCAATGGTGGGGTTAGACAAAAAAGAATAAGTTTTGAGCCGGTGAGAGAGAGAGAGAGAAAGAGAGAGAGAGGGGGGTAATGATATAGAAAGCAAGTAAAATCTTTATTTTTTTAAAATTATTTTTCTTATGCGTCTGTTATGTTGGTGTGTACTAGTTTTAACTTTTATGGATGGACCTGGAGTTTATATATGATTCGTCGTCCTGAAGAAGAAGAAGCTTTCTGCAGAATTATGACGACGACGAAGACCACGATGGGTTTGTAACATGAGGGATGGTTTCAACTGAGAGTTGGAAGGGTGTTCTATATTAAACAAACCAAAAGGAAACAGAGATACACATATAGAGTGTGTTGTTGCTAATTCTTTCATTTAATCTTGTACTTGTATATCAATGTGGATCAAGATTCAGAGCTACTCAAAATGTGTATGAATTGGGATCATGGTTACATGCCAGAGAGAAATTTCAAATTCTTCTCAATATATATGAATGCACTATGTTTGAATTTCTTCCCCTCGATGCATATTTCATTTAATTTGATGATATTTTGAGTTCAAATCTCATAAACGACAATTGTCAAATTAAAATTTAAAAAGTTACAATTTTCTCACTGTAGATTGTAGAGCACACTTAGAATCCACAAATGAATACGACAATTGTTAGTTATGTGTGAATGTCTAATTACTCGGTTCAAAGATTGCCTATGCCTTGGCCCATATGTAGTTTAGTACCCAATAATTTTTCCCTTCTTTGGCATGACTCAACATTCATCCATACAAAATAAAACCTTATCAAAGCTCAAGCAGTCACAATCAAAACCAAAAGCTCCATTTTTCTTCCCAAAATTTCTACATAGTAATTATTAACATCTTACACCAGCAGGCCTTATCCTGCTTTTCTTATTTGTCACAAGTCACACCACCTATTTTTTGCATCAAAGCGACAAATTTGAACACAGCACAAAGAGACAAGACACACCAAAAAGGCCTAAAAAAACCTAGTTAATTACAATTCTCACGGGCTATCCCCACAACAGAGTTGGCAACATCAAACAAAATCCTGAGGTTCTGCTGCTGCAAGTTGGCTATCACGTTCAGCACTGAGTTCACATTATTAGGCGCAGCAGCCATTGCCAAGCAAGCTACTGACCCTGAGCTGCTGTGAATCAAGCTGTTCTCCAATGGCAATGTCAACTTCAAGCCTGTGAATTGGAACGTGATGGTTGGGGCCACAGCTTCATTGGTTGCAGCAAAACAGGTGTCGAAGGCCCCCAAAGATGAAAATGTACCCTGCACTTGCTTTCTAAATTCGTCCCGCAGCGCGGTGTAAACGGGTTGCACGAATCGAGTTATGACCGTACCCGAGTCTATTATGGTTCCAGCTCCTGTGTTCGGGTTGAATGCTAGGAGCTCCGGGGCAATAGGTACGGGAACCCGGCCCACAGTGATTCCAGTGAGGTTGACGTAGTACAATGAGGGCCGGCGCGGGTTTCTTAGAAGTGGGGTGGTTCGGATTGATTTGGGTTGGCCTGCTGGGCCAAGTTTCAGTGATCCGGAAAAGTAGTAGGATTTGAAACTCGGTAAACAATATGAAAACACGCCCGAATAGAGTGACCCAGATTGTGAGAGTAGTGACATGGATCCACGACCCAAGCCCAATAACCCTTGGGACGGGACAGACCCACCCGAGATGGAATTGATGCATCCAAAAGAGTATTTTGGAATAACATCATTGCCTAATCTCAAAGCATCTTGTACAAGGGTGGCAGAAAATGATGAATCTCCACCGTAAGATTGATTAAAGAAGCATCCATTGGCTCCAGGAGACCCAGTGGCCGGGCACGAGAGACCCCGAGCCTGGGCACACTCAGGCACGGAGCAATCTAACGACATGTAAGTGGTCGAAGAGTTGGTCAAGAAGGTGGTAGCGGAGCACCCAGTGCACCCGGAACACGGGGCCCAAGCAATGTCATTGCTAGTGTCGAGGACCATGAACATGAGCTGGCCCGGGGTACCGAGCTTGAGCCGGACCACGTAGTTGGCAATGTTGAGGACCTGCTGGCCCGAAGCGATTGGAGCCGAAGTGGTCTTTTGGGCCACTAGGGTTGACAAGTAATTGACCCTTGCTGGGTCTTTGGAGGCCATGTTGAGTACTGTGGTGACCCAAGAGTCTGCCTTGGGTGGGCTGAAGGGAGAGCATTTGCTATAGGTGGGAATGATGGAGAGGTCTTGTGAGCCGTCGGATTGGGAGGCACAAGGGTCTAGGGCTTTGGTGACAGAGATTAAAAGAGCAAAGAAGAAGAAGAAAAAGAAAGGGGTTATCTTCAAGTCCATGACTTTGGTTTGTGTGTGTGTGTGTTTTAGGTAGTGAGACCTATATATAAAAAGTTAGATAGGCGAGTGAAATTATTGTAGGCACACATTGAATTATTGGCAGTTGAGAATTTATAGGTTATATCCTATATGAGAAAGACTTGGATAATAGTTGGTTTTGTGATATTTTACAACGGAGATGGAAGCATGTGAAAAAGTAGCTAAGATATGGGACCAGGGATAAGAATAAACCCAAAAATGATGAAAATGAAAACCATGCGTCGTTTCATAGTAAGGACGGAGCAAGTTGGAGTGTCAGTGTATCCTGTGGATAAATGACAAAGTTAGTATCAAGCTCTAATTGGTCCAAAGAATGTCACTACTTTCATCATGTATAATGTGTTGAGGTAAATTCAAGACCGCAAATTCTGAATAAATGCAGTTAATGTCATATAAATTCAAATATTTTCTAGGTTGTGAGAGTTTGAATCTAGAATGTCTGAGTTTACAGTTCGTCTCATACTTACTTAAATGGATAGTTTTTTATGAACTTTTTTACTAATCAATTCTTGGGATATTAATTATTTTTTGGCAATTAATTCTTGGTATTGTCTGAATCCCATTGTGAGTTCCAGCTCATTCTTAATCGTAATTCAATTTTAAAGAAACCAAGATTGGAGGAGGCGCGGAGATAGTTGGGTGACAGCACCTCAAGATATCTTTTGTTTCTTGTACGTACATGGACCGATCCAGGGATCCGGTCGGTCACGGGGCTGAAGAAGACTTTCTTTCTCCTCATGGACCGGGTCCACTCTCTCACATTCTTCTCTGTAAGCAGAGAATCAAACCAAAAACAGATAGGACGGGGCAAACAGGCACGTGACCCAACCCAAGTACAGTGAAAGCTTCAATTTGTTTAAAACTACTTAAACAAATTGCAAAATCAACTATGCTAAACGAGCAAGTTGTAGACAATAAACAATAGACAACAGGAATTTGTCCTTACCAATGCTTTCTCACACTTACCCAAATATAAAAAATTTAAAATAAAATAAAACAAAAGCCTCCTTTATATAAATAGTCAGGTACGCACGAGGGCAACTGTCAGCTGTTGTATAAATAATCACGTAGATGACTGACACAAACATAAGTCTTTCTTTGAAAAATTTCACAACGGTTCGTAAATGAAGATAGGAGATTCAAACTATTTTTGTTTTTTTTTTTTCACTTTCAATTTCCAATTTTGCACCTTATGGTTTAGCCTTACGCAGTATTCTATATGCCCACTCAATATCCTGCATCGGTTGTAAGAAGATTGGTGTATGAGTTTTTTTAATTTTAAAATAAGCGATATTGAGAGAAAGGAAATTATTGTTCTTAATCACTTGAATTACATATCGTCTTCACATAAAGCTGTACAAATCCGAAAATAAAATAGAAAAAGAAAGATAAAAACAACAGATAAATGAAGCTGGCTAAAATGACACTGACTCAGTGAGAGAGCCCACCATACTCACGAGATTTTACTGTTCAATTGATTGCCATAATAAAGGAGAGAGCACAAGACAAGATTGCTTTACAGGACCACTAACATTCCACTTATTTAGGGCATTGGTGGACCACAGCCTCCAAGATGTTTCAATAATTTCCAACTGAATGCACAATTATTTGGATTTCCCTTCTGAGAGAGAGTAGGGCATCTTGAGTTTACAGGTGCTCTCGTGACCCTTGTGAATAAACTGAATCCACAAAGAGCAACGCTAGTTGTGGCGCAAAGATCCAAAGGGTACATGCATACGACATGGGCAAGGTTTGTTGAGAGTTTTCTTGCAAGTCACTAGTTGTATACGTGTTTTCTCGGTCATTGCTTAACCTAGCACGATGAGAGAGACAGACATGTAGTGTACTTTAAGGAAAGAATTACTTAGTTGTAGGATCCGACCATACTAATCTACAAAAAGAGCCAGAATCTTGTAAGTGTACATCAATTCTCCCCTGTTTCGCAATTTCCGATTCATCCAAAAAAATGTCTCTCCTGTTCCGTTTCGCAATTTCCCAACACTAAATAAGTCTGATTTAGAATTTTCCTTTTCTTGTTTTTCCCTTGCATCAAACTCCAATGTATTGTTACCACACGGATTCTTGACGAGCTTGCAACACTTCAAAGAAATCGCATTCTAGTATTGCCAATATCAATACTCAATGCAGAGATCTTAAGGAAAACACATAACTGGTGCGGGTAAATAACATCTCAAGAAACCATAGCATATCTTAAAACATCAGTTCTGTTACATTGAATATTCACAGTTTTTTTTCCTTTCAACGAAACCCAAAAAAAAAAAAAACTACCTTGCTGTAATTTCCTCCAAATATTAACACGGCGTGGAAAGATAATAAAAGATGGTCGAGAAATAACCTTAGATTGCAACAGCACACTCAACATAAGAACAGCATTGGTAAAAAAACTCTCCATATTAACAGCTGATCTTGATCAGCAGTTGCACAACAGGATAACAGATGAACTGAAGCTGAAGCACAGATCAAAAAAATAGATGAATTCCAAAGAAACAAAACTAGCCATATATAATTTCACAAATAAGGATGTCAAGTAACAAGTGAGGTATGGCATAAAAACAGCACAACTATGGTTCATAATGAATGAAAAATCTATAAATCAGGTAAGTAACCTCTGGCGGGAAACATGTTCTAAGAGCGGGATAGGAACTTCTAAGAGTGAAATACAACCTATATGCATTGATTTCTGCCTATGAAAAGCATACAACATTACTGCATTAGTCCTTTGTAGTTCCACAAGGAGCGCAAAACGACCATATAACTTTGGTACTACTACAAAGTAACAGTACAAAAAAAAAAAGAATGCTGAACAGTATTTAAGAAACTTCAACAATTTGATGAAGAAATATTGGTAAGTATTTAAACAAATTGCACTACACAAATTGCACTACATCCTGATTCTACAATTTAATAATTATCACTCTGCAAAAGGTTCTTAGCAGCTGGTATGAAGTATTCAATGCCTCAACATCCCTACAAATGGAAAACCAGAGTCTTGAATAGGTCATGAATTTATGAATACAGAAAAAAGATGAGAAAGGAAGAAACCAAATTCAAATTTGGTTCAATGCAGCCACAAATCAAGTAACCCAACCTCACATCGAATTTCTTTAATCCTTTATTATCAAAACTTGTTATGACCAATAAAAATCAGAGGTTTATTTTAGCTTTCTTCTTAATACCTCAGCTAACAAACAGTACTTAAGAACCAATAACTGACCCATAATGCACACAAGCGCCATCTCATTTAAGCAAATAAGCATCTACATATATTTGGATTGCAACCATGACTTTCAAATAAAACATAGCTTAAACCATCCAACCTATATTTAACCTTGTTGAACGCTGAATATAACCATACACCAGCAGGGAAGCCTAAGCAAGAAACAGCCATAGCAGATTCCACTCAATTCACTTTCCTCATTCATCATCCATGCATAACTTAATCTAAGATGTATCATGAATCCCTGAATTCTACAGGTTTAGCATGCCCAATGCCACAAATAAGGCACCATGAGAGTGCCATTTATCCTCTAATTACTACGGTGTCAATCTCCCATAAGGGTGATCATCTTGAAGTAAATCAGCTAGGTTGATAATCGTTGCAACTTGCATGTACTTTTAAATTACAGGAGACACTCCATTCCCTGATAGACTAATAGCTTAAGAGAGCACAGGTTCTAATAAAACTCTCAGAAACCAATTGGCTAATGAGATATGAGTCATCTATGATATTTCAGTTTCCAGGTTCCCAACTAGATAAATCTGTCAATCTTTCCAAAACTATCCATCTCTTGATGGATATGCTTCTGCATGGGATCTTCCAATTAGAATACTGATGACAAACCTAGGGTCGGTAACTCACCATGTGCTTAAGTCAAAATGTAGGAATAATTCATTTTAAATCTGATAATGTGTGCTACCAGAGTATAATTCATTTTAAATCTGATAGCATGTACTACTACCAGAGTATAAATGTTGTGACACTCCATTAAATAAAATAGTCGAAGCAAACGTCTGAATCAAAGTCATTTGATTTAAAGGAAAGAAAAGATAGACCTTGTCCTTAAACCTGATCAAATGGTACATACACATCTTGGGAACTTAAGACCGACCAGATTCCAGAGCAAATTGAGACTCAAAAGAGCTCAAGAGCACAACCACATGCCCTCACGCACAGTGCATGGGTAATGATAATGAATAAAGGTCAAGATTATATTGCAATGATAAAACATTCTGTGCAAGCATCTTGCCACAGCATGGACAGCTTTGAAGAGTTTATAAGTAATGGAATATTAAAAAAGAGTTTTTTATTTTTTAAAAAAAAGAAGAAAGAAATGCTAAAGGAAAACAAATGAGGATGAAAATGCTGCTACAGATTGGTCACAGAATACTGAGATGCATACCTTTTCTTATCAGGGAGCCACCTTTCCCTTGACGATGATGATTGGACATTGCACATGGTTAGCGCAATAATTGCTTACACTTCCCAGAAACATCCTGTGTGCACCGTACAAAAAGTGAATGCTGTCATGTTTAAGGCTTTTAGCAAACCGAAGGAGTAGAATGGACGTGAATCATACTTTTATCTCACTAATTGAAGTTACGGTCTACACAGAGGTAGTGGGTCTAGTGACTCTATCTGTTTAGTGTCTTCTCCTAGGCTGTAAATCTCTAAATAGTTTACATGACCCATATTGAAAACAGAAGAAACCGAAGACTCTAATAGTAAACAGGTAATCCTCTTAAGTTCAAGCCTACTATCACCATGTCATACTCCTCCCATCTGACACAGTCGGAGGGATGAAGCATGTGCATCCAAGGTAGCAACTCTAGAAGGAAAACATGTTGCCAACAGGACTCTAAACACTACAAAGATAGTCCATTACATAGAAACATGAAAGCACAAGCTTGCTGAAATAGTTTCCATAGCATATACACCTCGTAGAAGTGTTCAAGCTCATCAACTTCTTTCAAGATAGAACTCAGACATTTATTCTATGACCCTTTGATAACCCAGCTGGAACCCTACTGCCTATGGTTCTCAAAGACCTCAAGGTCCCTCCTTCAGCAACACTCTTGGCTCCACCATGTTCAAGTAGTAGCTCTAGACTAGTTATATGGATCCTATGTAACATTATGGTGCCAATGTGTAGTTTTAGTCGCTTCATTAAATTTGAAAAGAAACAAAATAATTACCTTTTTAGAGGACCAAAAGCTCTGGACCCCATGACAAGCAAATCAGCATGCAAATTCTCAGCAGCTTCACCAATTTTCTCCTTCGGATCCCCAACAACCACTTGGGTTTTCACATTCACCTACGCCCCAAGGGCCAAGATAATATTTTTCAAAACAAATATTGAAAAATCGAACCCTCCAATTAAATCAGGTCTTATGTCTTATCAGTAAAGCAACAGGCTTTAAACCCTGAATAAACCCTAACCTTCTTCTCGGAACAAATCCCCAAAGCGTATTCCATTATGGCCTCCGTGATTCGCCTCTGGTGCGCCTCGATCGCAGCGTTGAACGCAGGCACCTCCACATCGCCTAAACCAATTTTATAGAGAGTTAATTCATTAATTTCAGGCCACCAAAAAAAAAAAAAAAAGTCTACGAATTCATTGAGTCAAATGCAAACGGTGGATTGTGGTGGTGATTGTGGGGGGCAAAAGGGATGGAACTTAACTGGGCCCACCGAAGGGGATGGCGGGGGGGCTGAGGCCGGCGGCGATGGACGGCGGAGATTGGACGTGGAGGACGACGAAGTGGCCTGTGGAGGTGGTGGAGTCGGAGGCAGGGGATCGGAGCTTGAGGTTGTCGAGGGCCCAGCTCAAGGCGTTCATGCTCTCCTCGCTGCCATCAACGGCCACGATCACGCATCCGAGCTTCCCAGCCATGAATGGTTTTTCAACTCAAATTTGACCGGCGATGGCTCTAAAAGGAGATGTCTACCTTCTACTGACTCTGATACGACTTCCAGTCCCACCAAAATTTTCAGTTAAAAGAAAAAATTTCATTACCATTTTTTAATTATCAATATTTATATAATAAATTAGTAATAAAATATCAATATATTGATGAGAGTATTGAATTCAAACTTGACGCACAACACAGCAGGCTGGTACGTTATACAGAAAACTTTATCCGTAGAAACAGAAAAGTATCTATTAGAAGTTCCTGGGAGAAGATGGTAAGTATTTTTGTATATGATGAATACATTTCTGTCAATCATATGATATGTGCGCATTAAGTTTTCTTTTTGTCTCCTTCCAAAAAAGGAGACTAGTATAAAAGCACTTTTTAAAATGGATGATATGAATTTCGGCGGTTTGCTTTTATTCAGGCAAGAAAATTCTCATTCGGTTTTTTTGAAATGTGGAGAATAGGTGGTTGAACAAAAACAAAGAGAACCCTAAAGGCATCATCATCCGGCCATGATCCGATATGGCAGAGGCTCGACATGCGACGAGATCAATGACACCATTGCAGTCATGCATAAAAGCAACGGCCACCTTCTACTGACTCTTGAGGTTGCGAGATCAATTATGTCCACCTTCTACTGACTCTGACACCATTGAAGTGAACATTCAGATTCAGGCTCCATATTTCGCCACCGATCAACGGCCGTATACAAAAGCTATTTGATAAACCCTAAAAATGATTAGCAGCGATGCACGTTATGATTGACGAGTCACAATTACTCTCACTCTTCTGCTGATGGTGTGATCATCAACCCTGTAGTACGTTCTTACAAGCAAAGCTTCTAAATTGCGTTCAAGCACAAAACCTAAAAGTATAAAGTTAGCAAAAGACAAGAAGATCAAACATAAAAATGAACACATCCATAAACACGGACTAGTATCACAGGTAATTTATGAAACAACAAATAAATTAAAAGCTTGCATGCATCCATAGCCATAATGCATAGTATTAGCATACAAAACCCCAACTCTCAACGTTTAAAGGTCCAAAACTTAAGCCTCTAAATTCAAACAGTACAAAACTAGGTTTAATGAGGGGAAAATTTAACTGACAACAGAAACCAAACAGAGAAGCTCTCTAATCAAAATGGGGAATAACTATGCTTTTTTAGGCACGAAGCCCCCTATGTAGACTGACCATGCGAGTTGAAGTATCCTGCGATCCCCTTGCGGCTGAACCAGACTGATAGCCAGTCCTCCCTGATCCCGCATATGCAGCATCTTGATAACGGGAGTTTTGCCCTGAGCCTCGGTACTGACCTGCTCGGTCCCTAGAATATCCACCTCCAGCATTTTGGTTGAATGATCTGCCTCCAGTGTTGTATCCAGCACGCCCACTGCCACCACCTTGCCTTCCTTGATTGAAGGACAAGTTGTTGTCCTGCCATCTACCACCCCCAGCAGCTGTTCCAGTAGCATAGTCCTGGTTGTCTCTACGCCTTTGAGGTAGATCTAACCCACCACCACCTATCCTTGCTTCTGTTGCCCTTTCATTACTTTCTGCAAGGATTGCCAGCTTCTCAGTCAACTGGAAAGCTAGAGCCTGCAACCTAGTCTGCTCAATGTCATGGAAAACGATGCAACGTGTTGGCTGGTCCCAACTTGCAAAGAGCTCTTCATTGACCATCATCTTGCTAACAATGCTATGAATCTGGGCCTCTGAAAGGTCAAACAACTTGGTGAGTTGTTCCAAGCTCAGAGTCTTATAGGATGAGGAGTAGGTGAAAAGGTAGGTCCTCAGAGCTTCTTCCTTGATCTTAGCCTTGAGCATCTCAAGAACATTCTCACGGTTCGGGAGGAGCTTCCAAACATCAAGAGAATTGATGACATCAAAGGCCTTTTGGAAGTCACCTTTGCCAAGTGCCCTGGAAGCTGCCATCACATGGTCCCTCACATTTTCTGGGGGTCCTGTGAATGTTTGCTTCTCACTCACCTCAAGCAACCTCCTGAATGTCTTACTGATCAGTCTGCGCTTTGCATCATGGATGTTAGCTGCCATGTTAGGCACTTCCAGCAGCATGGCACATATCAAATGTACTGCCTCCAGGAGCTCAGGGTTTATATGCATATGGTAAGGCATTTGTCGTCTCCTCTCCAGCCTTTCCTGAAAACAAAAAGAACAAAAAAATAAAATAAAATACAGGGATGAAAGCATACTTAAAACAGTAATACTGTAGAGTCTGCCAAAAATAAACTAATTTACTCTTCTAGGTCCCCATTTTCTACAACATGGTGGCAAAACCATCCTTTATTATTAGTTTCAGCTTTTCAGAATGCGAATCACATGTTTTTTCAAACTGCTTTGCTCAACTGAACTATTTCACTGACTTGTTCTATCAAATTCAATTGGTTAGTTTCACACGAATTTTAAATATGATGCCACACTGCAATCTGAAAAATTACAGCACCATAGGCATTTCAGATAACACACAAGGCAAAAATACCATAAAATTTATAACTCACAGAAACAGGAAACCCAAAGAAGGTACGATGTTAGTTAAGACCACAAACATTATATCTGCATTAAGCTATAAGAACCTGCATCGCAATGACAACAGCCATGTCAGCCATAACTAGGTTGTGGAATGGGGTGGAACATTCAAAACTTTGATTTGGCACAATAATGCAAGCATGAAGAACCTCCATGCATTAGCTCCTCATATAGTTCAAAGGTGAAATTAATTCAGTCCTATTTTGAAAACATATCGTAACCTTCCTTGGACCATTTAATCAGCCTGACCAGACCTAATGTAACACATCATCTTACACGAGTATTATGCTAGATATGTTCGGTTAAAAACTCCTCCAAAGGAGCAATAATAATGCTAAGAGGTTAAATACATCGTAAATAGTCACCAAAAAGGATACAACTTAAATGATTGGGTAATATTAGTAAGTGTCACCAGCACATTTGTCAGGAAAAGCAAACTAGTTGCACACTTGGTCTAACAACTCCTAGTTGCAACTTCCCAGATCTTATTGCAAGGTGCATATAGAAATACAGAGAATATAACATTCAGAATTAATCAGCTATTCATTGATAATAATTTTGGGGATACCAAGATTCTTCTATCATTTTCATCACTTCTTTATTTGGTTGTTGAAGAACAATGTCAACATATAACCATCAGCTAGTTCTGCAAAACCCCAAAAAAAAAAACCTAAAAAACTAAAATTCCAAACTTGTGGATATTTCTTTTCACATAATCTACTTGAACAATTTTGGTTGGGTATTTACAGGGATAAAACACTTCAGATCATATAGAGAGTAAGGATGATGCTATAGAACCCTCATCTCCCCCAACGTTTTCCTAATACTCTCACGTGGGGTTGGTCACACAATCATACGGGTCGTGCTCCCTGTGATTGGAAAAGAGTTGGGTTCTAAAGCATTTTCCTAGAAAGTAATATGTGCACAAGCATATAATATAAAAATATATATAATTATAATAACCACCACTTGGAAAAACATAACAGAAGCACTGGCATACCTGCTCTGGAGTTTTCTCATGATATCTACTTTGTGAGACACCTTGTGCAAGCAACTCTTTTACTCTTCCGCCTGAATATAGTTCAGAAAGGCAACTATGCCCTTCAGTAATTAATCCACTACGAAATGCACACAGACCAAGTTGTGCCATGGCCCTATTATAAAGTATCTGAGTCGAAATGTCCATCTGCTGAATAACATCTTGCAGGTGACTCATTAGCAGCAAGTCACGGGCAGTGCAAAACTCATTCCGCAGAGCATGGTGGTAAATATCACAAAGCATTGCACGAACTTTAGTCCTCTCATCGCCGTACTTGTATATGAGGGAAACCAAAATATCCATCATTGTCCTGCTACTCTCTGAAAAGGTAGGTTTTCGAGGAACCAGCTCGAGAATTACAATAAATGGAGATGGACCGCGACTTTCCTCAGCCGCTTTAGGCTCTTCACCATTATCGCTCTCTCCAGTCTGCTCAGACAATTTTCTCATGGCATCATAAACTTCCTGTGGCTTATAATAAATGAGTTCGACCCGCCTTAAGGCCACCTTGGCAGCAGCTTTGTAATTACCAACTCGTTCTAAATAATCTTGAACATTTTGAGCTAGACACAAAAACATAGGCTCATCCCTGAGTCTTTCAATGTATTCACGAGTATGGGGATCAATGCACTGCAAGCTCTTGAAAAACTCAGTATCTATCCTTTCTAAGAAGGCCACCAAGTTTCCCCAGACCCTAATTGTCCCATCATAATCTGGTCCTTTCTGGGATTCATTCTCATCAGGTTCCACCATGTCATCCACCGTAATGTTAGGATACTTCACAAGAATATCAAGTATAACTTGCATATTCTGCACGCACTTCTTCCACACATTTATTGGCATGTGCCCATTGAGACCAGGATTCACATCAAACTGAGCAGAAACAACACTAAAAAATATCTCCAGCTTCTGTGCAGGGGTCTTAGCAACCTTTGTCAAGAAGGTAAGCTGCTCAACCTGCTCAAACCTTCCAGTTCCCTTCCTTCCCCGAGCAGCCACAACCTCTTTAAATTTCTTGTTAACTGTATCCCATGTGATCTCACTTGGGTCCTTCATGAATTGCCTATCCATGAGCTTGTCTTTCTTACTCATCTTCTTCTCCCAGCCTTCATCAGTTTGGTCATCCTTTTCATCTTCTTCTTCTTCCCCATCATCATCACTATTTGACATTACAATATCAGTAGGATCCTCAATTTCAGAAACGGATCCATCGTCTTCTGAATCCTCTTCTGCTTCCTTATCCTCATCACTCTGCTCAGGATTCTCCCTATACTTATTAATCAATTCCTCATACTGCTTATTGTTCTTCTTCAATTTCTGTTTCATTGAGTTCAAGGCCTTGGCGTTGCTACTACTCATCTTCTTCTTAGCATCCTTGTTTGCCAAAGCCTGAGCCAGAAAGTCTTCCAACAATACAAGTGCTTTTATGTATAGAGTGGGTACTTTAACAGCCTCTGTAATACGCATGACCTTCTCAAGTTGCTTATTTATCTTGTCAAAGCTCTCTTGCAAGCTAACCCAGTCATTGATATTCATGGCATTCTTCATTTGGTGAACAGTTGCCGACAATTCATCAAAGCGCTTGTCTTTCGCTGATCTAACAACACGCCTTTCATCATCAGGGTCGTCACTGTCACTTTGATTAACCTCAAGGTATCGGTTTCCGACTGGTTCAGTGGTAGCCTCACCACCTGTATTTTCAACCTCCTCATCATAGTCACTCTCCTCCTCCTCTGAGGAGCTTCCAGGCTAAAATAACACAAGAAACAAAAATAAATACAAGAAATTAAGAAACACTGTGCTTCTAAGATTTCATTCTAAATATAGAAGAAACCCAAATTACATTACAATATTACCTGGGTCCAAAAGCGGGAAGACATTATCTCGTATAAGAAATCCGCAACAAGTCAAGAAAATCACAAGTATCTGCATTCAGCAGGAACATAAAAAGATCTTACTGTAAGATAGCTAACAGACCAGGCCGAAATAAAAATAACCAATTTTACAGCATAAACACGAAAAATTTGGGTAATATAAAAGAACAAAATTTCTGTTTGGTTTCCCTGAAACCGGTAGGAAATTCGGCTTAGAGCTTATCTTCCTGTTCGTTAGTAAATCAACCTGAGGCATATTTTCAAATTTACAAAATCATATGAATCTTGTACTAAACCTAATCGAGAGCGAGAGCAAATTAACAGAATTCTTTAACAGAACAAAAAAGATTGCAGATGCTTCGCTTCGTTTTTTTTCGCTGAATAAACAGATTTCAGATTCAATTCGCTAAACAGATAACGATCTAAAACATATACATATAAAAATAGTGAGTATTTGAAGAGGAGTTAACGACTTACGGTGGATGAACGAAGCTCTTGTTGAAGCTTTCGTAGCAGAGCTTCAATGGCAGATGGGATGTGAGTGGAAATTAGGGGGAACAGGAGACGGCTGAAAAGAGGGTTTTAGACTCGACACTCTGTTGGAGATAAAATAGAGTCAATATTAGGGCTGACTGCTGAGCCTCAAACGTTTCCTTTTCTATTTAGGATGGGCCGAAGTCTCTTTTGGAACCCATCATTCTTCTTTCCGCACCCAACAAGGTTTTCTAGATAATTTAAATCCCGAATTTACCCTTGTAAAAGTTTTTTTTCTCTCTCTCTCGGTCTCTTTCTTCTAACCAGCCCAAACTATGACCGACAACTTTGCTTGTTTGGTGAATTTGATTATATGGCTGGATTAAGATTCATGAACACAACATGAATTGGATGAGATCTAATCATGCTAGGTACAGACATAGTATGATCGTGAATTTTATGAACTTTAACGATGTCACGTTTAAGAAATAGCAAAGTAAAGTGAGAATAGCTTCATTTTTGTATTTTTATATTTTTAAAAAATATAATATTCTTACATAACATATGAAGTGATTTATATTCGTCATTGTAAGAGATGTTACTAGAGTCCTCAAATAAAGTTTTGTTGAACTTTTGAACGGAAAATCTACATATATAAAGCAAAAGGCAGAGAATGATGAAAAATTCAAAATACCAGAAAATGTCATTAGTTAATTCAAACATTAAGAATTAAAATTATTAATTAAATGAGGATAATATGGTAAATTCACATTTTTCATATAAAAAATTAAAATTAAAAATAAAATCAGATAATATGCCCTACCTCTATGGACCATAACTACCTATATTATCTTTTCTTAATTCTAAAAAGAAAATAAAAAATAAAATCAACTGGCACATATGTGAGTGTGTGCTAAGGGGCTAGTATGGAAATAAATAAGTTTTAAATGGCATTTAAATAAATAAAATATATTCTTGTCGGTTTGCATGTGATAATAAAATAGATACCATTTCGACCGAAAAAATAAAATAAAATAGATACCATAAGGATCTGATTTGGGTCTTTTATGTATCCTATTCAGGCACTGCTGAATAAGCCCACATAACCTTAGATGTATTTCACTATGTCCAGATTGAGGAATTATTTGGGGCCTTTGGGCCCTAATCTCTTCTGAGCACTACAGACTACCACGTGCTTTTCTTTTATGAGTACTTTTTTATTTTATTTTATTTTTTATACAAGCGATATTGATATTGAGAGAGGGGGAATCGAATCTAAGACTTGAGATGCAGGGTAAATATTTTTAACCAGTTGAGTTATAAACTCCTTGCTCTATAAAAACAGTTTTCAGTAAATCTGTGAAAGCAATTTTCAAATAAACAATAAAACAAGGTGGAAATTAAATAAATCATAATTAGATTTATGAAATGTACTAGATTTCTTTTTTGGGTGGTGCTAGAGGCACCAACTTTGGGCACCAACTCTCTAATAGAGGTGGAGTCCGCCAATACACCGGGTCTCACATTCTATTAGAGAGTTGGTGCCTCTAACATTTTCCTTCTTTTTTTGGGGTTTAGCTTTAGCTAGTTTTATTCCTACACTTCCTTCTTTCTCTTATCAGTTCTTCCTATACTTCCTTGAAATTGCTTTGAACTTTAAAGCAAATTATAACCATGTGCAACAAATAACAATACATATTATATATTTACATAATATTGCTAATTTATATTTCGTAAAAATTGCTTCGAAGTTGGACGGAAAGTACATTCCTTAACATTATTCCTGTCCTTTCAGGAAGTTGTGATGATTTGTTGAGGTTTGAATCGTTGATTGATATTAGAACAAGGCCATCATTACTTGTTTTTAGATTTTTTTTTTATTGAAATGGTTGATAATATCATAAACTAACACACACTATACGGATGCTATAATTTGAACCCAGAGCTGTTCTTGAGGGAACAATTGCTCCAAACCGCTACATCAATTGGTCATTTGCTTTATTGTTGTTTTTAGAGATATTAAGTTGGAAGAAAAACATTATTAATACTTTCTTGTTTTTATTTAGCAACCTATGTACAATATGTAGGGCCTAACATGAAACACGCTTTCCTCTTTTTGGTAAAACGCAAGGAGGAGGAAAGATGAGAGAGAGTCGTAATGCTTGGGTTGGCTAACAAATTAAGGACCGCACATTTTTGGGCATAACCTTTTAATGATGCTTTCTGATCAAAATAACCTTTTAATTGTGCTTATGAAGCCTACTTTTCAATTTGTTGAGTAGATGATTGGTTGGGAACTAATTAAGTGTAGACAAAACTACAACTAGTTAATTACGAGTCGATTAGTTTATGAACCAATATCCCAAAGTTATGCTTAATTATAAATTTGTCAAATATCAATCTCTCTTCCGATATTCTAAATTGCACGATTATAGTACAATTACCAGCTAAATCACTTTAGTTATCGTGAGAGATTATAGCTCTAATGGTAGAGTACTTTACCACTTTACTATAATCAAGATGGAACTATTTTCTTACCCAATCAAAACTATTGAAAGAGAGGGAGAGTATTAGTTACAAATGGGCATAACACTATTAGAAAATCTTGGCAATTACATTTTTTTTTGTCAAGCCTTGGCAATTACATTGTTAATGAGTGTACGTCTTATTTTCTTTTTCATTAATTCAATTCAATGCAATATCATGTCTTCAGCTCTAATCATATTAGATTGGATTGGAAAATTTAAACAAACTAAATGTTATTGGTTTTGAACAATGGCAGAACCACATGCATGCCTGAAGTGGTCGTGCCCCAACCTATGTGTGGCTCTTTGTAAACTTGAGAACAATTTGAAGCTCTCATGGAAATTTTCAAACCAAAGAAAAGTAATGTAATGCCCCCAACTTAGCTATTCATACCATTGACCCTCCCTACATTGTTTTTCTATACTTCAAACCCATGAACACCCTTATGACTTTTGGGAATTTCATTCAAGTGAGAACCAATAGACTCGTGTGAGTTTGGTGTGAATTCCAAACTCAATTCTACGTAGTAACATTAATTCCAAAATTTATTTCCATTCTCCAAAGAGAAAATTATGCTAGTGATTCTCTGACTTTCATATTCAGCAATTGCTTAAACTTCGAAACAATTGCTAGTGCTGCTTGTCTTACTTTCACATTCAAATGTGCTTGTGCTTGTCTTACTTTCATATTTAACAATTGCTTAAACTTTGAAACAACAACAATTCTTTTCTTGTAGCATATGCGGACTAGGATTCTTCCTTGTCATGTGTCCCTTGTCTTTTCAGCTAACATTTTACCCGTGAAAGGACATTCCATCTCCCACAAGGAAAAAATTACCATACCATAAGAAAAAATGGGACATTGACCCCAGTAGTCAAATATGAGTTTATCATCTTTGAACTTTTGCCATTTTTAAAGCTTAAAAGAGGGCTTCTACATCAAGTTACCCATTCATCTGAAGTGTTAGGTTCGATTTTCCTTACCCAACATCGCTCGTGTTAAAATATATATATTCTCCAAATTTGGGTTGGAAAAGCTTTTTTGTGAACTCAATTTTGACATTTACTGAAAAAATTACCATATGCAAATAAAAAAAATGGGACATGGTACCCATTAGTCAAAAATTTGAGTTTATCATCTTTGTATATTTGCCATTTGTTGAAGCTTCAAGCTTTGAATATTATTGCAGTCCAAATGGTCAAGTAGAGCCATTAATACTAAAGAAACATAGAAATTTGTGCTTCGCCGAGCTAAGCGCACGCCGATTTATTATTCTATGCGTTTCACGGGCCATGCATAGTCCAATCCCAGTCAGCTTTGAATTACAAAACATCTGGATCCGGTTACACCATATTTATACTGACCGACAAAGAAATCTAAAATAGAAAAATTCATAGCTTATTATATAGTTAATATTTTTATTATTATGTTGCATTCTGACACAATTTGTGAAAAACTGAAAATGGAAATATGGCTTCTCAATGCTGTCAAAGGCTATAATTTATGCCTAGTTGTCTCATCTGTTTTACACCATGAATAGCCACTTAACTCAATAGGCGAGAATAGAATTATGTAGTGATACGTTCGCTTACTTGGTACATGTATTGAAATTATTTTGAACATTGATTTCACTTATGTTTACATGAGAAATCTGAGTTTTTCTAAATTCAGATTTTCACATAAGGAATAAAAAATTATGTTTGTTCCATAATAAAATACGTAGTTCAACTTCCATAATTCATAAATTCCTCTATTCCAAATAAGTAAACATGCGATAGATGCATTCTTATTTAACATATATTATGTTTACGAATTACGAGTTAATATCTTCAAGCATGTACACGTGATAAATGTGATAATATTTCATGTTATGCTTGAATACAAGAGGAAAATCTCAATATACATTTCCCTTTTGAGGATTAAAGTGATTAAAAATAAAACTCAGATACACGCACTCAATCAATTACAATTTACAACTCACACGAATCACATAACGTTTGATTTGAGTTCACAACTTATAAATTCATCTTTTACTATTAGGTTTGGGTCATTTGAAGATTGTCTATTTCAACCAACTCATACCTATAGGAAAGGTAAATTACTTGTGAAATGCCTAATTCCCACAACCACAAAATTGGAATCCCACTTACTATGTATGGCAAATATCCAAATTGGTGAGTGAACCATCGCCCTCAGATATAAACCAGCCACCACCAACCAATATCCACCGTTGGATCTCCTTCTCACCCCCCTTTCCCCACGCTCACTCCACCCTTTAATCTCCACATGCGACACCATGCAACCGTCCAATTCCGTATATTTTACAACAAACCAAACCGGACCTAGAAAATTCTTTGAAAAAACATCACAAGCTCCGGCCCGACCGGCCGGTTCGAACCGAATATTTGAGAACGAAGAATTCACGCTTCTCGATGCCTGCTACAAAATTCCTTACCCCCGACCATCAATTTTGTAAAATAAATATTTTCGCAACGCACAAAAGAAAAATTAAATTAACAAATATTTATTCTGTTGAATTTGATTTAATATTTTACTTTTTGGGGAATATTTCTCTCCCTTCTATTTCTGGCTCTCTTTCAAGCCCTAAAATCTGAAACGATTTTCCCCATTATTGTCCGAATCAAAAAAACGGTCACAAAAAGCTCACAATCCACACACACACACACACACTCTCTCTCTCTCCAAGCAAACCAAACACATTCTTCATTTCCCTCGCCTAAATTCTCTTTTTTTTTTTACACCATCATCAGCACCGTCCATTTCGCAATGGCGCAATTTGGACGGCTGTGATCGTCCGATCGCTCTGCGAGCTCAATCGCCGCCACCACCACCACCACCACCGCCATAGGCGTCATCTGTTGTAACCTCTGATTCTATGATAGCGGCTCCGTTTGGATACGTGTATTGTTGGGTGGAGGATAAATGCATGTGGTTGGGGATCTAGGGTTTCGGAGCCTCGTGCTGGTGGCTTGTTTTTTGGTGCCGGTGATCGGCTTCTTCGTGGTCCGAAGGAAATGGCGCCTCGCGAAGGCCAGAACGGAGGAGATCAAGAGGCTTTTGATCTTGGCCAAGGAGGAAGCTGCTAGAGCTGAGTTTGAGGTCGCGGCTGGGTACGCCGCCGTTTCGGTATCTGAGAATAAAGGTTCTTATTGCGCTGTTTGTTACTGCCCCACCACCACGCGCTGCGCCCGCTGCAAGGCGGTTCGGTACTGGTACGTTTTCTAAAAAAATGGATAATATTTTCTTTTTCTTCTAATTTCTATAATTTAGGCTTGACCAATTTGTGCATTTTGGGTTTGTAATTATGTGATTTGCGTGTTAATTTTTTTCGTTTATTTACAATACATGTTTGGTAATTCTGAATTTTTGTGTGAAACCCACTTGTTAATGTATTTGTTTTTCTGGGATGGATGGATTTTTCTTTTCGTGAATATGATTCAGTGGATGGTTTTTTGTCATTAATCTGATTCTGTACTTTTAATATGTCGAAAAAGCTAAAACTTGAGGAAATCTGTATAGAGTTAACCCCTGATAGGGAGAAGGAATTTGATGAATTTATTTTGTATTGAATATTACCGAGCCTCCCATGAGTACCTACTATGTAGGTGTTATGGGAAGTGGCTGTTATCAGAAAGAGAAAAAATGTTGAAGTGATAGGGCTATTACTTACTAAGTTGTTACTACAACTGAGAAGGCAACGATTTGCTCATGATTAAGAACCATTAGAAGATCTTTTTTTTTTTTTGTTTAACAGGCATACACAACTGATCTTCTGTTTCTTGTCAAACATAAAAAAATAAAAAAGATGAACAGTCAAATAATGAAGAGAATTCCTTCAAACTTACTGACATCTTATGATCACATAAACTGTAGAGAGGAGTCGAGGCTTGAAAAAAAAAATCGACCTTAGATAATGCTGAATGATGAAAAAGAATCTTTGTAGCCACCCCAATTAGATTTGAAGAAAAGTCTTGTGGAATTATTCAGTTCAATACTTGATGTCAGCTTTATTTCCGGGTTAAGCTATGGATCCCAAGGTTGAAAATGCCAAAGATACATGTACTTGCATGTTCTTTGTAATGACAGCAGTCAGGTCTTCATAGAGATTATGAAATCATAGACTTAATAAGATTGTATTTCTGGTATCATGCAGTGTTCATCTCATTTGTTCTGGTGGCGATCATTTATCTCTTATTGATTGATATTACTTTTTTCTGCACTCATACCAGTTAATAATAAGGTTAATTTACATTTTTGTTCCTTTTAATTTAGGTTTAATTCCATTTTAGTTGTTGTAGTTCTAATTTCAAAAACTTTGACATTTATAGTTTGTCAACATTTTCAATGCAATCCAAATTTACATTTCTGTCGTGTGGGTGACGACAAGGATAAAAAGGTGAACATAATTTGCCTTCATGATGGCCTGGTTCCATGCTACTGTCACACTAATTTTTTTCTCCTTGGTGACATCAGGGAAAAAAAATTAGCATTTCCCGCCAACCAACATCACAAAACTTACAAATTTGACCACATTTAAAGCCTTAACAATCTGTAAGGGTAAATTTATTGAGACTAGAAGTCCAGGAACTACAGTCCTTAACCTAATAGTAACATTAACAGGTGACCTATTTAGTAAGCTGTAGTTTATTCAGGTGCACACACACAGCACTTCATGTGTTCTCTCTATCTCTCTCTCTCTCTCTCTCTCTCTCTCTCTCTCTCTCTCTCTCTCTCTCTCGTGGGTGTCTATAATTGGTATAGTATTATATTTACAATATTGACATGACATCCAAATTCAATGTTTCAGTTCTGGGAAGTGTCAAATTATTCACTGGCGACAAGGTCACAAGGAAGAATGCCATCCTCCTAGTCATCAAAGTATTGACGGGGAAGGTGATGCTGGCCTGAATGTGGCCAAGAAAGACCTTGAAATTAATACTGACAAGATTGAAAACAGGCAGTCAGTTGAAAGATTCTCCGAGGAACCTGCATTGCCTAATCCCGGTTGCCCTCCCGAAGTTCAATGTATAACAGATGATGATAGTGAAGATGAATTTCTTTCTGAGAGGAAAGGAACAAATTCTACTTCAGAATCATCAGCTACCTCTTTTTCTGGATTTTCTACTTCTGCCAGCTGTACTGGATCTTCGGATGATGCTTCTGTCAGTGAGAGTGTTAGTTCATGTGAATCTGACAGACCAGATGGGCATCCATCTGCAAATGATGCCCTTGACATGCTACACACTTCCTTTAATGTTGACAACATTGATCAATCTAAGCCATTATCTCCAAAATTTGCTAGCTTGGTTGATTCTGTTAATGGTTTTGCTAAATTAGGTAAGTTAAGTCAGGCTAAACCTAGTTGCAATGATGCAGAGAACAAGCGGAGATCAAATTGTTCTTCAGATTTGAACAAAAGTAGCAGGAGTGAGGGTCCAGTTACCGAGTCTTGTACACCATCTTCTGGTTTCTGGGGGAGAACTCTCGATTCTGTAGGGTCCAGTAGTGATGTCCAGGTGTCCAATTCCAGTGTAGCCAGTAATAGCAAGGTACCTGGTTTTGGGTCTTCCTTACAGTTTTCTTTCAACTTGTCTGGAAATACTGCTCCTGCCTTGCATACGCTTGGCTCTGGGTCAAGTGGCACTACACTAGGGGATGCTCGTACAGATTGTTCAGAGCTCAACAAGTCAATTTATGGAGCTGATTTATCAGAGAAGATCAGTGGAGATGCTCCTAAGGTCAGGAACTCCCCATCCCGGAACTGTAAAGGGTCGAATAACGAGGTTAATGGATCTAGCAGTGATTTACATGCCTTGAAGTCCAGAGCAGTTAATTCTACGCCATCCTCCTCGCCTTCTGTTCATAAATCTATTCGCACTGAAAGAGTTTCAAAAGGTACAGATGCTTTGAATTCTAGTAGAGTGCTACCCACAAGCTTGGAACAGTCCAACCATGCTGTTAATAACTGTGGCAGAACTTCAAATCTTTCAAAGTCTAGGGAAGTTGGATGTCCACCCAGTGTTTCTGATGCTCGTCTTGCATCTGCTGTTGAAAGTTCTTCACTTCCATGTGTAAAAGCTGGAAAAGTTGATTTTGTTGAGGCTAGGGATGCTGTTTCATCTCAAGTTACAAATTCTTCAAATGATAGGAATGGCTTGAAAACGTCTGTGTTTAAAGTTTTTGATCAGTTTAGAGGATCTAAAATATCAAGGCACTATCCTTTGGGAGTTGGGACCGAGATTGCAGGAAAACATATTGAGAAGGTTTGAGCTTTTATCCTTTCATAACGCACATGCCTTAACATTTTGCTGGTTTGCAGTAAAATTTAGTTGATTATGCTTTTTGTTTCTGCAGGAACTTTTTTCATATGAATTATTTGTCAAGATTTACAATTGGAACAAGGTGGAATTGCGCCCTTCTGGCCTTATAAATTGTGGTAACAGGTAATGTCAAATGATACCTGTTTATGCGGGCATATTTGAAAAATTAACAAGTGCATAGAACTGAGTCGTTAAGTGATTCTGATTAGAGCTTCATGAAGTCTTGTAGCTGTAACCTTGACTTTTGAATGCAATGTTTTGTTATTAAGGTGAATTTCTGTGCTGCTACTTGTCTTTTTATATAGTTAGCATTACCAAGTTCCACATGTATGGTCTAATGCCTTCTGTCAGTCCTCTACACCAGCAATGGGAAATGACCCTGTGTTTTGACACAATCATTCATTATTTAACTGAATTTTCTACAATTAGTCTGTGCATACAACTTTACATATGTCTTGGTTGGTTTTCTTTTCAAACAGCTTATAGATCAAAAGTTGGTTTTTCTATTGCTGTGGATTTGCCTTTTGTGTGAGAAGTGTTGTCATTCCCTTTTTAACATACTCTTATTCCTATTTTGCAGCTGTTATGCCAATGCGGTGCTCCAGTGCTTGGCATTCACTCCACCTCTGACTGCTTATTTGCTTCAAGGACTCCATTCTAAAGTTTGTAAGTTTTCGGGCATGTTCTCCATTATGGATTTATAATGAATACTTGTTTAGTATGGTCGGTAGCTCTTATATTGTGTAAAGTTTATTGAGGAGTCTTAATATGTTTCAGGTGTAAAGAAGGAATGGTGTTTCATGTGTGAGTTTGAAAGTCTAGTTTTGAAGGCAAAGGAAGGAAAATCCCCTCTGTCTCCTATGGCAATACTTTCCCAGTTAAGAAATATTGGAAGTCAACTTGGTAATGGGAGAGAAGAAGATGCCCATGAATTTCTAAGGTGTCTCATACTATTCTATGCATGAACCACACTATCACTCTTCCATCTTCTGGAAAATCCTTATATTAATTTAATAAGTTAAATTGACAGGTATGCTATTGATATGATGCAATCTGTTTGTCTTATGGAAGCCGGGATTAATGCATCGCGCTCTTTGAAAGAAGAAACAACTCTAATAGGCCTTACATTTGGAGGCTACCTTCGATCAAAGGTATGCATAGTAATGGGCCTGCTAGAGATTTAATGGTATTATAAATTATATACAACCAAGGGTAGCTCTGTTTTCTTGCCTGAATTCCGATGCTGTTTGATTGTTGACATCTCACTATTAATAATTGCCTCAATGGAACATATAAATTTGATTTTATGGCCTGCAGATAGAATGCTCAAAGTGCCAAGGAAAGTCTGAGCGGCAGGAAAGAATGATGGATCTTACTGTTGAGATTGAGGGTGATATAGGAACCTTGGAAGAGGCTCTGCGACGGTTCACCAGTACTGAGACCTTGGATGGGGAGAACAAATACCAATGTAGCAGGTTAGTTGTATTTTGTTCCATAAGTCTATTACGAGCATCTGTTGGTTTTTGTTACATTGTTAGTGTAGAATCACTGTTCTTTCAACTGAAAATTCTTTTTGCTATCATATTTCTGTTAGCCATATATTAAGTTTGCTTAAATTTTCTACATTTGATAGGTTATAACTGGTAAATCATTTTGGCAAAGCGTTCAATACTATAGCAAATTTACATTTTGATGAGATACTATGGGCAATAATGCTCTTTTACGCCCTAAGTTCAAACTATGTGTGCTATAATGAAATTTGAAACCTGCTACTCTTTTTTTCCGATGATAATTGTCTGACATTTTGTTTTTAGAGCAAAAAGTGTAGAAAAAAGATGTCCTTGTTACATTTTTAGGATTGTGGCATAATGTATCATGTGAAAACATTGATTATATGTAAGCATAAAATAATATCCATTAAATGTTCACCCTCTTTTCCCCTTTTGCAATCTGCCATGGTTGCTTGTTGATCTGCCCTCAAAGTTTGAATAACTTTGATTGAAGTTTCTATTTTATAGCGTTACTGGCTTTAAAATGCACTAACTTTGTTGGTGCTTTCAATATCCGATCAATCAGATGCAAATCGTATGAGAAGGCCAAAAAGAAGTTGACAATACTGGAAGCTCCAATATCCTTACCATTGCACTGAAGCGTTTTCAGGTAATTGAGTTATTCAAGCATGAATTTTTAGTCTGGGCTGTTTGTATCGTATTTCTTTTATCTAATGTGCGTTTCCTGTAAAACAGTCGGGAAAATTTGGGAAGATCAATAAGCCTATTCGGTTTCCTGAGATCCTGAACTTGGCACCTTATATGAGTGGTACAAGTGATAAATCTCCAATATATAGACTCTATGGGGTGGTTGTTCACTTGGATATCATGAATGCCGCATTTTCTGGTCACTATGTGTGCTACGTTAAGAACTCCCACAACAAGTGGTTTAAGATCGATGACAGCACGGTATGTTATTTACAAAGTTGGTATTTTAACGTGGCTCATTCATTTTTGTTATTTAGCTTTGGGTTTTAGCTATATCTACTTTAAGTCATGGGGTTATCTGAGTTATTTTACAGGGCTCTCTTACCTAGATTTACTGAAGGCCATACAACACAGGATAAGGTGTTCCCTGTAAACGTCAGTTAGTCTACATCTAAAAAAAGAAGGAAAAACACTGAAGAGTAAACAACAAAACAGAATTACAAGACAACAGCATTCCAATCTGAATAAATAGCATGAAAAGACCAATCTCGAAATTCAGAGGAAACCGAGACCAAAAACAAACTCTGTCCCACAAATGGCCCATGTCCTCCCCTCTTACACCTTCAAAGATTCTTCTCCTCCACCCAAAGATTGGTCCTGCTCCTGTATGATTATAGGGATTTGTGTAACTTTGTTACAGTGATGAATTTTTATTTTACCTCCAATTCGGATGATAGGAGCTTTAGAAAAGTTCTCTAGAAAAATGGATTTGAGGTGAACAAGCATGAAGACTTTAGCGGTGCTTTAAATTTCGTAGTGATTGATGCATAATTAGCTAGCATCCAACCCTTACAGCACTACAAATTATATACTGAGCTAGTTAGCCCCATCTCGTGTTTCCATTTCCTATGATTTTCTTATTTATTTGTTTCATGCATAACCAGAATATTGCAGTAATTTCGTATTCCAGTGCTTTCAATCAATAATGTGTTTAATGTGGTTGGGCAGGTAACAGCTGTTGAACTTGAAAACGTCTTGATGAAAGGGGCATACATGCTTCTTTATTCGAGGTGATGATCTCTTGACCTTTTCTGTTTTGTTCACATTGCCGCCTCTTTTTTAGTTTCTCTAATCTTTTTATTGTTTGGGCTTCCGACACCTATCTTGCAGGTGCTCACCGAGGGCCCCGAGATTGATAAGAAACAGAATAATATCTCCTGATCCCAAACATAGAGCCATTCCTTCCTGGATTAGTGGAAAGACTACCAATTTGAAACCGAAATCTGTCTTGCCACATTCTAGCGTTGACCCATTCTTACCCAGTTCAAATCCTCCAGAGGATACAACGAGTTCTCAGCTGAAAAGGATTTTAGAAGAGGACTCATCAAGTGACAATTCTTCCCTTATCAGCAACAACTCTGATGAAGGTTCTTGTAGTACTGATAGCACTCGTGATTCTTCGAGTGCCGATGACTTGTCCGATTATATATTTGGTGATTCAGGACGTGGTTGGAATAGCCCTTGGAGGAATTTTTCGGATTCAGACACTTCTTCCTCATCCTCTTCCTCACCCTCAAGTACGAAGCATTCACCACTCTCTGATTCAAACCGGTACGCTTCAGATGGTGCAATGACTGTTCCTTTTTTGCATTCTGACACCAGTAAACAGTGTAGAAAGTTAGCAAGTAGTAGTAGTAGAAATAGGGAAACTGACTCGGAGAGATTAGGACCCGACTCTTTAAGGGATGTAAAATTTAAAAAATCAAGTAGGGAAAGAACGGTAAACATTTGATTATATCATATATATTATGTTCGAAATCGAAAGCTGCAAATAAAGAGATTGAGAGAAGCTGTATGTAATGTAACCCATTAGCAGGTTTTATTAAAAGAAATCGGCCATGGCCTTTTTGCCAGTTACCCTTTTCAAGTCGCATTGAAGGACAGTTGCCCATCTGTGAGTTGGCGACTTCCAACACTCGATGCAAGTGGAAGTCGTCTGCTCTTGCATGGGCCATTGCCCACATTTCTCTTTATTTCTTTCTGCACTCCCAATTTCTGTTTGCCTCGCGAGAGTTCAAAGTCATTGCGAGATATTGCTGCACTTTCAATACCATCAGTGCATTACAAATCCAAGGGTTTATTAGGGTTTTTTTATATTTTGTCCTTAAAGTTTAGGGTTTAATTATAAATCCCAAACACAGAAGATAAGTATTGCATACTTTTATAGGCGCCAGACATCAACATCTTGCTTCTTTATCACTAATGGCCCCAACTACTTGAGACTGAATCGGTCTTCCCACACAATTTAATCATTGCTGGACCTAGTCTATGGGTGCAACACCCAAGTCTTTGATTTGCAGTAAATGTTGCTTCTTCTTCTTTCGCTATGCGGGGTATCCACATTTATATTCCAAGATGTGGGAATTTCGCACTTACATGGCTATCTAAGTTCTAAGATATAGATAATGTCCAATTAAAGTATATATATATACCATTTGATTGTTACATAATTCTGAATTATAATAAAAACTTTGATAATACGCTATATTATAAGTTATAACCGGACAGTGTTTATCACTCATCCATATAAAAGTCCCCATAATACATGTAGAGAAATATAAATTCGAAATTTGCATAAGGGATTTATAACTCAAGAGGTTAATCGCCTTAAACTCCCTTGCGTCAGTTAATAGCATTAATCCTTGTACTCGAGGTCTTAAGTTTAATTCCCCCACCCTTAATGAGTAGATGCCTACCCAAACTTGGACCAAAGAAAAAACAGGCTACCCAAACAATTCATAACTGAAACTGAGTCAAGCCTGGCTGAAGGCCAACCAAAAATAGAAAGTGGAGGTTGTCGGGTTTTAGTAAAAGTGATAGAGGTGCAATGCAAAATGGATACATATTTGGAATGTTGACCAAATGGCACGAGAGAAAGTCAAACTACTCGGGGCACGAGGGAACAGTATCACACAAGACGAGGAAAAGAGAAGCATGTTTGAGCAAATTTGAAGGAAGACAAGACTAGAACCAACGGCCCACACCACGACAAAACTAGCCCATACATGATAAACCCATCCCCCCTCCCCTAGGTTTCAACTTGAACGGTCAAACCGCAAGGGCAACCAGCACCGTACACGTGTACTTTGTTCAATGATGCCTGCCCTGACCCTCTTGCAAGTTGCTTGCACCCCCCACCCCACCCATGCCTAACCCATGCCCTCATGTGGGCAGTGGACCCGCAGGGATGAGAATGGAGAATGGATCACTGATTTCATTACATTAGTTAACCACCGGATTAGAATCAAATATAAAGTTTTTTTTTTTACTAAGTTCGAGTGTTAGATTAGAGTTTAAATTTGGCCATTTGATTAGGTGCATTATTAATTATATACGCACGTACATTAAGTATACGTATAAATGTACGTAGAATAATGTATATAGGGTGGTAGATTCATAAATTTATACATAATTAGGGACAAAAATCGAAATACAATATAATTCAATAAAAAAAACTATATTGAAAAAATACTTCCAAATGTCGTATGCTTAGTGCCCGGCCCCTCCCCCCCCCCCCAACTTAGCTATTCACACATTTGGCACCCCCATTATAAAAAAAATGTAGCTCTGGCTGTTAGGGCTTGTTTGATACGAGCCAGCAGAAAAGGATTTCAGTTTCAGATTAATCATCATGCATGCATGCATGCGTCCAAATTTGATGGCAAAGAAAGCATCAAGCATGCCTGAATATATATATATATTTCTTTTTAAGCTTTTCTTTTCCCAGAAACTCAAACTCATGAAAAAAGTCACACCGACCGTCGTACACTACACACAGCAAAATCCCTTGTGTTTCGGAGATGTCGAACAAAGCAGCAACAGTAGCATATCCTCTTCACGAATCATATCATATCATCCCTCCCAACTCTTCTTTTCGGCTGAAAGAGATTGCTCTCTCTCTCTCTCTCTCTCTCTCTCTCTCTCTCTCTGTGTTCATGCTTTTTCCTTAATCTCACCAATCTTAGTCATCGGCAAAATTTAAAAAGGCTGTATTTTGCCTTTCATTTTTGCTTTGTGTTAAAAAAGAAGAAGAAGAAATTGAAATTGTTGGGCTTTTACTGTTTGTCTATTACTGGTTCATTTGCCTTTATTCTTCTCTCTCTAGAAGGTGGGTTAAATTTTCTCAGTTGTACAACTTTTTTTTCCCAGTTGGACAATTTTTCTTTGTAAAAAGTAATAATAATTAACATGATTTTTTTAAAATACATAATTAGTAGGAAAGTTAGGATATATAACCAATTTCAACGGTTGAACCATGCATACACAATTTTGGGTTACACCAAGATAACATCTGTACCGACACTCCTATATCTGATGCTACTTGAACTAAAGCTCATGGATAAACAGGTGAATTAAGATTCCATTCAGCCACAATTGTAAATTTCCACCGTTGAAGAGAAGAAAGAGCACAATGTTGTAAATGTGGGCATGGCCCACATGATGAAAGTGAAGAAGCATTAGGAGCGTATGCATTGAAAAGGAAGACTTTGGTATGCATCCTACTTCAAATGCATTGAAATTCTGCGTGAATTGGAAATTAACTTAATCTGATCAGTAGTTAGTTGGTACCATTATTGATAAGAAGAAAAACGTTTCATGTCTTTCACCTACAAAAAGAAGCGTTGATGAGAAAGTTAGGTGAAAATCCGAGAGAGAGTAGAATTTTAACAGTTATAACACTGACAGTCATACTATTTGATATATACTTTCATATTCTGTCTATTTTACCGTCAAATTAAGCATGTTGACAATACTTGAGGATATGCCATTGCCATAGCTAGCTATTGTCCATGCATGCATGCATGCACTCACACATTATTGTGGGCATGTTCCTGGTGTTTTCTTGTAGCAATGCATGCTATATATCCATTCTAAAACATTATATATAATATGCCCTAAGAAATTATAATTAAATAAGTACATGGCTAGAACCCACGTGCATTCACGTAAATAATATACGAAAGGGAGAGAGAAAAAAAAAGATTGTTTGCTTTGCTTTGCTTTATTCTATCGTTAGGTGGAATATGGACTTACTTCTATTCTACCCCACCTATATTTTATTCATTTTAACGAATTAACAACAATTTAAGACATTCCTTCTTGATTCTGCCGGTCAACTAGAAAGGTGACACGTACTTCATAGTTAGGTTAAAATCAATTTGCAACTTAATTTAAAACTAAACCATCTTAAACAAGTTTTCCAATGTCTATGCTTTGTGTCTGCAAATATATGTACTTTCCTGTGCGATCTGATTAATTAATTACATCGTGAAACTAATGCATGGTTTTAATATTGTTCTCAGCTTGCTTAAGTGCCTAACTAACATGGTACACTTTCATCAAAGCCATATTGACAATATTTGTTTTTAAAATGACATCCATTTGTTGAGGTGGATCTAACGTCAATCTCTATACCGTTGAAAAGAACGTGACCGTGATCAAGAGGAATATAATCGATCTGATCATAAAATTTGGATTAAGGAAGGAAATGCAGCACTTCTTATGAATTTTACAGTGAGGAAAGATGTAGCTGCACCTCCTTGCACCTTAATATATCCGCTCCGCTACTTCTCATGAAGCTCATTATTTAAAGGAGGTGGTATAATCTAAAACCAAAAACATGTAAGTGTTTGTAGTAAAAAAAAAAAAAGGAACTGAGGCCAAGAGTCCGTTGGTGGCTGCTAATGCTATCATAACGATCGCACAATCATTAGTCACATTAATCAAAGATTAAGGTGGGCATAAACATTGTGATATAATGATGATTAGCAGAACAAAGCAGCCGAGAGAGAGAGAGAGGGGTTTGAAATTAAGCCAAAAAGAATGGTCAAGAAAGAGGGCGCCTGCCCACTTAAATAATTATATATATATGACTTATGCAGAATCTGATCATCTTTAACATGCGTCCAGATAAGGTGGCTTTATTCAAAACTGAAAAAAGAGAAAACGTAAAAATAAAAATAAAAACAAAAAATGGAAAATTTTGGTTTGGTGGCATTAGTTGTTCACCTGTCTGTCTGTGGAGATGTACATTAATGCATGCGGGTAATATTCAAAGCTAGTTTCCTTTGAAAAAAATGGGTAGTTCAATTCAAATCTTTTTTAAATATGTTATCGTCGAGCATGATACAAGGTGGTTTTGTTGTTTTCCAAAGGTTAGGGTTTGGACAAAATAATAATCTTTTGGTTTTGGTTTTTTTTTTGGGTATAACGTTTGATGATCAATATGTTGTCACACAAATGCACTTAGATGTGGTGGTTATATTGTCACGTAGTACTAATTTACTCATGTTATAATATATGTATTTATTTATTAATAGTACTTAAGTTTATAACATATAATTTATGTCGTCCATCCGTATTATAACATGTGAATTAGTAATTCCAAGTGACATTGTGATCATCACACTCGAAATTTATCCATAAAAAGTGCTTGCGGTTTATCTTAATTGCCACTTAGGTATTGTGATTTTAATTTTGTAAATTTTGTCCATGTGATTCACTTGTACTATCAATCTTAGTTAAATGTTCAATTTCCTTCAATCAGTATAACTTGGCGTCCACATGTAGTGATACAAATCTCTAATTAAAGCTTTAATTAGCGTTCTTCCAACTTATTAAGTGGAATTGGACACATAAACATTAAAACACCTTTGCAAGTGAGGTGCATGCATGTGGTTTTGACCAAGATTAGTAAAAAGTACAACGGTAAAAGTGACAAAATTGAAATCATAGTGACTACAACAACAATTATCATAATTTGTGACTTTTGGGCTATAAATAATAATCTTTCCTGAAATTAAATGATAAGCAGGTGTTTGGTTTGCGAGGTAAAAAGTCTTGGGAATAAGAAAGTATTTTGTTCTTCATATTTGGTAAGTCCAGACGTGACAAAAAAAGTTTATTACCCCAAGTAAGGGGGAAAATGAAAACACATCTAGCTTGAGTTTCATTTTCCTCTTTCCAAGGTAAATCAATGCAAACACTAATTAAGTTTTTCATGAGCAATATGCTCTCATTAGTAACTAAAAAAATCATGGGAAGTCAAGCTAAGATATAACATTAAATTTTAATTTATTTCACTAATTAGGATGTGAAATTCAAAATCAGCCTGGTTTTCATTGACATAAAGTTATGAAACCTTAATAGCATTGAGAAGATATGCATGATTGTTTTTTATTGTTGATGAACATGCATAAAAAAGATTAAATAATTGCATGACACTTTTTTAAAAGAAATTTTAAAGTGAGTTTAGATCTTGGATCCACGTGTCATATCATCACCATATCAATATAATGAGATATGCTATGACATTTCGACCTCAATGTTTCTCTTTGGACGCTATGCCATCACCAACTAAATTTGACAAAGCTGGAAATGAATTTCCTGTCATCTTCAAACTCTTGTAGTATTCTTCAGAATAATCATGCCCCCCATCAAAAATTAATGCATATGGTTGTAGGCCATAGTCAAGATTGCATGAAAGGAAAGGTTCAACACATATATATTATTAATTAAATTATATACTACTACTGAATTTACAATGTTCACAAGTTTGAATCCCTTTTTTCGGGAATGAAATAAAAAATAAAAAATTCTAAACTTCAAGCTCACTCAAATCACAAGTTTAAATTATAAACTACTGCTGATGATGTCTTGTTTGGCTCCTACAAGTTTTGATCAAACAAATGAGCTATATATGTTATAGCTAGCTAATTAGTAGATTTTGTCAATCTATTCTTTAATAACTTAAGCTTTTAAAAAACATTAATCATATTCTTCTTTGATATTAAAGTATAAATTCTCAGAGAAATGTCACGTCTTGATTCAGAATCCGAAGGGCTTGGGTTAAAAACTTCCAATTCCCATACCCACATTTTATTTATAGGTTGACATCATGGTATGGATATACTTCCCGTATTTCAATTAATCCAACCCTTAATTATGTGTAACATCAAACGCATTATTGGATTAGTACTAACCATCTACAATGCGATTCAATTCTACTTCATAAACACATCATTGCATGCATGTGTGTCTATGCATCTCTTATATTGTGTTCTAGTTGTAGAAAACAGAAGTATCCCCTCAAATAAGTTTGAACTTTATGGCCCTCCTTTGCTTTTTCTTTTTAAACACAAATTTGCTTAGACACACATGCATGCAAATCCACTCGTTAATTTGATCACAATTGAAATTCTGCAAGTACAGCATCCCATATGCATAAAAACACCATGGCCCATATGATCACTAAACATATATGCACTTTAGCAACAACTAGAAACATGGCATGATGGCCTCTCTCTGCAACGTCAAGAAGCCAATCACTTCATCCAAAGGTATTTTCTTTTCATTTTTGTTTCTTTCCAAAGAGGTGCATGCAGCAGTGGCACTCAAGAATCCACACACACACGGAAAAAAAAAAAACAAAAAAAAACAAAAAAAAAAAAAAAACAAAAGAGAAAAAGAAATTAGAGGCTCGGGACGAGCCACCTTTGGCTTTTATGATGTTTTGCTTTTTTTCCCATCAAAGAAAGGATGGGAGCAAAGTAAGATGGAGACAAACGAAAGTACATATATCAGATCAGATTGGAAAAAAATAAAGAAAAGAAAAAGAAGCAAAATATAGAGAAGAAATAAAGTCGAAAGAAGATTTCTTATCAGAGAAAACCATTTAATTGCCTATTGGATAAAGCAATAACTCTCTCTCTCTCTCTCTCCCTCTCTGTGAGGGGAGGAGAGAGAGAGTGTTGTGTGAAAGGAAACCTACTGGACTGGCAAGCACAAACCCCAGCCACGTTTCTGCACTGTCATACACTTTATCCAAATCCAGAAGAAAATCAAGAAAAAGAAATTGAAACCGAATCACAGGCGTTATCTTTTATCTTTGAGGGAGCCAGTGGTGCTGCTGCTGCTGCTTCTGCTTCTGCAGCTGTTGCAGAGAAACCAGCTAAGCCTAGACTCTGCTCTCAGCAGAATCAAATAGTACTCCCCACCCATTAGCCATCAGATTTTGGAGATAGTCATTTCAAACTTCAAAGCAAAAAAATCATAAAACCCACACTCCAAAACCCCATTCAAAGACAACCACAAATCCATAACCAAAGAAAAGCAACTCTGAATTTTCATTTCAGACTTTTGACACCACCAAAGAGCCAAAGAGCCCAAGAGCCAAGAGCCAAGAGCCAAGAGCCAAGAGCCAACCCAAACTCATTAAAGATACCACAACAGCAGCTGATGATATAAGCTCAGACAAGACAACATACTCCATTGAGTTATCTTTACACACTAACACCAAAACTCACCACTTTCATTCATTTCTATCCTGAAAAAACCAAAAAACCAACATTCTTTTATTAATATTATTATTATTTATTTTTAAAACCTACACTGTTCAAAAATTCATAATCTCCTTTCATATTTTGATCAAAACACCACCACTAATTAGCATCTGCATAATAATCACACATTTGTCCAGAGAAACAGCTTCTAAATTCTAAATTAACAAAATTAACAGTAACTTAACTTCCAAGTACCCAAATTTTGATATAAAAAAACACTACTATTAATTAACATCTAAATAATAATAATAATAATAATAATTGAAATAAAATTTTGAGCAAAAGAACAGCACCCAGAAGAAGGCAACAGAGTAAGAGAAACAGCTTCTAAGTTCTAAATTCACAGTAACCACTAAGTACCCATTTCAAGGGAAACCCAAAACAAAAAAAAAAAAAAAAACCCACAACAAAAAAAAAAACAGAAAATTAATTAACATTTTCAGTAAGGCGGTGGAGGTGGTGGTTGCCTTGCAGTTGGAGCCCAGAGGACATCAGTAGGCAAGTGGCAGCTATACATGGACATCCCACATGACTGCGATGACGGCGGCGCGTGCCCCCCACTCTCCACACCCCCCGACAACGGCGGCGAGTGGGCATCGCCCGAACCCGAGTTCCTAACCGCCTCGTCTTCCCCGGGAAGCCGATGATAAGACGGGTTGTTAAACGACGCGGCGATGACGTACACAGTCCCAGCCGCCACGAGGGCCCCGGCCACTAAGCCGCCGACGATCTGGCCTTGCGGGCCGGCGAGGGAGATGGTGAAGCCGCTGGGGACGGAGACGGGGCAGGACGGCGTGGTTTGGGGGAGGAAGGTGGCGGAGATTGACAGGATGTCGAAGCGGCCGTGAAAAGTAACGGTAGCTCCGGGTGTAGTTGACGGTTGACGGAGAGTGACGTTAGCAACGGTTCCGGAGCCGGTGAGAATGCAGAGGCCGATATTTTTGCGGCAGCAGAAGCGGGAGACGGCCTCGACGATGTCGCTTCCTCCCGGGACTTCGAGAATGTAGGGGCTCATAGGGGGCTCTGAGTCTCGGGTGATGATGACAGGAGGTTTGGGCTTGTTTTTGGAGCCAGGTGGACGGCCTCTGGGCCGTCGGATGACTTCGATGGTGGCGCCATCGGCAGATGGGTTGGAAGGGTCGGCGGCGGCGGAGGACTTGGGGTTTTGGGCGGAGGGGTTGGTGGTGACAGTGGCGGTGCCGCTGCTGGTGCGGCTGGTGTCTTCTTCCTCGGAAGTTTGGCATTCGCGATGGGTGGTGATGGCTTGGAATGGGTTTGGGAAGTGGTGGTGCTGGGTTTGGGTTTGGGTTTGGTGGTGTTGCTGGGTTTGGTGTTGTAGGTGGTGGGGGTGGTGAAGCTTGGAGAACATGCTTTGAGTTTCACCCTTGGTGTCAACATATTCACCTTTCATCTTTGTTTATGTATTTTTGTTGTTTATTTTTTGGGATTTTGGGTTTTTTTCTCTCTCTCACTCTAAGCTAAAACTAGGCTAGGTGTGTGATTGGTGGGTGGCTTTTGTTGTTGTTGATATATGAATAAAAAAAAGAAGGGAAGGAGGCGGGGGATTTTGGGGTGATGGGTTTTTATGGATTTTGCTTGGATTTGTTTATGAGGTTGATAGAGAGGGAGGGAAGGAGGAGGCAAAGAGAGATCGAGGAAGAGGAGAGAAGGGGTGGTGTTCAGATTTCTTTATAATAAATTGAGGATGAGGATCATGCTATGTATGCAACCAGACCAATGAGAGAGAAAGAGAGAGGAAAGAGAGGAAAGAGAGGAGAGAGAGGGGAGGGGGAGGTGGGTGAGCTTGGAAACTAAGTAAAGACTAATGGCGCCGCTGGTTGGAAGAGCTAAAGTAGGGTCCACACATCACGCATGAGAGAGAGAGAGAGAGAGAGAGATGTACAGCAGTCATTGAGGAAAATCAGAGAAATAAGTATTGGTTAGCTCAACCCTTTGTTGCACCGCCTTACTATTCTTTTCTTCAAAGTTTGAGAGAGAGGAGAGAGAGAGAGGTAGGATGAGTCTTTGAGGGCCTTCCTAATCCCGACCGAGTGGATTGAAAGTGACTGGGATTGATGGTCTAGTTTTGGGCAATGGGGGATGCCTTCAATATTTTGCTTGTTTTCTTCTCTCTCTAGCTATCATTAGCACCATACCCCCTCTAGCTAGCCTGTCCTGATTGGACTGGACTGGACTGGACTGCACTGCACTGTCATGCATTCTTAATCCCAACCCAACCCACAAAAAGATTCAAAGACAAAGAAACAGAAGATTGGCTTGTTTAATTTCATGTGCTTTAAAAAGGGATGAAAACATGTGTTAAGCCTTGATCAAAGGGGGAGGAGGTTCAAAGCTCATTATCATCATTTTGCTTAGAAATCAATATTCAATCCCCCATTTGTGTATATAATATGGGATCTAGAAGAACTTTGGATTTGTCACTTTCCCCAACTCAGAAAGATTGGGGTACTTTTTTTTATTTTTATTTTTTTGGTTTGTTGCCAGTTTAAAACCAATGCAGATGTATAAGCTAAACAAAAAACAAAAGTGGACCACACTCTGTGTCATGAAACATGATTAATGGATTGCCATGGCCAAAAGAGTTGTCCTTACGTATAATAAGGACACTCTTTGAGCATGTACATACAGCACAAATCAAGTCCACAACAAGATAATCCTGTTCTTATCCTAGTTTGGTATGTGAATTAGTTGTCTTAAAACTTATTAAATATTTGCTTAACTACTAGTTTTTATTGTATTGTAATAACTATTACGGAAAGCAGTCAAAGTCAATGCACCTCCTTGTAGTATCACCATCAAGGTTGGGGTTTAATAACTATTATGGCAAACATAAATGTCAAGTCCCCACCCCTAAAATGAGGAGATTTCGGGACAAAATGGAGATCGGGTACGGGAATTTTCAAATTTATAAAATCTTCATCAGATATGGGGCGGAGATGGTATTGACATCCCCATTCCCGAACCCGGCCCGATATTAGATACTTAAATAATCAGAATACTTAATACTTCTTATTCCAGCTATAAAAACAAAATAAATTAAAAAGAAAAAGAAAAAAAAAGAACTAACCATAACACTTATTGTGCGGCATCTGCTCTCACCCTCTCTTATTTTTGTTTCCTTCTTACATCGATGTATCTTCTTTGCTTATTTTTTTTTCCTCCTCCTCTCTTATTCTTCTTCTTCTTCCTCGTCTTCTTATTTTCCTCCTCCCCTTATCCATGTACACACATTTTTCTCTTAATATAATGTATCTTTTTTTTGCTTTGAATTTTTTTTGTTACTAAATTTGATAAATAGAAACCCATTTCAACTATAAACATTATCGATAAGTGGAAATGGGTGCAAAGTTGTAATTGGTATGATTTGATAAATTCTGGATTTTTAGATGCCTTAGCTATTCAAGATCATACTTGTAATTTTGTTTTGGTAACAAATAAGGCTAAGCCCATGAGCTCTTCCATTTTGGCATGGAAGATTCGGGGATTCGAGGTGGGGATGGGGGATATCTCTCCAACGGGCACGGGAAAGGGGATTTCCCGAAACCTCTTAAACGGGGACGGGGGCGGGGGTGGGGATTGGAAGTAAGGACGGGGATGGTATTGCAATACCTGGCCCCAACTCGTCTCGTTGCCATCCTTAGTGCCAACAGGGTCTAGTCCAGTGAAAAATGACCTTGAATTGCAGACTAGTGGTCTCACGTTCGAACCCCTATAACGATAGTGTGTGTGTGTGTGTGTGTGTGTCAAGGATTCGGGGCGGGGATAGGGGATATCTCTTTGACGGGCACAAGAAAAGGGATTCCCCGAAACCTCTTAAACGCGGACTGGGGCAGGGGCGGGGATGATATTGCAATACCTGGCCCTTACCAAGCTCGTTGCCATCCATAGTGCCAACGGGGTCTAGCCCATTGAAAAATGACCTTAAATTTCAGACCAGTGGTCTCATGTTCGAACCCCCATAACGATAGTGTGTGTGTGTGTGTGTGTGTGTGTGTGTGTGTGTGTGTGTGTGTGTGTGTGTGTGTGAAACCTCGTTTCCCTTGTCGTTTAGACTATGGCTGGTTAAAAAATAAAAATAAAAATAAAAATTTGGTTGAATTGTTATTTAAATTTACTATTAAGGGGACATTTTGGAAAATGCCAAAGGAGAGAGAAATATTTTTAAAAGAAGCCAAAATGGACAAAAATGCCCTTATTATTTTTGGATTTCCTAAGGAATCTTTTACATTTGCATGTCTTTGGTTTGAAAGTTGACAGGTTTTTCTGTCTTTTTTGGAAAAGTTTTGATTTTTTCCAAAAGTGAAAGTTTTTTTGTGGCTAAACTCATTTAATCATCTTAACCCATTAAGCATATTTAAACTCATTTAATCTATTAAGTATTTATATTTATCAATAATGTAACTCAAATTTTTTTATAAGGAAAAATTACAAAGAGAATACTCGGGAGCAAATTAACGTAAGGGAATCCTAAAGAGCACCGAAGGTCGTTTGAGGTGGAAGATAGTGTATCCAAATATGTCTAGTGTGGATGCTATGAGCAGACAATGCATCTGCCACAACATTGGCCTCTTAAAAAACATTGGAGAAGGAAATAGTCTCAATCAAGGGATAAGATGATGCACATTGTGCACAATGGTAGCTAAGTGCCACGAAGTATTGATCTTGGTATTATTTGCGTCGATCATGAGCTTAGAATCACCCTCCACTTGAAATTTAGTAATATGTTTTGCCTTGGTTAAGAGAAGGTCATCTAGTAAAGCTTGTCCTTCCACTATCAACACATTAGTGTGTCGGAGTAGATAGAGGTACATGTAGGATTCCTTATAACAAAATCTGATGCAGCCTGAGTAGCATGCTGGATTGAACCATCAAAATTGAGTTTGTGGCAGTGAGGAAGGGGTGGACGCCGTGTGATGGGAGTGCATAAGCTATAAGGAGTTGAACTACTCCTATATGATGGGGGGGAGTGGGCCTTGTCACAAGTCACATGTAGGAACGCTTCACCAATGTGTCGTACAATCATGATAACCTCAAATACACTAATAATTTTATAAAAAATTTGTAAATATTTTACAAAAAAAAAAAAAAACTAACTAAATGCAAAAAATAATAATATAATTCTAACCAATTTAAAATTAAAATTAAAAAAAATTAAATGTGGCTTGTTGACATCCCGTTTATTAAATAGGTTATTAATTAACCCAAAAATAAATGGGTTAACTGATTAATTCGAAACTCACCCATTATTTAGCAACTAGTGCTAACGACAAAAGACCCTGCAAGTTTGGGGTGGTTCTCAATGTAGACCACTGTGTATCAATTTAGACCCTTATGTTTGCAACTTCGTTCAATTTCATTCTTCTATTAAGTTGATTGTGTGGTCAATGGTTAAATGCTGATGTGTCTACTGTGGGACCCGCCTACTAACCAACCAGTTTCTAAATTTTTTTTTATACAAAATGATAAAATAACTTAATTTTTTTTAGAAAGTCATCTTCCTTCCCCAAGCCAACAAACACCCTCTGTTCCATTTTCGAGCTCGACGGTTTGCAATGGTTGCTGGTCTGAAGTGATGGCTTTGGGGCCCTGGTTCTTTTGCGCGTCGGATCGGGACTGGTTCTTACTGGAATTGGGTTATGGTGTTCCGCCGCCAAGCCGACGCTAGAGAGATAGGGATGAGGGCTAGGGTTGGTGCAGGGTGAGGATGGGTGAACAGGGCGCTGGGTTTGTTGACCTGGGGAGGGGTGAGATTTTTAAAGTTTATTTTTTAAAAAATTTATGTTATTTTATCATTAATATAAATTTGTTAAGGAACTGGTTGGTTAGTAGGTGGATCCCACAGTAGACACGTCAGCATTTAATGATTGACCACACAGTCAACTTAACGGAAGAATGAAATTGGACGGTGTTGCAAACGTAAGGGTGTAAATTGATAAAATTGATACCTTGGGGTCCATATTGAGAACCACCCCAAACTTGCAGGGTGTCTTTTGTCGTTAGCCCTACTAACTATGTTTTACCTCTATATTGTCAAAGAATATAAGAGCATCTTTAGGAGACTTTCTACTCTCTCATCCCTAGCTATTGTAGCGAAAAAGAAGGAAAAACAACGCTCCAGCAACGTCGCTATCTTTCTCACCATTTTGGCTTGCTACATCTAGTAAGGATGAGAGAGAAATTCAAGGCTCGCCAAATCTGAAAGTTGCACGAGAGAGAGAGAGAGAGAGAGAGAGAGAGAGAGAGAGAGAGAGAGAGAGAGAGAGAGAGAGAGAGAGAGAGAGAGGTGGTGGGCTACTTTTCATTTTGGGTTTTTTTTTTTATTTTTTAATGAATTGAAAATAATAAAATATTTGAGGTTAGTTATAATAGAGAACATTATTGGAGGAACCACCTTTTAAGTGGTTAGCTATTTTAACTAGAATTTGAATAAAATTTGAAAACACTCATGGAGATGCTCTAATAATATTACTAAGAAAACTATGTTAGTCAATCCTGTATAGGATACCCAACTATAAATCTACTAGCTATATCCCACGTGTCCTATAAAAAAATATAAAAAAAGAAATCCCACGTGTCCTACTTTGTTCTAGAAAATTAGAATAGACAACGACTGGGGTTTGTTTCGTTGCCTGCACAGTGAACGATTTCTTTCTATTTTGGGTCAAAAGTGAACGAATTCTTTTGGCTGGACTATTTTTTTACGCAACGACTGTCGAGTTTTAGAAACAAATGGAAGTTGTTCTTTGGGGTGGCTAAGGCGGTGACCACCCCTTGTACTCGAGTTTGGTCCACATACATTAGAGTCATTAGAGTTGTTTCGAATATCACTTTGTCAAAATAATAATAAGTCTAGGCCATAAACTTCAAACCCTATAGCAGTAGAGCAAATGACTCATTACGAAAAGTATTTATCGCATTGAAAAGTTAAGGTACCTAATATAATCTTATAAGGAGTTGAACTACTCCAATATTATGGATTGATTTTGAGGTGTAATTTCAACTTCCTTCAGCTGTGGACAAACTCTGGAAACAAATACTGAACAAAATGAGCTATTGATTCATGGAGAAAAATAGTCTCTACATAATTAAATTGTCATATATATAGTTTTTCATAATAAGAAATTAAAACTAATAATATTCTTGCTTGGACCGTCAAAGAGTAACAACCAGCGACCAGTTAGCATATATTCCTTTGTTTATATGCTTGTCTGCATTGTGGGGGTTGGAGGGTTTGGGATGGGAGGGGCGTGGTTCAGACAAAGATTTTGCTGATGCAACTTGTAAGTCGGTGAGACACCATTTTAGAACAGCCTTTGGCAGTTGTTGCACATGCTGACAACCGACTCAAATATACAAAATAAAGTTCAGATGATCATTGCTTTTCACAACAATGGCAATGCTTTGCTCACAAGCCAATTGGCATGGACCATGGACTCAAATTAAAGCAATGGATCCTTGCCATTTTGGTATTCAATTTCCCTTTATTTTTGAACAAAAGAACCCCAATGTCAAACCCTAATTGGGTAATGGAATAATTTGATATCCTACTACAAGTTTTGAGTAACTCAGTGCCGTTAAGACTTGCCTATTTGAGATTCGAGAAAGAAAGTCACAATCTATGACTTTTTTTAGGCTTTAATGGACAAGGAATGACGTGTTCGAATATCAGACATCTTCTAACACGAGAAAGAGAAATATACAAAATACAGCTAGGCCAAGAACTGATTAATATAATATATAAGGATACCACTTGCTATATATTACTGTATATCTATCACACGATGATGAAGTGCACGACATTTTTGTCAGAAACAGAGATGTTTGATTGTTTGTATTCCAGGGCTCATGGCCACCGAAGTATTACTATACTAGTTGTGGGATTTGAAGTGGTGTTCTTTGGACTTTTTCCATTTGGTTTGTTTGACTGCTTGAGAAGATTTAAATCTCCTTTGCAAGTTGCAAGCCATTAGGGAAGGGAGACATTGAAACTAGCCATTTTGTACATTTTTGTCCTCCTTAGGTTTAGAAAATAAAGAAAGAAAGAAAACCCTAATTTTATAGAAAGTAAATTAGTTTATTTAATCTCGATTAAAGTTCACAAACTCAAGGCAAAAGAGAGTCCAATTTTGTTTTTAAAATCAAACCTTGATAAAATAAAAAACTCAATAATTCTAGATGAAAAAAGTTTTCCTTCAACTTAAAATTTCAGAAAATTCTTCTAAAATTCCAAATAATCGAAATGAAATTATTATCAATGAAGTTTCAACCTCCCTCTCAAATAATTCATTACAAAGAAGAAAATAAAGATGTTATGCCATCACTCTTATGAACATTATTGATGTACATAATGATCACGATAACGACATGGTTCTATAGTAGCAAAAAAATTTACTAGACAAAAGTCGGTCCAAGTTGGCGGGTAAGAATATTTCCATTTTTCCAAGCTAAAAAGAATAAGACTTGAATCAAACGTAAAGAGATTGCAATTTGCGAAAAGATGGCTCCCCATAGAAAGCCCTATAGTCTCCTAGGTGCCTATGAGGCTACCCACTCTCTCACTTTGGAAAAGAGTCTTTAGAAGGGTGTCTCGACTCAAGGTTAAAGTGAGCTGCGTGATTTTGAAGTAGGTACTTGCTTTTAGTTAAAAGCAAAAGTAAATTTTAGAATCACTGTTAAAAGAAGTTAAACACCTCTTGTCAAATTCTAACTATTTCGAACTTTGGACAGATTATCAACCCTGCCGAATCATAGAAAGTTTTGTTATATATAATATTCTTCAAATTTACATGAATCATAAAGCTTCTAGGTTTTCTCTTGAATGAGGGATGCCTTTATTTCTCCCAAAACACCCCAAAAAAGAGAGTATACATTCCTACTTTATAATCAAAATTACCTCGTTCTAGTTTTCTTTGGATTAATTTTATTTATTTATTATACTATTAAAATTATTCCAATTCATGATTTCTCATACGTTTGTTAACACATAAACACATAAACACATAAGGGAATCAAAAGTTATTCGGGTTTCATGTTAAAGTCAGTCATCAAATACCCTCAAAATTAGGAATAAGATCAACTAGGAGAGTAGTTGATCCATTTCCAATTCCTTGATTCCCTATCTAAGTTTTATGATCTATGACTTCTCCAATCATGGTAAGTAAAAATTGATCAATCTTAAACCCTAAAGTTATATTGATTTTATACACACAAAGAATATATACGACAAGATACTATTTTAAAGGAATTTTTTTTCACTTTCAAAAAGCATGATGTTTGGCTGCAAGACATGAATAAATTGTCAATAATGACAGTTTCGAATACACAAACATCACGCTGTAAAAAGTCCGGTTGTGAATGTTTAGCTATAACTGTTAAAGTTGATTTTCTCACAAACCGTCACTGAATTTGCAAGCAAAGCCCAAAAGTTGTGGTGACAAACTTAGTTATTACGTATTCGTTCTGAAGATTCACGAATCTGGACATCTTGCAGCAGTAAAACTGTGGAAGGGATGGGTTTTATCATTTCATGGCAAGCCTGCGTTAATAGAACTGACCATCGTTCTTTTGATTAAGAGTCCGTTTGAGATGGTTTCTATTCTATTGAAAACATCGCTCATAAGCGATTTTGTTAGAATCACATTGAAATATGTATACAAAAAATCCAAGTGCTTCATGAAAAAACACTTAAAAGTACATTGAAATTTTTTTGTGAAAGGTTGTCAGAATCACTTTCTTTGGAGCTTGGCCATATCTAAGGTATATTGCTCAGGCATTTAAAAATAAATCCCGATGGAAAAGGCTCAGTGTTACATTCACTGGTTATGACTTGTGTAATATCCCTAAGCTGCCTAACTAAATTAAGAAAACAACAGAAGAAAAAAAGGAGAAGATTGTTTTTGGTGGAGGCTCCTGACTTCTTTGGGAGTGATTTCATGCAGGGTTATTTAATAAAAGTACAAATAAACTAGATCTATCAATGCAACATTCAGAAGATCAGGGATTAAAAACAATTCGCTCTACTGTTTATGCATCATTACCACAAATGTCAAAAGCAAGCTTCTTGCCTATTCATTTCTTTCCTGTTTCTTTTTGGTAGCTAAGCAGGTTGGAGGTTGGTGCATGGACTTGCCAAAATGGCAAAGATCTCCATATAAATCAATGAAAATATTGTATAAAAAAATCCCATTGCAATTTGACTGTATTTATATAGTTATTGAACAGGCACTACAGATTACAGAAGGAGCAATTCAATAATTCAATTGTCCAACTAAAAAAATTCAACGATACAACCTAATGTTGGTCAAGAAATGAAACCAATGAAAAGAATAGAGAAATATCCAGACCCACCAAAGAAGGAATAGAGTGAGGGTTTCATAAGACATCTTGGAACTAGAACCCTTCTTTCCAATTCCTCCACCGCGAAATACCATAACATATGAAGCTTTATTGGATCATATACGAGCAACATATGAATTGGCGAGCGTGACATATCTTACCCACCGATATGGATTATAAGTTCCAGATTTCTTCGCTATCTGCAAGTACTTTACCTTCATAGGCAAGAGATGGAAATAAACAACACAGTTTAGCTATCCAATCTAAACACATGAACAACATGAAAGTATTCATTGCACAATAACACATAATGCAGGAACATGAACCCTCCTTGCACAGTCAAACACAAGGAAGAATGTATCAAGTAATCATTCTTTACCTATTGCCCTGTCAAGACCTACTTATAAAAGAAGTTTTAGTAGTTTCTTTTCTTTTCTTTTTCTTTTTCTTTTCAGAAAAGCACTGGGGATAGCATTGTTAAAGGGCTGGGGCGACTAATGCTAAGAGGGTGGGATAGATATCAGGCATCATTGCCAACCTGTTCCATTACACAATATATTTCAAAATAAGAAATGACATTTTATGCATTTTTATAACAAGGGCATGCCATAGTCGAGATTTAGGTTGGGATGGGATATGACATCTGGACCCACATTCAACTCACAGATTCAACTGATATTGGTCCCTTCAAGTCCAAAACGAGATAGCTTTAGAGAAACTGTTATTAGCTTTTTTATGCACCTATGTAAACAGTTTTATAAAGACACCTGTGACCTAGTGACATGGATTGTATGGACAATTTATCAAGATGGGCTAGCAGCCCAACCCAACTCGTAGAACACAACCTGACCAAAAAGACAAGCATAGCAACAGAATACGAGCAACAAATTCAACAGGACTTTCATAAAGAGATGAACAATATACAGAAAAGATTTTAACCATAAATTTACACCCATTGCATGGTTTGAGAGAGGTAAGTATGAAATTTATGACAATGGCTTACCTGAAGTCTTGAAGAATTATACATAGGTATTGTAAATGTCATGCTAACTGGACCAGATTCTTTTGTTATATTTCCTGCATTGAGCATGTAATGTCATGAATGTGTGCATATAATGAGATGTACATAAAATGTGTATCTGAATGAAAGCAATGAAGGAGATACTAAACCCATAGTAAAACAATGATAAAATTATACCATGTGCTTCCGGTGAAAAGGTCAGTCTGGCACGCAGTGTGTGTTCAGATCCAACAACAATCTGTATTGCATTGAACTTGTCAGTATAGTAGATGCATTAAATGGGTGAAAAGTTAAGCACTTCTAAAACGACTACTTAATAACTCAATAACATGAACACATAACAAAATTGATGATAATTTATTGCCTTCTTTAAACCCCATTCAAGTCTCTTATTTGCTTCCTTGAAATCTGTTGTTTGCCCAACTGCTCCTGGTTCCAACTCAAAACTGGCTCTGAAATAAAGAACAATGGCACCAAAATGTCAACATTGAAATACGAAGAAAATTTTACAGTGAAATTCAACATCTAATTAATAGATTAAAGAGTCATGCAAAAGCACTTACCATTTCATCATATCAAATGGTATAGTGATGGCATTGAATAAAACCTAATATTCTCTTAGCAATGAATAATAAGTAAACAGTTACCTGGTTGTATATTTAGGTAGCGGCATTTGTACAGCAATTGTGTTTGAAGTAATGTTTGATGGGAACTCAGCAAATATTTTCAGAATCACTTCGGCCTACAGTGGCAATTCCAAACTGTAAATTCCTACCAGCACTACATGATCTATAAATGATATTGAATAATACAAAGTAAAAAAGAATACATATTCCACAAAGGCCATCATAATAGTGTAAGTCCAGGATATTCAATATCTTGATAAAAATCTGGTTCTTTATCTTCCTGAATATTTTTTTTTCTGTTAATTTCACAACCTTAAACCATAAGATGAAACTTATGAAACAGTATTCACCTTAAGCGCTCCTGCTTCTTCAATCAAAGCATTAATACGGAAAGGAGGCTTGAACTCCTGAGTCATACGGTAGTTCATGACAGGGAATTCACCATCAGGGGGTACCTAAAATTAGTAGCACGGAGCACCCATTAATCATTTAAACAACAGATGTCAAATTAGTCGAATACCTTTTATCTAAACAAGAATAATCTGGCTCATTTTCACTTACCAGGGTCAGAGTTTTGTCTACTTCAAAATTATCAAGACGCACAGATTCATGAAAATTACAATCATCAAGTATCACTGCTCCTGAGCCAAAGGAACTCCTATAGTCTGTAAGAGAAAGCAGCATTTGAGATTGTGAAAGGACTAGATATAAGTTTGATAAGAAACACTTGCCAAGATATAAACATATTAAAGCTACACCCAAGCATTGCAGTTGATGATTGTAGCCACTAGTATTATATAGTTCAAAACATAAGAAAGAGGGACTTTTCTTGGGGTCATATAATCCATTAAAAATCTTACCTCAAATTTTTAGTTCATCAATCTAAAAACTAGATAAATTTCACAACTCAAAATCTTAAATCAGACCTTCATGCTTTGACCATAACACCTCAGACAACTCCATGGCATCCACCATACACATGAAAATATTGATTTTCGAAAGATAGTTGAGATCTTGTAAAACATAACAGCAATTTGGTGCCATGTAAGACAAATACCATATGCCGATCCTCCACCTCTTCCTATGCTCAGGTCCTCATTAAGAGCTAATCGGATTTCTGGATTGCCAGTGAGATAGCTCTTCATTTGAATGGTGCCATCAATCTCAGAAGTCAGTATGTACCCCTGTATAACAACATTAGATTAACTAAAAGGAATACAACAATGCTGCACATCTAATTGACTATATATAGGCAAGTTCGGGAAAAGCCTAGAATTAAGTCAAAAGAATCTGCTAGTAAAGTTTATGTACCACATGCATATTTACAAGAATGATTGATGTGCCATTTGATTGGTTGGTAAATACTTATCCATTTTAAAAGTTTAAGGCTAAAGCTACGAGCAGTAGAACCTCAAAGATTATTTTTGCTCTAGACGCAACTGCCCGAGATGAAAACTAGGATTTTAGTATTTATTTTACTTTAAGCTCTTACTTCGAAAACCCTAATATTAGCTGCTACTGAGCAACCTGTTCCTTGATAATCAGCCCCTCTATGGTGTATGAATCCATCTAAAACATAATTTATACTATCTTTAAAGAACCACATAGTGGAATTTCCATATAAGGTCTAGAAAAGCAAATGCTTGAAATTAGATACAGCCTAAAGGATAAGCAATCACCTTTGGATAGCAAGAACACAACAGAATAAAATATAAATACCACAGAGATGTCGTTGATCTCATTCAGAAGAACCACTGGACATACCATATGACATTAAAAAAGGACAGAAGGTATGCAGGATTTCCTTATCAAACCAAAGAAGTTCATGATAACACTTGGCTAAGATGGCATCAAATTTTGCTAGTTAGAAACTGTAAGAACTTACTATTATGTCTACTATAATTGTTATATTTTAATGCCTATCAGGAAAGAGTGGTTGCACATAATAGTCAATAAAAGACACAAATACCCACACTAGAGCTAAAAGTAACACTGATCTTCTCGATTATATCCACAAAAATTTCCTCCCTCTTCCTACCGCCAGGCTCACTTGCAACAACTGATTTTGTGACAGCTGTTCCAGGCATTCTCTTTGTCCCTTGCTGCATGCATCAGTTTTGGTAGTCAATAACTAAAATGCTACTAAGTTAACAACGGAATAATATTCCACACATGCACAATTTATTTTATGAAGTAATTAATTGATAGATGACACCATACCATAAAAAGGCCAGTAGGGCCAATAGATGATAAACGTGCAGAATCAAGAATAATTGGCTCATTAAAGATATAAGACTTCAACAGTTCAGTTGATGTTGTTTGCACAAAGCCAAAATCCTGACATGAAAAGACAAAAGTCAACTCACAAGTGATTCAATATATTCTCAATTTCCATGAATGATATTATCACAAAGTTTGAATGCACTTATCAATTTTATCAACATCTTTTGTTTCTTTTTTTATTTTATATTTTATATGAAATACAAACTTTCTTTGGATAGAAAATGAAAGTTATAACACAGGGGACAAGGTGTTCCCTGAACATCACTCATCAAAAAGTAAAACCATCGCCAACACAATAAATAGCATGAAAAGACCAGTCCCAAGATTCTGAAGAAACGTCCACAAGGATGTCCAGACTCCAACTCCGACTCACAAATTATCCATATCCTTTCCCTAGCACCCTAAAAAATTATCTTGTTCCTCTTCATCCAAACAACCTAAAATATTGTCAATACAACACATCTTCTTAGTACCAAACCCCTTTTCCTCCCTCCAAAAAACTATAAGATTTCACACAGTAAAGCATCACAAGAAGCTAGGATTGCCCAACTCAAGCTGGCCTTATACAGCCTTAGCCTTATCAACAAAAAAATACATAACTGGGCAAGGGAGCAGTCAGTAGTTTGTATATTCAGCATTGCCTTTGTAGAATACACACTATTGAGGAGAAAGAGACCGACAAGGTTTCCTCCTCTGCACCATGCCAAGGTGCTCACCTTCCCATGAGCAATAACTGAAGCTAGAACCTACAACTTAGGGGTACTTTGGCCTTCCAAATTGCATTAGAGGGGCCACAAAGAGGAAAAGAAGACTCATCCATTAGTTTCCATGAATAGGACTTACAAGAAACAACTCCTGACAACTTGAACTCTCAAGTTCTCCTAACCTGCATAGATGTGATCAACACCATACTTTTAAGAATAGGTAGTCACTCTGTTAGGTTCCCCACTTATGAGTCACTCACATTTCTTTGAAACCCAAAATCCCAATATAAAGGAGAAGAAGGGTTCAAACACAAACTAGCACTAGGAGCATTATGAGATTGTGATAATCTGTACAAACAAGGAAGAGAATAAAATTTTGTTTCCCCCCACCCATTCTCTTCCCATAAGCCTCACTATTTCTCCATTCCCCACCCCGAAACTGCAAAGAAAAGCAAAAGAATTTAGGCTTTGAGAGATGTCATTCCAAGGGCACTGACTTGAACCCCTGATCAGGACGTTATAATCCCAGCCATTCTCATACAGCCTATATTTGCTCTTAATGAGAGCATGCCATATTAAATTCCTCTCCACCTAAAATCCCCATAACCTTTCTCCCAACTTAAGCTTTATTTCTCCTTGCTAAGTTCTCTATAACCTTTTCTCCCAACTTAAGCTGTATTTCTCCTTGCTAAGTTCCCCACTCATAAACCCCCTTTCTCTTTCATTGAGTCACCACATCCCATTTAACCAAGTGATCCTTTTTTCCTCCCTTCATTGCTTCCCCCAAAATTAAAAAATAATTCTTATAAAAAATATCCAGCCTCTAGACCACAGTTGTAGGAATCTTAAATAATGACAGGTAATCTCAAAACAGATTGAATAAGTGTCAATCTTCTCCCTCTGAAAGGAAACCTCTAGTCTACCCTTCTGCTTGTGAAATTGTATATTCCTTATCCATATATTTCAAAAACATAAAGTTACAACACTTCTCAAAAGAAAGGCTAGTTATTGCATTCTAAAATTCCAATCTCAAATAATCCAATTGATACATACATATATATATGAGTGTGTGTGTGTGCGCTAAACTTTAGTTTGAACAATTCTAATTAAAACTGTCCTTTAAAAGCACCAGTCCTTTGGATAACTGTAAGAATATAACCTGGGGGTGGGGGGAAATCATCATGGACAGGGACAAGTAATGTTTACAAAATGATCAACAGGAGGACGTTAATTCTAGATTTACAGAATAGGGTAACTAACAAATTACATTTTAAATTTTCAATCTAATATAAAAACTATCTGAGCGTATAGTGATGACAAGAAGCATGAAGTCATATATGCTAAAGAAAGATCCACCGAATAAGTTAAAAAAATATGAGGCACTTACTATGACTTCATCAAGCAACTCGTACACAAGCACAAAATTCTTCCTTATAGAATCTTCATTGAGAACTCCAACATAATCTTTGATGACACGGGCAATTCTTTGAAGAAGTTCCAAGACAAGAGATGGTGATACATTAGCTCTTGTGGTTGCAACAAATAATAGTCCAACAACCTTCACATGAAAGTAGTTGACACCATCCACATTCTATCGATTGAGTAAAGAAAAGGTCAGCACAAGAAACCAAATATCCATTCCATACCCAATCAAATATGCATGCACAATGGGTTATAAACCAAGACAAGACCTACTGTAACAAAGCAATACAAAAAGAGGGAATTGACAAATCGATATCATCATGTCCAATTAACCACTTTAATGGGTACACTGCGTACATGGAACCCATTTCACAGTTCCAGATATTCAAGGAAAATTAACCCATGCCAGACATTCCTCAGTAAGATAATACCTACAAAGACAGGTGGTGCTTCCTCTTGCCCATCTTCTTTCCAAAACTTCACCTTCCGGAAAAATATCTCCGCACTTCCTTTTGGTACTTCACCGCGATCTGCATTAACAAAATCATATATCAAGAAACATCTTTCAGCACTAAACTCCATCAGAACATATTTCTCAAATGTTTATTTATTTAGACTTTTTTATGGTGGAAAAAAAAAACGTTTCTTTAGACTTGTTTTTCTATCTCTCGCCATAACCGTTTCCAAAAAGGTCAACATGGTACCAAATTCTTCAAAAACAGAGCTCAATTTGTCTCTTCATAAATAAAAAATAATTGGGAAAATTAACAGTATGCATGTACGATCTAGGAAAAACCACTAGAGTCTAGAGCTGAATAAAACAGTGTTTTAGAGCTAACTCGAAATACCAAAAGCAACAAGTGATCTAAACGAAGATTGAAATACATAGGAACTGAGTTGCTGAACATTTTAGATCGGAATTAAAAATCTGAGTAACTGAAATTTGAGATTGGATCAGTCGAGAGAGAGAGAGAGAGAGAGAGAGAGAAAGAGGAGAGAGACTGACAGTCGCGGAAGACGATGTTATCGCCACGCTGCGAGAGCACGAAGAACTGCGAGATCATGGCTTTGCTTACTTCTTTCTCCTCCCTGTGTCCGAAATGCGGTGGGTGTTCCTCAAGCTCAGCTGTTGAGTTGAGGCCCCGATTGCTTTTGTTCGTATATTAGACCCAACTTTGCTCAGCTAATCAAGTTTACAGTTTCACTTTTTAAACCGTTTTGTCTTTTAATTTTATCATTTTTTTTTCTTGATACTTTTAGGGATTTCGCATTTGGTACTTCTTTCAATATTACCAGTTCCTCCATACCATTAAATATCACCACATTTCATCCTACTTTCTGTTAAAAAATCATTAAAAATTATGCTTTGAAAGAAATACTTAAGAAAAAGAGAAGGAGAACAAACAAAAAACAAGGCAAAGCTACACGCAAGCGAAGAAAAAAATCTCCTCTACCAAGTTCCGACTTTCATCACCTACATTGCTCACCGTATCGTCCGCTACACCGCCGTACAATTACACAATTGTCGTTAGGGATGTGCAAGATCCAATCTAACCAAATTGACCGATCCAATTCAATTCAATCCAATTTTAATCAGTTTCGGTGATTTGGAGAATTGGATTGAATTCCTAATTTTCAAAACTGACATGATTGGATCGGATGACGGATTTGCTTGTGAGAATCCAATTCAATCTAAGTTAGTTTCATGCTTATTTTGCTTATGTAGGTATTTGTAATTGAAAAAGTTATGAACATTTGAAGTCATTTAATGGGAGTTATATTTAATATATTATAGATCAGAATAATTTTCATTAGCATTTTATTTATATTTTAAATTTATATATATTAATATGTTTGATTAGATTAAACGTATTGATAAATATTTATATTTCATTATTGTATTTTCTCAATTGGATCAGATTGGATTGTATTTAAACTTTTGATCTGATCGGATTGGATTGGATACATCACAATCCAATCTATACTGGATGGTGTCACACTCCAGACCCAGAGTAAGATAAAATGTCGTGCCTGGTGTGTCATAATAAAGTAAGATTAAACGGTCAGCCTTATCAAATAATATCTGAAAATATCTACATAAGCAAGATCTGCTTCCTCTTAGCTTGTAAGTTATCTTCAGTTCTCCTAACCTCTTAGTTCTTTATTTCGCAAACCTGCCAAAATATTAGTGCAAGGGTGAGCATCAATAGTAAATAAAACCTTGCCACAGTAAATTGATCTAACTAAATTAAGTATCATGAAATCATATTATCACATATCAGAATAGTAATAATGCATGAGTGCAAGGCAAACTCCTCGTCTATTCTCATAATCAAGCATACTTTCAACTTATGACATCCAAATAAAAAATCAATAAAATTTTAAATATTTAATTATTCACTTCTGGTAAACTACAAATTAAATTAAACCAAATAAACTCCCAAAAATTCACTTAATTATGTGAAAAAATTTTACAATAATTTCTAAGCACCTCAAAATATTCAAGGTCTCACAAATGGGATGCAGATTGGCTAAATTATATTGATTTCAAACTTACGTGCACCCCTAGTTGTCACAACATGATGTGAGAGCAATCAAGAAAACCAATTCAACCTTACACATCTTTTCCATGATTTCTCTCTATTTTTCTGTTCAATATAATCAACCTCCTTCCCTCACTAATTGCTACTTGTACAACGAGCAAGAAAAGTAGGCCATCAAAGATGCTTATTCATTTACTAACATTTCTGATATGTCTCTCTCTTTGCGCTTGGGGGTTGCTTTATAAGGGGAAGATGATGTTCAGGGTGGGTTGGGGTGAAGGAGGGCGAAGAAGGTTAATGTTTGGGTTAGGGTTTAGGTTTAGTTTTATTTTTAACATTATTAGCCTCTCCGTATGCGCTTCCGCGCTTGCGAGAGGCTTTTGTTTAAAAAAATTTATTTTATTTTAGAATTAAAAAAAGATAATGGGTAGTTGTGTTGCATAAAAATAGAATATATTATTTGATTTTTCTTTTAATTTTAATTTTTTTAATATGAAAAAGTAAATTTACCATATTATCCTCATTTAATTAATAATTTCAATTCTTAATGTTTGAATTAACTAAGGGCATTTTCTGGTATTTTGAATGTTTCACCATGCTCTAACTTTTGCTTTATATATAATATAGTGTAAAATGACCAATTTACCTTCAAATTGCGTCACATGCTTGGCACATGATAATTTTTGGGTAAAGTATCATTTTACCCCCCGAATTATGACTCTAATCGAACTTAACCCCTTAAACTAAAAAGTCATCTAATTTAGCACTTGAACTTTGTTGAGACCCAAAAAATCCCCGATTGAGTCCGAATAAATTCCTGGCCCAAAGTGACGCATTATTTAGAAAAGACCCAATTTGGAGCATGCAAAGATCCGCCATGCACGAATCACACTTCGCATGCCATGCCAAATAAATAATCCGTCGTGCTAGGAATCGAGATTAAGATTATAAAATGCATTATCTTTGCAAATCCATGCTAATTATCCCGTCAAGCATAATAATTAAAAGCATGCCAAGTGATATGCCATGCCAAGCGACATGTCATGCCAAGCAGGAAATCATTATTATACACCCAACCACGCTACAAGCCTAAGTGGGCCCAAGCCACTCGAATGTCTAGGGCTTGCTTGAGTGGGTTGTGGTATGGACGATAATAAATTGTCATGAGGCCTATTGATGGACTAAGAAGTGGAGGTTCCGGGTTGATTGGGAGCCTCGGAACCCAAGCCAATTTCTTAGGCCCAAACATATGGGTGAGCACAAAATGGGAAAATAGTCCAACCAAAATGATCCACTAAAATTAACCCATATAGCCAATGTTAGATGAAGATAGCCCATTTGTTTGGAAGGTTGACTTGCTACTTTAAAGGCCCACACAATTGGAGGTAAGAAGCAGCAAAAACATCAACCCTTTTGCTAAAAGAAACAGAAGCCACGTAAGGAGCAAAGTGTCCACATATGTAGAGCTGCTGGAAGGCTTCAGCACATGAGAAGGAACAATTTCCAAGCACAAAACACCCGAAAAACCAAAGGATATTAACGTGTAAGCTGCCAGGAAGAGAAGCACTCTTCGAACCAGCATACATACCCCAATTCCTTTCCCCATCAAACCTGGCCATAGAAAATAGGAGGAAAGAAAGGAAGAAGATGGCTGAGAATGGAAATCCGCCACTGAAACAGCCGTGGGAAAGGGGCCTTGAGCTCCAAAATATCTCTGATTTTGTACAAATATGCAGATGAAATGTTGCCAAGATAAGGAAAGTCAAGGAAGGAGATGAGAAAGGAAGGAAAAAGCTTGGCCAAAATGGGTAGAAGCCATTAGGGTTTCTTAGGAAGTGATGGTTTCCATCGCCTATAAAATGAGGCATCTTCTACCCAACAAAAACAACCCACACCTGGAGAGCAAGCTTCCTCTCTTACTTGCAAAACCCCAGCAACCTCGTGCACTATTCACCCTCCTTCCCAATTTTCTTTTTCTAGCAAGCTGCCGGAAGAACATAGTTCTTTCTTTTCCTCTTCTCAGCCACATCTGCTTGCAAACCTCTTCTTCCACACCTTAAACACTCATCTTTCTCCCTATGAAGCCATATTTCCTTTTTAGTTCTCAACTCATGCTAATTTTGCTTCCATGCCACATGCCTCTCATGCCAAGCTCAAAAATTTATCTGTAAGCATGCATAAATTACCTGTAAGTTGCTATCATTTTGGCTGGTGAAGGTAACCAAAATACTTCCTAAGGCTCTGCTGCCCTTTCGAAGCATTTTTGGGGCTTAATTTTCGAACTCAGACAAAGGGACAATTTCATCAGTCTGCCCTTTACGGCAGCCTAACCTCTTTACAGCTGCCGGAAGAAAAAGTCCCCTACAAACTCATTATAATAGCTAATTTAGACCTTGCCATTAAATTTTTTAAAATTTCATCCAATTTTCCATTATTAACAAGGATAAGATTATAATTTTGAGTAAAATAGTAGTCAAAAATATAAAATAAAGAAAAAAAAATAAGATCTCTAAAATAAAATAACAATATTTATAATTTTATAATTGATTGGCTTAATTGCGTTGTTAAGTTTGATGACGTGGCAGGGTTGTTTTAGTAATTTTGTGCACCTAGGTTTTTTTAATTACTTAAAAAAATTAAAATACAAATATAAAAATAAAAATAAAATAGATTTTAGAAAAAAATAAAAAATAAAAAACCCTTCCCATCCCTTCTCCCCCAATCACACCAAATCAACCCATTCATTCTCTGTCCTTGTAACCCCCCCACCCACTAGAAACCCATTGTTCCCCTTACACCGGCAACCCACCCCTCCCTGCACAGAACCCAAAAACCTATTCCTTCCCCCCAACCTGCAACCCACCGCCCCCCCACCGCCACTAATTTCTTACACCTCCCCCCTTTCCCCATTGCCCCCTCCCTTTGGTTTTTTCTACCCCACTCCCATATAACCCCAGCCCTCATACCCATTCTCCTCCTCCCTGACCCCGTGCCCCTCTAGCCCATCTTCCCCATCGTAACCCACCCTGCACACAGAGAGAGAGAGAGAGAAAGAGAGAGAGAGAGAGAGAGAGAGAGAGAGAGAGAGAGAGTTCAATTTTTTAAAGTTTTAAATTTTATGTTTGTATTTTAATTTGTTATTAAATTTTTTATCCATGCTGGAGGTGGGCTCCACTTTGCCACATTATCCCCTCAAATTTGTGAATTAATAACCTAGGTGCACAAAATTACTAAAACACCTCTGCCACATCATCAAACTAAACAGACTTTTGGATGGAATTGATGGTAGAGGGCACTGTGGAACATCAAACCTTGATAAATGAGGCAAAGTGGGTCACTTTAACTTTAAGGGGGTAAAGTGAGAATTGACCAATGTTTCAAGGTGCACAAAAATGGGCAATCAAAATCTCAAAATCCTCCCTCATTCATTATCCCAAATTCCCAGCACCTACCGAACCAATCTCTATCTCCTCCATCCCTTTCTCTCTCCTTACATATCCAATCTTCCAAATAACCAATTTCTCTTCCTCCTTTCTCAACTCCCTCCACCATTCTCCACCTCGCACCCACCACCACTCAGCACACTTTTGTGCTATAACTGTAACAGGCATTGAATTCTTCTTTTGTTATCAAACATGCATTTTTTGTTGCAAGTGTAAAACCCCTGTTTTGGGTATAATGCAATCAGATTTGACTAAAAAAAATACTCAAATGTTCATTGTGAAATAGCAATCAGATTTAACAATCATAATAGAAAGATACTAAATTCTTGGTTTTTTATTTATTATTATTTTATATAAAGATACTTCATTAGAAAAGCCCCAGAAAAACCAAAGGAGGAAGTAAGACAGGAATAAACAATCCTGCATAAATACAAACTAGAACCACTAGGCAATAGCAACTAAAGCCAAATCCAAAGAAAACCATAAGTAAAAATACATGACACCAGCAAAGCCCTCCAACCATCGAAACAAGAAATGGTTGGTGTTACACTTTTGTACTTCATTTTCAAAGCAGCCACTTTCTCCTTCAATTGCTATAGTTGCTGAGTGGTGGTGGGTGTGAGGTGGAGAATGGTGGAAGGAGTTGAGAAAGGAGGAAGAGAAATTGGTTATTAGGAAGATTGAATCCGTAGGGAGAGAGAAAGAGATGGAGGAGATAGGGATTGGTTAGGTGTTGGGAATTTGGGATAGTGAAGGAGGGAGGATTTTGAGATTTTGGTTGCCCATTTTCTGGCCCTGGGGAAGTGGTGGAGACCAGCTTTTAGCGTGGGGTTTTGGTCTGACAATATTGCCCCTCCACGTGAGGGGCACGTGGTTGCTCCGTTAAAGAAATTGATAGAAATTTTATATTGCCCTTGAATTGCTCCAAATATGAAACTACAAGGTCAAAAGTGAAGAAATTGAAACTACATGGTAAAAAATGGTTGAAGTGCCAAACTACAGGGACCAAAAGTGACTTTTGGCCTAAGTTTTATTATTGTGTAAAAAGACAAAAAAAGTCATACAACTCCATACTTAATCCTAGTACATCTATAAACACACCTCACCACTCTTCATAGTAAGTGCCAGTTTGGTATTGCTTATTTGAGGTGATAAGTGATTTTTTAAAAATTTTGAGAAGCCCAACCCGTTTGGTAAACTGTGAGAAAATCACTTATTGTTAAAAATTGCTGTGAGAGAAAGCTATAAGGGAAAGCAGCTAATGAGGTGCTTTCATTTTCTGATTATGCAGGAATCAATTTCGAAGATGCGTTGGGTTTAATGATTATAAGGCAATCATTTTATGATTATGCGTAAAATCAATACCAACAATACTTTTAACAAAAATTTTACCAAACGCCAAACTACTTTATCTCACAGCTGATTTATCTCACAGCAAATCTAACAGCGATTATTTTTACAGTACAGCAATGCCAAACTGGCCCTAAGTTTTAGAAAAACACATACTCTTCTTCACCTTTATTTTATCAAAAGATTATTGAAGAGAGGTTTGTTTTATGAAAAGATATTAAGACCCTCTGCTGTTTGGAATAAAAATAAATAAATAGTAAAGTATGACCACAACCCTCTTTTTCCATTTTGAAATATGGAATTGGAATATGAAATTCTATTGTATAAATATCGAATCAGACAATAGAAATATTAATTCGTTAGGTGGATCAAATTGACATATAATTTTGATTTTTTGAAGTAGCAAGATGCTCTGGTCGCCTTTTGTTCATGTGTCTACTAATACCATCTCCAGTAGGGTATTTGTCCACCATTCTTCCAAGATCATTTTCAATTTTTCGAAGAAAAAAAATGTTGCTAAATATTTGACAACATTGTTTTTAGGGGCTTTTATAAAAAAACCCAAAATGGGTGTTGAAATTATAAAAAAACCCAAGTACTATTTAAACTTAGAAACACACCCAAAAAGTACTATTACACACATTCAAAACCCCCAAAAAATACTATTTTAATACACTTTTTGGGTGTGTTTCTAAGTTTAAATAGTACTTGGGTTTTTTTTTATAATTTCAACACCCATTTTGGGTTTTTTTTATAAATTTGTATTGTTTTTATTTCTTTAATTAATGTGAGGTTAAAGTGAACTTATGAGGGACAAGATAGCGGGGGTGTGGGATGTGAGGTTGATGAGTTTTTTATTTTTATTTTTCTTATTGGGTATGTATTTATGGGTAGTTTCAGAAGAAAGTGAGATTTTCTTAGAAATTGGGAAATTTTGAATTAAAAGTTGAGGTGAACTTATATTTCGGGGTGAAAAAAAAAGTGCGTAAAACTGAAAAAAAAAAAAAACTAGCATTTCAAAGAGGCAAGAGTGCCGAACTTTGTACCAATACACAATAGCTGGAGTGCAAAAATGAGAAGCTTGTCTTCTCTCTGCCGGAGTAGCTGGTTATCGAGGACAAGAAGAGAAGCTCCACGCTCAATCTTATTCTCAAATACTCTGTGTACTGACAACAGTGATGGGGTTCAAAGCTCAAGGATCAAGATCTTCGATCGCCATTTCAGACGCAAACAGGTTCAAATCTCTTGTTCACAAATATCTGTGAAGTGTCTCAATTGGGCAATTGGGTTGAGGTCGGCAGTCTGAGAAATTATTGGATTAACTCATTTTCATTTGATTTTTCAGAAAAATTTGTTATTTGTTATTGTTCGGAAGGTGTTGAGTTTTCTATGTGTTTAATGTAGCTTCAGTAGCTACCGAAAGACGATTAGTATTGCTGAACAAATTTATTTAATTTCAGCTTGATCGAGCTGCTTGGTTGATGCGTTCGAAGGATTCTTTTGTTGATAGTGTTGCTGAGAATCTATTAGATCGTTTGGAGGTAAAAAGATAGTTCTTTTTAGTTTAAGTCCACTAGTTCTATTTACGGATTGGGTTATGATTACAAAATAGTTTTTTTGCTTCTAGCATTTGTTGGCTTCATCACTCTTATTTCAACAAATGGTGAGATGTGATTGGAAATTTAATTCAAGTCTTTAGCTTTAAGAGGGTTATTTTTTCCTGAGTTGGTCTTTTTCTTGTCTCACATCTTTCTGTCTATTTGTAATGATAATCACACTTCTGACAAATAAACTATAGTAACAACCAAATTATTTCCCAGTTAGTTCTGGCATCTGTATGGCATTGCGTATCTTGGGCTATTTTGTAGCTGAAGAATGAGATATGTCATCATGCGGTCCTCTACTATAGTTTCTCTAGGCTTCTGATGATTCTTAGATTCCAATTTCCTTGAGTTGGCTATATTCTTTTGAAAGTTCCTGCCTGTCAATATGTGGGTTGATATGGTTGAATAATGTAGTTCTGTTTCTTTCCAAACTTAAACCAACTTTCTTGTGTGATGTTTTTTCCCTTGCACAGAAGCTCAATTCCTAGTCTTGTATAAGATTTTCTTAGAGAAATGATTTGGTATCCAAAGCTTGTCTCATAACAATAACAAACTATTCCTAGTGCACTGGATTCCACCCTCATCTGATGTATCCAGTTAACAGTAGGACTGGTAACCTTCTCGGTGTATATTTTCCAAGTTTAAGTCCCTAGCGCTCAATATTCAAAACAAGATTTTTTGACTTTGTATTTAAGAATATGTATTTGTTATAAAGAGTAATGATAAATGCAAAGTTTGAGCTTATGCCATTGCAGTATCCATATGCGAAATGTTAGAACTGTACTACGTCATGACCTTTATAGTACCAATATTTTCTTCTTTTTTTAATGTTTAAATTGGTATTTGTCTCATATTGCAGGATTGCAAGAAAACATTTCCGACAGCATTATGTTTGGGAGGTTCATTGGAACCTGTCAGGCGTTTGTTACGTGGTCGTGGTAAGAAATTAGTTTTGTAATACCATTCTCCTTTCATCTTTGTATTTAGCTCTAACATATGGAGTAGCATATAATTTTTTTCTTCAAAGTTAATGAGATTAAATATGATTGTTTTGAGCCGTGTTTATGAAAGTTATCTTATTACTAGTGTGATATCCTACATTCGTATCTGTGTCCTGTGATGGTGATTGTCTGATTAAGCTATCAATTAGTAGAGCCTTACCTAAAATAGTAGAATAAGAGTTTCTCTTAACTCTCTCTCACTCTTACTCTCTGTGGCACAAGTGTGCACAACCTAATTCACTAGTTGTTTCCAAGAGAAGATAACTAAGGCAAAAGCAGAACGTTCATTATGATGGGTATGCCATACAGCATAGTGTGATTGCTCAATTACAATAACTTAGATAACTTATATTATATTATTTTCTTTTAGGTGCCATCAAAAGGCTCATTATGATGTCTACATCACATGATATGGTAAAACTATGTAGAGATGCTGAGCATGGTGTACAGAGTGAAAACATTGAAACATCATTTATGGTTGGTGACGAAGAGTTTTTACCTGTCAAAGAAAGGTATCCCCTCTGAATTTCATTTCTTTGTTTAGGTTAAATTTACTATTGTTGGTGAGTTTTAACTTTTCATATGATGCCCTCTAATTTTATGTGTGAAGTTCTCTAGATCTGGTAATAAGTTGCTTGGGCCTTCACTGGACAAATGATCTTCCAGGAGCCATGATACAGGTATTTGCTCTTTCATTCTTGTTGCATGCCTCAATACTCAAGACTCAAGACTCAATATCAATTTTTATTTATAGATTAAAAGCTCTGGAAATGCCTGTTTATGCTACTGCATTGGTTCATCATTTTCATATATTTACATACCTTCAAAACTATATTCGAGTGTTTTAAGTCTAAGCTGTTAGCTATTTATATACCAAAAGATTTAATAGATTTGGTCAAAGTCCTACACTTTATTGAATACTCAAATCCAGAAAGTCAAGAGTAGAACTACATAAGCATGCATTTGTGGAGAAAACTACACATCCACACACCAAGCACATACGTGCATACTTCTACATTGACACATAGGTGTGAAAGAATAAATATCTGCATGATTTGAGTGATAATATGAGTACTTTGTTTTTATGAAACACTATTTTTCATGATATAAAATACCTAAATCTTAAAAACCTGATACACATGAAACTATGTAATTGTTTAGACTTTATTGAAAAAGTTATTGCACTTAATGTTAATGGGAACTATGTTGCTTGTAATTTTCTTAGCTGATGAAATGATGGTTGTTGCTCTGAGAGAGTTAATTCCTACAAATTTACTGATGACTTTCATTTAATATTTGCATTCTTATTTCTTTTTGTTCTAGTTCTCTATACATGGTGTTATATGATTATCAATGCCATCATTGTCATCATCAGTATAGAATTCAGAATGTAACTGTATGGAAATATCTAAGCTAGATGTTTGTGTGTGACAGAGCAGATTGGCATTGAAGCCAGATGGCCTATTTTTAGCTGCAATTCTTGGTGGAGAAACCTTAAAGTTATTTTCTGTTTATCTATAGTTACTTTAAAACTTGACAGTAGTTTACTACTTAAGAAATGCATGGTCAATTATTTACTTCTTCTTTTTTGTTGCTAGAGAGCTGAGAATAGCATGCACAGTGGCACAAATGGAGCGTGAAGGAGGCATCAGTCCACGAATATCACCTTTGGCACAAGTATGTAATTTATTGCATTGGTTTTCATTTTCTACGGGATCCGAGTAGTTGTTTTGTTTTTCGGTCTGATATGGATTTTTCCATTTGGTTATTTGATATTTTCCTCAGAAGAATTTGTTGTTTTTAATAACTCCTGGAACGTTAAAAGAAGTAGTATAGTGGAATTTAGAGTGAGTCATCATTTCCTTTACAACTCTGTAATTTCCCTAGCATACTAAAATTGATTAATTCAAAGTAATGTTTGTATTTATATTGTTATTTTTAATGAAATCAAACATTCACTTGAGGTTAGCACCCCATTTCTTTTTGTTTTCCTATTTTATCTTTCTATCAGCTTCTTCATGCGTTTGAAAAGGTAGTTGCAACTTGTGACCTTCCCGGAAGAATTGACTGTATCCTGTAATATTTTCAGCATAGTTGGCAACTTGGCAGGTTTCATCTGGTTGGATATGGATTGTTGTGAAGTTTTTTATTTTATGAGTGATCAATTATAAATAAAATTATGCCACTGGTGTGAATGCTTTGCGTGCTGGATGGAGAGCTGATGCAGGGATTTTGGTATATACTATTTCATATAAAATTGGATGACCAGAATTGTTAATAATCATGGCAGTTATTGCATGACATATTTGAGATACCTTTTTTGATATTTGTGTTTTGTCATGCTCTCTTTGCCCTTATTTTGTTAATCCCCACTGCGAGTACTGAAACCCACATTTGGAATATTAAACCTTGCATGTCAATATGTAAGATATTAGGCCTCTCCACCCTTTGATGCCTTAATTTTAATGTGGCATCGGAAAGGGCAATCCATGTGTCAGACCCGATGGCCCAGACGTGCTTCACGTTACCCAATATAGTTGATCCATGTGTTTGGTCCAATCATGCCACATGTAAGGGGGCTCCTTGAGAGTATAGAACATTATTGTGAATTCTAAGCCTTGCATTACAAACAATGTATAATATCTTTGGTCTCCCCAATGGCGCCACATGTAAGGGGGTGCATTGTGAGTATTAAACACCACATTAGGAATACTAAGCCTTGCATGACGATATATAAATCTTTGGCTTCTTCACCCATTGCCAATTCGTTTTGGGTTGGATGACTTAACTTTAACAATCCCCTTCTCGAGGCATTTACTTATTATTCTTTATCATAAATGAATATCTTTTTCTCCTTCTTATATTACTGAGTGGTTAAAAATCAAAATTTGAACATGTGAATCCTCATGCCCCCTCTTTTCTTTTGGGGTTTAGGTGCGGGATGCAGGCAATCTTTTGACCAGGGCAGGTTTTTCCCTTCCAGGTGTTGATGTTGACGAATTTGTAGTCAGATATCCAAGTGGTGAGCATTCGCCGTCTAAGTTACAGCTCTGGACCTGTAATTGTAATAATTTTGGACTCATGAATTTACTGGCTAAAACTCGGATGTTCCATGTCTTAATATGTTCATGCCTTCAATTTTAGCGTTATGTGGTGTTTCTTTAAGCTTGATTGCATGTTGTCGTTGGAGGGGAACAGAAATCTGTTATACAAATATGGTTGTCTATCTACTGGCGTTCACTTTCCCCTTCCCATCTTAGGAGTTGCTAGACATGGTAGATGCTAACTTCACTTGGTCTCTTCATTTGAAATTGTGATATTTTTTGTAGTTCTTTATTTTTATATTTTTGGTTAAAGCTTTCATTATTTTTGTAGATTAAGCTCCTTCAATCTCCTGTTACAAGAAGGGTTGATGGGGTAGGTGATAGGATGCTTTTTGTTTTTATTTTCTGAAGGGGTGGGTGAGGGGATGATAACAGATATTTACTGAGTATAGTTTAGCAAAATCGCATACATTATGTCATGAGCATAAAGTCCCGCTTTCCAATGAAATGATGCATGTACATAGAAGATAAAAGGTCTATCAGTTTATGTTCTGTTGAAGTGGTGGAAGTTAAATGGAAATTCTTACCCCAGGTTGGTTCTCAGCTTTATAGTGCACTGTGCAAAGATTGAAAGTAGGGCTACTCATACAAAGAAACACAATAAAAAGTGTCTTTCTTGACGCCATATTTTGGTAGATTTTTATTTTATTTTATAGCTTAGGAGTCATGAATGAATAATTGATATAAAAGTATTACTAAGAGTGTTAACTCCCTTGAGGAAGTCACAGAATAGTTTAAAGTCTACAATTCCAAACACATGAAATAGTTAGTCCATAATGAATTTAACCTATTAGCAAACAAAATAATAGATGTCAGTTTTGAATATGAACTGACAAAAGGATAAAGAACTAGATACCAAATAAAAATTTCGAACCACGAATAAAGTTTGAATAAATTGATTCATATATGCATATGTACTTTAAAAAGGGCCTATATACAAAACAGTTTGGGGACCCTTTAACACTGGGGGCCTGTACCATGGTACCATTTGGACATGGTCAGGGATGGCCCTGATTATACGCTTCCATTCAGACTGTTTAATAAAATTCAGCATGCTTAGAAGGCAATAATTACTTGGACAAAGTATCTGATCCGAATTTGACTTGTGTCCAACCTCTAATTTTCCTCTCTTTTCCGGTTCCTTTTTCTTTTCTTTGTTTTGTTTGTCTTGGGTTACATACGAAAGAGGAGTTGGTGGGGACTGGGTTGGCAACTTGTATGTCAAAAACATGACTGGTTTAGGCAGCTCTAAGATCAAACTCCTTAGTTCTACAAACTTTATTTTTGTTTTGAACTGATAAGCATGCATAATATTTGAAGGCCATGAGTACATTATTAGCAACAATTTTTTTGGGTGTGATTTGTCTTGTTTGAATATCATGTCTTACTCCTGTTGCCCAAGTCTTTTGGTCTTTTCCCTTCATTGTAGCCCTGGATCTCGTAGAACATCTGCGTGCCATGGGTGAAACCAATGCCCTTTTACAAAGGAACACTGTAAGATTTATTTACTTTTGGGCAGACTATGTTTGTGTACATTATCAAGTAATATTCATGTTTTACTTTTATCTAATCCTATTGATGGGTCTGATCTTCTTATCATTCAAATCAGATTCTAAAGAGGGAAACTGCTCTGGCCACTGCTGCAATTTATGATTCAATGTTTGCAGCAGAAGATGGCACCATCCCTGCAACCTTCCAGGTGAGCATATAACAAACTCCTTTACAAGTCATTTCTTGAAAAAATAGATAAAGTAATAAACCCTATCATAACTGGGGAAAAAAATAAAACATAAACGGACGTCTGAATGACCAGGGATCCTGTCAGGGAAGCTTTATATTGTGTCAAGAGTCTCAATTTGAACCATTGTCCAGAATGTGTGGTTTGAAACCATAAGTCCCAAATTTAATTGGCTGAGCTTGGCTAGTCAACTCTGAGTTGTGGAACCTACCTAAGCATGCTACTCGAAGGACCTTGGAGTTGAGAGAGGGGCCTTGACTTTGTCTTGATGGATGTGACTTTGACTTGATTGTCATGATTCTGTCTCGGCTTTGGTTTTAGTGTTGTCAACTGAAAGCTTGGAACAGTCGATTGTTTAGGGCATCTTTGTTGTACATGTTTATGAAATTTGACAACTTAAAACGGGACTAACAAGGTTTTGTATTCCTCTCATATACTGTCTGTGCCATGGACTTGTCTCATAATTAACCACTGAAGGGTGCTCTATAATACATATGGAAAATCTTCGTGAAAGACATCCGGCATGCTTCTTTTCATTTCATCGCTACTATCGCATCGGTGTTTAAGAGGCATTCTGCACCTTGTTCTCCTTGTATTATTGTGCAATTGCAAACCAATCTGACTCATATAGAATGCTTTCCATTGTACTGCAATAGTAGTGTATAAGCAAAGTTTCATGGCAGCAAGTTTTTGTTGATTGTAATTAGTAGGCAGTAGAGACTGCAATTATAGCTCGAATCGCCCATCATTTTCTCTGTGCATTACCACTCAAAAAAGAAATGGAAAAATAAGGGGTTCCTTATATGTTCATTGGATCAATGCTGACAATGTGCCGTGATAATTATATGAGTGGTTCTTGGTTTTGCAGGTTATTTATATGACAGGGTGGAGGGACCATCCATCTCAGCAGAGGGCAAAAAGGAGGGGCTCTGCAACTGTGTCCTTTCAGGACATCCAGAAGCAATTTGGAAGTGAAAGTTGATGAACTCTTTCTGCATGGGGCTTGGCTGTTGTTTTCTAAGCAAATGAAAGTGGACTCTCTACAGGATCATGATGTAGTTCTTGAATAATACTTATAGGAGCCACTTGTGCATGTACTTATTTTGTGAGAGAAAAAAAACTGCGGGACCAAAATGTGCGGTCTTTGTTTTTTTTGGACAAAACCAAAATGTGTTGTCAATCAAGATATTTTTAGTGGATACTTCCTTTTTGGGTAATTTCCAATTTCTCTTTTGGAGGTAGTTCTTACAAACCCCAAAATTTATTATGTCATAGCCTGAAAAAGATAATGGATTGTGTTCCATAAAAATAGGATTCATTATCTGATTTTTTTTTTTAATTTTAATTTTTTAAATATGAAAAAGTGTGAATTTACCATATTATCCTCATTTAATTAATAATTTCAATTCTTAAATCAATGACATTTTCTAGTATTTTGAATGTTTCACCATTCTTTTCATTTTGCTTTTATTTATATATATATATATATATATAGATTAAAAGAGCGCCCCTGCTATTTTAAATTTATAACTAATATATTTACATATCAAATAATTTTAAATTTATAACTAATATATTTACATATCAAATAACTATACCCCGAAATTTTACATATCAAATAACTATACCCTAAGAGTTATCAAAATAGGAATTGGATTAGTAATTGTGATTAGAATGGAGATCGTAATATTGTAGGGTTTAGGAAAGTCTGGCATAAATTTTTGTTTTAGGAAAGGATACAAATGTCACTATATATAGATACATCAAATCAAATACAAAAACACAATGAACAGAAACCCATCCTTTCAAAACCAAGTTCTTCCGATCCAATGGCCTTTTACAAGTGTCTTTTTTTCGCATCTCTCATATTTAGCTCAGTTTTCGTCACCATGTCACGACTCACAACAAGCTTGCACGCCCCAAGCCTTCAACCAAAAGACCTTTGCTGCATGCCATAATCTACCGATTTTGAACTCCACGATACACTGGAATTATTACCCCTCCAAAGGCACCGTCGACGTGGCGTTCGCACAAGCCGTGGTGAGCGACTCCAGATGGGTTGCATGGGCCATAAACCCTACCTCCACTGGCATGGTGGGCTCCCAAGCCGTCGTGGCTTTCAAGAGAACAGACGGAGCTATGTCCGTTTACTCGTCCCCGATCAAGAGCTATGGAACTCGTTTGGAGCAAGGAAATCTCAGCTTCCCTTTGTTTGATGTCTCGGCCGTGTACGAGAACAACCAGATCGTCATCTTCGCCACCGTAGGCCTTCCCAACAACGTCAGCGTCGTCAACCATGTTTGGCAGCAAGGACCTTTGTCAGGAAACACACCGCAGATGCACTCCGTGTCCGGACCAAACGTTCAGTCCTTTGGAACTCTGGATTTTCTTTCCGGGAAAGTGGAAACAGTCAGGAGGGGAACGAGTTCTGTATTCAGAGTGAAGATATCTCATGGAATTATTAATACCATCAGTTGGGGCATTCTGATGCCCGTTGGGGCTATTGTGGCGAGGCATTTCAAGGCTGCTGATCCAGCATGGTTTCATGTTCATAGGGCGTGTCAGATGCTGGGATATTTTGGTGGAGTTGCTGGGTTCGCAACCGGGCTTTGGCTCGGCCATAAATCTTCAGGGGTTGAATATAAAGGACACCGATGCATAGGCATCATTCTTTTTGCTCTTGCAACACTTCAGGTGTTGGTTGCTTTGGGTTTGAGGCCCAACAAGACAGACAAGAAGAGAGTTTTCTGGAACTGGTTTCACTACTTGGTCGGTTATGGAACAATCATTCTCGGCATTGTCAACATCCTAAAAGGATTTGATATGCTTCAGCCAGGAAAATGGTGGAAATTTTCATATCTTATCACCATCGGTGTTTTGGGCTGTGTTGCTGCAGTGTTAGAAGCACGCGCATGGTTTCTAGTTTTGATAAGGAAGACCGATCAAGCTGCGGAACAAAATAAGGATGACACGAGTGTAGTTTAAGATAGTGTAAGAAGTGATAATTAGCTTTTGGGAGTTTCACTAAAACACCCAAAATAGGGGCTGAAATTATAAAAAAACCCAACACCCAAAATACTTTATAAACACACCCAAAACTCATCATTACACACACTCAAAATCTATTTATAAACACACCCAAAAAGTTGACTTTGGGGTTGATTTTGGGTGTGTTTCTATGTTTAAATAGTACTTGGGTTTTTTTTTTTATAAATACATGTCTAGGATTGGGTTTATTTATAAATTTGTATTAGCGTTACAATTGTATTTACTTATTTTCGTGTTAGTTATTTACACTTTGTATTTGTATACTCATTTTTAATTTCAAGGATCATATATAATATTTTTTGTTTTTGTTAAAGTACGTCTCAATTTGATATGTGAATGTCAACCAATACCTATAAATTTATTTTACCTATTTTAAAATGCATTAAAATATTTTAACCGGACGGCTATTTACGGCTATATTCTTTAGACATTAAAATATTCATTGAGTATAGCCGCGCGGCTATACTATTTAAAATTCAAAAATGTATAATTTTCTTTTTTTAAATATAAAATTAGTTTCTTTAGGACAATAAATAGTTTTTTATTTTCTTTTTTATAATTAAATAATATCTTAGCATTAATTAATTAGTAATTATATTTTAATTATTATTATTTTAGCTAGGTCTAACCCGGCAAATAGTTGCCTGCATAGACCTGTGCCGACGAAATATTGTGGGGGACACATATGTCTTCTTGCATTTTTGCTTTAGATGCATCGCTTCTGCCCTTGGTAGTTGAATCTGACTCCCTGGCTGTAGTGCAGTTGCTATCAAAGAAGGAAGAATGTTTAGCTTCTGAGGGAGTGCTTGTGACTGAAATTCGGCGTCTTCCTATGGCGTTATGCTCTTATGTTCATTTTATCCCCCATACTATCAACACTGTGGCTCATCGTATTGCACGTTATAGTCTTCGAGTGGAGGAACTTTGTTATTGGTTGGGTGATGGACCTCCTTGGCTTCTAGATGGCGTTAGGGAGGATTGGTCTCATTTTGTGTGACTTTGTAATAGGGGTGTTGACTTTTCTGTTTAGTCATTAGCATAGGTGGTGCTCTTTCCTACCCCAGGGTTTTATCCCTTATGGTTTTCCCCGGGAAGGTTTTAACGAGGTCACCATTAACATGCTTGTTCTTACCATGTAATGTTCTCTTTGGGTTGAATGCAATACCATTTTCTCTCAAAAAGAAAAGAAAAGAAAGAAAGTAATATCTTAGTAATTACTTCAATTAGTAATTATATTATTATTCCAATATAGACGCGCAACTATACTATTTAAATATTCGAATGAATTTAGGAAATATGACAAAGGGTACCTAAAAATATAAGCAACGTCATCATATCACTTTTCATACACATGCAACACACAAACAATGCATAAATTTTCTCTCAACCCTAAGCACACAGAGGAAAAAAGCTAGAACGTAAATACATACCATGTCTAATTGATTCATTATCTTAAGGCTCAACTTTGCTACATGGAAATCCATATTTTTATTGTTATATTTAAAGAGTATAGCCGCTCGGCTGTACTCCATAAAAAGAATATATATACTCTACAAAAAGAATATTTAAAGAGAGTTTCGCAGCGCGACCATACTCCATAAAAAGAATATTTTAAAAGTACAACCGCACGACCATACTCCATAAAAAGAATATTTTAAAAAAGAGATTTTAACAGTATGGCCGCGCGGCTATTCCGTTTTTAAAGATCTCTTGAAACAATTCGAGACCCTTCCTTGATATGTAGCTGTAGCGATGAATGTCCATATCCATATCAATCTCAAAGTAGTTAGGACCCTGCATGTGAGAGCTTGATAAAGTCAAACAACATGGTTTTTATGTTTCATCATCTTAACACTAGCAACATAAATGTTCAATGTTTACCTTGTAAAAATTGTGCTGGGGGCGTGAAAGAACTCATGTACAAGCTTCTTCTCAGCAGAACTCCAACCGAAATCCTCAGGATTTACCACCCCAGCCAAGACTAAAAGGTGCAGTGGAGTCCTTTGCGAATCCTTTAGCTTTTTCCCTTCTCTTCGTCAACCATTTTCTAAAAGCATCATTCAAATATATCAATAGATGACTTGACTTGAGTGTTCCAATAGAACATAAGATCACATTTCCATCAGGGAGAGTACATCATAATAAAGTACATGCCTATCCAAATGGATGAAGTTGCATACAAAATGAAGTTACCTTGATGCTGTCCTGGAATTGAGGAGAGATGTCTTTATCAAATTTCTCAGAAACTTCGAAATGCATTACAAGACTCATCCCCTCTCCATCACTATCACCAAGAAATATTGCAGCAGGACAAGTAGGCAACTGCAACAAGGCGCAGAGCAATATCATTAGATATTGCCAAAATATAACAAACAAAACATAACAAGATAAATCAATTATGGAAAAATACCTGTATGTTTACAATGAACACTTTCCCATTTGCTTTCACTTTGGGAAGCTTAAGATGCTGGGCAACGTGATGTATCTTTTTGGGGCATACAAACACATCAACACCTATTGGAGTATGTGGACTGTAGTTCGGAGCAGTTGACTTTCGTTATCTCTGGATGGTAGACCAACAAAAAATAATATTATCGTTAGGAAGGCAGAACTAGAGTAATTAGTTGCAAATGTCTAAATTCAGTTAAGGTTGGTTTTGACAAAAGAAAAAACCAAAGTATACTTGAAATAGTTCTCGCCACGGAATTTAAAAGTTGAGGGTGGAATCTCAGACCAAGATCCTGAAGCCGGCTTCTCTACTCTACAACATGGAATGATATATCCTGGTCTAGGCCGATACAGAAACCTTTTTGATTGACCTGTGGATATATCATTGAAATGTTCAGTAATATACATGTACATCAATCCCAATATTCTAAGTTTTCTTTCTATTCAAAGAAAATTGAATTATTTGAATGCTTACATTGTTCAATGGTTTCTTCTGCATCACAGGATCTCTTTTTAAAAGAAAGTCTGCAAACGGCTGATGGCTTTAACACACAGAACTGTAAGCCATACATCAAATTTGATGTCCGAAAGTTTTTGTCTGTAAGTCAAGTTGATAATCATTATAAAACAGGAAAGGCTTGTTAAATAGGGTTGTCACAAATTATCAAAGTGCACATAATCATACAAGATCAAACATCGTTGGTTGGAAATTATAGAAGCCCTTCTTCTCAAACCTGTTAATGATGTCACCAACCTGCAACAAACATGAACCTCTCAGAAAATTTGAAAACTTTCACATAATTAAACAATACGCACGAATTGGATTAAAATAGTTTATTGGATTCTGTGCAAGAAAAAAACTATGGCCGAAGTTACGAAGGACGGCCTTTGTTCACCCACTTCACACATCCACAGATAATTAGAACGCAAGATTATGCATGTAAAATCCAACCACTACATACTACAAATATTAAAACTTGATGCATGTAAATAAAAACCTAAAATCCCAGCTCAGAATTGTTAAAATTTGCTTGCTCCCCAGTCCACCCAAAAGAAAACCAACCCCTTCAATTCCTAGGATTTCCCACCAACCAAACACCATACCAGTAACACTTGCTATGAAATTCATAAACAAAAACAAGAACTTAGGCAAACCCACTCAAACACAGATAAGATTTTGCCCAGTAACTAATTAATTACTGTTTTTGCCAGCTCGGAATTATTGTTTTATCTCTCTTTTGCCAGTAACTAATTAATTAAAAGGCTAAAACTAGTTGAAGGTGTCTTCCCCTTCATTCCAGAATTGGAATAAACAATTTTGTATGCTTCTTTTGACATCACCAAAGCCATAAGGATTATGCATATATACACTGCAAGCCTCCAAAATAAGGTGTACAAAATTTTCTTTGAATCTCTGTTGAAGAAGATTTCATTGGCCCGTACTATTACCTCCTCCTCAATATCAAACTCATTCACATAGTCTAAAGTAGTGTCCACCCCTACAGTGCTATTCCACTTGTACAGTCAAAATATTTAAATAAATAAAACAAAATTCATAGGCATGTAGTTGCAGAGCAGAAGATGCAAGGATTTTCTAAGTGACTTTATTAGACAGTAACATCAGGCTTCTAATACTAGAAAGAAATCAACAAAGCAGAAAGGCATGGGTGAGCAAGGCCCAATTTTCCAGTCCTTCGACGACTAGGGTTTAGCAATCATCTTCACATTCACCATACACAGAGGTTCCTCCGCACCCGTGAGAGACAAAGCTTCCCATCTTATACTATTGCTCTGTCTCTCTTCCCTTCTTTTGCTCTCTCCGTGAAATTACAACATGGCAACCCGTTCGTACAATTCTCTATCTGTATTTTTATCCGTAAATTTGAATGCGTTTGTTTTGTTGATTGTACAGCGGTGGCAAGATCCTTTCTTCAGGTGGCATGGCAGCGACAGAAGAGGTTGCTTAGATCCGCCCAGGCCGCCTAGATCAGCCCAGGCCTCCTAGGCGCCGCCTAGATCCTCCCAGGCCGCCTAGGCGCCGCCTAGATCCTTCCATGCCGCCTAGGCGCCGCCTAGATCCTTCCAGGCCACAATGGCGCCGCCTAGATCCTTTTAGGCCGCCAAGGCGCCTCCTAGATCCTTCCAGGCCGCCTAACTCCCTGGCGTCGGTGTCCTCCCGCCTAGTGCCTAGGCCGATTTTTCGAACATTGCTCGAAACCTGGCATGGGCTTGCTCTGTGCCCTAGACATTCGTACTGACGAGTTCGAGTCCTCTATCCGTGGCTACCATGGCATCCAATTTACGTATGTTTCTGATTTTGCAATTTTTTTGTTTCTTTACATGGAAAAGGATTATCAGAGCCAAACCCTCGATACATTAAAGCGTATAGCCGACCGGCTATACCTTTAAAATATTCAAATATATTTAAAAAGTATAGCCGCTTATGACAATAACAACTTTGGACACTTACAAGTATGTTTTTTTTAAATGGTGTTGAGTAGAAGTGTTGATCAATGCTTGAAGCTCCCTTTAAGAACCTTTGAGTAGAAAATATAAGGAGTTCTTAGATCTAAGTTCAAAATGATTAGCTGCCATTGAATTTAGTCTACGCGTTTTTGGTTTTAGATGTAAGTCCCTTGACTTTTATTACCTTTTTGTTGTGTCGATTTACTCATTGGGGTAAATAAAGAAAACACATTGAAAATCTAAATTTAATGCATTATTTCCTCATAATTGAATTTCATAATTTAAATTTTCAATTCTTTCCTTGGTAATATTTACCTAATATATGGATAAAATTTAATTTAATTCATGATAGTGAAAATCCACATATACTCACACAAGCACCCACATGAAATTATGTGCCTAACATACATGCAAAGAGTGTTATTATGAGCAATGGAAAAAACTTAGTGATAAATCGTGTTATCTATAAGTCAGGAACATAAATTAAAAGACTACCTATAAGTTAGAAACATAAATAAGAAGACAGCCTATAATTTAGATACAAAAATAGACAAATAAAAATTGTATGCTACCGATTAAAAAAATGGTACATAAAATACTATGAGCAAGAGCAGCACATTGTCCTTGCAGACAAAAATATAAATGGCTAAATTCCAAAGTGGCCCTTCTAACAACACTTTAATGAGTAAGTCATAATTTCTCATTCTTTCGGGGTCTCTGAAGGTCTGGTTAACTCACATCCAACGCTTCCTCAGGCCAGATAAATCTACATGAGAATTGAGCATGGTATTACCTAGACAAGTAAGAGCTGAGAACCTCAGGTTCAGAATTGTCCAAGCCATAGTAAGCTGAATTAAACATCTGTAGAAAACTATGCTCATGTAAGATCTTGTACAGGCTTAATAAATCAAATACTAAGGACAGTAATCAATCAAAACCAATTGAAGTTGAAAACTATATGCAACTCTGCATCTAGAAAAATGTAAATGATAGGCGTTCTGAACTTTAACAGCAAAAAAAAGATAGGTGTAGAGTATTGAAAAAATAAAAGGGAAAATGCTTTATTGATTAGATATAGGACTGCAAGACTTCATCCATTGACTTCATTAGATTTTCTGATATTCAAAACCCCAAACAACCTGATTCCTAGTATTAATATTTGAGGCAAATATTCAGAAAGTAATATGATTTGTGTTTATTGATTGTTAGGCGGGCGGATTGTGATGGACATCTACTCCCATCTTTTTTGTAGAATCTGAGCAACTGTTGATTATAAAGGGAGAAAAGCATGTAATCTCATTCACATATTTCTTTCTTTCAATTTTTCATTCTATACAGTCATGTGTGACCAAAACCATCAGTTGCAATATATCTGCGATTGATATTGGAAAATTAACATATCTCTTACCTTATAATGACCAGATGATGACCTGGAAGGTTTACACCCCATGACCTGGAGGTTCCTCCGCGCCCGAGAGAGACAAAGCTTCCCATCTTATACTATTGCTCTGTCTCTCTTCTCTTCTATTGCTTTCTCCGTGAAATTACAACATGGCAACCCGTTCGTATACAATTCTCTTTCTGTGTTTTTATCTGTAAATTTGAATGCTTTTGTTTTTCTTCTTTGTGAAAATTTGGTTTTGTTTTGTTGATTGTACAGCGGTGGCAAGATCCTTTCTTCAGGTGGCAGCGGCAGAGGAGGTTGCTTCCCCTCTCAGAGTTGTTCAGATCGAAGGATTGGTAACTCTCCATGATTCTCGTCTTTTCTCTGTTTCGCTGCTTGTAAATTTTTGGAGAACTATGGATGCCTAAGTTGATTATAACTATGGACACGATCCTCCCCATGCCGCCTAGATCCTCCCAGGCCGCCTAGGCGCCGCCTAGACCCTTCCAGGCCGCTTGGGCGCCGCCTAACTCCCTGGCGTTGGTGTCCTCCCGCCTAGTGCCTAGGCCCATTTTTTGAACACTGCTCGAAACCTGGAACGGGCTTGCTCTGTGCCCTAGACTTTCGTAGTGACGAGTTCAAGTCCTCTATCAGTGGCTACCATGGCGTCCAATTTACGTGTGTTTCTAATTTTGCAATTTGTTTGTTTGTTTATCAGAGTTAAACCCTGGATATATTAAAGAGTATAGCCGCCCGGCTATACCTTTAAAATATTCAAATAGTCATGTTATTTTAGGGTTTAGGGCAAAAATACCACTTTTGCTAACTAGGATAGAGTAATTTCTTCAATTATTTTATTTATACCAGTATTATTGGGGAATGAGAATTTAAATTCTTTCTAATACCTCCCATTCTAATGATTTCCAGTTATTAGCCCATTAGGCAAGAATAAAAAATGGATTTTATTTTTAAGAAACTAGTCTCTTCGCACGAGCTTCTACGCCTGCCAGAGGCTTTTCTTAAATAAAAAATATATATATTTTAGAAATAAAAAAGATAATGGGTAGTTGTGTTCTATAAAAAATAGAACATATTATCTTATCTTATTTTAATTTTTAATTTTTTTAATACGAAAAAATGTGAATTAACCAAATTATCCTCATTTAATTAATAATTTCAATTCTTAATGTTCGAATTAACCAAGGGCATTTTCTGGCATTTTGAATGTTTTCATTCTCTGCTTTTGCTTTATATATATAGATAATACAAGTTAAACCCATTAATACAACAACAAAAAATAGGGATCCACCAACATTTTGGTGATAAAAGAATTTTGAATTTCATAGTATAAAATTGCTTGTATAAGAATTTACTTTCTAAAATGTATCCATCGTAATTATGAACTTATCCCAATGACAACCTTTTTCTCATTGCACTTGACAACCCTGCTCTTCTGCTTGCTTATGAAAAATTGGATATAAAACAATCTAATGAGACAACGAAAAAAAAGTGTTTTGAAATCAATTGAAGGTATCAGAGGTCATATGGGATTGATATATATATATATATATGAACTATTCTAAATGAGATTTCAACTAAGGTGTTAGATAGAAGTAGCATCTCATTCTTACATATACCATACTAACGTGCACCTGAAATTCCCAATGTTAAAAGGGGAGAAAAGTGCAATAACTCTCTTGTATCTCGCAAGCATAGGAGATCCAACCTTTCATGAGGACGCAGGTTTGATAAAGAAGCAAGCTGCATCCAATCATACATTAATAACAGCAAGAATAGGGGAAGAAACCATTCTTATGTACACTGACATTACATATAGACTGAATTTTAATGGCTTGAATAAAGACAAATTGTCACAAGTAAATAAGATATGTTGATCTAGAGATAAAGATCCTCCCCAAATGTTCCAAGCAGAACCTTCCTAAAGATGAAATCTGAATATGACAGACATTTCAGTGGAACAAAAGGTTTAACCTAATAAAACTAATCTTTCATTTCCAACGATTACAACTGACCACCAAAATGAAACATGCAATCTCAGTCTGGCAGTAATATTCACCCAAAAAAATGGAAAATCTTATTCAGGATATTCTGAATGGTCATCCAAATACCTATTATAGAGGACTGAGAAATTTAACTTATAGAGATAACCCATTAAAAAAAACAACAAAGAAGGTAAATTCCGAGTTCATTCAATTGATGTCATTCCTGAGCAGTTTACCTTGACGTGCTGCTCTTTTACCCCGCCCTATCCACAACCGAGCGTACTCTGCTGCATTATGTGTCAATTCTTGCAACTGGACAGAAATAGAAGTTAAACCATATAGGCGCAACCAAAATAAGGGGGAAAAACATGGAAGAACTTTGTCCTGCATCTTCCTACAGTGATGCATGTTACACTTCAGGCTATTAATACATTAGCTACAGGGCCTTATAGAAAACCAAATTGTCATGAACTTACGTCTGCTCTCTCTCTAGACCCTTCTGGTGGATATATGTCATGTACCCCATATGGTACCTGAGGAGCAGATCAAAAGACAAATATATTGAACAAGGGCAGTAATTATAGATCAAATGAATGGCTAGACATCTCATAAGACCACTCACCCATCTTGGTCCCAAGATCGAATTATATGAAACCGTTGGCGACTTTCAATATGATGAAATAGTATTATTATAACTATGTGAATGGATCATTAAAAAAAAATCGTAACTTCAAACAAAATGCATTATGACATGGAAATATTTATCATAGATAAGCCTATTAGTTAATTTGCAACCTCGGGTGTATAAATAAAGACAAAAAATAAAGGATAATTGTTCATTAAATGAAAAGTAGATCAATTTTAGCATTCATAATGCATTAAAACAATGTAAACAGAGCGCAAAAGTACAGATTGAAGTAAAAGGCACTCGTATCTAACCTCTAAATAGAAACGTCCATCTGGGGGTTCACACCTACATAAATAATAATTTTTTTCTTTAAAAGGAGGAAGCATGGTAGTGGAGTTTACAAATGACATTCTGCATACTAGAAAATTAAGAAGGAAAGGAGGAGGATGAAAGACCTACTTGGTAATTCCCACTTCATAAGAAAAATCAGCTATTGAACCTGTCGAAGAATCAATGATAACTTACAAAATTAAAAAAACAAGCAACAATCAGTGAAACTTATACTCTGGGTCAAACTTTATATGCCTTAAGAAAGTTAAAAGGGATAGAAAGGGACCAGTGACACTAATCTACAATTCCCATCCGACGGTTGCCTTCCATTATCGTCCTTACCCGTTGTTTAAGTGACAAGGTACAAGCAAAAATCTATGAATATTCAATAAAAACAACAAAACACATGGATCACATGGACTGTAGAAAAGTACCAAGTAGGCATACAAAACTTGCCAGATAAGTTTGTCAACATAGTTATTTTGCAGCAAATGCACTTCTACGTTTAAATATTTTATGAATGTCATATGTGAAAAATATAAACTTCTAACCAACTTACCATAAGTCTATACCGAGGTTAAAAAACGTGTAGCGAAAACTTCTGAAACAAGAAGACACCATCCATTACAAAGAGTGGCATCAAATCAACACCAAAGTTTGTCATTGTATCATTCTCCAACTTCATTTCGGCAAATTCCTCTGGGAAGTTCTTTTGTATAATGCTGTTAAGTGTCACACTGGCAAAAACAAAAAGAAGATTTTGAAGGTAGACCACAGAACTGAAGCAAACAATCTTGGTAAATTCTGAAAGCCATAACACTAATTAAGCACAAAAAATTAGCAAGCACATATCATGCTGACAAACCTAAAATATATGCCTAGCATTGAATGCATGATGGAAATAAAAGTTTGAATGGCCCCACCAAAATGATTTCCTAAATTCATATTTATAGATTAGTACTTTCATATTACTTGGATTTTTTATTTTTATTTTTCCAAAATCTAGAACCACAAATCCATTAATTGTTATACTCTGTAAAAGGGAGAATGCCATACTCAATCTATAATAGGTGGAACTCCTGGGGGATGTGCAACCATGCCCATTACAAACAGCATAGGTATAGAAAACCATAAGCAATAATTCTGATGTCAAATAATACAAGCATCTCATTCAATTATTATAAGCATATGTTCTTGGACTAATGAAAAGAACTGTTCGGCACAAAGGACATATGTTACCTAGGAAAATTAACACAAGTCAAGGACTAAAAATGGATTAGAAGATATAGAAAAACTCAATTAAATAGAATCAGTAACAGCAAAACACTCACCTCGATCCATTGACTGAAATAGGCATGAAATGCCCACAAGGAGTTGTGACAGGTTCATATAGTAATTTCAAGCATAGTGTGCAATCAAAGTCATCACTGCGTTCTGATTTTCTATGGCTTCTCCTTCCTGTGAAATTAGCTTGTATTCTCTCTAAATTCTGAAGAGGATTGCTACAGAATACCACACAACAAATAAAATAATATAACATTTTAGAAATTCACAAACCGAATATCATAGCCAGCTGGTATTAAACAATATATACTTAATATCTATGTTTTGTTAAATAAACATAACTCCAGTAAACAAATTACTCAATTTCTTCCTGGTTTCCCGACATTTTCTCAGCAACCAAACAAGAGCAAACACACTCACCGAAATGTAGTCGTCCACGTCACCAGGCACGTCTGTGTCGAACCCGGAGGACGAAGGCTTTTCCTCCATTGAGAGAGCCCAACCAATCGAATCAACGCAGCAGAAGAAACCGAAGAAAACAATTGAAGCTTGAGTTGAGATAGAGCCTCAAGACCGAGTTTTTGATGCTTGGAAGCGCTGGCTGTGACTGCGAGTGCAAGCTTCGTGTTCGTTTGGAATATGTTTAAAGTGTATAGCCGAGCGGCTATACTTTTAAAATATTCGGAAATATTTAAAGAGTATAGCCGAGCGGCTATACTTTTAAAATATTCGGAAATATTTAAAGAGTATAGCCGAGCGGCTATACTCTTAAAATATTCGGAAATATTTAAAGAGTATAGCCGCGCGGCTATACCGTTAAAATATTCAAATATACTTAAAGTGTATAGCCGGGCGGCTATACTTCTGAAATATTCGAATATGCTTGAAGAGTATAGCCGAGCGGCTATAGCTTTAAAATATTCGAATATACTTGGAGCGTATAGCCGCCCGGCTATACTCTTAAAATATTCATAAAGAGTATAGCCACTCGGCTATACGATTAAAATATTCGAATATACTTAGAGAGTATAGCCGCCCGGCTATACCGTTAAAATATTCGAATATGCTTAAAAGAGTATAGCCGCTCGGCTATACCATTAAAATATTCGAATATGCTTCAAGCCTATAGCCGTATATTCGAATATACTTCAGGAGTATAGCCGCCCGGCTATACTATTTAAGTATATTCGAATATTTTAACAGTATAACCGCCCGGCTATACGCTTTAAATATTTCTCCAACAGTATTCGAATAGTTTAACAATAAGGGGCAAAACGTCTCTATCTGTCTGTCTCTGGTGTTTCTCTTTAAACGTCAAACAAGAAGCAGCAAAGTCTTAGCCGTCCGCATGCTGTGAGTCTGTGACTGTTGGCTTGGATTCATTGAACTTGTTTGAAATTGAAACCAACCAAGACAAAAGTGAAAGGACATACACAGAACATAGAGAGTAGAGGGAAGCCTCAGCTGTGAAAATTGCAAGCAAAGAAAAGAAGAATGGAATTGAAGAGAAGGTGACCACTTTCCATAAACATATGGGGTCCACGCCATCTTTCTTTGATCTCTTCTCTGCACTCCTAAAACTAATACCAGTTTTTTAATGTCCCCACTTTGACCAGACAACACACCATGCTGCTGCAGATGGAAAGAATTAAATGGTTCCATTTGTCTCCTTCTCTAACTTGTAACTTGTAAGTAGTTTCGTCCAAAAAAAACTTGTAAGTAGTTGTTCATGGGATGGGATCAATTACCTCTTTCCTCCATCAGCAACAAAACGGTATCTGCACTGCAGCCTAGCTAGCTTTGCTTTCACTTCCAAGAATACACACCTACGACTCCTTGAAGCAAGTAACTAATTAATTAAAAGACTAAAAACTAGTTGAAGGTGTCTTCCCCTTCATTCCAGAATTGGAATAAACAATTATGCATGCTTCTTTTGACATCACCAAAGCCATAAGGATGATGCATATCTACACTACAAGCTTCCAAAATAAGGTGTACAAAATTTCAACCAAAATTTTCTTTGAATCTGTTGAAGAAGATTCCATTGGCCCATACTATTACCTCCTCCTCAATATCAAACTCATTCACATAGTCTAAAGTAGTGTCCACCCTACAGTGCTATTCCACTTGTACAGTCAAAATATTTAAATAAATAAAAAAGTTTATAGGCATGTATTTGCAGAGCAGAAGATGTAAGGATTTTCTATGTGACTTTATTAGACAGTAACATTAGGCTTCTAGTACTAAAAAGAAATCAATAAAGCAGAAAGGTTTACACCAAATGAGCAATGCCAATGCGCCTCCTGCTAGAAACCTTTGTAAATATAGGAACCAAATGAAAAAGATACCACACAAATTTTGCACTACCTTAATAATGACCAGATGATGACCTGGAAGGTTTACACCCCATGCCAATGTGCTGGTACAAACCAATGTGTATTTCAGGAAAGGCTCATGCTTACTGAGGTAAAACAGAAATGCCTGAATCTTGTTGTTTGCAAAAAGCTCCTCAACCACAGATCTATCTTCCTCATTCAGACCGGCATGGTGCAATCCAATGCCAAACGGCAAGGTGTGCCTCAGGTTAAAGAACCATCTGCTGGGCTTCTTCTGGCATATTAAGAAACTGTCTTGGATGTTCATCTAAGGTTGCGAACTTCAATAACAGAAAAGCACAAAAAAATAGAATCAACGCAGCAGCCGAAACCGAAGAAAAAATATCGAAGCTTGAGTTGAGAGAGAGGCTCAAGACCGAGTATTTCAATTTTGTAGATTGGACTGCGAGTGCAAGCTTCGTCTTCGTTTCTCTGTCTCTTCATATCACTCACGCACCACATTCCTCTACCAGTGCAAGCTTCGTCTGTCTTCATTTGGAAAAAAAAAGGACACAACCCGCCCAGGCCGCCTAGGCGCCGCCTAGATCCGCCCAGGCCTCCTAGGCGCCACCTAGATCCACCCAGGCCTCCTAGGCGCCGCCTAGATTTCCCCAGGCCGCCTAGAAGCCGCCTAGATACGCCCAGGCCTCCTAGATCCTCCCAGGCCGCCTAGGCGCCGCCTAACTCCTTGGCGTCAGTGTCCTCCCGCCTAGCGCCTAGGCCGATTTTTCGAAACTGCTCGAAACCTGGAACGGGCTTGCTCTGTGCCCTAGACGTTCGTAGTGACGAGTTCGAGTCCTCTATAGCCAATCAACTGATGGTTTTGTTTTGGTGACGAGTTCTGTGCTCTGTGCCCGCGCGGCTGTACTCTGTAAACATTCAAATTTACTGAAAGCGTATATCCGGGCGGCTATACTGTGAAAATATTTTAATACGTGTAAATAGTTCAGCCGAACGGCTATACTTCTAAAATATTCGGATACATCTAGACACACTTTTTAAATAGATTTATTTGTCGAGTATAGCCGCGCGGCTATACTATTTAAAATTCAAAACTGTATCATTTTCTTTTTTAAGATATAAAATTAGTTTCTTTAGGTCAATAAATAGTTTTTTTAGTGAGTAATTGATATTAATTATTTTAATTAACTCCATAAATTATATTACTTAATAAATAGTAATTAACTATATGATGAGTAATGTTTAATATCCAAATCGAATTTGAAGCCTAATTGGCTTCTACTTGGCCCAACTTCCATTTACTAAGTATAGGACTACCACACTTATAAAGACTTCACTTTTTCATCTTTATACCAATGTGGGACAAAAATCCTTGAATTTCATTCCAACATCCAACAAATAGAACTATAAAGCATTAGCTATGATCCTTCTTGAACAAATAAGCAGTTTATCATTAACACCTACAGGTCCCTTAGTGCTGCCTGGCTGCAGGTCCCTAAAGCCAATCAACTACCACTCCCCTATCTTCTTTTGCAGTAATAAGACTCATGTAGTTGTGTATATTTTTTTTGTGGTATTATTGAGAGCAATGTTATGTGCGTGGCAAGAGATTTTCTTTGACTTTTATCCCTTTATATATACAAATAGAGATAAGATTATCACAAAGCCATATTGGGTATAATAGTGAATCTCCCTTAAAACAATTGTTTGGTCTGTATTAAATTACATTCGGGTACATGCAAATGTGTAGTGAGTACAAGCACGCAATGCGGCTATGCAAATGGTTTCATCTTTAGTTCTTTTTTTGAATATAAGGGATAGTCTAAATTGTAAGGGGGAGGGAAGTTTCTCTCACACGCGTGCACACTACCAATGTGCTATGTGAATTCGAACCTGAGACCACTAGTCTGCAAGTCAAGGCCTTTTTCTACTAAACTACACCCCATTTCATCTTTAGTTTTTACCACATAAGAAAAAAAAATAAGTTACAACATGCAAGTTATGATGTGATTTACAAACCCACCCCCTTACACTTTCTCCCCATAATTATTAATAACAATTATATTTAATGGAAGAAGCAAGAAATTTAGCACCAAAGTTCTCGATCTTTGTCCAAGTATCTGCCTCCTCCTACAGGTCTGGTACCATTCATATCAAGCGTCCATTTCTCAAACGTACACCTCAAGAAATCATAATATCCTCCATGAAGAGAGAGCATCTCTTTCTTTGCTCTGTCTTCTATCCATGGGTATGTCCGTAAATTCAATAATGAACTATTGATTGATTCCTGTAATAGAATGAAATTTTTAATAATACCCCAAGGATGACCACATTTAAATGTTGACGTGAGTCTCCTAATTAATCAAGGAGATTTACTTCCTTGATTAATTAAGGGATTTACTTTCCTATTTTTTATATAAGTGATAAATCATTGTACAATTAGGAGATACTTTCCTAATTCTTTACTATATCTAATTCCTTGTAAAACCCTCATATGTAAACTCCTATATATACCTCCTTATGGAGAAGAATAAAAGACAACCTAATACATTCAAACCATATTCATATTTTAGCATGGTATCAGAGCCAGGTTCCTTGTGACCTATGCTTGCGTTCTTCTTACAATTTAAGTGCTCTCCTCCCCCCCTTGAAGAGGGGGGGAGGGGGAGTGAAAAAGATAATTTCTCATATTTATAGCTTCACATTCAGATCTCCATACACATATCCCTCATACCTTTCAATTCCTAAACACATATTTTTTATCCTTCCGCTCAACACTGTTTCTTGCCGGGCTCGACCCTCAGTTTGATCAAGTCCGGGGGGAAATCTTGCGCAAAGAACCTAAATTAGACCTTGACCAAACCTTTGCATATGTCCGTCGTGAAGCTCAACAACGACTGACCATGACCAGTACTCCAGACACTACTATCCTAGCCACCCAACGTCCACAGGGTCCTTCGACTTCTACCACTGGTGCTTCTCAGACTCAAGTCACAAACTCTCGTTCGGACCGCAAATGCACTCACTGTGGTGGAAGCAAACATACTCGTGCTGGCTGTTACGAATTGATTGGTTACCCGGATTGGTGGGACCACTCCAAAGCTCCGCGCAAGAATAGTGGAAAATCACTCAACACATCTTTTGACTCAGCTCTTGTTAAGCCAATTGGTTGTGGTACTAGGAGGGGCAAACTCCTCTCCCAAAAAAAAAAAAAAAAAAAAAAAATAGGAGTGAAAGGGCCTAAACCCTTATCTCAAATTTCTCATATTCAAAGGGCCTAAACCCTTATCTCAAATTTCTCATTCTCAAAGGGCCTAAACCCTTATCTCAAATTTCTATCTCAAATTTCTCATATTCAAAGGGCCTAAACCCTTATCTCAAATTTCTTCAAATACACTTATCTCAAATTTCTCATATTCAAATCCTAAACCCTAAATCAAATTCCTCATATTTTTTTTCCTTATCCAAATCCTACACAACCTCTTAAATCCAATTCTACATCAAATTTTCACATCCCATCCACCTTCTCATATCACATCTTTTCCGCTGCGATGTCAGAACCCATACGATTTACCATCTTATTGCAGATTCACAGAAGCATGCGGTCAACTCAGACTCCTTCTTCTATCACCACCACCAAAGGTTCTACTCTTCATACGTCATCCAAGATCAGATATTGCATATGCTGTGAGTGTGGAAGAGTTTTTTCATGACTCACTTACCAAGTTGGGCATTTGTGACATATATGCACCAACTTGAGGAGGAGTGTTGACGTGAGTCTCCTAATTAATCAAGGAGATTTACTTCCTTGATTAATTAAGGGATTTACTTTCCTATTTTTTATATAAGTGATAAATCATTGTACAATTAGGAGATACTTTCCTAATTCTTTACTATATCTAATTCCTTGTAAAACCCTCATATGTAAACTCCTATATATACCTCCTTATGGAGAAGAATAAAAGACAACCTAATACATTCAAACCATATTCATATTTTAGCATTAAAGACTTGCTCTATATCTTTTTTTATCAAATCCAAAACCAATTGGTAACGAGTGGAAATTGCATGAATCTTTTAATATTCTTAGGCAATACTTTTAATTCCCCGTCGTGGGATTCACACTCTCAATAGAATCTGTTCTGTTGAATTTCCATTAGTTAGAAACAATCTATTGGCCGCATTTTAGGAGACGTTTAAAACCTTTCTTTTAGAAATTAATCACAAGTAAATAAGCCTAAGAAGAGTATCAAGTGGAAAGGACTCAAGGAGTACCTTCTCACAGTGTCTGCATTGCTGATCAAAGCTATGGTGTGGTGCAACAGCTTTTGTTCTTAGTTTGGCAACTTTGGCATTGATAACCCAACTATGAGTTAAGCTACTGAAAGCAGAATCACAGAAAAAAAAAAATTGCAGCATTTAAAGAAAATTGATGTCCTGAAAATACCATGTGAACAAAAGTGAGAAGGGATCAATTGTTAAGAAACCTTGAATCACCATCATCTTGCATTCTCATGAGGGTCTCAATTCCTGCACAGCTACTGTGGCCAATGACTAATATATTCTTAACCTGAAGTCGGCCATAAACATTTTGATCAATTTTCAAGGTCGCTAGCTCCAGAACCCCAAATTTGGAGATGGATTCCGATTTTAAGGAAAGGACAGTTAAGTTATACATAAACACACAGGTTGAAAGAGATTCAAGAGCAAGATGACATACTTCAAGAGTATTTACTGCAAACTCAAGGGCAGCATTAGTTTCTGATGCTCCATTCTGCAAAAGACAAAGGTTGATTTGAAGGATTTGTTAGTTTATATTTCAGACTTGAGGTAATATGTCACGACTCAGGGAAGCGCACGCTTAATATATACCTCAAATGGGGGAACAAGGTTTGCTACATTTCTAATCATGAATGCTTCTCCAGGTTGAAAGCCTAGGATGTTAGAGGGACATACCCTAGAGTCTGCACAAGCAATCACCATGAACTGTTTTTGAACTTGTAAGTTTATACATATGGAACTGTCCAATTTCATTCATAACAGAAAAATGAACCTGAGCAGAAGCAAGAAGTACTTTAAACAAGATAAGAATCGAGTTTATATAAATTACCTTTGGTGCTTGCGCTTGAGCTAGAGTTTGGAAATGCTCTGACTCTTTCCTGTTCAATATAGTATAATTACCATACAGACCAATATGCAATCAAGTTGTGTGTAACATTTAACTGCTACTTACAAAAATTTGTGCTTCTTAAAACTCAGAAACCTCTCTTTCATCTCACTAAACAAGTCAGGGCCCCTATTAGCTTTTGACACATTTTCTCCTTCACAATTTGAACATTCATGGGCAAGTTCCATGGAATCATTTGAAGCCTCCAGCCTTCTAACTGGTTGTCTTCTGCAAAAAGACAGCCGATCATAGCAGTTATGGTGGAGCTCTTAGTGGTATCATAATATATCTATAATATTAAAATTCAAGAGTTTCCCTAGTCATGAATTTCTGTTTTCTTTTTTGGGTGAAAATGAATTTCCTCTTTTCAATAAAGACAGATTAAATCATATTTCTTGTGATCCAGATATTCAAACGTGGAACTAAAATAATAGAGATTGTGAGGTAAAAAATAATTAATGTAAAATTTCAAGCACAATAATTCATATCAAAGAACAATGATTGGAAGATATACTTACTTGACTGAAGGCAGTAAATCTACATGGGTTCCTTGTTCAACTTCTGCAGAATTTGTCTAGGAATTTTCATATATTAAAGAAACAAAATCTGGGTATCAGTGAGGCAACCGATTTGATAATAAATATATATATTATTGAGAGCTTGAAACAAGTACCAGGTTTGAGGCAGAGGATTTTCTTCTGTAATTGCTACAGGTTGAGGAAGGTCTTAGGGCTGCCATTGTTGAAAGAATCCGACGAGCTTTTGAGCCTGCAATTGTGAAAACAAACAAAGATTCATGAGCTTAATGATATACAGGTAAGTTGGTTGGTTGGTTTCTGATAATACTTACGGATTGGGAAGACCATCTCGGTTCGTTCCCGCCTTCACATGTGGTCGGTCCAAAAAGATGAGTTTTTAGTTGAAGAAATATTTTTTTATTTTTTATTATAATGAAACGTGAATACAATACAGAAAAAAGCTTCAATCTTATCCAATCCCAACCCGTAGTCATCCAGAGTCTGTAAAGTGACATGGATATGCCTACTTGGAACTACATGGTTTTGAATGGGAAACATAAATTTAGAATCTGAAAAAGAAAAATCTGAATTTTTAAATTGACATACATCAATAATTTTATTTGAATTTATTATTATTAAAAATAAAAAAAAAAAAAAAGAGAAATTCCATCAGAAAAAAAACAAACAAACTTGGTATTGGGTGATCATAAAGTTCAACTTTAAATTCCATCTTGATAATTGTCTAAATATCAACAGAGTGAGAATTTTAAGAACAAAAAAAGGTCACTTGCCACCACCACCACATTACCATGACAATCGCCATCAACTTGAACTTGTGATGAACCACTCTCATATCACCACATCTCTACTACCTTGTCATGACCATAAATCGTCATCTCTATTACAACTTCATGTTTCTAAAATTGAATCATGATAACATTAAGTAGTTATTATTAACGAGAGCTTTAACTAATATATCAATCAAGATAAATAAATAAAAAACGCTTCTCTTTTTCATCAATTAAGACGAGATAAAAACGTATTTTAGTCTCTCCAATACCGTTTGTATACAAATTTAATAATTCTTTTTTTTAAAAAGAAAATAGATAAGAGTAGAATTTGAGCTAGGCAAATTCCAGGTCAAATTTGTAAACCCAAATTGGATGTGATAATGTTTTTTTTTTTTTTTTTTACCCTCATCTTAATTAGTTAGTAAAAAAAGCAGCCATAGCTTCAATCATATATTACAATTTAAAATTTAAACTAAACATAAGAGGTTATTGTTTGATTGTTTCAGTCTGCTTCTTTTTTTCCTCAAAGAGGAGAAGAAAAAAATCTGATCTCAGTATATCTCATATATATAAACCCCAAAAAAAAAAAAATATCGTACTGATTTTATTCCATGTAATCCAGGATCCAGGTTTCTGTACACCAACCCAAAATATGAGTTTCCCTTTTTGCCCTCACTACTTCCTTAATATTCATTCTCATCCTCATAAACCGACCCATAAACCCGAGCTCGCTTATTTCCCAAAACCAACCGACCCGGCCCAGAACACGAGGCCCGATTCTCCACCACAGCCTTCAAAGCCCGTTTCAAAGCCCTAACCTCCTCCTCCCCGCCACCGCCAGCCCATTGCATCACAACCACATTCTTGGTCCGCCCCCCAACAGTCATCATCTCGGCCCGGATCGCCCTGGCCCGAACCGACCGGATCGCCTGGATCAAGTCCCGGTTCAGACCCGGCCTATCCTCGCAGCACAGCGTCGCCTTCAGAAGCCTCGCCTCGCCGTCGCAATAGCTCACCGTGGCCTCGTCCGACTCGCCCGGAAACGGCCAGGGCTCCGATCCGGTGGTGCCGCCGCAGCACGAGCCCCCGTCCTGTCGCGCAAGGTCAGCAGCCTGCCTCCTCAGCTCCCGCACGTGCTGCACCACCTCCGCTAGCAACGACGCCTTGTCCGTCTGCGCATAAAATTAAAATCACGCCGAGTACAATTACCATAATGCCCCTATATTTAAATCGAAATAACGAGAAAGGGACTATGGTTTTGGTTTTTTACCCGGGTGGTGTTGGGGAGGAGAGTGCGCAGGGTGGAGAGGTGGGTGTTGATACGCTGCCTGCGTCTCCTCTCGGCTTCCTTGTGGCTCTTGGATGCTTCTGCTGACCTGGAGGTCTCGGTCATGGAGGCTGCTGGGCTCAGGATGGAATCTGCGCCGTCCAGGTTGACCAGCGACGGGTCGTGTGCGTAGTGATTTTGATCAGACCAGCTCAGGAAAGGAAGCATTTTTTTTTTCTCTCGTAATGAAAATCAAGTGTTTGAGAATAAGAAGAGTTGGGTTTTGTTGAGTAAGTGTAGTTATAGGGAACTGGGGTGTACTTAGAGAGAGAGAGAGAGAGAGAGAGAGAGAGAGATGGGTTTGAAGAAGAAGAGGAAGTGAGAGGAAGAAGAGCAAGTAGGAGTTGGAAGTGAAGTGAACAAGAAAAACAGTGAGTTATTTGACCTGGTTTTTACTTTTTTATTTATTTACCGCTGATGGGTTGATGAGATAATAAATAAATAAATAAATATTAAAATTTAAACAAAAGAACATGAATATAGATTATTTAGAAAAATAAACGGAAATTAAAGAAAGAATATGGAAAACGTGAATCGAGGCAGGACTAGAAACTTGGAGAAAGGGCAAAAAGAGTAAAAGAAGGGGAAGGGTTTGGAAGGGGACCAAGGGAATATTGTTAAAGAATCCGTGTGACATGTCCATGTTGTAACGACCCGGTCCTTAATTAATATTTAATTAATAATTTATTCCAGTAAAAGACTATTGTGCCCCTAGATTATTTTAATAGTTTAAAAGTTGACTCTTTGACCGGGAAAGAATTTAGGAATTCCAGTTATACCGTTGCGTAGAGCGCAACGAAACGAGTTCGTAGACATGCGGCACGCTCGATTCCGAGTTGTAACGAAGGAGGAAAGAACTACGTGTGGCTTGATTCCTCAGTAAGGGTACGTAGGCAGCCTACAGTTACCAGGCGCAGCCACGAGTTAGGGCCCCACAGTTTATGATATCGCTTCCAGGGGTATTTTGGTCATTTTGAATCCCAGGCACCAGGTGTCAGTATCAGACAAGATCTGACCCGGATTTCAAAGTGGAATTAGGGTCGGGTCGTCTCAATGTTACCAAGTATGTCAATTTTATTATTATTTGAAAGTTCAAGCATGTTACATTGTATTATCCACCCAAAAAAATAAACATGTCATATTGTGATTAAAATAAAATCGCTTATAAGTTAACATATAAAGGTTAATGTGGTAATACTTTTCTTGCGAGTATTTGCGCATTTGGGAGGAGATCGAATCCAAGACCTAAGCAACTTTAGTACTTGGAAATCAAGAAGAAGTAACTTTTGTGCTTTAGTAAAATCACTTTAAAGTTAACAAAAGTTCAACTATAATGGATTTGTTGTTGGTGCTCAAAACTAGATGATCAGTAGTGGGCTAAAACTTAAAGATGAGGTGTGATCTTATTTGCATTTGGTAAGCACTTCTCTTCGGCTGGCTGAGGATTATTTGCACAGAGAGAGAGAGAGAGAGAGAGAGAGAGAGAGAGAGGGGGGGGGGGGGGGGGGGGGGGGGGGGGGGGGGGGGGGGGGGGGGGGGGGGGGGGGGGGGGGGGGGGGGGGGGGGGGGGGGGGGGGGGGGGGGGGGGGGGGGGGGGGGGGGGGGGGGGGGGGGGGGGGGGGGGGGGGGGGGGGGGGAGGGAAGGAAGAGCAGTAGGTAAGTCCTAAGACACTGGTGTGGTGCCAGTCGAAGGCCTTCTGATGTTAAAGTTAGCCGAAGAAGAGAGGAGTTAGCTATTGATAAAGTAAGGGCATAAGTGTCAAGTAGTTGTTACCTTACCTTTGAGGCAATGAGCTCTATTTATAGAGGTATTTGGGTGTTCTCTTGGTGTAAACTTTCAATGTGGGGCTCGTGGGAGTAGCCTAGAAAGCTGCCACATGTCCTAGCAAATATACCAATAAGGAACTTGAGAGATTCCTACAAGATACCTTCTGGTAGGCTGAATCAGTAGAGGGTACCTGCCGACTGTCGATTGCAAACCTATGCGCTGGACCGGCCAGTGTGGAATTGGTCGCAGGTGTCGAGGGCACCAACCGATTGTAAGGCTGAGCTGGTCAGTGTAGGCTCTTGGGCCCTAATTGATGTAGAATCAATAAGTGGTGTCGGGGGGCGATTACCGATTGTAATGCCAAATTGGCCAACATGGGCTCCTGGGTCCTGCTTGGTGTCAGGTCCTTTCCATGTGTCATGGCATGAAAGGCCAATCAGATATGATACAAACATTTGTAAAACCCATTATCTAACCCGCACAGTCTTATAAAATTAATGTCATAATTGTGATGAAGAAAATATTTTATCTGAACGAGCAATGCATATTTGGTTTAATAGTTTTTATCTTCGTTTTCACAGTGATGTAGCTTTGTTGTAAGGGAAAAAAAAACCATTAATAGTAAACTCAAAATTTAAAAAGAGGAAACACATATATAAACACAAGATAATGTAGAAAAAGAAAGGAGAGTACAAAAATTGAAGTTGATAGCTCTTAGCAACTAATCCAGTAAGGTTGGGTGAGTGAAAAAGCGAATCAAATATCATTTTCAGAGGAAGGAAGGAAGGGGGGCAAAGCTATAATTCGTACGTAATAATGAAACTATTAACGGCGGCGGCAACAGCTTTTTTTAGGAGAATCAAAGGTGACAGCAGCGACATCATTAGCCGACAACCTCTTTTGCCTTCGCCTTCACTTTCCAGTTTCAGTTCATGCTTTGCTTGCCCTTTGTTTCACTTTCTCCGAACCTTTTCCTCCTTTTGCTCTCTCTCTCTTCTCTTCTCTTCCCTTTCTTTTCTGTTACGTCCAAGTGATGAACCTCTACACTCTCCCCATAACCCAAAAAGGCACAAATGCTTGTTAATTTCGATAAGGGACTAATTAATTTTAGGTTTTTTTTTCTTTATTCTTATCGTTACAGTATGCTAGGGAGATTAGGTTATTGTACCACATTATAGACCAAACTATTGTACCACATATGGTATATAACCTTCTAATGGAGGTAGAGTCCACCAATATAAATATATATCGTCACTATTAGATACATGATACACAATGTGTGTGGTACAATAATATGGTCTCTTTAATAATTTTCTATCTTTTATTTTGGCACTAAAGTAAGGAGTCTAAATCTTTAACCTTTTTGTTTAATTTAAAATGTTTATGGGATTTTTTTTACAAGCGGTATTTGAGAAGGGGGCCTTTCGCACGCATTGTCAATATGCCATAACTACTAATATGCAAGTCAATGTCTTTTTCAACCAGGCTAAACCCCATTAGCATGGGCGTCTTTTAATTTAGGTCAAGTTGCACAATTTGGATGTATCACTTTGTTATGTTACGTCTATCAATCTTAGTTCATGTGTGAAGTTTTCAAGGGTAAACTGTCATTTCAAATTATGAGATCTCATTTAACCCTTATTTGGTCACTAAAATTTGGAAAAAGGCTTTAATAACGCTAATATATTGTTTAAGTTTTAACAAGATTCATTTAAAATTGAAGAAAATGTTCTACTTTATATGTCCAACGTTGGGCAATAATTTGTCATTGGTGACATGAATGTATTTATATATTAAAATAAGTGATATTGAGGAGGGAGATTTTCTCAAATAAATACATTATCAAGGTGTTATTTGGGTTCAAACTTGAGATTATTGGTCTACAAGTCAATGCACTTTCTACTCAACTAGGCCCCGTTGACCGTGACACAACTGTATTTGAGTACACATCCCACAATATTTTTTTCTAGATATTAAGACGATATTTTACTAAGCATTAAGAATCATTAGGGTAAGGAGGATCATCATTCCATAACATAATAAAACCATCAATAAATGTTACAAAGTTTCCCAAGCAATAAGCAACCTCGTTACACTGTTGTTCACCCCAAAAAGCATAGTTGTGGATTTTAAAGCCATGAAATTGATTGGCCATAGCCAATTTTCAACCAAACGAACTGTAGAGAAAAGCATGATGAAGGTCACAAACAAAAACTTAAATGCACTACACTACCAATATATCTGATCATTTTGGTCCCTAAAATTGGAGAAAAGTTTCCATGGCATCGTCTGTGTTGTCTCTCCTCCCCCTGTCATCACTTGGAAAAATCCCTTTGTTTCTTTTGCCTTAGGTTTTAACTGTGACCCAATATTAGTACTTCAATCTGTCCAGAAATGCATCAATTTTTTTTTCTTTATAAAAAATCTAATTAAACAAAATAAAATTCAAAAAATTACCCATCTTGTGAGGACTGAGGATGCTAGGTGGACCCCACAAAGGCATGAATTGAAAACGTTGAGGGAGAGAGGAAGTAAGATCAACATCCCATCTCAGAAGAGCAGCCGACCAACAAGTGCTGAGAGTTCAGATTGTGATGCAGACGAGAGCAGAGGTTGCAGTCATAATTAAATTTATTCACTATTGGCTATATGCAAATTACAACAGTTTTTATAAACATGACATCTGCCTATAGGTTCTCTGTCTCTGTCTCTCTCTCTCTCTATATATATAAATAGTGATTCCACCATATTTCAGAGCATGCCATGCCTCTGGTTCTGGCTTCTGGCTTCTGGCTTCTGCCTGGACCACACACCCTAAAATGGCTTTTGTTTGAACCCCATTATATTTGTGTAGGTCCTGCTGACAGTCCAAAACCTAGCTATAAGTTTTTTGGCTTTGCTAAGAGCTAAAAGCTAGAATGCTAGCTTGAGCCATGCCAATGAACAAAGGAAATGCAACAACTAATAACAAGAGCAATAAAGAAACCAAAAATAAAGTAGCCAAGGTAAAAAACAAACTATGCAAGTGTAGCATGTTTTTAAGGGCAAATAGTGTCTTATGCATACAATATGTTAATGAGATTGATAATATAATGATATAGTTTATTTAGTTTATAAAAATTACAATTTATGGCAATGTATAAAACCACAATTTGGCAGTTAGTGTAACATTCCAATTCCCTGAAAACTGTGCTAATTTATTTTAACTAGTTATATATTGTCACAAGAGAACACAAAACCATATTTTAAAGGTTAAAATAGTAATAATCAAAAGAATTGAACATTCATGGTTGAATGTTTTTTTAACTTTAAAAAAAGCTTACCGCATAGCTATTGGTCTAGTGGTATAGACTTGTTCTGTACTATCTGAGTTCATTGTTTTGCTCTCCCAACCACTTGGGAGAAGAAAAATGTTCAATTGTGTTGCAGATCAATCAAGGATGCTTAAAATGTTATGCAAGTCAGAAAGAACAAGTTCAAAGTTGAGCTTAAATCTCCAACTCAATGGTTTCATCTGATCAAATGAGGCGATAACACAAGTATGATCCAAAAAATTAAAGCGTTTGTTTTTCAGGCCATACCAGTATATCTGTCTTTTTTTTTTGGTTCAGGCCAAAAGGAAGAAACTTTTTTTTTGCTACAAATAAGAATTTACATAAGATATGCATAAAATTCTGCATTTCAAATTCATCACTTAGAAAGTTTCCTTCTACGTTCAATTGCTTAACCCAGAAGCACAAAAATAAACTGAGCACAACCCACTAGACTTTGCAACCACCCAGAAACAAAAAGGAGCAAAAAATCCACTAGCCGAGAATAATCAGGATCACTTTGTCAGTGACCTTACAGCACAAACCTATGCATCAACTATGCAATTCTTACATCAAAAGCTAACAGCTAGCACATCTAACGGCAAAAACAGGTTGTTAAGTCTGAATGGTTCTGGCCAAAATTGAAGTATCTATATGGCACACCATTATAATAGCTGCAAAGGAAGAGAAAAGAAAACTTAGCATTCTTAACAGATAATCAATACCATAACAAACAACAACAATGCAATACCTTAAGTCAGACAATGAGTCCATTTTTGTGGAATGGAGATCCTGAAGGAGCAATCAGGCCAAGATGTTGCATCACTCTTAATCTCCGAACACTCACTTCTGCCTGATCACTTGAGCCATTTCGTTTAAGTTTCTTTTGCAAACCATCTTCCCTAGGGGATTTTCTTTTTGCTTCTTCCTCTTTGGCAATTGGCATATTTGGCTCCAGCTTACTTTGTGGTATAGTGACATATTGCTGTCTTCTCGGAGAAACCCTTACCTAATAGTACATTTATTGGATAATGCAAATGCATGACAATGCAATCCATGAAGATAAGCATGTACATAGACCAGCTAAAGGAACTCACAGAAAATTCAGTTCTCTGAACCTCAGTAGTCTGCAACCAACTTTCCGTATGTGACATCAAGAATAAGCAATTTTCAGAATAAGGACCATTGAAAATCAGAACTTACTAAGCTTGACGAATCTGTTTGGTGATTTTCCCTTGCATGATTATTGTTGGACACACGTGTAGGAGAATAAACTGCTACACTTTCTGCTCCATAATATAAACATTTTGACCAATATAAGAATCTATTTGTGAGAAAGAGTAGAGTACTTTCCTTTCAGGTCATTTCAAACACATTAATTTCATAAACATCAAATAGTAAATTGCTGCAATAACTGGAGCTGTAACCTTGACAGAAACAAAACTTGAGCTATGACCTCTACTCACACACACAAACAGGGAATTTTGGACATGGAATCCCATGATTTACAAAAGAAGAAAGCATCATCGCCTGTTCGAAAGCACCAGTATAGATGTAATCTAGCCATGTTCTCTATATCCTTCTCAAATTTATTTAATATGAAGTCTTGAAAGCATTTGACAACCTTTCATAATTGTATTTTCTTTAGGCTCTTTAGAAGATGACAACTTAGCATAGGATCTGCTATAAATTCTCAAGACATCCGTCAATTTTAATACTTAAAGCCTTTAAACTTAGAAAATAATCAAAATTCTGTTTAACTGATACATATTATGCAATGCATTTTTACAGGGATTTTGAGTTGGCTAACCTTTAGACTCGGACCCTTTCTTCTTTGATCTACTGGATTTTAAGCAAGAAACATCCTGTAGACATATTTAAATGATATAGGAGAAATCATCAACTGCAAGCAAATGTTTTCAATCCTATGCAAGAGCAATTATCACGGAAAGAATAGTTACCTGCTCCAGAGCTTTTATAAGTATTTCCCTATAACAACCATTGTTCTGCTTGAGTATCTGAAAGTTCAACAATCAATAGGCATAAAACTATTATAATCTGGTGGAAATTAGTGGTCAAATACATCGGCAGAATTTAAGGAGATTCTAGAATGCATTCAAAACATACTAAGTCAAATTCAGAATGATATTTCTGAGGGTCCACATACAAGCTGCAAGAAAACACACTCAAAAGTTATACATAACAAGAATACAGATGAAGACAAAACCTGACCAAGGACAAAAAGAATTACTATTTATAGCTTCCATAGAGCCGAACAAGAACCTTCCCTGCTGATCTTTTACTTGGCTTGTTGTTCACATTCACAGTATTGTCATCAACAACCTACCAAATAAACAAGAAGATAACGATGCGGATCCTTGACCATGACTCAGTGAACATCAATAGAATCTGGTGATATCAGCAAATGAAATTAAAGAGCTTGATTACTGAATGCCACAACAACCAGCAAATACAGCATCTCAAATACCTGTGCAGGCCACCATGAGCCTCCATTGATCTTCACCCATATCAGATCTGCCACCTTAACTTCCCCTCCCAATTGATTAGCAGCAACATCCTCTTCATCTTTCACATCAATACGATCTTTCCCAGTTGAAAGGCGTTTGCTTTTCATTGTCTGCCATTGCAGTTGTTAATTGAAAAAGGAAAAAAAAAAAGACAAAAACCAAAAACTTCAAAGTAATTTCTTGCCCTGCAAGCCTCTACAGATAACAAAATTTTACAAATGGAACACGCATCTCGGTTTCATACAATTATGCACAAACAATTGTCGCATGTACTTTGCTTTTCCTTTTAATGAAACTAATGACAATGCAACCCATGAAGATAAGCATGTACATAGACCAGCTAAAGGAACTCACAGAAAATTCAGTTCTCTGAGCCTCAGTAGTCTGCAACCAAGTTGCCATATGTGACATCAAGAATAAGCAATTTACAGAATAAGGACCATTGAAAATCAGAACTTACTAAGCTTGACGAATCTGTTTGGTGATTTTCCCCTTCATGATTGCGATTGGACATGCGTGTAGGAGAATAAACCGCTACACTTTCTGCTCCATAATATAAACATTTTGACCAATATAAGAATCTTTTTGTGAGACAGAGTAGAGTACTTTCCTTTCAGGTCATTCCTAACACAGTAATTTCATAAACATCAAATAGTAAATTGCTGCAATAACTGGAGCTGTAACCTTGACAGAAACAAAACTTGAGCTATGACACACACACACAAACAGGGAATTTTGGACATGGAATTCCATGATTTACACAAGAAGAAAGCACCATCTGCCTGTTCGAAAGAACCAGTATAGATGTACTCTAACCATGTTCTCTATATCCTTCTCAAATTTATTTAATATGAAGTCTTGAAAGCATTTGACCTTACCCTTTCATAATTGTATTTTCTTTAGGCTCTTTAGAAGATGACAACTTAGCATAGGATCTGCTATAAATTCTCAAGACATCCATCAATTTTAATACTTAAAGCCTTTAAACTTAGATAATAATCAAAATTCTGTTTAACTGATACATATTATGCGATACATTTTTACAGGGATTTTGAGTTGGCTAACCTTTAGACTTGGACCCTTTCTTCTTTGATCTACTGGATTTTAAGCAAGAAACATCCTGTAGACATATTTAAATGATATAGGAGAAATCATCAACTGCAAGCAAATGTTTTCAATCCTATGCAAGAGCAATTATCACGGAAAGAATAGTTACCTGCTCCAGAGCTTTTATAAGTATTTCCCTATAACAACCATTGTTCTGCTTGAGTATCTGATAGTTCAACAATCAATAGGCATAAAACTATTATAATCTGGTGGAAATTAGTGGTCAAATACATCGGCAGAATTTAAGGAGATTCTAGAATGCATTCAAAACATACTGTGTCAAATTCAGAATGATATTTCAGAGGGTCCACATACAAGCTGCAAGAAAACGCGCTCAAAAGTTATATATAACAAGAATACAGATGAAGACAAAACACCTGACCAAGGAAAAAAAGAATTACTATTCATAGCTTCCATAGAGCCGAACAAGAACCTTCCCTGCTGATCTTTTACTTGGCTTGTTGTTAACATTCACAGTATTGTCATCAACAACCTACCAAATAAACAATAAGATAATGACGTGGATCCTTGACTATGACTAAGTGAACATCAAATAGAATCTGGTGGTATCAGCAAATGAAATTAAATAGCTTGACTACTGAATGCCACAACAACCAGCAGATACAGCATTTCAAATACCTGTGCAGGCCACCATGAGCCTCCATTGATCTTCACCCATATCAGATCTGCCACCTTAACTTCCCCTCCCAATTGACTAGCAGCAACATCCTCTTCATCTTTCACATCAATACGATCTTTCCCAGTTGAAAGGTGTTTGCTTTTCATTGTCTGCCATTGCAGTTGTTAAATAAAAAAGACAAAAACAAAAACTTCAAAGTAATATCTTGCCCTGCAAACCTCTACAGATAACAAAATTTTACAAATGGAACACGTATCTCAGTTTCATACAATTATGCACAAACAATTGTCACATGTACTTTGCTTCTTCTTTTTTTTCTTTTAATGAAACTCAAGTCAACTGAGCCACTCATAGTGATTTGATCATACTATGGTATAGCCTTTTCTATGTTGCCCATCTACTTTTGAGTTATTGTTAGACAATTGATAAAAATTACAGCATACAGAAAGGGATAAACAGTATACAGAAACATATAAGTATATTGGAGAGGTGACCTTAAAAATGTTGAGACATGAACCAGTGTGTGGACACGCTACTAATTCTGAACCAACCCAATACGGTCACCAATTTAACCACCTAAGGAAGTGGAGTATCAGCAAGCCCAATTTACCAATCGTGTGTGGGGTTTTATCTCAAAAGGCATATGTGCTAAACATTGTGGATTGTTTCTATCTAATGGGACTAATCCCCATTCTCGCTCATGGCTTGCACCGAGCCATGTAACCCCAACAACAAAGTTACAGAAAGGGGGAGTAAGGCAGTCCCAAGGTGGACCAAGTAGCATGACAATGAAGTATCTAAGAGGGACATAGTATGACATGAGACAGAAGACTCTTACATTGTGGAACTGCTATGGTCGTTCACATAATAACTATAAATCATGAGTCTTTGACGTAAGCATTGTGGAATAATCTAAGATTTTCTCCAAGGTTAGAGACCTTTAGACCTGCATCCAGGGGCTGCAAAAGTTCATCATGCTTTGCTTCCCAAGTTAACATGTTAGTAACAAGATTTTGTCCATTTAGTAACATATTAGTTAATTAAACGTGTATTTCAATGTGATGGAGTTAGAAAGAAAGTTTGGATGGTGGTATGTAATTACCATATTGGCCTTAATTTTAAAGTTTTTATTACACTGATCAAAAGTAATAAGGATGTACTTGGCATTTAAATATAATGGTGACAGATGATCTTCATACTAAAGATTCTGTCGACACAACCATGCATAGATTACTTTGCTAAAATGTAAGTAGTTTGTATGAAGGTTTGAACCTCATTTCAAAGCTTAGAACTTGATCTCACCGTCTTGTTCTTTCCTTAACAATTTGTGGGAATAACCATTATCAGATTACCTTGCTAAAATATAAGTAGTTTTCTACGAACATTTTTACATCCCATTGTCAAATTTGACCCTTGTTTTCAAAGCTTACAACTTTGATGTCTTTTTCTTGCTTTTGTTCTTTCCTACATTTTCTCAGCAACCAAACAGAACAACTCGGACCCATATGACAAAACTAGTACTGTTTAAGTGACAACAAAGTATAAACAGCCAAAATAGAACATTCAAACAAAAGCGGATTTGGGTTCTTACAGTTTCACCAGAGACGGCACAGCAAGAGATTGAGATTGAGAAAGACCGCGGCGTTCTGTGTGCACGAAGGATGAACAGGAAATAGAAGGTTTGAGCGGGCGGAGAAGTGTCTTGGAAGTTGGAACGACAAAGCCAAGCAACTTTATTGGGTTCCTTTCTGTCAGGCTGTATACGTTTGGTTTCTATTTTTTTCAAATGTCGAAAATTAGAGGTAATTGAAGGAGAAAAAAATTAAGTGTAACGAAAATAACACTGTTTTTCTATTTTTATCCAATCAAGTTTCGTTATGTGGAATTTTTTATCACGTATGGCAGAATATGATTGGTTGAAAATAGCAATACAGTGTTATTTCCATGATATACAAGTTTTCTCATTGAAGTATGTTTAGGGATTGGAATTGGATCAACTACTATCCTAATTCATATGATTGCTGATTTCGAAGGTTAATATTGGTTTTAATGTGCAAGCCACAAATTTTTTTATTTTTTTTATGTTAGTAAACTCATGAAAAATTATGAATTGAAATAATTCCAATGCACATGTTTGTAAACATATGAAAATCATAAAATAGGATAATTCAAATACTTATCCTCAATAAATAAATATGCTCTTAGTTTTTTTTTATTTTTCCTTCCGCCATAAAATTATAGGCATGGAGAAATGCTGGAACCATTTTCTTCGAGTAATGTCCATAGTACCTTTTAATTTTTTTGGATCTAATGTCCATAATACCTTGAACATTGTTCGAATCTATCAAAAAGTGTTTGATCACAAATTCACAACGGTTATATTTTTGAGACTAGGTGGTAAATTCTTTTGTTTTTTATCTTGTGGGTTGGTTGGTATTGCCGCTAGCCTTGTAAATTGCCCGACCTAGTTCTGATCCAAGCTTTTATTTCAATTCAACCCGAATTGGATGGGCCCAAAAACAGTACAAAATCTGGTACTCAATATCCATATGGTTTGGGCTTGAGTTTCGGCCAAGCTTTCCAAGTTTTCTTTTATGGTGCTATCCTAAGCTTCAACTAGTGTTTTTGTTTTTGGTCGAAATAAGCTTCAAGCTAGTTTAGGGTTCCAAAAACATAAAAGAATTGAGCTTCAAGCTAGTTTACAATGACTGTGTGTTTGACCCAAAAAAGACGAAGAAAGAATGAGTGTGTTTTTAAAAAGTACATGACATGCAAACATGGTTTATATTTACAACGGTTATGCTAGGGGCGTCAATTGTGTAATACAAACTGTTGTGTCACATGACATGACAATCCATATCAAATTACAGGTCATCTATTTTAGTTTTGTCGTCTTTTTTATGTATTCTAACTTTATTTGATTAAGTAAACCAAACCGTAGCATCATCCTAGCCGCAACATTGTCACCGATGTAGTACTAGATCTGCCACTGTCAAACGTCCATAGAGCCGATATGAATTTTTTTCTTTGCTGGTTCCCCACGTCCTGGGAATCCCAAGTTGATTTGAGGGCATATAACATTGCAATGTGATGGAGAATATGATAGAGGAAAAATCAAATTACCTCTTTCAAACTCGGTCGTGACGGAGGATTTGCCCTATATTTGGGTCAAAATACCTCACTCTTTCTTTGATCTAGTTCTCATAAGCGATGATATACAAAGTTTAATAGCCACAATATTGACCCCCGAAAAAAAAGGAGTTTAATAGCCACAATGATGAGATGTGAAATTCCAGATCAAGTCCAAGGGTGGATCCAGCTAAACCCTAATATGGGCCATAACCCTCACTCACTCACCCTTTGCTATACATAGGGTCCAAAGGCCCACACATTTCTTTAAAAAAAAAAACACACACACACACACACACATAATAGAAATGTAATAATAAAAAACAGAAAAATTAATCAAAGAAAGAATATAGAAAGCCAAACCTTTCCACAGGAAGATTCTCCCTTTCTCTGGATCTCCATAGTTGGGCCGCCAAGGAGTGGAAGACATCAATTCATCAAAGCAAATTCATTGTTTGTTAGATCTTTTTGCTTCTTTTTCAAGGTTTTTTATACCACACAGAAAAAATCCAAGACGATCAAGTAAACTCTTCTATGTTCTTTATTAGATTCGTACTTTTCGTCTATTTAGTTTCCTAGCTCTGACAAACTTCTTGTGACGGGAATAACACTTTTTGCTATCTTCAGTCAATAACACAATGATACGCGGAATTGCATGAAAGTCTCTCCCTTTCCAGTTTGATGTTTATTAAGTTTGCATCGATCTCGGTGCGTTATTTCTCTTTACTCAAGCAATGGCTATTTTATAGGCCAAAAGATACAAGAAGAACTGAACTAAGGAGAAGAAAGAGAAACATTTGATGGGTTGAACTCAACTTCATAAAGAACGAAAAACAAATCAACTTTGTTAAACGTCATTATTGTGATGTTATGCAGAGGTGGAGACTGGTGTTCCTCGTGGTGGTGGGATAACTTGGCAGAGATAGTAATAATAAAATTGAACAAAATTGAAAAGGTAATGTGACACATGACATGGTTGGTATGTAAGTTGGTACCTGTAGCATTATTGATATTTACAACAACAACAAAAAATGCTAGACATATAACATTTTCTTACTATTTTTTTATATCATATTATGTGACATCTGACGTGATAATCCATGTCACATTTCACATGATTTATTTTAGACTTTTCAGTTTTATCGTGTAAGATTTTGTTTTTAGGTAACTATCCATGTCACCTTCCACACGAATAAAATAGGCATTTCATGTGATTTGGACAAATAGGTGACGTTATTTGGAGCATCTAAATAGGAAGTTCGTATGGTTTTACCTCACGGGAGTGTTATTTGTGGGCACCCTTAGATATTTGACAATACCAGTGATTGACATTATTGGTTTCTCCTTTCTGCGCTACTATTGTCATTGACGACCCATTTGAACCGTTGGTGGTGGTCGTCGTCTTCAATCACGTTGGTGAGAAAAGGGATGATACGGGAGGAATGAGAAAGAGGCATTTATTTAATTTTGTTTGAAAGAAAACCGACAATTGTATTCATAAAGCAAACGCAAAGATCATCAACTACAAGGGTAAGAACAAATATAAATACTCACAAATGGATAATACAAATATGAAAGCATAGTAACCACATATTGTTAATTAGGATACATGCCACATAAGGCCAAAGAAATTTCGACATAAAAGTAGCACACTTGAACGAACCTGACATGGATCAGATCGCCCAAATATGCCAATACAACAACTTTTAAACTCTCATAAGTACAAAATACAAGTGGAGACTAGATTACAATCAAACACCAAACTCATGAGGAGTTGATGCAATTATTACAAATCAAGAAAACTGTAAAAACACAACAAGAAAATAAAAGCTCCTTAGCCACCTCGTCTATATCCAAAATCTACAAAGGAAGACGAACAAAATGAAAGAGCATCCAATCGATTTAGCCAACACAACTAAACAACAAAGCCATCCAAAGCTGGGGAGGAGAGGGAAAATGAGGGGAGGGGCGGGCAAGAAGCGAGGGGAGATAGAAGAAGGGCGGAGGAGGAGAGAAGAGGGAAGGGGAGGGCATATTTTTAGATATCTATTAATTTGTTCACTAAATTAAAAATTAAAAATTAATAAATATGAGCTGATGTGGTAGATGACATGAGTTATTATTTTAGTTGCCACATAAGAGTTTAGAATTATTATGTCAATTGCCACATAAGTTGATATTATAAAGTGGTATAAAAAAGTGGCATGTTTAAGCATTTTCCTTACACAGGCGATATACACACAATAACTTTTCCAAAGTATGACGGAATAGAGAGAGATTCCAAAGTCCCAATGAGGTCATACCATAGTGAAAAAGTATGTTTGGCCTAAAATGAGTGGTCTCAAATTCAAAACATCTAAACGTCAATGTGTGAGTATGTCCCCTCCCTTTCCTACCTTTGACAAAAGAAGAAGAGAGATTCCAAAGGTTGAGTTGTCAGACTGTCCCGCGAAGCATTATCCAAGAGTAGATGCTTGGGAATAACACAACTTATTGGCTCTTTTAAGATAAGAGGACCATATGCCTGCATAGCTTGTTGGCGCAGACTATCCAAAATCAAATTAAATTACCCTCAACTGTGAAAACGAATTTCATGTAAAGACAAGGACATGATCAAAACTAATAGCTAATTATATACGAAAAAAAACACTTTGATATCAGCACAGCAATTGGGTGTCTCAGTTCCAGTTTGCGATCATTTGGTGCCAATGAGTAGGACCTGTAATCTTTGCATGCACCTATTTTTTCTTGGTTCACAAAATTGATCAACTTCTCCTCACAAAGTGAACAAATTTGATGCCAGTTAATCATCCATCCTAATTTACTTCATCCCATTTGCGTATGCCTCAGCGATGAAGAATTTGCAAAAGGATCACATTCACCTTTAAATGCGAAAAGGACCATTCACACACAAAAAGGGTACAATGCTTTCCTACTTGAATGGAAATGGACATGGAAATTTTCTCTAAAGCATGTGGTCCCTTTGTAAAAGTACAGGCATTTGTAGGGTACCACTAATCCCAGAACCAAATCTTATCATGTTGCTAAAGCTTGTTTTTTTGCAGTGGTCTGCTTCCTAAAATCGCAGCAATTGCTGTGAGAAGTATTGCCAGGAAATTTGTTAGTACCAAACCAACAAAATACTGCCAGTCTAGGAAAGGAAGATTAACATCAATTCTATTGAAATACCAAGAAAGATTATGTATCGACCGGAAAAACTTAGGTTCCATGTGGACGGAAGGATTCCTTAGACTAGTACAAGAATGGATTTCAAATGATTCCTTAATTACATGTGATACTACATTAGTTATTCCAAATTACCTTAATCTAATGTGGTTATTCTTTGTTAGCAAATTTTGCCTTATTTTCAAATCCAAATCCCTTCTTTTATATCCCTCCGTCCAAACGGAGCCTTTGGGAACCAAGTAAGAAGTAACAGCCATACAACAATGCTACATATTGCTATAAATTCAGAATACTTCAGCAGCTGCATCAAAAGCATGTGCAGCCTGCTGACACTCATTTATAACAGGGGATGCTGTAACTGCTATGATGCAGCAGGTGCAACTATACAAGTAATGACATTGATATGAAGCTTGGAGTGCAAGATTGTTTTAGAAGTTCACCAACACAGCAAATATGGATATGAATAAACAATCAGTCGGCCGGTTATCCATTAGTTAGGATCGTTAAAATCAGTTAGGATTGCTATCTGAAGCCTGATCAATGAAAGGCAATGAGTTTGTAACTTCTTAGCCCTTCCTGCCAAGGCATCAGAAACCGAATTTGCTTGACGTGTAATCCAACGCCAAACACACGACCTGAATCTACTCACTTCCTGGATTCTCATCGTCAAAATAGGATAGATGCTAGCTCCACTTGCCTTTTGAGATATTTCCCTTCACAGTTAGAATTAGCTCCTTGGAGTCGGATTATTCGATAATTGACATCTTTGCCACCTACATAATAGCACCCCTTGAGCGCAATAGCAATGCCAATCCCAGCTGCAAACTTGTTCTTCTCACGAAAGGCATAATGAGATGGCAATAGCGGAGAAGGACACGTTTGCAGCTGGGATTCTCAGGCAAAATACTAACTTACGTGTTTAGTCAGCTTTTTCATGGTTTCTAAATTTATTTGATGAAGTCAACACTTCCATTTTCTTGATTATAATTATATTTTTGGTCTGTTTAGTTTCCCAGGTTTGTATGGCTCTCTCTCTGTGCGTTATTTCTGTTTCTTCAATCAATGGATATATTTTACAGGCCAAAAGACACAGGAAGAACTAAGCTGAGGATAAGAAACAGAAACATGTGACACTTGACAGAGACAATAATAACAAATTTTAAGAAAATTAAAAAGGTGATGTGGCAATTCATGTTGGTGTGACAGAAAGAATAAAGAGAAATTCCAAAGCTTGAATCGTCAGACTGTCCATAAAGCAAGCATTATCCTAGAGTCTTGGGAATAACACAACTTATTGGCTCTCCTAAGATAAGAGGATCATATGCCTGCCTGCAAACAACGTTGGAAATTTCCCTCACCCTTGAAAACGAATTTCATGTTTTTGTTTTTTTCCATTTGGGAGGACAAAACGTGTTTTTTTGAAGAAAAAATAAATAAAGAAAGAGAAACTTCGTTAATTTGTAACCCAGAACAACTGGAAATAAAAAAAAAGGGGCGTACGGTCCCTGAGGTTGTCTCATCAAAACTTTGTCATAAAAAGCCCCAAAACAGAAAAATCCCGTGAAGGAAAAAGCGTACCACACAACCCTATATTTGTTGTTTGTTTTAAAAAAAAAAGAGTCATACTGCATTCCTCCCTCATGTCAAAATGTCCGCAAAAATCCTTAAACCAAGGATTATCAGGACATAAAAAGACAATGACATGATCCAAACTCAAAGATAATTATACATATTTTTTTATAAAAAATTCGTATGAGTACAGCAGTTGGGCGTTAAGTTCCAGTTCTGCAATAATTTGGGGCCAAGGTATAGGACCTGTAAATTTGCATGCATCTACTTTTTCTTGGTTCACAAAATTGATCAACTCCTCCTCATAAAGTCAATGAAAATTGATGCCAGTTAACCATCCATCCTAATTCACTTCATCCCATTTGCGTACGCATCAGCAATGAAGAATTTGCAAAAGGATCACTTTCACCTTTAAATGCGAAAAGGACCATCCACACACCAAAGTACAATGTTTTCCTACGTTAAGTGGAAATGGAAATTCTCTCTAAGCATGTGGTCCCTTGTAAAAGTACAGGCATTTGTAGGGTATACCATTAATCCAAAACCAAATCTATCATGTTGTACAGCTCTCTTTTTCTTTTTTTCTTTTTTGCACTAGTCTGTTTCCTAAAATCGCAGCAATTGCTCTGCGAAGTGTTACAAGGAAATTAGTTTGACGCAGAACAAAAACAATGACAATGATGTAACCAACAAAATACTCAGTCTAAGGAAAGGCAGATTAACAGCAATTCCATCCTAAATTTCTTTAAATTCTTCCCCCAAGGGAAAACCAAGAACGTTTATGTATCTACGCAAATCACCGGAAAAACTTGTAGCCTTAAAGGTAGTATTCACCCTTTATAGTTAGGGGTTGCGGGTTAAGCCTATTAGACGTTAGAAGTCGAACTGCACTTACAATGACCGCACAGAATACTCCCATACATTATTTCTATCCAGTATACTTCATCATCTACATCAAAAACAGCTGCTGACACTCATTTATAACAGGGGATGCTGTAACTGCTGTGATGCAGCAGCTGCAACTATAGAAGTAATGACATGAAGTTTCGAGTGCACGATTCTTTTAGAGTTTCACCGACACAGAAAATATGCATATGAAGAAACAATTAGTTAGGCTCGTTAGAATCAGTTCGGATTGCTATCTGAAGCCTGAATGCAAGGTAATGAGTTTATATCTAAGCAGTACTTAAACTTCATGGAGTCTCTACCCTCTGCTCTATAGCCTCGGTTAATTTAATTTTAGTCTTCTTGTTTGTCTGTCAACCTCTGCATTCTTTTACATATTGAACAGCACAGAGTAACTACCATAGCAAAAGAACAATCACAAATTTTTTCTTCATTACGATATCATAGAACTTGAGTGTTAAAAAAAAGAAAAAAGATTTCAGTTCAGTTCTGTTCATCTACACCCAAGATGATTCAGCTAATCAGCTACCTTGACAGACATGCACCCACAGAATTTACATGTGCATGCATCCAGTATAAAGAGACAACAAAAGGCTCCATAGAATGGTTGAAAAAGCTTAATGGCATCACATTACTGATTACAAATCAACTACAAAATCTACAAACGCAGTCAGTTCAATAACTTCAGAAGACAACAACATCTACAAAGCAACAATTACATTCTACCCCAAGATCAACAACAACAAAAGTAAAGACTGTAAAGAGAGTACCTTCCGCGTCTTCCAAACCGAGCAGCTTCAGAAAACCAACCTAAAAATTACAAAGAGTCATCTGCCTTAAACCACCAAATCAAATAACCTTCCTGGGCCGTCCCCTCTTCTTCTGATTAGTTCCCAAATCCGGGTTCCCGTCCGAAACATCCATCACTCCACCCGAATTGGCCACGGGGACCGCCGTGGCAGCCACCGGAGTTTTACTCTGAGGCGTCGTCGAAAAGACAGGTGGCATCCAATTGGGAAAGGCGGCTGCAGCCGCTGCCGGGGCCGCCTTACCCTTCCCGCCATTGGCTTGCGTCCCGCCCACAAATCCCATCGGAAAAAAGGCCCAACAGCAGTAGTAGGCCTCCTGGCCTTGCACCAATGGCGGCAAATTCGGCACAACCACCGCCTCAAACCCGCGCTTACAATTCTGGCACCTCAAACAGCAATTCTCGTAAACCCTAGGGTACTCGTACAGGACATAGCAGTACGGGCACGTCGTCCAGAAAGTCGACAATCTCGACCTCTGCTGCTGATGATGCTCACCGTCGTTTGTCAAATCGGCGTCGTTTCGGCTCCGATTGACGCGCCGTACAGGCAATTTGTTCGAATTCGGCGCGCTGAGATCGACTCGGCTGAACGGGCCCAACTCGTTGTCGTAAATCGGCTTCCGAGTCGGGTCGGACAAAACGGCCCATGCATCGGCGACAAGCTTGAACGCGTGCTCGGCATAAGCGTACTTGTTCTTGTCCGGGTGGAGGAGCAACGCCAGCCGTCGATATGACCTCTTGATGAGATCCTGATCTTCGGATCGGCGATCGACCTGGAGAACGGCGTACCAGTCGTGGTGGTTGTTTACGCGCTTGTCGGCGGCCAAGAGCACGTCGGCGACGGCCAAGATCTGATCTGAGCCTTCCAATAGCGGCTCGGTCTCTTGCGCCAGAATTGCGAAGTCGCGGCAGCTGCTCAGATCTCGGCTGTGTAGAAGCTTCTCGGCGATTCCGAGCAAGCGCTCGGCTTCCACTCTGTTTGGATCCATGGATTTGGATGGACGATGGCGTTTGCTGTTCTGGTTTTCTGGGAAAACCAAAAATGTCGAAATCCAAAAAGGAAATGGAAATGGAAATGGATTTGAAATCGTAAAGTTCCTCTTTCACTCTGTCTCTGTTTTTTTTTTCTTCGAGGATATTTATCGGGGCTTGATTTTGCTTTTAATTGCAGAGTGCTTCAGAGGTGGTCTTATTTTTGGTCGGGGTTGTTTTGGTCATTTTAATGAGTTTCCCCCCTGATCATCGCCTTGACCCTTCGCACGGTTTTCGAATCGGAATCGGAAATTTGGAAATGGTAATGGCGCAAAACCAAGTGCCCAAGCGTGCCAAGAGATTTCACTGGGAAATTTTTTGAAAAATCCTGTCATATACGTTTTTTTTTTTGTGTCAAATGTCACATACCTCTTTTTTTACTCTACCAAAATTATCAAAAAGGAAAATTACTGTAGTAAATCAATATAAACTTCACTTTCTATCGCATTGTTGGTCACACCTTCATATCTATTACATTTTATGTTAAATGTAGAAGCAAATGGTAATTTTAAGACATACCGATAATTTTAAGGAGCAATAGTCCTTGAACTTATAGTAAATTTACATTCTGATCCTCCAACTCGAATATTGACACTACCAATTCATCTACTTCACTTTCAACTCAAATATTGGAGCAATGGTCATGTTATGTAGTTTTTACTTCCCACCATCTTCGTTCAAAGTCATTGCAATCCCCGACAAATTAAACCCTAATTCCTCTTATGAGTTCCAATTGTGATTTTGGTTTCAATAATAAGCAGCGACCCAACCCAATGGCAAGCCATCATTCCCTCTCCTTACTTGTATAGTGATTGTGTGTGTGTGTGAGATTTCTATGATAGAAAGAGGTCGACTAACCTTGCTAGAGTCAACATGGAAGATTCTGGCAGTGCAACGTCACCAATCCATCTAATACGTGGTTCGGACGTGATCATTGCGCTAAAGGACAAAAATTAGCAATTTGCGTTAGAAATCCTTTACATACTTGATCTCCTCTAAAAAGCAAACTCAAATCACAGCTTATAAATCCCAACCAATAAGAATTTGCCATGTATGACATTGTTTGATATTTATAAAGTCAGCTGGAGACATATTAATGAAGAGTTTCATACAATTGAAAGATAATAATGAAGTATTTCAGGTTGTTCCATCCACAACAAATTATATAGATCAAGTTTCTTTTGTAACTTTTTTCATTATTAATGTGGAGGCATTGTTGATTTCATATGGTCGCATGACCACTCATTCTTTATGATCAAATAGTAACTTGTTTACACAATCTTATGTTTTCTTCATGTAGCACTTGCTTACATCCGATTTGAAAAAGGAGGTGAGGGGGACCCGAGACCACACTTGTCCCTTGGTGGCTCCACTCTTGATTATGGTGATGATTTTATTGATGACTGTGAAAATGCATGCAAGACATTAAAGGAAAATAGACACTTAATATCTTCAAAAACAAGTTAGGCTCCCACACCCACTCCACTCACATCACATTCTTGAATAACTTTTCAAAGTTCGGAAGGGCTAGAACGGGGTGGTGCTAAGCTTTTCTTTAATTAGGGTAAAGCTCTGCTCTTGGTCTTTCCCCCCAATTAAATTTTCCCTGCTTCAGACATTCACTGATAGGTGTAGTGATAATGCTGAAATTTCTGACAAACCTCCTATAAAACATTGCAAGGCCATGAAAACTCCTCACGTCGCTAACTGTTTTCGGGGTAGGCCAATCCCGAACAGCTTGCACCTTGTCTTCATCCACATAAATGTCATATGCACTAACAACATATCATACAAAAAGCAACTTATTGGTGAGGAAAGTGCACTTTTTTCAAGTTAACATATAACTTGTTCTCCTGTAAAACTCGTAAAACCTTCCGCAAATGCACCATACATCATGACAAAGCGATGAGTTTTACTCAAGACGTTGTTCTCTTCGAAACGACGGATCATGGACCTAGTTCCGAACTCGAGGCCCAAACCTACAGTTTTCCAGCTTTGCCTTCACGCGCGACGCTCCTGCTCTTCCTCAATCGCTATGGCCATCAGTTCTACATCACATAGGAAGATGAAGGATATCTTAATAGAGTTAGCATTTAGTTCAGGCGAGACGACATATGCCAGAAGGATAAGAAGCAGACATGAAGGGTACATACAAAATGAGCACATGATAATTGAACTCGGTGTGGACTATGGCCATGCAGTAGCGGAGCCATTAAGGGACCAATGTGGTCTCAGGCCCCCACTCCATTTTTTCCAATTATATATATATATATACACTATATATGATATTGTACCATATTAGATTAGTTTTAGGATATTTATCCTAAAATAACAATATATTAGGTTCTCATTGTCTACAAATTAACCATAAATCTTCTTGATCTCTCATTTACTTGTCCCCCTTAAATTTTTTAGGTTAGTTTATTATATTTGCACTAAAAACTCCTAAAGTTACAACATTTCTTTATTTTTATATTTTGTTTAACTTAAGCTTTGTGAATGTTTTATTTCCGTCCTTTTTTCATGAATGAGTTCATTGAGTTGGGAACCTTAGTGTTGGGATTTATGAACTTTTTTTTTTTATTCTTCTATGTTGGAATATAAATTATTAAGTTTAGTCTTTAATAATATTGACGATTTTAAAATATGAAATTCATGTTTCTAAAAATAAATAAAAAATTCATTACAATTATGATTGTAACGAATGTATATATTATTAATTTATATCAAATGATATTATGAAATAGACCAAAATAAGTAGTTAGTGCTCTAACGCTCTTATTTAAATTATTTTTTAAAATTTTATGAATGGCCCTTTTTAATGTGAAATCTTAACTCTACCACTGTAACCTGTGGGAGTAACCTGAGCAAAGTAAGAAGTGTCGCATGGTGAGTTCAATCAAGTGAGACGACAGCGCATCAGCTGTATCAAGGGCCATCCTCCTCCACATAAAAGCACAATTTTTTATATATTTTTTTGAAGATACTAAACTTAGATATGGACAAAACCATTCACAAAAGTAAGATGCCACATTTTTTACTGTCACGTTACAAAATCAACGGTGGAGATCAATTAATTGAAAAATAGAAATTTTTTTTTTTCCCATAAAAAGGAAGATTTCCTTAGAATTCTTCCCTTTCTTGAACAGCCAGCCAGCAGCAGCAGCAGCAGTCAACTCTCTCTCCCTCTCTCTCATTCTCTTCAGTTTTCTGGCTTCAGACCCTGAAACCCCCCGACAAAGGTAAACATTAAACAAAGAGAGGAAACCCATAATTTAATTAGTTAATTAATTAATGGTTTTCCCTCTTTCTCTTCTTCTTCTTCTCCTTTGTGCTCTGGTATTCTCTAGGCATGTTGTGAACTTGTGACCTATATTGGTTGGTGGGTTTTTCTGGGTTTTATTCACTTAGATCTGGGGGCCATTAAATCTTTAAAATTTACAAGAAACCCAGAAAATATTGTGCAGTTTTTGAGTGTATGAACATAATATATGTGAATAGTGGTTGGTTTGAATTTTTTTGAAGGGGACGATGAAAATGATGAGGGAGAAGATCAAGATCAAGAAGATTGACAACTTGCCTGCAAGGCAAGTGACCTTCTCAAAGAGGAGGAGAGGGATCTTCAAGAAAGCTGCAGAGTTATCTGTTCTGTGTGAATCTGAGGTGGCAGTTGTCATCTTTTCTGCTACTGGCAAGCTATTTGATTATTCAAGCTCAAGGTACCAGCAACACTTCTTTGACTTTTCCTTCCTTGAAAAAATAACCCGCTAGGTATGATCATGAATCATGATGTCTCTGTACTCTGACTTGACTTCTCTCTGTGTAAGTGAGAGAGGGAGAGAAGGGTGGAGGAGAAGAGTGTCTTTATGGAAATATTTTTTCTTTCCTGAAATTCCATGGTTTGTTTTTTGGTCGAAAATCCATGTAAAGAAAAATACAATGCAAAGCTTCTAGAAAGGAGAGAGAGAGAGAGAGAGAGAGAGAGCTAGATAGTTGTACTGTATTTCAAAGGAACTAGTTCGACTATTACTACCTACCATATACTTAAGGAAAGTAAAGTCTACTTTTGATTAAGACAACTTCTATGAAACATTATTTTATTAGTTTTCCATGTTTTCACCCTTGCTGCTTCAATCTCATCATATTAGGTGGGGCTTATACAGTGAAGAATATCCTTGTCCACTTCCAAGGAGTTAAAACTAATGGTTTCCTTGTGAGAGACATAATCAATTCAATTAGACACTCAAATAAGAATGTTAGTGTTAGATTTTCAATCCAATTATACACTCAAATAAGAATGTTAGACACAGTATTTTAGATTATCGATTCCCGCAAACGGCAAACTTTATACTAGATTCATAGTCTAACCATATAAAATGATATATAATATCCTTTAATAAATATTAAATTATCCTTCAAACTTAAGATAGAGGGGGGGTTGTGTTTGAAAAGGCGTCCTTTCTGTCTCCTCACCTAAATGTGGTTACAAACATTGAATTATATGATTTGTAGTTTTCTTACTAGGAATAAGTTGATATGATGATAACTGGGGAATTCATCATAAAGCCTTGAAGACTTTCAGCAGGAATATGCACCCATGTTCTCAAGTAGGGCAGTGGGTGGTGGAGCTATGACCATAACATGTTTTTGCCATGAATGCATGCATGTGAGGAAGGAAAAAGAGGGAGGAGGGCGGGAATGAAATGTTAACTATGGAATAAGAATTTGAATATGGTCATGCTTGCTTACAGTCAACAAAAATAATTATATGTGCATGCATGAGATGAGAGGAAGGAAAAAAAGGGAGGGTGCGCATGCGCTGATCATTTATGTTTTTAAAATTTTTTTTATATTAAAAAAAAAAACTAGAAATACCACCTCTAAGAGCATCTCCGAGGGATATGTCAAATATCAAACATCAAATTTAAATTTGATGGCTGATGTGGCAATTTGACATTTACATAGTTTTACACTCCACCCGATATGTCAAATAAATAATTATTGTAACAATCAAATCATTTAAGATAAAGAAGAAAAATAATATAAAAAAAAGAAAATAATAAATGAAAGTAACAATCAGCTGTCTTAAAAAATAATAAAATATTCATTTGACATCTTGCTTTTGGGATGTCAAAAATAACATCTCAACCTCCAACCTTCATTCCACATCAGCTTTGACACATCGGTTGGAGAGATATGAGATGCTATTTCTAGCTGTTAAATGTCTAAGTGGCACTTTTGACACATCGGTTGGAGATGCTCTAAGGTGGTCTTATTTTACTTTTCTCGAAGTACAATTTGAAAATGCAAATTAAGAACAAAACTAAATGACAAAGAAAACAAAACACGCGTACTAATGGCATTTGATATACAAGTGGAGGTCTAATCATTTGTCATTATGAAATTTCTAATCAAATTCCATTGAAATTTTCATTTAAAAATAGCAAACACAAAACTATAAAAACGAAAACAAAAACAAAAACTATAAAAACGATTTTACTGAATTCAACATACAATTAAAACTAAAGAAGAATAAAAGTGTTGTGCTTTAGCCTTAGATTTTACTTTAAATTATTTTTCAAACTTTTCCAAGTTTCCAAGTAAAGCAATATTAAAACGTTTGGAAAAGTATTTCTCTACTTGGTTCTATTATACTAAGTTTTCGAAATATATAATGTGCCGAAAGTCATCGAAAAAACTATGATTCTAAAACAAATGATTCGTTATGTAGTTAAGTTTCGAGATGTTTATATTTATATTTTGTATGCTTGATATGCGAGAACATCTTAACACAAGATATAGCATATGTTGTCTATTCTTACTCACATCAAATTGCATATATTAACGTGCTAAGCGTCCTTAGCCATTTACACTAAGTTTTCTTCCCTAGGAGATCATTCCTCTTCCCATTTTAGTAGGTTTCACCACTTCCATTGCATCCGTCTAAATAGTCCGGGATGTAAATTTAGGTTGTAGGGTTTTTTCAAGGGCATGTTTCTCTAAAACCACTAGAGAGCTGTCACGACCTAACTTCATTAGCAAGATATTGTCTGCTTTGGGTTTGGGCCATCACGTTTTTGTTCATGTACTCTAACTTATGCTATTTTGCCCACAAGTCATCTTGCTAGGAAGTCAAGTGCCCGCGCATAAATGGCACTTCAATTTTCCATCCTCGAGGAATGTGAGATTGCTCACTGATCGTGCCCTTCTTGCCTTGCATCCTTCATGGATCATAGGTCTTACAATTCACCCCTCTTGGGGCTCAACATCCTCACTGGTACACTTTCAATCATGGTTAAGCTCTGATACCATTCTGTCATGATTCTGCTTCACTAGCGAGATATTGGCCGCTTTGGGCTTGGGCCCTCATAGCTTTGGGCATGACATTATGTCACTTGGTTGTTTCTTAGGATATGGCTTTGACAGTGTGGCCTAATTGATTCCGGAACTTACAAAAGATTTTGTACATTTAACTCGTCATTGTTTAATAGTGAATGACGAATGTTATTGACTGTTGTTGTGCCCTAGGTTAGAATTACGCAATACGAGAACCATAAACAACCACGTTTCCTCCTTCTCCACTTGACACACTTCGATATTAAGAATGTTTGGTTTTAAGAATGAGTGGTTAGCCTTCTCGAAGTATCGGTTTTCTCCTAACATGTCCTAACATGTCCAATAGAATAAGTAGCCAAAGTTGGACTTGATACATCCAAAAAGTATTGGTAACTTCAATCACAAAGTTACGAATCATTACGCTAATAATTCCTTTTATCTGTCTAACCCTAACTTATTTACTAACTCTAGCTTAGTTGCTATAAGGAGAGATGAGAATAGCTCTAGGGGCTTCAAATTTGTATTCAAGTAGGCAAAAAATTTGGGTGTAGAGAGTGCCACATAAAAAGAATTGCGATTAGCTTGACATACTAACGAGGCCAATGGTGTGACAGTTTGTAATGATACAGTTATTTTTGTTAGTTTTTAGAACACATTATCTCTAGTATTACTGGCGTCATATCACAAGGGTGCAAAATGCATTTGACCCTGGATATTTTTCCAATACGTTTGGCCTATATGGCCTACATAGATTCAGCCATCCACTGACTAAAAAGGAGGCGAACCAAAGATAACAAGATTTAAAGCATATTGCATGAGGTCCAGAGTTGATGTGAGAGGAATTTTACTTGACGTTTTGAGTTGCGTAACCAAACCATGCAGCCAGCCAGCCATGCATGCAGCCAGCAAATAGCTTAACGTACGTTCTCATTGTGCATCAGTTTTGGGCCTTTTGGCTGATTTTACTTGCAACAGGACCGCATCTCAAATAAACGTGTTAATTTGATTTCAAAATCTTAAAAATCTTACTTGTGATGATGGAATGAAATATTGGTTGATGATGGATTATTTTTTCCTTGGGTAAATTAGTTCCTCTGTTTTTACTGTTACTGTTGATGTAATTTTTTGTAATAACTTGTAATGAAATAGGCAAGGCATTCATTATACTTGCTCTCAGTGAGCGAAGGTAGAAAATTTTAGTATTAAAAAAATTACAGATTATTAAAACTCTGAATATTCCTTAAAATTGGTCTCTTATTGAAATACTGCTGCTTAAAAGGAAGCACACCATACAATAGTATATACAAAAGAAAATAGACAGAAGTGTGCCTCTGTGTTTGTAAACCAGAATTTTTTGTAAGGGGTTAATTATTTCCCTTATTATTATTTCACTACAAAAAAAGAGGCTAGATGCGACGCTAGAAACCCGTCGTGAAAGGTCAAGCATATGTCGCAAATGCCTTTTTACGACAGTCTTGCGACGCTTGTTCACGCGTCGCAACTAACTGGTGTCGCAAAAGGTTCTGATGCTTATTACGACAGTTTTACCCGTCGTGAAAACCAATTACGACAGAAGGCATAGCGTCGCAACCGTTTCTTCGTTGGATTTAAAAATAATTGTTACGACACTGTGAACCCGTCGTAAATAGTAATAACGACGGCTATTGAATGTCGTAAATACAAATACATATCCGACAGAAACAAAATTTACGTCATTTGTTTTTAATATTCACAATAAGAGTAAGACACTCACCAAAACTAATAGTAATAACGACGGCTATTGAATGTCGTAAATAGTAATATAATAAAAAAACCATTCATGTATCACTGTTATATTTGATATATTAACTAAACAAAAGTAACAATGGCGGAAAGAATAATTTAAAGTCAAAGGGCGAACAACATTGTCTCTAAAGTGAATAAACATATTTTTGGTTTCAAATGCCCAAACAAAGTTCACAAGATTATACTAAGAGAATTATGATTGTCTTTGATCCTTCACTCAAACCTGAAAAAAGAAATTTAAAAACCATTAATAAAATCCTAATAATTACAGAATCTCAAATCTCAAGTCATATGTAAACAATACCATCTCCAAACCAACAAGAAATAAATAAATAAATAAAAACAAAATCTCTAAACAGAAACAATAAATGAAAATAAGAAACAAAATTCAACATTTAGAAAACTAAAGGAAGATGGTAGTGACGGCTTAAAATCTATAACAATACATTAGGTTGTGGAATTCTCTGAAGGTTGATGTCGGCGTCTTCTAAGCCTAGCCATGTGCCTCTCATGGTCTCCCAGAATCCTTTCATTGGACGCTTGCAGCATATCCAACCTTCTCAGAATATCAACAAAATAAGAATTTACCAGTCTCAACAAGGCGTTATTTTCTTCTTTCAGTCTCTCCACCTCCTGTTGAGACTCATGGAGCCTCCTCTGAAGAGAGGAATTTTCAGTTGTCAGCTCCTCGACCTCATTTGCCCTAGCACGCAAACGACTTGCCAGGTTAGCAACAGAAGCAGCACTCTGGATGCTTGCAGACATTGAGTCATCAATAGCCTCTTCTTCAGACCGTACTGTTAACAGTATCTCATCCATTGGTAGAAGGAAATTCCTAGCTACTGTAACAGCAGTAGCATCATTCATCATCACAGAATCATTAATTGTGAGATGTCTGTTCTGGGATACAAAAGATGGACGCCATACTTGGGCATCACTAGCTGTGTTGGGGGCAGCATTTTGATCAAGACGATTTGGGCGAAAAGAAGAGGAAGCCATTTTTAGGAAGTTTTAGAGAAAGCTTTCAAATATCTGTGTTGAGTTGAAACACAATTACTCCCGTATCTATAGGCGGAAATATGACTGTAGGTTCCACGCGTCGGCACTATAGGCAGCATTTCGAATCCTCATGTTATCTTTTCTTTCTCAAGTCTTAAGATTCCACGCGTCGGCACTTTCGGCGCTTTCAAAATCATTTAATCAAAAGCCGATTCTAGCTTTACGGAGCCATTAGTATTTGTCGGTCCTTTCGGCGTCCTCAATCTAATTTTGGTCAAAAGCCGAATTTACTTTGCGTTTCTTCTTTTTTATAATTATTTTACGGAGCTACTTTTTCAAAAGCATTATACATTCTAAGGAATCAAAACTGAAAAATTGAGTATTTAGGTAGTTTAGCGGAAGCGAAAACAATGGAAAACAGAAAATAGAACAAAAGGGAGTAGGAGATGAAGCTTTAGAATTCTGTACCTTGTACACGATCTCAATAACAAACTTAAAAATTGTTTTCTTTCGCACCTTTTTTTAATAAAGAACTTCTAGAAACCTCATCAAAAGATGAATCCTGTTGCAATTTCCAGAATCTAAGGCATCCTGGAAATCAAACACAAAGAACAAAAAAGATGAGATCGTTTTTAAAATGGGTATTCTTCAAGAACAAAACCAAATGGGTATTCTTCAAGAACAAAACCAACCTTCTTGAAGCATACCCATCTAAGTTATGATATGCAGTGGAAAAGAGAATAAAAAGAACCCCCTAGCATCCCAGTACCTTAACATGGAAAAAAAAGTGCATAATTTAGAATTCAATAACAGAAATTGTCTCATTAAATTAAACAGAAATAAAAAAAACAGTGAATTTAAGGCTGAGATGTAATCGACTTATTGAAAAAAAAATTTGAGGATGAGAGAAGGATTGACAAACCTCTTTGCTAGTCCAAATGCAGAACCCTACTTCGTTTTTTCTTGTAGCACCTTCAAAGTCAGTCAACATTCTGTGTTGTTCTACAAAAGATATTTACGAACACAGAACGTCATCAAAAACCTTTATTGTAAATTTCCTCAACACAAAAAATCCAGAGAGGGAGAGAGAACATTGTATACCGTAACTTCTGTACACATACACTGGCTCTGTCTCACAACATCAGCAAGGGCAATGGCAAGCCTTTATTCACGCACAAACAGTCCCCTGCCATTACCAATTCAAAAGCATGATCAATCCCACCACAGGGGAGAAATACAATCAAAATTAATAAAAAGGAAAGAAATTGAAATACAGTGGAGGCGATTAAAAGATGCAAACATTGTTTCTATTTCAAAGTCCACGAATCGATGTAGTTGCACCATTTTATTATAGTCCTGCAATGCACACAGTCATCAACTTCACCCAAGCAACTCTGTGTGCCAATTCAAATCCACCATGAACCCATCCATAAGCTCAAACATAAAACCCAATCATATGATAAACCACAAAACAAAAGGCTTAATTTTGGTCCAAAAGGGCAATTCAAGGGTATGGTTCTTACCTGAAATGCTTTGATGAGGTTGCAAAATCACCTTTTTCCTCATGCTCAAACCCTTCAACAACCAAAGAACAATGAAAGGAAATTTTCATATGTCAACCTTAAGTCAATTTGCTCAATTTTCCTTTGAATTCCAAACAGGCCCTTTAAATCACTTGAGGATTCACAATTCAAGGACAAACAAACAAATGGTTAGTAAGTATGCCTGCGTAATCAAATAGTCACAAATACAAATCAAAATATAAAATAGAAAATTAACTACTCTGTTTTTTTCTGAATCATCAAAATTAATTACTCTGTTTTTTTCTTGCACCCTAACCCTAAACCCGACCTCATTTTCAATCTGTTAGATCAAAGCACAGAAAAACATTGTTTGAGAGAGAGAGATGGACCTGGAGTCCTGGAGCTTGGCAGTGGACCTCTTTTTGACGCCGAGAACGATGGTGTCGGTGCCACGTACGCCGACGGCGGCGTTACCCGTTCGCACAGCTTTTAGATAGAGATTGATTTTCGAATCAAAAGAGAAGAAGGCAAGGAAACAGGTGAACAATGGAAGCGGATGGAAAGAAGAAGGCAGCGAAGGGAGTGAACGATGGAAACGAAAACTGAAGGCTTGGGCAGATGGTTCTGCAAAAACGTCGAACATTCCAGATGTAGGCATCGACGGAGAGGGGCTGTTGAGAGAGAGGTTTGCTAGAGAGAAAGCTGCGGCGCAACGTGGAAGCATACTGGAGAAAGAGGATGGCAGAGAGAGAGAGGTTCGGCTCATAGAGATCACGGCTGAGAGAGGATTGGCGCAGAGACAGAGCGGCTGAAGGAGAGAAGAACGAAGTGGGAGGAGGAAGGAAGAAAGAAAAACCTAATTGGGGGTGTAATTTTCGTTCTGATTGTGTGTATTTTTTGGGAGAGAGTTCTCCCGCATAATTTTTGGGTATATTTCCTTTAAAAAACCTATTTGCGAAGGCAATAAGTAATGTCGCAAATTTAACACTTCCAAACCTATTTGCGATGTGAGATGCGACGTTACTAATTAAACTGTCGCAATTATTTTGGAGCGAATCACCCGCGTGTAAAATTATGTGTATTTGCGAGGGCCGAATTGACCGTCGCAAATATTTGTCGCAAAAGGGCATTTTTCTTGTAGTGTTTTTTTTTGTTTCTCATGTATGTTTTGTCACATTTTTTAATTTGATCTTCTATGTCTACTAACTTACACTAGTGAGTACATGCCAATTGATTGTGTTTTCCTTTTGTGTTGTGAAGTATGAAGGATGTTATTGAAAGGTACCAAGCGCACATAAATGGTGGTGAAAAATTTGACGAACCGTGTATTGAGTTGCAGGTAAATGAGTTTAATGATTTACCTTTTCCATTTCGGACAATACTTCCCTCCTTAGCTATAAGGAGGAACTCTACCTTTTATCTTATATTGTGGCTCAACTACAAAGTGACAAGTGTCTTCTCTTTTCCAATTGTCAAAACTGCTTTTTTTCTTTTCACTTTTAATTAAAAAAGAGAGGACTCATGTCATTTTGTGATTGAGCCACAATAGAAGCCAAAAGCTCAAAGTTTTGTCCTTCCATTTCCCCCCTTTAAATTGTTATGCAATTAATTGTAACATATTCTGTGAACTGCACTTTGGACCTTCAAAATGTATTTCTATAGCATATGAAGGTTCTAATTGTTTGAACATAAGACAAAAAAACCATTTTTTTCGTTACACTAAGGCTCGTTTGGGACTACTTCTTTAGGAAATACGTCTGCTCATAAGTGCAGACAAATTAGATTGACCTAAATGATGGTTTAAGCAATTCATTTGATTCCATTATCAAAATAAAGAAATCGTATGTTTAAGTTGTTTCCTTTTCTGGGCTGATGTTTATAAGCTTTTCATGTGACAGAGACAGATTAGATTACCTAAATGACGGTTCCATTTCTCATTTTAGCCAGAGAATGAAAACCACATCAGATTGAGCAAGGAACTTGAGGAGAAGAGCCGCCAGCTGAGGTAATAATTATTTCATTCATGAACTTGTAAGATATATGTGGCTGTTTAGCTGGTATTATATCGTTTGATGTATCTGCTGAAATTGGACTGGCTTGCAACAGGCAGATGAAAGGAGAGGATCTTGAAGAGCTGAATTTTGATGAGTTGCAGAAGTTAGAACAACTGGTGGATGCAAGCCTTGGCCGTGTGATTGAAACTAAGGTCTGCCCTAGCTAATTTATTTTCTAGTAAGCATGGTGCGAAGGCATCACTCTGTGTTGTGATTTAGGGCTCATTTGAGAGTGATTCTGGATGTGCCAGAATCACTTCTGGAAAAAAGCATCTTCCAAATGCTTCTCCATATAATCACTTTTAGTGATTTTAACTGATTCTGGGGAGAAGCACATCATATGTGATTCTGGGGAGAAGCACCTCCTATGTGCTTCTTCCTAAAAACACTTAAAATCACTGAAAGTGATTCTCCATAAAAGTGATTATTGAATTATCTAGAATCACTTGCAAACGAGCCCCTAATGATCGAAATTGTTGAAGAAAGTTAGTTAAATGGTTTAATGATTGAAACCGTTGCAAATGTTCCATTCCTTTCAGGATGAACGGATTATGAGTGAGATTATGGCACTTGAAAGAAAGGTTAGACGATTAATACGTACTCTGTAAATGAAAAACAAATTTCAACTATTTACAATAATCAGGATTTTTTTTAAATATATAAATTAACATCAATAATCATAACCAAGTTTGGCTCTGGTTTTCTCTTCCATGCACTGACTCTAATTTCAGAGAGCTGAGCTTGTAAAAGCCAACAAACAGCTAAGGCAGAGGGTAAGCAACTACCACAATCATGTACATATTTCTTCAGGATTCTTCTTTCTGTTTGTTTTTAAATGAAAAAAATGGGTGATTTTTTTTCTTAATTTTGTATTTTTTTGCATAGCAAATGTTATCCAGAGGAAATATTGGACCTGCGCTTATGGAGCCGGAGAGGTTGAATAATAATATTGGTGGTGGAGGAGAAGAAGAAGGCATGTCATCTGAATCTGCTACCTCCACCACCTGCAACAGTGCTCCCAGTCTCTCTCTTGAAGATGACTCCGACGACGTCACTTTATCTCTCAAACTGGGGTGAGCTAGCTACTTTTGCTTTGCTATATATTTGATACTTATATGTTATATATATATATATATGTTACACATATATGTTCATCGAAATTTTACATTTTTATTTTTATTTTTGTTATTGAAAATAAGAGATGGCTTATAAGAATTATCGTGAGCATTATTGCATATTATGGAGGTTCAAATAAAATTAAAATTAAAATTAAGTTGCCTGCAGAAATTTTCAGTTGCAGGATCTCAACACGAAAGGGGCTATTGAAAACATACAGGGAGGAAATGTATTCCACTCTCTCTAGACTAAAACAGCATAACCTGCATAAAGTCATATACAAGTTAAAATATCTTCACCAACAAATGTTGATGTTGATGGGCAGTTGCATTCATGGTATTTCAATTACTTTTCACCTTTTTAATAAATTTGCTTATCACTTTTTATTTTCTCTGAATTTCAGGCTTCCATAATTTCTCTGATTAAGAAGTGGAGGGTTGTGAATGTGTGTAAGATAAATAAAGAAAATCGAGGTATTGTAAGATATCGGTGATTGTGTGTGTGTCTTAACTCGATACAAGATTGAAAAATATTGAGGGGAAAGTAACTTTGTGTTGTATCTAAACCCATGTATTTTATGCAACCTGACATATTGCTCTTTGACTTGTATTGTCTTTAGAACTCTGTATCAATGCAGCCTGCTTTGGAGACTCTTGTGGACTTTGTATTTGCTTGGGTTATCAATGTAGCGGCATAGGCCAACCTTACTAAAGGATTCTAAGGTCTCATTTGGTGGGCGGGTCGTAGATTGGAGACTGGTTCCAATCATGTCTCGTAGAGCTTATATATGAAATAATTGTCCAATTTAATGAGTTTAATTTCGTTTTTTATTTAGCCCTGAATGTTGGGGAAAAAGACAACTCATTGATCACAAAAAAGAAATGATGTAGAACAGATGATGGAAGTAATTGAAAATGAGTTCAAGAGAAGCATGCGCAAGGATAAATCAGACAAACAGCATATTTGGACCCCGAACTCATAATTAGGCCCATGATCCGTCGATTCGAATAGAACGGCGTCATGAGTAAAGCTCATTTCTTAGCCATAATGTACGGGCTTTTTCGGGCATCCGAGATCGTTTAGCTGTCTGAAATCCAGTTTTAAAGTTTTTAAAGTTTTTGGAAACTTTGTTATTTTCCTATTTTAATTTCTTGTTTAATCCTAGAGTTTCTATGAGTATTTAAACATATTTTACCCGTGACTAGGGTTATGTTTAGTTATTTCAATTATCAAATAAATCTTGAAGTTTCCTCATATATTCCTGGTGAATTCCAGGGTTACATGTTCTAAACTTAAAATTTTAATTTATTCTCAAATTGCGTCAGGAAAAGTACAGAATAGCAGGCAATTACCCCAGTGAATAAGCACAAAGAGCATACAAAATCAGGATTCGCATATTTTAAAGCCCGTTCTAATTATGAGTGTCTTTGGGCGACGCAAGTTATTAATAGCACATTGTGTAGATGCAAATTTGATAAGGCTATATATGCTTGGCCCATTGGCCCTTTGGGTAGGGCCTGGGCTCAGTTTATTGAAGATAGGGCTGACCCGATTCTGTTAACTTTGTTTGCGCATTAAAAAAAACCCATATATAATCGCATTGTCCGCGTGGATTAAATTCATACAAAAAAGAGGAGTGGGCTGGAGAAGCAAAGACAAAGCCAAGTGTCCCGACTCGAATGGTGTGCATAACCTGAGCAAAGTAAGCTGACATGACAATGCAGGACCTGTCTCAAAGGCCATCCTCCTCCACATAAAAATAAAATTCCCTTCTTTTTTTCTTTTTGCAGCCTGACAAGTACTAAGAAGTAAACCCACTCCAACAGAACCATTCACAAAAGTAAGAAAGATGCCACATTTTCTAACAAAATCAACGGTAGAGATCGCATTTATAAACTTCAAGTGCATCTGTCACTGTCGATTTGCTCAGGTTTCCTCCCTAGTTTTCCCAAAAGACACCGTAAGTATAAATAAAAAAAAAACAGAGAATAATAGAAAAAGGTATGTAATTGTTTGTCCATAAAAGGGAAAATTTCAGTTTGAAATTCATTTTAATCCCTTCCTTCGTTTATCAGTCAACCAGCAGGAGAAGCAGCCATTTCTCTCTCCCATTCTCTTAGTTTTTCTGAAAACACCAGAACTTCAGACCCTGGAACCCCCCAAAAAGGTAAACATGAAATAAAGAGAGGAAAACCCAGAATTTTAATTAGTTAATTAATTGATTAATTAATGGTTTTTCCTCCTCCTCCTCCTCCTCCTCCTCCTCCTCTCTCTTCTTCTTCTTCTTCTTCTTTGTGCTTTGGTACTCTAGGCATGTTGCTGTGAACTTGTGACCTATTTTGGTTGCTGGGTTTTTCTGGGTTTTTTTTTACACTTAGATCTGGGGGGCATTAAATGTTTAAAATTTAGAAGAAACCCAGGAAATGTTGTTTAGTTTTTGAGTGTATGAACATAATAATGTGAAAAGTGCTTGGTTTGAATTTTTTTGAAGGGGGGATGGTGAAGACGATGAGGAAGAAGATCAAGATCAAGAAGATTGACTACTTGCCTGCAAGGCAGGTGACCTTCTCAAAGAGGAGGAGAGGGATCTTCAAGAAAGCTGAGGAGCTATCTGTTCTGTGTGAATCTGAGGTGGCAGTTGTCATCTTTTCTGCTACTGGCAAGCTTTTTGATTATTCAAGCTCAAGGTACCAGCAACATACCTTATAATTATTTTGACTTTTCCTCCTTGAAAAAATAACCAATATGATGTCTCTGAAGTCTGACTTGTCTTCTCTCTGTATGGGTGAGAGAGGGAGAGAGAGATTCTAAGATTCAGTCATTTGGGTCAAAATACATTTGGAGGAGAAGGGTGCCTTTATGGAAATATTTTTTCTTTCCTGAAATTCCATGGTTTGATATGAACTCTGGTCTAGAATGCAAAGAAAGAAAAAAAAAGGAGAATCCAAAAGCTTCTAAAAAGAAGAGAGAGAGAGAGAGAGAGAGAGAGAGAGAGAGCGCGCTAGATATTGTTGTACTCTTTGCAAAGGAACTAGTTCGACGTTTACTACATTATCTATATGCATCAGGAAAGTGAAGTCTACTTTTGATTAAGACAACGTCTAGGTAGGTGTCCCAATTTGAGAAACATTATTTTATTAGGAAATGGATAAAATTAATGGTTCCTTGTAAGAGACACGGTATGTTAGACCATCAATCAAATCATACACTCAAATAAGAGACACGGTATGTTAGACCATCAATCAAATCATACACTCAAACAAGAATGCAGATAGTCAATTCTATCTGCGTAATCTGACGACATAAAATAAAAGATAGTCTAGCTAGTAACATAGTATTATATGAAGTATTATATGATTTGTAGTTTTCTTACTAGGGATAAAGTAAATATGATGATGACTTTGGGAATTCATCATAGAAGCCTTGAAGACTTTCAGCAGGAATATGATTCCATGCTCTCAAGTAGTTCTCCCCGAGTAGGGCAATGGGTGGTGGAGCTATGACCATAACATGTTTTTGCCATGAATGCATGCATGAGAGGAAGGAAAAAGAGGGAGGAGGGTGAGAATGAAATGTTAACTACGGAATAAGAATTTAAATATGGCCATGCTTCCTTTCATTTAACGAAATATAATTGCACATAGTAAGCACTGATAATTTGTATTAAAAAATGTTTATAAAAAAAACTAGAAATATCACCTCACCAAGGTGGTCTTCTTTAACCCAAAATACACTGCATAAAAAGATACCCTCTATATGTCGGTGGTTTTTTAAGTTGTCTATGGTGTGGAACTAGCGATGTTTTTTATTTATAAAAAAGTTATTATCTAAAAGACTTATATTTGTTAGAGAGTGAATTCCGTTATTTAGATGTTCTTATTTTGCTTTTTTTTTTTTTTTTTTGTGCTTTCATTAAAGTGGGAGAGAGGGAGTATTATATTGGGTTGCCTCAAGATTGTCTCCTATGTTACTATTAGACATGCGTCTAATGAAGGAAAGAGATTAAAAGGAGGCACACATATCTCGAACTACAATTTGAAAATGCAAATGCAAATTAAGAAGAAAATTATTAAAAGACAAAGGAAGCAAAACTATAAGTGGCAAACACATACTAATGGCCTGTTTTGATAATAAAAAATGCTTTGATACAAATGGAGGTCTCAGTTAAAAATTACAAAATGGAGGAGACCAGGGGCGAAATTACCTATAAGGTTATCTTGGGCTATAGTCCAGCCTAGGTAGCTTTTTTAAGATATTTTTTTAAACCTATTGTAGTCCATGTTTGTGCAAGTAAGCAATTTCTAATTTGTTTTCAATTGTAAATTTCATTTAAAATTTTTTTCCTAGGTTTTCGGGCCTAATTGACATGTTATATGCAAAGGTACTACTAGTTTGTCCAATTTTTTTATTTATTTATTTTTTTAATGTCTCCATTTGAGCATATGTACAAGTTACACTATTATGACTCATTTGGTACGTTGGATTGTACTGACTAATCTATGTTGGATAGTATTAATCTGTTTTGGATAAATAGTCTGACTAAGTTATATTGTGCTTGGTGCTGTTCTGGATAATATCGGATCAAACTATTTTTTTTACAAAAAATTCTTTGATAATTTAAATGGAAATATAGACAATATAAATAATATAATTTGCATATATATAATTAAGGAAAAAAGAGAATATATTGAAGCCCAACAAAAGCAGTCAAGAAGAGAATCAACGGCCAGCATTAGCAACACGAAAATAACCAGAAAACAAACCAACAAAACACCAAAAGTAGGAAAAAAAAAATACAGCAAGAAAAACGTAGCCTCATGTATTGTTCTAATCACTGACTTGGGATGATAATTTGATTATTGAGTTGGATATACAGCCGCATGTATTGTTTCAATACAGCATGAAAACAAACTTCAAAAAGGAAAAATTGATAACCTAATTTCCACCGAGAGAGAGAGAGAGTATTTACTCATATTCAAAGTCTAATACGGTGTACCAAACAAGTCCTTAAGAGTATCTGCAACCAAAACAAAAACCATTTACAACTTAGCCTTAGATTTTACTTTACATTTACATTATTTTTCAAACTTTTCCAAGTTTCCTAGTAGAGCAATATTGGTCAAGATTTTCAAATTTTAAATAAGGTGTCAACCTTGACTGTAATTTAAAAGTTTGGAAAAGTTTTGCTCTACTTGGTTCTATTATACTAAACTTTTAAAAGATTTATTAGTAGTAATAGGTATTCTCGGAACTCCAAAGTCATACGTGAAGTTTAAACAATAATACAAAATTGTTTCAATCTTCATATATGTGTTCATGAAACTCATCCATTATTATAGTTCAGTTTTAGGCTAAAAGTCACTTTTGGTCCCTGTAGTTTATTACTTTTACTACAAAGGTCCCTGTGGTTTTAATTTTGTTATTTTTGCCCATGTAATTTCAATTTGAAGCAATTCAAGGACAATCCTTAATTTCAGTTACATTTAGAGGGGCAATTCAGTACACATTGTTTAAAAAAATCATTCCTTTTAAACTAAACAATATATATATATATATATAATTCATATTTTTATTTTTGAAACTCTAAGGGCTTGGTTAGCAAGGCCATGATAACACAACGTATAGCATATGTTGTCTATTCTTAATCGTATCAAATTGTATATGCTAACATTCTTAAGAACCTCAGCCACTTCCACTAACAAGATTCAAAGCATATTGCAATGAGGCCCACTCATTATTTGACTTGAAATGGTCTCAGGTCGGTTTGCCTTGTGTTCTAAAATATCTCAGATGCTTGGTCTTATATATAATAATTCTATAAAATAGATATTAAGGAATTCAATCAAAAGCAAGATGTCGTGCCATGCTTTATGGCTTAGCATTGACGTTTTGTTAGTGAGAGAAGGTAGAGAATTTTAGTAATTTTATTGAAATACTCCTTAAAATTGGCTCTTCTGGAAATAGTGATTTTATTTTTATAGAAGCGGTAGTCTAAATTACTTTAAATTTACGGGGAGGGGGATTCGAACTTGGGTGCAAGGTGGGTGGGCTCAACTCACTGCCTTGGCCAACTAGCCTAATCAACGTCAGCTGAAATAGTGTTTTTTAAAAAGGAAGCATAACATACAATAGTATATACAAAAGAAAATAAACAGAAGTGTGTCTTTGTGTTTGCAAACCATAAATTTTTCATAAGGGGTTTATTATTTTCCATTTTTTTGGTTTCTCATGTATGCTTTGTCACGTGTTAATTTGATCTTCTATTTCTACTAACTTAAACTTGTGAACATGCCAATTGGTTGTTTATTCTTTTTGTGTTGTGAAGTACAAAGGATGTTGTTGAAAGGTATAAAGCGCACACAAATGGTGTTGAAAAATCGGAACCGTCTGTTGAGCTGCAGGTAAATGAGTTCAATGGTTTACCTTTTCCATTTCCCCCCTTTAATTGTTCTGCAATTAATTGTAACATATTCTGTGATCTGCACTTTGGAGCTTCAAAATGTGTCTCTATATCATCTGAGGTTCTGATTGTAAAAACTTTTGGTTTGAAAAAGTGAAAAAGGAAAAGAACAGTCATATACAAGTCTCAAGATCATAATAAAAGGCCAGAATTTGACCTTATCTCAAATTCTTGCAAATTGTATTGGCTGGTATTAAATCCGTAAGCTTTCTGAGGGAGTTTGAGAACGATGTGGAATATGTTTCCTGCTCCCGGTAAACTATTGTCTAGAGTACTAGATTGACATCAGTGATTTTCTTTCATAAATGTAGTACCACGATTTTACTACTATATTTGGAATGCAAATTCAACGAGTATGTCCTACATCACATGTTGTGTGTCTCTCTCAGTGTTGCTGAGATCCAAACCTTGAAACTTGTTTAATCTCTCAACAAAGGGTGCCCCAAACCTCTAGGCGGTGACAAACTCTCACTTTGTTGGTTGCATTTGAGGCTTATGTTCTTGTATGTTTAAGTAATTAATTTGATTCCATTTTCAAAATAAATAAAAAATTGTAATCCATTTTTTATAAGCTTTTCATGTGATAGACAGATTAGATTACCTAAATGATGGTTCCATTTCTCATTTTAGCTAGAAATTGAAAACCACATCAGATTGACCAAGGAACTTGAGGAGAAGAGCCGCCAGCTGAGGTAATAATTTGTAAGATATATGTGGCTGTTTAGCTGGTGTTATATCGTTTGATGTATCTGCTGAAATTGGACTGTCTTGCAACAGGCAGATGAGAGGAGAGGATCTTGAAGAGCTGAATATTGATGAGTTGCAGAAGTTAGAACAACTGGTGGACGCAAGCCTTGGCCGTGTGATTGAAACTAAGGTCTGCCGTAGCTAATTTCTTTTATAGTAAGCATGGTGCAAAGGCATTACTCTCTATTGTGGTTTAATGATCGAAACCGTTGGAGAAAGTTGGTTAATTGGTTTAAGACATTGAATTTGTGTTCCAATAAATAAACAACACAATGTCTCAAACAAACACTCAAATCATTACCATTTGATGAAATGGTCAAATATAGTCTCTGATATTGTTTTTTTTTTCTCTCGATGATTCTTGAATGAAAATCTAAATAATGAACCGTTGGAGCAAAATAAAGTATGTCACACAATTGTCCTTTGTTTGAAAAACTCCTTTGTGCAAACAGGGTATTCTGAGTTGTCATTGAGGTTTTGAGTTGGTATTATAGGTGGTTTATTTTCTGAAAACTATAGGTGTATGCAGTTTGGGTTACATATATGCAAATAAGCTATAAGATGTAAATACAAATATTCCATTCCTTTTCAGGAAGAACTGTTTATGAGTGAGATTATGGCACTTGAAAGAAAGGTTAGACGATTGATATACATACTTTGTAAATGAAAACAAATTTCAACTATTTACAATAATCAGGACTTTAACATCAATAATCATAACCAAGTTTGGCTCTTGTTTTCTCTTCCATTCACTGACTATAATTTCAGGGAGCTGAGCTGGTAGAAGCCAACAACCAGCTACGGCAGAGGGTAAGCAACTACCACAATCATGTACATATTTTTTCTTTCTTCTTTCTTGCTTTCTTTTTATTTTGTATTTTTTTGGCATAGCAGATGTTATCCAGAGGAAATATTGGACCTGCGCTTATGGAGCCGGAGAGGTTGATTAATAATATTGGAGGTGGAGGAGAAGAAGGCATGTCATCTGAATCTGCAACAAATGCAACCATCAGCAGCTGCAGCAGTGGTCTCAGTCTATCTCTTGAAGATGACTGCTCCGACGTCGCTTTAGCTCTCAAACTGGGGTGAGCTAGCTACTTTTGCTTTGCTTTGCTAGATATTTGCTATATATATATATATATATATGTAGTTTATTGTTTATAAAAGAATAAAAGTTTTAGTACAAGCTATAGTCTAAAATATAGGGGAGAAGGATTTCTCACACACAAAATTATGATTAGATCTGAGACTTCTGGTGTGCAAGTCAATGCCCTTTTTTACTGGGCTAAGACCCATTGGTTTGTTTAGATTTATTTCTTGATTCTGGGTTTCATTTAACTCTACCAAACCAAAATACTGGATTTTTAGAAGGGGGAAAAAAAAAAAAAACCAAACTCATCGACAAAGTCAACATGAATTTCAGATAAATTGTACAAAGCCAGGTGCACTATGATTTTTTTTTTCTTCCCATCTGCTTCAATATTTGCGGTAATATGTTATAAGTGCTCATTTGGGCCTAACTGTTTTCACCTCACCCTCCCAAGTCTTGGGCCTGCTTCGATTGAAGATGTTTTATTGGTTTGTAGGGCAAGTTTATTTCGAAGTTTCATTTTTTGTCTTTGGGCCATTTCATTTGTGTGTTTATTTAAATTGAAAGAAGTTAGTGACTTTCACTGAAATTTCACATTTTTTAAAATATGTTTTTATAGGAAATAATAGATGGTTTATTTGAACTAGCCCCTTGGCACATGCTCATGCATGTGCCAATTGGTTTTCTTTTTTCTTTTTTATTTTATTTTTAAAATTAAAAAAGATAATATTGGTAGTTATATTCCATAAAAGTAGGGGCTATTATTTGATTTTGTTTTTAATTTTAATATAAAAAATGCGAATTTACCATATTATCCTCATTTAATTAATAATTTTAATTCTTAATGTTTGAATTAACTGAGGACATTTTATGGTATTTTGAATGTTTCACCATTCGCTGTCTTTTGCTTTATATATATAGATTAACGTCAGCATTATTGCGTTGCATATAGGTCCAAATAAAACTATTTTAAACCATTTTATATCAAAGTAATAATAATTAACTTGCCCCCATTTCTCTATCTAAAATACAAAAAGCTTCAATTACGGGATCCCAACACAACGTTATTGAAAACATACGGGAGAAAATGTATTCCACGCTCTCTAAACTAAAATAGCATGACCTGCACAAGGCATATACAACTTCAAACATCTCCACCAACATATCTTCATGCGCAGTTGCATTTCTGGTAGTTTTAATTATCCTTCACCATTTTAATGAATTTGCTTATCACTTTGTATTTTCTCTAAATTTCAGGCTTCCCTAATTTCTATGGTTAAGAAATGGTGAAAGATGAAAGTTTACTCTCCTTATAGCTAAATAAAGTTGAGGTATTGTAAGATATCAATGATTGTGTGTCTTAACTCGATATAAGATTAAAAAATATTGAAGGGAGAGTAACTTTGTGTTGTATCTAAACCTATGTATTACGTGCAGCCTAACATATTTCTCTTTGACTCAAGTATTATATTTAGAACTTTGCATCAATGCAGCCTAACATATTACTTGATTATTTTTATTTATAAAAAAATTTCAAAAGGTAAGTTTTGAAGGTAGTTACCCCTCATTTGTTGTGCCATTAACTCAAGTTTATATCATTGTATATCAGTGTGTAGGAAGTATAAACACGTGTTGCACCACTTTCCCACCACTTCTATTACTTTCTCCAATCAAAGAGATTCACTTGAGCGATCTTTCAAATAGAGACACCCTTGTAGGCCCCATTAGACATTGTATTTCAATAATCTGAATCATCTAGTTTTTAGATATTTCCTCAAATATCATCGTTGGAAAAATTCACTTGAATCCGAAACCATTTGACCACTCAATTAAATGGTTGTTATTATAGTCTTTTCTTGAAGCACCGTGTCTGTCTATTTTATTGGTCTAAATTAGATGTTTTAATGAAATTCAATTTGCATGATTTTTTGTAAGGATGATATATGAATAAAGATTTGAAAATTAGACAGTTTGGATTGTTGATTTTTTTGGTTTTTTGGTTTTTTTTTTTTTGTAAGGGCTTCATTAATAGAATATGATTGATTTTATGGGACACAATTAGATATTGAAACGGTTTCCAATTTTTCTAATTCTTTGCAAGTATGATTTATAAATGTAGACTTAAAAAATAGGGCTTGTCTAATATAGGTCCATGCAATTTCTCTTTCCTAGACATATACCCATCATTCTATAAATCTATGTGTAAAACCCAATTTCAAACTTAAATGACCAGCAAGATATAAGAGGTCGTAGTATTCCTATGTTTTTACATCCTTGCCATCAGACTTCATATTTTATATATAATTTATTCCAAGCATTTCATTAACTGCCATAATTGTAATTAAAACTCCATATTTATGGCATATCAATCACCCCATTCCTTTTGGTTGCCATTCCCTCCAACATATGGCCCCTTAAAATTGAAAATAAAACAAGTATGTAAAGTACATATCCAATAATGTATGAAAAATATAAATATAAATATATACGTATAAAAATATAGGTATATTATTTACCCAAAAAAATTAACAAAAATAGGTCAATTACTTTGTAATTGAAATTTTCGTACATTTTTCATAAATTAAAAATAGGCACATAATAAAAATAGGTACATTATTTTGAGAGAGAAATAGGTACAATAATTTGAGAGAAAAAATAGGTACATTATTTTGAGAGAAAAAATAGGTACATTATTTAGAAAAAAAAAATAGGTACATTATTAGAGAATAAAAAATAGGTTCATTATACTAGGTGAATTGTTTTACTAGGTACATTATTAGAGAAAAAAAATAGGTACATTATTTTGAGAGAAAATAGGTTCATTAAAAAAATATTTTAAAAACAAAACAATAAATAGATTATCAAATTATTTTTCAACATAATTAGAATGTACACTATTATTCATAAAACTATAATAAAAAAGAATACTTGTCGTATAATGCATAAAAAGAAAACAACATTAATTCCTAAATTTAATATTGAATTTAAATTATTAATACTATAAATAGATTACTAGTCGTAATTCATAGAAGGAAAACACCATTAATTCAAAAATAGATTACTAGTTGTAAAATAGATTACTAATATTTTAATGTGGAATTTAATATTTAATTTCAAATAAGTTTCTAAATTAGTTCCTACATCCATTACAAGTATTTGGAGATATTTCCAAATTCAACGGATGTTATTAGTTACACCCCTCATAACACATTAAACTTATAAATAGAGGTAGTTTTGGAATCCGAAAAATATAATAAATTAGATTTTAAGTTATATTAGGTAACTTACTTAGTTGGATCCTAGTCATGGGTATTATTTGAAAAAATTGGGTATTTTAAATAGAAAACTAAAGGAAAGGGTTGTAGGTGATTTTAAATGAATTTTATGGGTCTAAGCTCAATTTACTATAAAAAATATACATATCGGATTCAAGTGTTTTTTTTAGGGGTGAGCACAGTTCAGATTGGATCGGTTTCACCTCAAAACAACGGCTGAATTAATTACAAAATAAATGTTTGGTTCGGTTCGATTTTGATGAAAGTCATGAAGAAATTCTAACCAAACTAAACCAATTTAAGACTATTTGGTTCGGTCGGTTTGGGCTAAGCCCAATTCTCTTTCCTTTTGCATATCTTTTCAATATTGTTAACCCAATTACAATCAATAAATTCACAACTTGCTCCATACTTAAATCATCCTAAAGCTCAACATATCATAAAACTTCAAATTTCAATTATTAATATAGCTTCAAATAGTCATATATAGTTATTACATATTTAGAGTATTACACGTGTAAAATATAATATAAGTAATAAATATACACATAAATAGTTTGGTTTGGTTTAGGCCGGTTTACAAAGATTCAAAACCAAACCAAACCAAACTAAACTAGTAATTACGGTTTGGTTCGGCCAAATTAATGCCCACCCCTAGTTTTTGGTAGAGATAATATTTGAATAAATATCTCAAAAATAGACAATTTGAATTAGTGAAATAAAATGCGTAGTGGGCCCTACAATGGTGTCTCTCAAATAATTTTATTGTGCGGAGGCCATTGTAAACATTAAGAAAAGCAAGGAGGGGTAGTAGAAAATACATGGCATCCGGCACAATAATAACGTCTGAATGTCCGCATAGGAGAATATATATACATATATAGAGAGCTTCCATTGAGGGATCCCTCAAATAAGCCTATTTGAGGGACACCCCTTGTAGGGCCCACTCCGGATTGTATTTTACTAATACAAACCGTCTATTTTGTAGATACTCATTCAAAGATCATCTCTACAAAAAATCACTTGAATCCGATATCATTTGACCACTCAATTGAGTTCTTGAAATTTTAGTACTTTCTTGAAGCACCGTGTTTATTGATTTTGTAGGACACAATTGGATGTCGAAACGGTTTCCGATTTGTCTAATTTTTTGCAAGGATGATCTATGAATATAAACTTAAAAAATAGATGGTTTGGATCGTTGAAAATAAATTCGTAGTGTACCCTAAAGGGCGTCCCTCAAATAAAATTATTTGAGGGATCCCTCAATAGAAGGGGACTGTATACATATATTTATATATATATATTTGCATCAACTACAGTAAACCTCCAAAAGTATGAGAGTCATTACATACTCATACCCAACCTTTAAAGACTCATTTGACCAGTACTCCAACTTATAGAAACCCTACGATTGAGACCCTCTATTACCCAGTATGTTAGTAGATCCGTTAAATGTTGACGTGTCAAATATAAATCCTTTTTTTTTTCTTTTCTTGATTTGCACTCCACATTGGAAAAAAACAATTAAACTTTTTGTATTACCCTTTTTTAGCAGAAAATTGTGTATTATTGTATAAACAATTTAAAAAGAGATTTGTTTTACCCAAAAAATATATATATATTTTTAAAAAATACTCACTGGCTCTGTCTGCTCCACCAATCCCCTATCTCTATCTCTACAACAGCAACCATGGAAGCATTAGCGGCTCTCTTGCGCATCGGCCTAGCATTCCTCGCCGTCATGAGCCAAAACCTCGCCTTTAACACCACCGAGAAAGGCTTCCCCATCTCTGAAAACTTGAATCAAACTCAAAAAAAAGGGGCAACGATATGAGCGACAAATAACTATCGTCGATGAAGGAGGCATTCACGCTCTCGTCATGGACAACGACGGCAAGATCGTTCCTTCGGAATTTGGGAACCTAATGCGATCACTTGGAGTCAACCCGACCCAGGCCCAACTCAAATCCATCGTCGATGAGGAGAAGCTCACGGCCCCCTTCAACTTCCCTCACGTCCTCGACCTTATGGGAAAGCACATGAAGCTCACGCCCTTCGATCGTCAGCTCCGCGACGCCTTCAAGGTCCTTGACAAGGACTCCACCGGCTTCGTCTCCGTCTCGGAGCTGCGACCCATCATCACTAGCATCGACGAGAAATTGGAGCCATCCGAGTTCGACGAGTGGATCTAGGAGGTTGATGTCGGGTCCGGTGCCAAGTGAGAACCGGAACGGTGAGCTTTGACTGATTAAGTGGTTTGTGGAAGTAATTAGGCCTAATGTATGTTTTTCTTTTCTTTTGATATGGAAATTTTAGGGTTTGTTTGTGGTGAATTGAATTGTCTCTAGTACATACTAGTAAATTTCAAGGTGTTCGTGATGTAAGTGTTCATGGTTTCGTGGAATGTAATATGGATTTGTTGGATTATTTTGTGGGGTTTTGTGCTCAATCTTTGTTCTATGTTGGGAATTGCTCTTGATTTTTTGAAATGATGAGTGAGAACCAATTGAGACAACCCAATTTCAAACTTAAATGACCAGTAGGATATAAGAGGTCGTAGTATTCCTATGTTTTTCCATCCTTATCATCAGATTTCATATTTTATTTATAATTTATTCCAAGCATTTCATTAACTGCCATAATTGTAATTAAAATTCCCTATTAATAGCATATCAATCACCCTATTTCTTTTGGTTGCCCTTCCCTCTAACATATGGCCCCTTAAAATTGCAAATAAAAAAAATATGTAAATTACATATCCAATAATGTACATATGAAAAATAAAAATAAAAATATAGGTATATTATTTACCCCAAAAAAAATAACAAAAATAGGTCAATTACTTTGTAATTGAAATTTCTGTACATTTTTCATAAATTAAAAATAGGTACACAATAATTTATAGAAAATAGGTACGTTGTATAATTGAAATTTATGCACATTTTTTTATAAATTAAAAATAGGTACATTATTTAAAAAATAAATAAATTCATTATACTAGGTATACATTATTGGAGAAAAAAAAATAAGTACATTATTTAGAGAAAAACATAGGTTCATTATACTAGGTAAATTGTTTTACTAGGTACATTATTAGAGGAAAAAAAAAGGTACATTATTAAGAGCAAAAAAAATAGGTTCATTATTCTAGGTATTGTTTTATTAGGTACATTATTAGAGAAAAAAAATAGGTACATTATTTTGAGAGAACAAAATAGGCTCAATTAAAAAAAATTGTTTTCATAAAACAAACAATAAAAAGATGATCAAATTATTTTTCATAAAACAAGTAATAAAGAAAAAAAAGAGTTACAATATTTGGAGAAAAAATAAGTTCATTAAAAAAAATGTTTTAAAAATAAAACAATAAATAGATTATCAAATTATTTTTCAACATAATTAGAATGTACACTATTATTTATAAAACTATAATAAAAAAGAATACTGGTCTTATAATTCAAAAAAGACAACAACATTAATTCCTAAATTTAATATTGAATTTAAATTACTAATACTTTAAATAGATTACTAGTCGTAATTCATAGAAGAAAAACATCATTAATTCAAAAATAGATTACTGATACTTTAATGTGAAATTTAATATTTAATTTCAAACAAGTTTCTAAATTAGTTCCTACATCCATTACAACTATTTGGATATCTTTCCAAATTCAACGAGTGTCATTAGTTACACTCCCCATAACACATTAACTTATAAACAGGGGTAGTTTTGGAATTCGAAAAATACAATAAATCAGATTTTAAGTTATATCAGGTAACTTGCTTAGTTGGATCCTAGTCATCGGGTATTATTTGAAAAAATTGGGTATTTTAAATAGAAAACTAAAGGAAAGAGTTGTAGGTGATTTAAAATAAATTTTATGGGTCTAAGCTCAATTTACTATTTTTTTAATGAGGTTTTGGGGTTGGGCTTGTTTTAAGAAATTGATGACAGTTTTGTAATTAATATGAAGTTTAAAACCATTTTGTTATGTTGTAAATGGGCTTTGGGTGTGTTTCTAAAGTCCATTTCATGGGGTTTTTTTATTATATAATTTAGGCCCATAGATTGGGTATAATAGTGAATCTCCTTTTTTTTTTTTTTAAAATATAAAAAAATTAAAACCTCTCTCCCCTTCTCCTCCCAACCCGACTACCCAACTAGCCAACACCTACTAACAGCCCCAACCCAAACCCAGCCAGCCATTACCTCCATGTAACCAACCACCATCACACCTACCCAACCCCAAGCAACCAAATCATGCCAAACTCAACAAACAATGGTTCTTCGACCTTTGAAATTGTTTAGAAGATGCTGAGGACTCCGCACATTCGTAAGAGAACATGCAGAGGCTGAGCTTGTTGTGCACCACTAGATTTCAGTGCTATTAATGTTTGCCTCAGTATGGTGGGACAGAAAAATCATATCCATTATATTGTCGACAAAAACGAAACAAATCATATTGAAATGGGTTATATCTCTAAGATAAGCCAACAAAAATAAGTAGTTAAATAACAACAGACTTACCCCATGAAATGAAGCAGTAGCTTCCATAATGTTCTCTGTTGTATCAAGAGTTTTCATGCCTTCATTGTTCACAAGCATTAGTTTGGTCATTTCTTCCCATGCCAAATATTTCACAACTCTTGGATGCCGATAAATTGTTGCCAAATGCAAATGAATATTGTTGGCGTGACTTGTGGACCACCATTGACTTTCATTGCACACCAATGATTCCCATATTAATTGTAATTGATTTACTTCAATTCATGATTTCCTACTATAAATAGAAATATGAATTTATTATTTTACTTGGGCACTAAGGCTCCGTTGTATTATAAATATGACCTCCCACAAGGAGAGGAATACACAAAAAAAATTCCCACAAACAAATATTCTCTCATAGCTTCTCATATTTTAGCATGGTATTAGAGCAACGATCTTGGGATTGATGACTCTAGTTTTAAACCCTCATTGCCGCCATGAGGGAGGATATTTTTTCATTCCACATAGAGGTAGCACCGTTGATCCTACCTCTGTTTTTCACCCGAGCCTAGCCAAAGTAAGTGCTCAAATGGCTTAGTTCCTAAAGGTACAGAACACGATCCTGACTCAAGATCCAACCAAGACCCCGGTTTCGACCCTAATCTTCGAAGAAATGATTTCTAAAAACACCTAGAACCCAAATCAACCTTAGATTCCGACCTAGATACCGTACCTAACTCAAACTCAGACCCCGACTTAGGTTCAGATTTTGCTCTTTCTTCCTACTCAACCTATATCCTATGCATATTCCGCTGCACATATTACAACTTCCTAACCAATGACCCAGACACATAGATGAGATTGCGCTTACCGTGGCGATCCGAGACACACTCATGAGACTTGTTTCAAATTAAATGGCGACCCCAAATGGTGGGTTTCTCTCAAGGATATAACACAACGCAATACTGCCAGTAATGGTACTGGTTATGGATTCCAAATTTCGGATAAGAGTGATTCCACAGGCTAGATAATTGATTCAGGTGCAACTGATCATATTACGTTTGATCCTGATGATTTTCTGAACACTACCCAACCTGGACGAACTTATATTCCTAATGCCAATGGAGTTACTTATCATGTGACAGTGGCTGGCACTGTTGCAATCTCATCATCTCCTCATTGTCTAATACTTTACTTGTACCATCTCTATATGTGACACCTTAAAAATTTATAGAATATTTTTACACGCACGGTAAAAATCGCACGGTCCATTTTGAGGTAAGTGGCATTTTTCCGAAGTAAATATTTTCATTATGTTTGAGAATAACTTACTTATGAAAATATGAAGTCAGAATTTTAGTGTTTTAACTTCATAGGAAAATTGTAGACGTCGATACAAGCTTGTGGTATTTTACGGATAATTTTTTGGAGCTTGGACGTATTTTTAGTGAACTTTCAAAGTTGAAAAATAGGAAAAGAAAATAGGTTTGACACATGGCATTTTCTGATTGGTTGGAACACATCACCATGCCACATGTCAACACCTGATTGGTTGGAAGACTTGGAATACTTTGACCCATACGTTGACTAGGGTGTAGAGTACTATTCTGTGAGCTAGTCCCATCTAAGCCATTGATCTGATTCTCGATCAGATATGGACTGTAGATCAAAATCAAAGACTTTTGACTTGATCTAGGCGTTTGGTTTGGTTGTTGGGAATGCATCTGGACCATCCATCTTAAAGCTATCATGTACCTCCCTACACTTGATCAAAAACTCATCTTTTAATCTCGGCCTTCGAATTAAATATTCGAATCGATTAGAACCGTCAGGGATTTCTATAAATATCCCTCATCTCTCATTTTCTTCGCACCAAAATTCAAAGTTTCTCTTCCTCCCACTCTTGCTCTGCTTCTCCTCCATTAGCGTTACTATTCTGACATTCTTTGGAGTTACCATTCATCGAGCACTATTCATCCCAGATAATATTTACCCAAAATTTACTGTTCACTTCCCGTACGTAGTATAAGCCATTTCTTATTCATTCTGGGAAGTCAATATTGACGTCAATTTTCACTATTCATTGTTACACTGACTGAGGTAATCTCTACTCTCTACCTCGTATTCTATTCGTTTTAATTCTGTATTTCTATTTCCTAAGTGTTACTTTGCCCAATTAAAAATTTTCAAATATGCAATTCGTATTATTTCCTAATTGGGTAATTTTCAAGTTATTCCTAAAATATACTTCATACGTTTTTACTCCTGTTAGAAATGTGCCCTAAGAGCCAATACATTTGATGTAATCTCCTTAGAATACATTTCGTAAATAAAGGGCAAACTTATTTTGTTATCTATTACATCGTGTAAAGAAACAAATGTCCAGGGTATGCTATATAAGAGATAAAGTAATCTAAAGAAGTTTAGATTCATGAGACCTTTAATCTCTAACTGTAGTACCCCAAAATGTTCCTGATCATAGGTTATCAAATGGGCATTGATAAACCGTCAAGATTAGCACATATTATGTATGCTCAATTGGGAGGATGGTTAGTCTCAAACCATTTGTGTAGTTGACACTAATACAAGTATGTGGGTGCTCATTAGTGAATGAGTTCACTGAACGCGATCAGTCGTAGTTCTCGTATGGAGTATTTATCTATATGTCAAACGAGAACTCATAGTTGCAATAATGCAAATTAGTCCTTAGACCTGAGGCATCATGGTTGTCCTGTAATGCGTTATTGATCTTTGATAGCTCTTAAAGGCAAGTCGTAAAAGATTTGTCTAAAGTGTTATTGGGATCTCTTAATTCATCATAGGGGCATGTGAATGTACAATAAGGAATCTCTACTTTTGATAAAGAAAGAGAATGTTTCAAGATGTGATTCAGCAAATCTTCGGCCGAAGTATTTGAACATGATTTAGAAAGTGTTTTAGTCATGTTCTATTGAATCACATGAGGTTAATCATATTAGGGGTTTGACATTATCAATCTGTACCTTGAAAATATGATTGGAAACATTGTATAAGAGAAGGACCGTATTGCATTGCAATTCCAACTGAATAGGTTCTTTGTCTATTCTGATTAGCTTGGGTAGCCATGATATGTTGCTAGATGTCACTCTTGGCTTGTGGAAGTCCTAGGATAGATTGTGATCAATCCGAATAAAGGAAGAATTAAAAGGGGGTTTTAATTCCAGTTGGTTAGAAAGAGTTCTAATTGTTTTCCCACTGCCTTGCTAAATTAGAACCTAATGGATCGCACACCTTAAATGGTTAACTTTGAGTAATACAAATGAGAATGAGGAAATCAATTTGATTGATTTGATGTGGATGATTTACTACGTGTAAAATGGTATTTGGGCCTCCGTAATGGTTAATGAGAAGCCCAAATGGTTGGGTATCAAGCCCAAGGGCTTTATACACTTAAAGATTATGGTTTAAGTGTCATAAGGCCCAATTTTGGAAGCCCAATGGGGTTTGTCCGAAAATGCATATAAAGATATGTATGGGAATTGTTTCCATAAGCAAGTTAATAAGCTAATTAACACACAAACACAATCCAACATCAACCAAAGGGGTTTGGGAGATCAAAGAGAGATAAAAGAGAGTTTTCAAGAGTGAAACACTTTCATCTTTCAAAGTGGTTTAGATTGAAACCAATCTTGAGATTCTTGAACTAGCATTCTTGTATTCTCAAGATACTCCTTCTCATCTCAAGGTTCCATTGGTGTCGAGACTTAGAGGCCATATCTTTTTGTGGCTCACAAGGAGGAGAAAGATCAAAGAGGAGATCAACAAAGGGAAATCATCAAGAGAAGACCAAAACACAACTTGGTTCATATTATAGCATCAAGGGTAATTAAGACTTATCCTTTTCTCTTGTGCTTTCCTTTATGAAATCATATCAATGTTCATGGCTTAAGATACTTGGAAGAAGTTTTGTTTTTGAATTTAAACAACCACCATATTCTTCCGCTGCGATTAATTTGATTAAATGCAAGTTTAATATTCAAATGAACTTCTTAAAAATGTTTTAAAACCAACAACTCCGTCCGTTTGAAATCTAAACAAACTAGATAATCTTATGATCATTTTCCTTCGATAATTCCTGAACCAAATTATGCATATTCCTCCGGTCCATATGTATGAACAACAAAGTACTATTTAGACTTTAACTTTACCGTATCGTGAATTTTACCGTTTTCGGACCAGAGGTGGAACTACAAGACTATTGGGACATTTTTGGACTTTTCAAAAAGTGCAAGGACTATTTTACAATTACTTGGAACTTTAAGGACAAATTTGTAATTTGGAGTAAGTTTAAGGACCAAAGTGCAATTAAAGAAAAAAATGGACTAAAGTGCAATTAAGAATTTTTCTTATTATTTCTGAATGTTGGATTGTGATTCAGTTGCTCAAGAGTGGCCATTTTGAGTTCGAAGGTGCAGATGGCAAGTCAGGCTTGAGCTTTGGATTCCAGATAGGGGGACTCACTCCCGAACTTGTATTTTTGTGTATATATATGACATAGTAAATATTATTGTGTGGAAAAGGTGCACTTTTTTTGGATACCATATTGTTTGGTTTTATGGATGCTTGGCTTTGAATTTCCAAAGTTTTGAAGGGTATATACATGCGGGCATTATCCTCGACGATCTGATGGTAAAGGGGGTATAACGACTTCCCTAGGTTTCGATTCCATAAACCTCCGGAGGGGCTACGCAGACTGACTTTTCCAATACCCTACGTGTGAGGTTTAGTCGAAGTAGCGTAGCCGGTAAATGGACACTCTCACTATTGTACCAGGTAAGTTGGATATAATTTTATTTATGGTAGGTTAGTTGGCCTTTAAGGATTGGTTGTTAGACAAGCATATTATTGGTACCTGAAAAATGTTCGCCAAAGTTGTGTGAGCATGCCAACTGTTTTTGGATTCTATATTTATATGGAAAATGGTTTGTGTTGTGCATATTTTTTTCATTGTTCTTTTGAACACTACTATGTTGTTTTGCTATCTTTTTTTAAACCTGGCTGGGAGTCCCCCTGCTATTTGAGGATACGATACTTGGACTTCTTAAAATATATGAGTGTTATACCATAGTTTTTCTTAAAATTTAGCCTTATACTATTCTTTAAAGAATTAATATTTTGAAGGGTTAAAATTATAATCGTGGACTACATTTAGCCCTATGACTAAAGATGGCCTAAGAGCATTTCTACCTATTTTCCATAGCAAAAGGCAAGATGAGGCAAATGCTGTTACTATACATGAATAGTGCATGTCCTAGCAATTTTTTGTTGATTTTCCACCCATTGTCATGACAACTCAAGAGTAACTATTATTCACATGAGATATGAGAAGATGAATTTGTATAGAGTTTTGGTATGAGAAGTGAAGAATATGGCTAGGTATTTATTAAAAAAGAATTTCTGAATTTTTTGGTTTTTTTATTTTCAATTTTTTTTGTTATTTAAATTAGATGTTGACGTCAGAATGACATTAGCATTAGATTAATTTGCTCAGGCAGCAACCCAAATAGTCTTACCTTTGGGCTTGCCTAGGTTGGTGGAGCCCATCTCTTACTTTGACAAGAATGGGGTGCTGGAAATACGAATAGGGGCTGGGGGCCTCTTGACTGGACTAGGGCCTCACGCTGGAAGTGCTCTAACTGGGCAAAGCAAAGACAAAGCCAAGTGTCGCTTGGTGGGTTCAATCAAATGATACGACAGGCAGGACCTGTATCATAGGCCATCCTCATCCACATAAAAATAAAATAAAACTCCCTTCTTCTTTTTTTATTTTGTAGCCTGACACGTAATAAAAGCTGTTGTTTTTCTATAAAAAGGAAAAATTCAATTTGGAATTCAATTTTAATCCTTTACTTTCTTTTACAAAAGCCAGCTAGCGGTAGCAGCCATTTCTCTCTCTCATTCTCTTAGTTTTTCTGGACACACCAAAACTTCAGACCTGAAACTTCCCAACGAAGGTAAACATTAAACAAAGGGAGGAAAACCCAGAATTTAATTAATTAAATAATTGATTAATTGATGGTTTTCCCTCTTTCTCCTCTTCTTCTTCTTCTTCCTCATCTTCTTCTTCTTTGTGCTTTGGTACTCTAGGCATGTTGTTGTGAGCTCGTGACCTATTTTGGTTGGTGGGTTTTTTTGGGTTTTGTTCACTCAGATCTGGGGGCCATTGAATGTTTAAAATTGAGAAGAAACCCAGAAAATATTGTGTAGTTTTTTTAGTGTATGGAACATAATATATGTGAAAAGTGGTTGGTTTGAATTTTTTTTGAAGGGGGGATTTTGAAGATGATGAGGAAGAAGATCAAGATCAAGAAGATTGATTGCTTGCCTGCAAGGCAGGTGACCTTCTCAAAGAGGAGAAGAGGGATCTTCAAGAAAGCTGCCGAGCTATCTGTTCTGTGTGAATCTAAGGTGGCAGTTGTCATATTTTCTGCTACCGGCAAGCTTTTTGATTATTCAAGCTCAAGGTACCAACAACATACCTTATAATTCTTTTGACTTTTCCTTGAAAAAATAACCGATATGATGTCTCTGAAGTCTGACTTGTCCTCTCTGTGTGGGTGAGAGAGGGAGAGAGATTCTAAGATTCAGCCATTTGGGTCAAAATATATTTGGAGGAGAAGGTTACCTTTATGGAAATATTTTTTATTTCCTGAAATTCCATGGTTTGATTTGAACTGTGGTCTAGAATGCAAAGAAAAAAAAGGGGAATGAAAAAGAAGGAGAGAGAGAGAGAGAGAGAGAGAGAGAGAGAGAGAGAGAGAGACTGTATTTCAAAGGGACTATTTCGAGGATTACTACCTTATACTTCAGGAAAGTAAAGTTTACTATTGATTAAGACAGCTGCTAGCTAGGTGTCCCCAGTTTGAGAAACATTATTTTATTAGGAAATGATTGAAACCTTAAATTTAATTGTTCCCTTACTAGAGACACAGGATGTTAGACCATCAATCAAATCATACACTTAAACAAGAATACATATCACTTCTAGATTCACAGTCTGACCACATAAAATGATAAATAGTCTATCTAGTAAGAGAGTATTTTAAACTTTACCCCATATATATATATATATATATATATACATATGGTAAAGATAGTGGTGGGTTGTGTCCTAAAAGGTGTCCTTCATTCTCCCCACCTAAACTAAAAAATGCCCGTAAATTAATGTGGTTGCAATTTGCTAGGTTACAAAAATTGAATTATATGGTTTGTAGTTTTCTTACTAGGAATAAAGTGATATGATGATAACAAGGGAATTCATCATTGAAGCGTTGAAGACTTTCAGCAGGAATATGCATCCTTGCTCTCAAGTACGAGAAAGAATTTCTTGAAATGGGGATAACATTATTTTGTTATCCCCGGCTAATAAAGTTATGACGCGCGTGATAATACTTCCACGTGGCATACTATTATTGGCCAAGGATAGCAAAACAGTGCAATCCTCGTTGCAACTAAGTTTTTCTCCACAAGTAGGGCAATGGGTGGTGGAGCTATGACCATAACATGTTTTTGCCATGAATACATGCAAGATCGTGTTAAAACCTACTTTCATAATCAGATGCGCATGCATGAGAGGAATGAAAGGGGGAGAGGGTGAGAATGAAATGTTAACTATGGAATAAGAGTTTAAATAAGGTCATGCATCCTTTCAGTTAACGAAATTAATTGTACATAGTAAGCGCTGATAATTTATATTAAATATTAATAAATAAAAACTAGAAATACCACCTCTAAATGTCTATTGTGTGGAATTAACGATTTTTTTTTAATATATAAAAAGTTATTATAGGTGGCCTTTTTATATACCAAAAAAAGCTTTGAGACAAATGGAGGTCTCAGTTAAATACTAATGGCAATTTGTAATTAATTTCATTTAAAAGTTATTTTTCTAGGTTTCCGGGGCCTAACTGACATGTTATATGCAAAGCTACCTACTAGTTCGTCTACTTTTTTTATTTATTTGTTTTTTTAAAAGTTTCTCTAAATTGCAGTCCGTGTTTCCATTTGAGCGTATGTACAAGTTACCCTGTTTCCATACAGAGTACTTGCAACCAAAACAAAAACCATAAAACGACTTCACTGTAATCAATATACACTGAAACTAAAGAAGAATAGAAGTGTAGTTCTTTAGCCTTAGATTTTACTTTACCTTTTTTTTTTTCTAACTTTTCCAAGTTTCCAAGAAGGGCAAATATTGGTCCAAATTTTTCCAATTATAAATAGGGTGTCGACCTTAACTGTAATTGAAAAGTTTAGAAAAGTATTCCTCTACTTGGTTATGTTGTACTAAATTTTCGAAAGATTTATTAGTAATGTGCCACCTAAAGTCATTGGAAAAACTCGAAAGTCATAAGTGAAGTTTAATCAATAATACAAAATTGAGAGGTCATGTTAACACAAGATATAGCATATGTTGTCTATTCTTAGTCATAGCAAATTGAATATGCTAACATGCTTAAGAACCTTAGCCACTTTCACTATGTTTTCTTCCATAGGAGATCATTCCTCTGCCCTATTTAGTAGGTTCACCACTTCATAGTAGATCATCTTCTTCCCATTTTAGTAGGGTTTTCCAAGGCATGCTTCTTTGGAACCACTAGAGAGCGCCCAACGTTTGCTTTTGTCAAGGTTTGGTTGCAAAACTGCAACGTAGCTTTGCCAAATTTAGAATCCACATTGTATAACGAGATATTATAATTATCTCGTTAGTCTTTCTCCTCCTAGTAATAAGGTAAACTCCTTGGTCATCTTCAGTTTAAACAAGCGCTTCATCAAATACTATTGTTGCATCACACCTTCCTTTCTCATACATCTCGGATAGAGTCATCATCAATGCATAAGTTGTCTCGATGCCTCACTTCATTCGTAAGCGTCAATTGGATAGCTGCAAAGGCCATACCATCAAGCTCGTCCCATTCCTCTTGTTCCATGTCCTTAGGTTTTTTTTAATGTTTTTTTTAAAGATAAAGGAACATAGAGTTTCTTGAGATCGAGGTAATTCTCGATGTGAGAACTCTGAAGCAAGAAATCTCTACCATCAAACTTGTCTACTTTCTTCTCAACATTGTTGATGCTCATTGTTCCCACATAAAATGCCAAGTTCTGATACCAGTTGTTAGGAAATCTATCTCTTGATTCCACGAAAGAACCAAGTGTGAAACAATATAAACACGATCGAGAAAGACAAAAGTAAACAAACACACAAGACAAGAATTTGTTGACGAGATTCACTCAATATGAACTACGCTCCAAGGTTGCTAAAGATTCACTATATAAGTGGAAAGGAAAAACAAAATTAAAGTATATGGACGGGTTGAGAATCTTGTGTAGCCAAGTTAGGCACGATACAACCAAAAGGTATTTGGATGCGCAAGCGCCAATTGTGGTGGACAAGAAAACGAGTTACCGACATAGCTCATTTCGTTATACCTAAGTAAGAGCATGATGCGCTTTGCAAGTTATGGATGCAATTTTTTAGGGAGAGCTAAGCATTGTTTATATGGAAATCCATCTAATATTGTTCAAATTAGTTGTGGTAGAATATTAGACAACTTAAACATTTAGAGCGTGGAATGATTTCTTCGCCTTATTTGAGGTTAAACGCGTGGAGTACTTCGTTTTGGATATAAGTATACACGGAAAAATTGTTTAGTTAAAGAAAGAATATTACGAAAAATGTATAAATTATGAAATAATATAATTGTAAAAATCCTTATGAGTTAGGATCCTGATTCACTAGGGTGCAAAATGCATTTGACCCTGAATTTTTTCCAATACGTTTGGCATATATGGCCTACGTAGATTCAACCATCCACTGACTAAAAAGAGGACAACCAAAGATAACATGATTCAAAGCATATTGCAATGAGGTCCAGAGTTGATGTGAGAGGAACTGTGACTAAGACTTTTGGGGCCCACTCCTTATTAGTTGACTTGATATGGTCTCACGTCGGTTTCCATTGTGTTCTAAAATATCTCAGCTACTTGACGTTTTGATTTGCACAACCAAACCAAGCAATAAAGCCAGCCAGGCAGCAGCCAGCAAATAGCTTAACGTTCTCATTGTGTATGCAAGAAGACCACATCTCAAATAAAATGTTAACTTGATTTCAAAATCTAAAAAATCTTACTTGTGATGATGGAATGAACTCTTGGTTGATGGGGGTCAGATTATTTTTTCCTTGGGAAGGGTGGGGTAAATTAGTTCCTCTGTTTTTCAGTGTTGATGTTATTTGTTGTAATAAATTCTACCAGTTAGCTTATTTCATGCATGTCAAAACTGGTTTGGATATTGTTGATGTAATTTTTTGTAATAAATTTTAATGAAATAGGCAATACATATATTACACTTGCTTTCTTTTGAGATGATTGGTTTTCTATGGTGTGGCCTTTTTCGGCTCCGCTGTTTGCACTTTGCATTATAATTGAAAATGAAATTATGGGTTTGCATTGTAATTGGAAACCAAATTCCAAAACAACAAGTTATGAATTGTTTTGTAGTTGGCCTAATTAGTGGTGGTGGGTCGTTTGGGGTTAAGTTGTAAAAGAATGCTAATTCTGGTTGCTGGTTATGCTTGTTAAAGAAACTTAAGTATGAAAAGCAAGATGCCATGCCATCATGCTTTATGGCTTAGCATTGAAGTTATGTCAGTGACCGAAGTTAGAGAATTTTAGTATGAAAAAATTACAGATTATTAGAACCCTGAATATTCCTTAAATTGGTCTCTTCTTGAAATAGTGTGTTTTTTTAATACAAGTGAGTCTAAATTAATCAAATCTACTGGTAGGGGGATTCAAACTTGGGTGCAAGGGAGGTGGGTTCACTGCCCTGACCAACTGGCCAATTAGTGCTTCTTAAAGGGAAGCATACCATATAATAGTATATACAAAAGAAAATAAACAGAAGTGTGTCTTTGTGTCTGCAAACCAGAGTTTTTCATAAGGGGTTAATTATTTTCCTTTTCTTTTCTCAGCATGCTTTGTCACATGTATTAATTTGATCTTCTATGTCTACTTACGCTAGTGAACATGCCAATTGATTGTTTTTTCCTTTTGCGTTGTGAAGTATCAAGGATATTATTGAAAGCTACAAAGCGCACAAAAATGGTGTCGAAAAATCGGACAAACCGTCTGTTGAGCTACAGGTAAATGAGTTCAATGTTTTACCTTTTCCATTTCCCCCTTTAATTGTTCTGCAATTAATTGTAACATATTCTGTGATCTGTACTTTGGAGCGTCAAAATGTATGCCTTTAGCATCTGAAGGTTCTGATTGTTTGAACATAAATACTAAAGACCAGTATTATTTTCTGTTACATGTTAGACTTATGTATATGCATTCAGGGCCTCTTGGAATAAATATATGTAGGTGGCGTTGGTAAGTCCATTTCTAGTAGGGCCAAGTCATAGTCTGGTTTGAGAATACAAATGGAGCCTATCCACTGTCAGTCAATCAGATTTTTTTGGTTCACTTCTATTACTGTTTATTGTTTTTCAAGTCTTTTTTACTCAAGTGATAGGCAAGATGCTCTTGACCACTTGATTTATAAACTCATTGTTTTTCAAGCTGCATTTGTAGGGGAATGCGCAGCCAATTTAAATTTCTTATGATTTCTTCAAAACTCCAGATAGTTAAGTTGGAGAATGCTATTGAATCGATATTACAGTCTGCTATTGGAATCTAAAAACCTTTTGGTTTGAAAAAGTGAAAAAGGAAAAGAACAGTCATATACGAGTCTCAAGATCATAATAAAAAGGCCTGAATATTGGTAGGTTCCCCAATAAATCTGTAATTCATAGAAATCAATGATATTTTGGTTGCCTTCGAAATTTTGATGGAGTTCCCTTTGGAAATCTAGCTTATTATGTCCAAATCCAACTATAGAGATTGATTACAACTCCTTAGGTTTTAAACTTAACTCAGTGCAACAAAAGTTCTTTTCCCCACTTTCTTGATCTTATCTCAAATTCTTGCAAGTTGTATTGGCTGGTATAAGATCTGAGGGAGTTTGAGAACGATGTGGAATATGTTTCCTGCTCCTGGTAAACCATTCTCTAGAGTACTGAATTGACATGAGTGATTTCCTTTCATAAATGTAGTACACAATTTTACTACCATATTTGGAATGCAATTTTGACAAGTACAGATTAGTGGGGGGAGCCCATAGACTTAAGTACAAACAGTTTTTCTTTAGCATAGCTCTGCCCTTGCCTAGAACACAGTTTGGAATGCACCAGAGATGAGGAAACTCTCAAATTTTATTGCTAAGATATGATAAGATAATGAATACGATTTCCATAAGGTGGTTTACTGACAAGAAAAGAATATTAGAATCATAAACTTAATCTCACCAAGAAAAAAAATATCCTACTGATTCCAAATCTAGAAACAAACAATAAATTCATATAATCTTGTTGAAAACCATTTATCGTAAAAGTTGCTCAAGCAACCCGAAAATTCCAACTTATACGCCTTTTCTATTTCATCTAGCACCATAATTGATACTGAAGCACAATTTTTCCTTCTTATGCAATTTCTTGCTAATTTTGAGCAGCTTTCCCTTCTTTAATTTTTCCAACTTCAACTGACCCCTATCTTGTCCTACATCACATGTTGTGTGTCTCTCTCGGTGTTTCTGAGATCCAAACCTTGAAACTTGTTTATTCTCTCCACGAAGGGTGCCTCAAACCTGAAACTGTCACTTTGTTGGTTGCATTTGAGGCTTAGGCTCATATAGAACCCTAATTTCGTTAGCTACCTAAATCCTCACTTTGTTGGTTGCTTCAGCACCAAAAACTCTAAACACGTGTAGAGAAACTCCAAATTTGGAGCCACTTAGCTCAAGACTAAGATGAATACTTAGGTCAAAATTTCATTAAACTCCATATCTCTATAGAAGAAGTTGACTTTGATGGCTTTTTTAACTAATAGATAGACTGGATTGGATAAGAAATAAGTTTCTTTCCAGCTAGAGATTCTGTTTTGGTGCTCAATTTAATCAGTACAAGTTCTTTTTCCATTTGCCTTAATCTAATTTTGAATTGCTCTGCAAGTTGGGTTTGTCGCTATTAATTAAATCTCTAAGTGTTTCTAAGGTATTAATGACTAGGACAAATTGTAAATCCATGTTCTTGTATGTTGTTTCATTGTTTCTTTTTGGGGCTTATGTTTATAAGCTTTTCATGTAGCAGAGACAGATTAGATTACCTTAATGATGGTTTCATTTCACATTTTAGCTAGAGAATGAAAATCACATCGGATTGAGCAAGGAACTTGAGGAGAAGAGCCATCAGCTGAGGCAATAATTTGTTAATTCATGAACTTGTAAGATATATGTGGGTTTTAAGCTGGTATTATATCGTTTGATGTATCTGCTGAAATTGGAGTGGCTTTCAACAGGCAGATGAAAGCAGAGGATCTTGAAGAGCTGGATTTTGATGAGTTGCAGAAGTTAGAACAACTGGTGGACGCAAGCCTTAGCCGTGTGATTGAAACTAAGGTCTGCCGTCGCTAATTTCTTTTCTAGTAAGCATGGTGCAAAGGCATTACTCTGTATTGCGGTTTAATGACCGAAACCGTTGGAGAAAGTTGGTTAATTGGTTTAAGACATTGAATTTGTGTTCCAATAAATAAAATACACAAGGTCTCAAACAGACACTGAAATCATTACCATTTAATGAAATGGTAAAATATAGTCTCTGATATTGTTTTTGTTTTCTCGATGATTCTTGAATGAATACCTAAATAATGAAAGGTTCGAACAATATAAATATTCTTTGTTTGAAGAACTCCTTTGTGCAAACAGGGTATACAATTGTTCTTGTTATTGAAACTGGGTTTACATATATGCAAATAAACTATACGATGTAAACGTAAATATTCCATTGCTTTTCAGGAAGAACTGAGAATGACAGAGATTACAGCACTTGAAAGAAAGGTGAGACGATTGATATACGTACTCTGTAATCGAAAACAAATTTCAACTATTTACAATAATCAGGACTTTAAAAAATACATATATAAATCAACATCAATGATCATAACCGAGTTTGGCTTTGGTTCTCTCTTTCATGCCCTGACTATAATTTCAGGGAGCTGAGCTGGTAGAAGCCAACAACCAGCTAAGGCAGACGGTAAGCAACAACCACAATCATGTACATATTTCTTCCATTTGTTTGTTTTTTTTATTTGTTTTTTAAGAGGAAGAGTTCTCTTAATAAAAGATGGGTTGATCTTTTTTTCTTTTGTAATTTTTTGCATAGCAGATGGTGATGTTATCCGGAGGAAAAACTGGACCTACGCTTAAGGATCCTGAGAGCTTGAGTGATAAGACCGGAGGTGGAGGAGAAGAAGAAGGCATGTCATCTGAATCTGCTATCTCCACCACCTGCAACAGTGCTCTCAGTCTCTCCCTTGGATATGACTCCGACGACGTCACTTTATCTCTCAAACTGGGGTGAGCTAGCCTACTTTTGCTTTGCTATATATTTGCTATTTATATACATATCTATATATGTATTTATTTGTGTTGTATATATCTCTTTGCTTTTTAAGTTTGATAAGATGAGAATTCAGAGAAGATATGCTTGCTTTATGTAGAAAAATTAATACTATAGGGTGTCGTGTAACAAAGATATTTTCCCTTCCTGGTGCGGAGAGAAGATATGTTTGCTTAGATTTTTTTCTCTACTTGTCAACTTGATTCTGCGTTTCATTTTTAACTCTAGCAAACCAAAGCGTTGGATTTTTTGTCGACAATATTTTTTATATATTATAGAAATGTCAAGTCATCATGAGTTTCAGATACTTGTACAAAGCCAGGTGCGCGATGGTAGTTTTTTTCTCATCTGCTTCAATATGGTGTAAGTGCTCATTTGGGCCCAACTGTTTTCACCTCATTTGGGCCCAAATTTTTGGGCTTTACGGGTTTGTAGGGCAAGTTTCTTTTGAGGTGTGTCTTTGGGGCCATTTCATTTTTGTGCTTATTTAAATTGAAAGAAGTCAGTGACTTTCACCGAAATTTCTCTTTTATTCATAAAAGTAATCATAATTACATAAAGCTTCAATTGCGGGATCCCAACACAGAGCGATTGGAAACATAGGAGAGAAAATGTATTCCAGTCTCCCTCGACTAAAATAGCATAACCTGCACGAGGCATACACAACATAAAACATCTCCCCCAACATATCTTGATGCGCAGTTGCATTCATGGTATTTTAATTATCCTTCACCATTTTAATAAATTTGCTTGTCATTTTACTATGAATTTCAGGCTTCCTTAATTTCTTTGGTTAAGAAGTGGAGAACGATGGAAGTTTACTCTCCTTGTAGCTAAATAAAGAAAGTCGAGGTATTAGAAGATATCAGTGATTGTGTGTGTTAACTCGACTTTGTGTTGTATTCAAACCTGTGTATTGCGTGCAGCCTGAGAAATTGCTCTTTGACTTGTATTGTATTTAGAAGTTTGTATCAATATAGTCTGCATGGAGACTCTTGTGGATTTTGTATAGCTTGGGTTATCAATGTCACAGCACAGGATAACGAAAGGATTCTAAGGTCTCGTTTGGTTGGTGGGTCAGTGTCATAGACATTATTTATTTAGACCATTACAACTCATGTCACGAAACTTAAACTAGACAAAAAGAAGGTAACCAAATCAATTTTGAATGATTACCTGCATATATTTCCTTAAGATTCAATGCGTAGAAGTGGGCAGGGGGGAGATAAAGACAAAGCCAAGTGTCGCATGGTCACATGACAGCGCATGACTTGTGTCAAAGGAGTAAAAGTCCCCTGCATAAATATCTTTTTTATTTTTATTTTTATTTTTATTTTTCGGTAGGCTGACACGTAATAAGAATTAAACCGACAACTTTTTAAAACAAACTAGACTTAGATGTAAGGCGCCGCCACATATTATACTCTCACGGTATAAAATCAACGGTGGAGATTGCATTCATCAACGTCGAGAGCATCTGTGCCCGTCGATTTGCTCAGGTTTGTTAACTTGTTTTCCCGGAGAATACCGAAAGTAAAGCACAGGATAATAGAAAAATACATTTTTTCCATAAAAGGGAAAATTCAATTTAAATCCTTTCCTTTCTTGAACAGCCAGCCATTTCTCTTCTCGTTCTCCTGGTTTTTCTGTACACAACTTCAGACCCTGAAAGCCTCCAAAGAAGGTAACGTTAAACAAAGAGAGGAAAACCCAGAAATTAATTAATTAGGGTTCTTCTCCTCCTCTTCTTCTTCTTCTTTGTGCTCTGGTGCTCTAGGCATGTTGTTGTGAACTATTGACCTATTTCGGTTGGTGGGTTTTTCTGGCTTTTGTTCACATAGATCTGGGGGCCATTAAATGTTTAAAATTTATAGAAGAAACCCAGAAAATATTGTGTAGTTTTTGAGTGTATGAACATAATAATATATGTGAAAAGTGGTTGGTTTGAATTTTTTTGAAGGGGGATGGTGAAAATGATGAGGGAGAAGATCAAGATCAAGAAGATTGACTACCTGCCAGCAAGGCAGGTGACCTTCTCAAAGAGGAGAAGAGGGATCTTCAAGAAAGCTGCAGAGCTATCTGTTCTGTGTGAATCTGAGGTGGCAGTTGTCATCTTTTCTGCTACTGGCAAGCTTTTTGATTATTCCAGCTCAAGGTACCAGCAACACCCACCACTATACCTTATAATGCTTTTGACTTTTCCTTCCTTGAAAAAATAACCAATATGTATGATCATGGTGTCTCTGAAGTCTGATGACTTGACTTCTCTCTATGTGTGAGAGGGAGAGGGAGAGGGAGAGGGAGGGAACGAGAGATTCTGAGATTCAGTCATTTGGGTAGAAATATATTTAGAGGAGAGGGAGGGTGCCTTTCTGGAAATTCCCTGTCCTTCCTGAAATTCCATGGTTTGAACTGAGCAGAGAGACATTATTTATTGTGTCTAAGCTTCCAAAAGAAAAAATGGAGAATCCAGAAGCTTAGAGAGAGAGAGAGAGAGAGAGAGAGAGAGAGAGAGAGAGAGAGAGAGTGAGTGAGACTGAGTCAGTCTTGTAGATGATACTTTTAGATATATTTTTTTTTCGGTCGATTTTTACTTTTAGATATACTCTGTTTCAAAGGCAACTAGTTCGAGGGTTACTGCCTTGTATATAAACCACTTCAGGAAAATAAAGTCTACTTTTGATTAAGAAAACTTCTAGTTAGGTGTCCCAGTTTGAGAAACATTATTTTATTAGTTTTCCATGTTTTTCATGCAAGATGTGGTGTATATATGGTGATGTTCTTTTTTACGTGCAATCAATTTTGTTTACCATATGCAAAACTGTGTATATCTTGTCCAGTAAATTCCGTAGTCTTTTGATCTTATATATACTCGCATAGTTTAGTATCTTGCTGCTTCAATATCATGTCCCACCTATCACATATTGGTAATAGATAATATATGAAATCTTAGGTCGGGCTTATACAGTGAAGAATATCCTTGTCCAATGAGCTAAAATTAATGGTTCCCTTATGAGAGATACGGTATGTTAGATCATCAGTCGAATCATACACTCAAACAACAATGCAGATCACCAATTTTAGATTCATAGTCTGACCACATAAAATGATAAATTTGCTAATAAGATAGCATTTTACTCTTTACCATATATATACATCTATTTGTATATATATATATATATTATCCTTCAAACTTAAGAAAGTGGCGGGTTGTGTTTGAAAAGGTGTCAATTCATTTTCCCCACCTACTCTAGAAAATGCCAGTTTGGCCAAGGGGGTAGTAGCCCCCAACTCCTTATAAGCCCTCGTTATGTCTCTCAACTTCCAAAAATTATTGTGCGACATTTCTTCACATTCTCACATGCCCCCGCACGTGTGGCGACATTTCAAGCCTAACACGTGGACAACACATTAGGTGACGTGGAGCACGTGTGGCCGTTGGGTTTTACATGTGAACAAACCCGCTATGATACTATAAAGGAAGTTGAGGTTTGACCCCAAAATCAATGGGCCAATAAGAGGAGTAGCCCAACTCCTTATAAGCCCTTGCTAAGTTTCTCTAACTTTCCAATGTAGGACATTTCTTCACATTCTCACAATTACATTGAATTATGTGATTTGTAGTTTTCTTACTAGGAATAAAGTGATATGATGATAACTTGGGAAGTCATCATAGAAGCCTTGAAGACTTTCAGCAGGAATATGCATGCATGCTTTCAAATAGGGCAATGAGTGGTGGAGCCATGACCATAACATGTTTTTCCCATGATTGCATGAAAGATTTTGTTAAAACCTAGTTTCATACTTAGATGTGCATGCATGAGAGGGAGGGTGAGAATGAAATGTTAACTATGGAATAAGAATTTAAATAAGGTCATGTGCTTCCTTTCAGTTAACAAAAATAATTGCACATAGTAAGCGCTGGTCATTTATATTTAATTAAAAAAAACTAGAAATACTACCTCTAAGGTGGTCTTCTTTAACCCAAAATGCACTCCATATATAAAAAGATACTCTTTTGTATGGTTAATTCGTGCAAGAATTAATGATTTTTTTTTTAATTTAAAAAAAGGTTATTATCTAAAAGCTACATCTATTTGTTATCGAACAAAATTAAAAGACAGAGAAAGCAAAACTATAAGTAACAAACACGTACTAATGGAGGTCATTAATTCTTTATGTCACTATGCAATTTCTAATCAATTTCCGTTGCAAATTTAATTTAAATGTTATTTTTCTAGGTTTCCGGACCTAATTTGTCTACTTTTTCTTTTTTCTATTTTTTAAAGTTGTTCTAATTGTATTTCTATTAAAGCTCTCGATATTGCATTCCATGTTTCCATTTGTGCATATGTACTTGCAACCAATTACCTAAACCGTAAAACGTAGATTTTCCCTTTGCATAATTTTTCTAACTTTTCCAAGTTTCCAAGTAGAGCAATGTGTAGAAATTTTCCAAGTTTGGAAAAGTATGGCTCTACTTGGATATTATCCTAAATTTTCGAAAGATTTATTTCGTAATGTGTCTAAAGTATGATGCTAAAACAAATGATTCGGTACTAGTAAAGGTTCATATAGGTATTCTCGAAACTCCAAAGTCATATATGTGTTCATGAGACTCATCCATTATTAATGAACGGGGCTGAGGTTGAAGTCTAAAACCTGTACATGACCTAGCCCGAGGCGGATAGCTTTTCTTAAGGTTTTTTAGGGTTTAGTAATGATTCATCTTTGCATGGTAGCCTACCGAACATAACAATATATTCAAAGCATATATTATTGGCTTGATGGTGTCAGAGTTGATGTGAGAGGAACTGTGACTAAGATTTTTGAGGCCCACTTCTTATCAGTTGACTTGATACGTCGGTTTGCTTTGCTTTGTGTTCGAAAATATCTCAGCCGCTATTGAAGGAATTTGACTTGACGTTTGATTTGCGTAACCAAACCATGCAAATAGCTTTACGTTCTCATTATCTCTCTGATATTTGTGCGTTTGAAAGCCAAGCTGAGATTTTTTTTTTTGTGGGGGGGGGGGGGGTTCTTAGCTTATTGCATGCATGTGTAGTTTGGTTACTGTTGATATTACTTTTTGTAATCAATTCTAATGAAATAGGCAATATATTCATTGTACTTGCTTTCTCTTGAGATGATTAGTCCCTTTCTTGGGTCTGCAGAAAATTGGAAATCAAAGTTTGCATTATAATTGAAACTGAAATTACTCTGATTGCTGGTTATGTTAGTTATAGACACAAAAGTCAGAAAATAATTCAATCAAAAGCAAGATGCCATGCCATCAAGCTTTGAAGTTATGGTAGAGAATATTTTAGCATGATAAATTGCAGATTATTAAAAGGAAGCCATGCACACATATCATACAATGATATCATTTATTAGTCTTATACCCCCCAAAAAAAAAACCAAAAAACCAAAAAAAAAACATGAGTGTATCTCTGTGTTTGCAAACCAGAAGTTTGATTAATGGGGGTAAAATTCTTTTCCGTGTTTTTGTTTCTCATGTATGCTTAGTCACATGTTAATTTTTCTGTGTCTAATAATTTACTAGTGGAACATGCCAATTGAATTTTTTTTATTTTATCCTTTTCTGTTGTGAAGTATCAAGGATGTTATTGAAAGGTACAAAACGCGCACAAATGGTGTTGAAAAATCGGATGAAGAGTCCCTTGAGCTGCAGGTAAATGAGTTCAATGGTTTTTTTCCCTTTACCCGTTTTAAATTGTTCTGCAATTAATTGTAACATACTCTGTGATCTGCACTTTGGAGCTAAATATATGTAGGTGGCTTTGATAAGTCCAACGCTAGTGGGACTTAATTTGGTGTACATAAAGAATTAGCCAATGAAAAATTGGAACATAGAATCATCATCAAATATCAATTATTATTTACTTTTACTGTTGATTTTCCAAGCTTTCCTTTTTTTCATTTTTAATTATGCTCAAGGTAGAGAGTAGATTCGTCTAACCATTTGAGTTACAAATCCATTGTTTTTCAAACTTTAGTTTTAGGGGCATGCAGCTGATTTAATTTCTTATGATAGTTGAGTTGGAGACTTCTATTGAATCGATATTACAGCCTCCTAGAGTAACAGTTTTTTCCCTCTAATTTTAAAAACTTTTGGTTTGGAAAGAAGAGAAGGAACGATTTTACTTTTGTGTTTTGAAATGAGTGATTTTCTGTCAAAAATGTATTACGATTTTGCTATTACGTTTGGAATGCAATTTTGACAGTATTGATTAGGGGTGGGAGGCCATAGGCTCAAGTACATCAGTTAAAGGTAACCAATAACCGTAGCTCTCACGCAGCTGAAAACAGAGACCAACCGCACTCGCATCTAGGCTCTCACACCGCAATCACATCTAAGGGGAGGAGTCACATCCCCCTTCTAACATCCTCGTTGGCCCACTCTATCTACACTGACCCGGTGGTAGCCCTTTACTTTCTTTGAGGCGGCATCACTCAACTATCAGTATTCAGTGATCAATATCATGCCTATACATAACACCAATCATCTTAATCCAGCGTATAGGTCACCCTTTCTGTGGAATTGGGCCCAATTGCGTGGTGAAACCAGACTCCGATAACAAATGTTAAGAACTCATAGGTAGAACTTGCCCTTAAAAACCAGCTTGTAAGGGAAAGGCGCCCTTGAGCTCTTAAACCATTCTATAGGATATGCTATTTTTCCAATGTGGAATCTTGAGTCCTAACGGACGGCTAATCTCTGCTCCGCTCTATTTAAGCTCCTATGTCTCTCATTTCCTTTGTTTTTCCTCCTCCTCCTCTCATTCCCTCAGCCACACCAGTTCCTTTCTAATGGCGGCAGCGGCAGCATCAATTCTGTTCTTCTGTTTTGGACCTGGAATTGGGCTTTTATTTTCTTTTTATGGTTGAGCCCTTGTTTTTCTCTTTTTGACTTTGTATTGGGCTTTATGTCATAGTAGTTATGATATTTAGAACATATGCCATTAATTTTTCATAATAATTATGATATTTAGAACATGCCTCTGTTCCAAAACCGTAAATATGCCTCTGTTCGCACAAATATTTAGAACATGACGCTGTTCCAAAACTGTAAACCATAAATATTTAGAACATCAACACATTCTACAAATCACACTAAACTACACCCAAAACCGTAAATATGCCTCTGTTCCAGGTATAGCCACCTCAAAACTTGTAATCGAGGTTCCTAGAAACTTCGTACCTCTAGTCTAGGTAATTTAACCCATAAACCACCTCTAGTCCAGATAATGAAATCCATAAGTTACCTCTAGCCTAGGTAAAAATGAAACATCCACAACATATATAGTCACACCAAAGTATATTGAGATGAAACTCCATTAACAAATGCTTTGAAAAACCTAAGAAAAAATGATGAATTTATCAAGGGTAAAATTGCCATATTTGTTTCAAACTAACATGATTGTAGGAGATGCCTAAATTTTAGGGAGGTGCTTTCATAGACTTCATTTCTGGAAGTGGCATATACTGTAAATTCATTAAAAATTGTGGACATACGTGGTGGTTGGACTAGAATTGAAAAAGTAGAGCATGTGGACTGCCCCATAATTTTTCCCACTTGAATTCATCCCAATCTTGTCCTACATCACATATTGTGCGTCTCTATCAACACTTACATATATACTTGCAGAGATCCAAACCTTGAAAGTTGTCTAATCTCTCTAGGAACCCCAAACCTATAGACGGTGACAAACTCTCACTTTGACTTCATTTGAGGCTTAGCCCCTACATAGCCTTTTTTTTAACAGGCTCACAGAGAACCCTAATTTTGTTAGCTACCTAAATCCTGAAGAAACTAGGAAATCAAAAATACCCAGAACGACCTCAAAACCCCATGAAGAGAACAGAAAACAAGCAGCACAGTACAGTCCCCATAAAAATCACCTTGCCTGAATGTATAGAATATTCCCACCACCACCACCACCAACAACAACAAAACAACAACAAAAAAAAACCCTTCTTGCCTCAGCACCAAAAAACTCTAAACACGGGTTGAAGAACTCCAAATTTAGAGCCGCTTAGCACAAGACTAACATGAATATTTAGGTCAAAATTTCATTAAATTCTTTATCTCTATAGAAGTTGAGTGGCATTGCCATAAAGTCCACCAAGGAGAAAAAAATAAGTATCTGAAGCTCTAATATTTGACCTAGCTATATATTTTGTTAATGGATGAGTGGCATGGCCTATCGAGGACTTTGATTATGTGATTTCATCCTGCCATCTTCCAATAAGTAAGAGTTTGGATACCCTCTGTGCTTTAGATTTAATCTGTTATCTCAATTTAATCAGTACAAGTTCTTTTTCTATTTGCCTCAATCGAAAATTTGAATTTCTGTGAGTTGGGTTTGTTGCTATTAATTAAATCCCTAAGTTTTTCAAAGGTATTAATGACTAGGACAAATTGTAAATCCATGTTCTTGTATGTTCAAATAATTCATGTGATTCCATTTCAAAAAAAATATAGTAATCCTTTTTTTTCCCCATTACGTTGTTTCTTTGTTTCTTTTCGGGGCTGACGTTTATAAGCTTTTCATGTAACAGAGACAGATTAAATTCTCTAAATGATGGTTCCAATATTTCTAATTTTAGCTGGAGAATGAAAACCGCATCAAACTCAGTAAGGAACTCGAGGAGAAGAACCGCCAGCTGAGGTACAAATTTATTAAATCATCGTGAACTTGTAAGATATATGTGGCTGTTTAGCTGGTATTATTGTTTGATGTATCTGCTGGAATTGGACTGGCTTGCAACAGGCAGATGAAAGGAAAAGATCTTGAAGAGCTGGATCTGGATGAGTTGCTGAAGTTGGAACATCTGGTGGAAGCAACCCTTGTCCGTGTGATGGAAACTAAGGTCTGCCCCTTGTGTATACAGAGTATATTTTAATTGCTGTGTTGTGAAAAGCAAATAAACTAACATCTAAATGCAAATTTCAGGAAGAACTGATTATGAGTGATATTGTGGCACTTGAGAAAAAGGTTAGATGATTGATACGTACTCTGTAAATGAAAACAAATTTCAACATAAATAATCATAACAAAGTTTGGCTCTGGTTTTCTCTTGCTTGCACCAACTATAATTTCAGGGAACTGAGCTGGTAGAAGCCAACAATCAGATGGTGATGTTAAGGGAGAGGGTAAGCAACATATTGCTCTTCATAAAAGATGGGTTGATCCTCTTTTCTTTCTTTTTTTTTCTTTTTTTTTTTATAAATAAATATTTTGTATTTTTTCCATAACAGATGGTGATGTTATCCAAAAGAAATACTGGACCTGCGCCTCTGGAGCCATCTGAGTCTGCTACCTCCACCAGCTGCAACAGTGCTCTCAGTCTCTCTCTTGAAGATGACTGCTCCGACGACGCCATTTTATCTCTCAAATTGGGGTGAGGTAGCCTTCTTTTGCTTTGCTATTTGTGTGTGTGTGTGTTTGTGTGTGTGTGTATATATATATATATATATATATATGTCTTTGCTTTCTAAGTTTGATCAGATCAGAGAATAGAAGTTTTAGAATTTTGAATACTCGGTTGTCGTGCAATACAGAACAACTAGGATATTTTCTGTACTTGTCGACTTTATTCCGGGTTTCAATTTTAACTCTACCAAACCAAAACATTGGATGTTTTCTGCACTTGACAATATTTTTTATTATAGAAATGTTATTTGCAAGTCATCACGAGTTTCAGATATTTACAGTAATATGTTTTTGGAAAAAAGATATATCATTTGGGCCTAACCAAACTGTTTTCACCTCTTTCCCACTTACCCTCCCAAGCCTTTTTTGATTATTCATGGTATTTTATTTATTCTTCACCATTTTTAATAAGTTTTCTTTTCACTTTACTATGAATTTCAGGCGTCCCTAATTTCCTTGGTTAAGAAGTGAAGAAAGATGAAAGTTTACTCTCCTTATAGCTAAATAAAGAAAGTTGTGGTATTGTGAGATATCGGTGATTGTGTGTTTTAACTTGATTACCGGATTGAAAAATATTCAAGGGAGAGTAACTTTGTGTTGTATCAAAACATGTGTATTACATGCAGCCTTTGACGTATTGCTCCTTGACTTTGTATTGTATTTACAACTCTGTATCAATGCAGCCTGCATGGAGACACTTGTTAATTTTGTATTGTTTGGGTTATCAATGTCACACAGGCTAACGGTACGCGCGGGTCGTAGACCGATGTGCTTAAAGACTTAGATGTCTTTCTTCGTTGTTTTCACGTTACCAAGCTCATTTCAAGATATCGTGAAGTTTAGTCCCCGAATGACATTATAGGTAAAATTGTGTTTTATTTGTACTATTACAACTCATGTACACCAAAACTTAAACCAGACAAAAACAAGTGAGATAAATTTTAAATGTAGGAACCAGAAACTCATGTTGTCTGCGTGGATTAAATGAATAGAAGTGGAGTGGGGGAAATAAAGACAAAGCCACGTGGCATGGTGGGCTCAATCAAGTGGCATGACAGCGCATGACCTGTGTTGAAGTGCCATCCTCCACAGTCCACACCTTTCTTTTGTAGGCTGACACGTAATAAGAATTTTACCGACGAAAAAAACAAAACTTAGATATTTCTGACTAACTCATTCACAAAAAGTCGGATGCCGCATTTTCTCACGTCACATATCAACGGTGGAGATTGCATTCATCAACGTCAAGAGCATCTGTCCCTGTCGACTTGCTCATTAACTTTGTTTCCCCAGAAGATAATAGAAGAATACATTTTTCCATATAAAGGAAAATTCATAAATCATTTCATTTCCTTTCTTGAACAACAGCCAGACAGCGGCAGCAGCAGCCATTTCTCTGTCTCATTTCGAACGCAGACCCCGAAACCGACCAACGAAGGTAAACATTAAACAAAGAGAGGAAAACCCAGAATTTAATTAATTAGGGTTCTTCTTCTTCTTCTTCTTCTTCTTCTTCTTTGTGTTTTGGGGGGTGGGTTTTTCTGGGTTTTGTTCATTTAGATCTGGGAACCATTAAAAGTTTAAAATTGAGAAGAAACCCAGAAAATATTGTATAGCTTTTGAGTGTATGTGAAAAGTGGTTTGTTTGAATTTTTTTGAAGATGATGAGGAATAAGATCAAGATCAAGAAGATTGACTACTTGCCTGCAAGGCAGGTGACCTTCTCAAAAAGGAGAAGAGGGCTCTTCAAGAAAGCTGCAGAGCTATCTGTTCTCTGTGAATCTGAGGTGGCAGTTGTCATCTTTTCTGCTACTGGCAAGTTTTTGATTATTCAAGCTCAAGGTACCAGCAACATACCTTATAATTATTTTGACTTTTCCTTCCTTGAAAAAATAACAATATGTATGATCATGATGTCTCTGAAGTCTGATGACTTCACTTCTCTCTGTGTGGGTGAGAGAGAGAGAGAGAGATTTTGAGATCCAGTCATTTGGGTAGAAATATATTTAGAGGAGAGGGAGAGTGCCTTTATGAAAATTTCCATGGTTTGAACTGTACACACAGACATTATTTATTGTATCTAAGCTTCCAACAGAAAAAATGGAGAATCCAGAAGCTTCCAGAGAGAGAGAGAGAGAGAGAGAGAATCTTGTAGATGATACTTTAAGATAGGTTTTTTTGTGTGGTCGAAATATACTTTTAGATAGCCATACTCTGTTTCAAAAAAACCTAGTTCGAGGGTCACTACCTTGTATATCTATCCACTTAAGGAAAATAAAGTCTACTTTTGACTAAGACAGCTTCTGGAAAGATGTGGTGTATATGATGGTGATGTTCTTTTCTTGTACTACATGCATGCATATGTAAAACTGTGAACGTGTATATCTTGTTTAGCAAATTCTGTAATCTTATGACCTTATACACTAGTATATCTCGCTGCTTCAATCTTATCCTTTCCCACCTATCACATGTTGGTAATAGATATTATATAATATCTTAGGTGGGGCCTATACAATGAAGAATATCATTGTCCAAGTCCAAGGTAAAATTAATGTTCCCTTGTGAGAGACACGGTATGTTAGACCATCAATCGAATCATACACTCAAATAATAAAGCAGATCACTTTTTTTAGATTCGTAGTTTAACCACATAAAATGATAGTTACTATAGCTAGCTAGTGAGTATTCGACCCTTTACAATATATATACACGTCTATATGTATGTATGTTATCCTTTAAACATTCTTCCCACTTAAAATTAATGTTCCCTTGTGAGAGACACGATATATTAGACCATCAATCGAATCATACACTCAAACAAGAATGCAGATTACCAATTTTGGATTCATAGTCTGACCACATAAAATGTTAGATAGTCTAGTTAGTAAGAGAGTATTTAACTCTTTACCATATATATACATATCTATATGTATCTTATCCATCAAAGTTAAGATATTGGTGGGTTGTGTTTGAAAAGGACGTAAACGACAAAATGCCCGTACATTAATGTGGTTACAAACATTGAATTATATGTTTGTAATTTTCTTACTAGGAATAAAGTGGTATGATGATAACTTGAGAATTCATCATAGAAGCCTTGAAGACTTCCAGCAGGAATATGCATGCATGGTTTCAAGTAGGGCAATGGGTGGTGGAGCTATGACCATAACATGTTTTTGCCATGAATGCATGCCTACTATGGAATAAGGATTAGATGTGCATGCATGAGAGGAAGGAAAGAGAGGGAGGGTGAGAATGAAATGTTAACTATGGAATAAGAATTTAAATAAGGTCACGCATCCTTTCAGTTAACAAAAATAATTGCCCTGATCATTTATATTTATAAATAAATAAAACACAAACTAGAAATACCACCTCCAAAGTGGTCTTCTTTAACCCAAAAATAAACTCTTAAGGTCGTCTTATATGGCGATACTATTTGCAAGAGAGTGAATGCCGTTACACATAAATAAATTAAATATAAAAAATAAAAAATAAAAATAAAAAGCTTTGATACAAATGGAGGTCTCAGTTGAAAATAACAAAATGGAGACGACCTTTAATTGTTTATGTCAGTATGCAATTTCTAATCAGTTTCCTTTAAAAGTTATTTTTCTAGGTTTCCTAATTGACATGTTATATGCAAAGTTTTTTTTTTATATTTTTTAAAGGCTTTCTAATTGTATTTATATTCAAGTACCAGAGTACTTGCAACCAAAACAAAAACCATGAACTGAATATTTTACTATACATTATTTTTCAAACCTCTCGAAGTTTCCTAGTAGAGCAATAGTATTGCAAAAGTATTGCTCTTGGATATTATACTATATATATTTTCAAAAGATTTATTTAGTAATGTGTCGAAAGATTTATATAGGAACTCCAAAGTCATATGTGTGTTCATGAGACTCGCCCAATATTATTGTTAAGTTTTGAGATGTTTCATTCATATTTGTATTTTGAAACTCTTAAGGGCTTGTTTAGCGAGGCCATGTTATAACACGTTGGAGTCCTTAGCCACTTCCACTAAGTTTTCTTCCGTAGGAGATCACTTCTTCCCATTTATTAGGTTCACCACTTCCTATGTCACTTGGTTGTTTAATGTTTTACATGAGTCTAAGTTTTCTACTGGATTTTCATGTCCTATTAGCCTAGCTTTGGGGAGTCTAGTAGATCCCCTTGTTCCAGTGGGATAATAGTAGTCACTGCAAGGGTGACTTTTTTAGAGCGATTAAGAAAGTAACAATCCTTTAGACCGATAAGGATGATAAATCAAGCTCACAATGTTGGTGCTATGACTACTATGCAAATACCAAAAATGGGTCAATTAAGGAGGAGGTAGAAGTCGTATGATGATTTTAGTCTTGCTAGATGATGCGAACAAAATTGAAGAGCAGTGCGTCCTGTAAAAAGCTAGATGAAGATGGCTAAAACACTTGTTCGAGACACAACTTTAACCTTTAATATTTGCTTCAATTCTGTAATTTGGTTGAAAAAACTTACATCGTGGGTGTCTACTTTCATTAATGACGCATCATGACAATTGGATGGCTGAAGATTTAACATAAAACACAAAATTTTGGAATCCACCATGAAGAAATGAGGAACCTCAAATTTATTGATAATTTGGAATAACATAACTTAAACCTAGCCAAAATTCTTTAAATACCCTAGAAACCCTAGGAATAAACAAGGAATTAAAATAGGAAAAAGTACAAAGTTTTGAAAAACTTATAAAACATAAAAACTAGATTTTGGGGGGTTAAACGATATCGGATGCCTGAAAAAGCCGTTCTCTTCGAATTGATGGGTTGTGGGCCCAAACTTGCAGCTTTCTAGGTTTGCCCTTGCATGCGCCTCTTCAACTCTTCTTCAATTGCCTTTGACATCTGTTCTACATGAATTAAGTATGTTCAAAGAAGAGAGTTCTTGTCTAAGGTGTCTTAACCACGTTTTAGTATTTCGATCTCTATGGGCGTATTGAGGAATGGAGATGATGATGTCGGGACATTGTAGAAGGCTGGCGTCGGGATGATGGTCATGGAATTCACCTACGTAGAGAACTTTGAAATTTTTGGCGCAAAATAAGTGGCTTTGTTTATCCGTTTTCTATTCTGCCTGCCAGTGATGGGTTGTGAAAATTTTGGTACAAACACTAACTTAACTAGTATGTGGTTTAGTAATCAAGCAAGCAAGATCTTAGGCAGTAGAAGTTGCCTAAGATTGGCGAGTTTTGGTTTTCGGATGATTGCCAAACCACGACAAGTTGGCTTGTTTGATGGTTCTTTCTAGCTTGGTATGAGGTGACTCTGGGGAGCTTGAGGTTTGGTTTAAGATTTAACAATCAATCTATTAGAAGATACATAAGTGTAACAATCAATCTATTAATATTCAAAGGCACGAAAGATTTTTCCAATGTATTGTTTATCAATCTTTTCCACCAACATCGAATGACCCCATACAAGGAAAAATGAATTCGAATTCAAGTAAATCTTTTTTTTTTTTTTTTTTTTTTGGTCAAATGGTGATATTTCATTCCGAAACCTCGTCAAAAATGGGGAGGGCACAAAAACTACGAAACAAAGCAACCCAGGAAGCTCACTAATACAATGGGTCATCTCTATTAGAGATATGATACATAAGTTGGTCTCTAAAGATGATCTCCCTCGCATTTTCCATATATAAATACCTTGTGTTGTGAACTATCTCAGTTGCTTGTTGGGTTGGGTTGGTCTTTTATATATATATATATATATAGGTTTTCTATAAAATAGCTATGAAAGGAATTTGATTTGACGTTTGATTTGCATAACCAAACCATGCGATAAAGCCAGCAGCAAATAGCTTAACGTTCTCATTATGCATATAAAACAAGTATTTATTTCATTTCAAAATCTCCAAAATCATAGTTGTGATGATGGTCTTGAATGAAACCCTTTTCTGATGCTAGCAAGCAACAGTACTAATGGTACAAAAATATCCAAATCTGTAACATATATATGTGGGGGGAGGGAGGGGTAAATTAGTTCATTTGTTTTTCACTGTTGAATTTACTTTTTTAATAAATCATAGTTGATTATTGCATGCATGTCCAAAGCGGTTGGTTACTGTTGATGCTATTTTTTGTACAAAATTCTAGTGAAATTATTCATTATACTTGTTTTCTCTTGAGATGATTGGATTATTCTATGGTGTGGCCCTTTTTTGGATCTCCAATATATAACCGGAAAAATTATGGGTCTGCAGAAAATTGGAAATCCAATCCTGGGTTTGCTTGTATTTTGCATTATAATTGCAATTGGATTATCAAAACCCTGAATTAGACATTAGTGTGTGTGTCTTGGTGTTTGCAAACCAGAAGTTTGAATAATAATTCTTTTCCATTTTTTTGTTTCTCATGTATGCTTAGTCACATGTTCAATGTCTAACAATTTACTAGTGAACATGCCAATTGATTTTTTTTTTTCTTTTCATTTTTTGTTATGAAGTACCAAGGATGTTATTGAAAGGTACAACGCAGACATGAATGGTGTCGAAAAATCGAACAATCAAGTGATTGAGCTGCAGGTAAATGAGTTCAATGGTTTACCTTTTCCGTTTCACCCTTTTAAATTGTTCTGCAATTAATGGTAACATACAATGTGATCTGCACTTTGGAGCTTCAAAATATCTCTCTATATATAGCATCTGAAGGTTCTGATTGTTTGAACATAAATAAAAAGCATTATTTCCTGTTACATGCCAGACTTATGTACATACGCATGCAGCAGGGTCGGCCTCTTGGGCTAAATGTATGTAGCTAGGTGGCTTTGATAAGTCCATTTCTAGTGGGACTTATTAATTTGGTCTACGGATGGAAGGAAATAGTACTCTTGGGCCAAGTCCTGGTGGTGTTTGAGAATTAGCCAATGAAAAAATTGCAACGTAGATTCATCAGCAACTATCAATCAATCACATTTTTCTCCAGCAAAAAATACCCAGAACGATCGTGAAACCCCACAATTTTTATTTTTTTTTTCCCCTGTTGCCCCAGCACCAGAAAACTCTAAACACAAAAATTTGGAGCAGCTTAGCACAAGAATAACATGAATACTTAGGTCAAAATTTCATTAAACTCCTTATCTCTATAGAATTTGAGTAATCAGGAAAGAAACTCTGTTTTGGTGCTCAAGGTAGTGGTTGGTTGGGGAGTAAAAATGTTGAAGTTTTTGCCCTGACAAAATGTTGAAGTTCTTCCAATAAAGTAAGAGTGCCCTACGTGTTAATATTGTGCTTCAGATTTAATCTGTTATCTCAATTTAATCTGTTATCTGTTCTTTTTCCATTTGCCTTGATCTAAGTTGGGTTTGTTGCTATTAATTAAATCACTAAGTTTTTTTTAAGGTATTGATGTTGGGTTTGTATGTTCAAGTAATTCATTTGATTCCATTTTCAAAAATATATTGTGATCCTTTTTGTTTGTATTTTTTTTTCTTATATTTTTCGAGGCTGACGTTTATAAGCTTTTCATTTGACAGAGACAGATTAAATTATGTAATGGTTCCAATATTTCTCATTTTAGCTGGAGAATGAAAACCACATCAAACTGAGTAAGGAACTCGAGGAGAAGAGCCGCCAGCTGAGGTACAAAATTCATGATCTTGTAATATATATATATATGTGTGGCTGTTTAGCTGGTATTATTGTTTGATGTATCTGCTGAAATTGGACGGGCTTGCAACAGGCAGATGAAAGGTGAGGATCTTGAAGGGCTGAATCTGGATGAGTTGCTGAAGTTGGAACAACTGGTGGAAGCAAGCCTTGGCCGTGTCATGGAAACTAAGGTCTGCCCTAGCTATTTTATTTTCTATTAAGCATGAGGCTCTTTGTATTGTGGTTTAATTGTCGAAACCGATTATTATTTAAATCTCAAATTAGGGATCCTTGTTGCATAAAGTTAGTTAAATTGTTTAAACGAAATGGTCAATTGGTCTCCGATATTTTTTTTAAATTTTTTTTTTTTCTGGATGATTCTTGAATGAAAACATAAGCAATGAACCGTTCGAATAATAGAGAGTAGGTCTTTGTTTGAAGAAGTATCGTCTGTGTACATAGGGTATATTTTTATTACTGTATTTTGTGAAAAGCATAGGTGTATTCTGGGTTGTAACTAAGGTTTATTTTCTGAAAACTAACATCTAAATGCAACTGTTCCATTCTTTTCCAGGAAGAGCTGATTAAGACTGAGATTATGGAACTTGAAAGAAAGGTTAGATGATTGATACGTACAGATATGTAAATGGAAATGGAAACAAACGTAAAATAATCACGACTTAAAAACATATATAAATTAACATCAATAATCATAAACAAGTTTGGCCTTGGTTCTCTCTTTCATTCACCGACTATAATTTCAGGGAGCTGAGCTAGTTGAAGCCAACAACCAGCTAAGGCAGACGGTAAGCAACTACCACAATCATGTACATACTTCTTACTTTTTCTTCTTCTCTTTTTGTTTTTTGAGAGGAAGAGTGCTCTTAATAAAAGATTATGGGTTGATCTTTTTTTCTCTTGTAATTTTTTGCATAGCAGATGGTGATGTTATCTGGAGGAAATACTGGACCTGCGCTTATGGATCAGGAGAGGTTGAATAATAATATTGGAGGTGGAGGAGAAGAAGAAGGCATGTCAGCTGAATCTGCTATCTCCACCACCTGCAACAGTGCTGTCAGTCTCTCTCTTGAAGATGACTCCTCCGATGAGGTCACTTTGTCTCTCAAACTGGGGTGAGCTACTTTTGCTATTTGCTATTTATATGCTTTTAAGTTTCATCTGAGAAGACATGCTTGATCATTGCTTTATTTGATGGTACTCGGGCGTCGTGCAATAAGAGGGTGGAGGATATTTCCCTTCCCTTGTGTTGAGGGTTTTGCTTATATTTATTTCTGTACTTGTCAACTTGATCTTGGGTTTCATTTTTTAACTCTACCAAACCAAAATATTTGGATTTTTAGAAAAGAAAAGCAATGAATTGCTTATCCCACCGACATTTTTTTAAATATAGAAATATTGACAATTCAAAAAAGTCATCACGAATTTCAGATAAATTGTACAAAAACAATTGCACGATGATTTATTTCCCAGCAACTTCAATATTTTCAGTAACATAGTATAAGTGCTCATTTGGGCCTAACTGTTTTCACCTATTTACTACACCGGAGCTTCTACAGTGAGGAGTTTAGAGTGACGAGCTTATTTGAGGGGTTTAATCCCACTATCAAACTATTTAAAATGTTTAAGTTCATTGATTTCCTCTCATTTGTTGATGGTGGGATTGAACCCCTCAAATAAGATTCTCACTCTAAATACTTCATTAGAGCCTTTCCGTTTATGTACTAACCCTCCCAATTCGATTGAAGATGTTTTGGGGGTTTGTAGATCAAGTTTCTTTTGAGGTTTCATTATTATGTATTTGGGCCATTTCATTTTGTGTGTTTATTTAAATTGAAAGAAGTGACTTTCACTGAAATTTCACATTTTTTTAATTATATTTTGTTATAGAAAATAATAGATGGCTTATGTGAATTAACGTCATCATTATTGCATAGTATGGCAATCTAAATAAAATGAATTTAAACGTTTTTTTTTTGTATAAAAATAAAAATAATTAACTTTCCCGCATTTTTCTATGAAAATTACAGAAAGCTTCAGTTGAGGAATCCCAACACTGAAAGGGGCTGAAAACGTAGGGGAGAATTTATTCCACACTCCCACTATGACAGCGTAACCTGCATAATACAAGTTAAAACATCCCCACAAACAAATGTTGGTGCACAGTTGCATTCATGGTATTTCATTTATTCTTCACATTTTAACTAAATTTACTAATCACTTTGCACGTATTTTCTCTGAATTTCAGGCGTTAAGAAGTGGAGAAAGATGAACGTTTACTCTCCTTATAACTAAATAAATAAAGTCGAGGTATTGTAAGATATCAGTAATTGTGTGTCTTTAACTCGACATGACATTGAAAAATATCAAAGGGAGGGTGACAGTGTGTTGTATTTAAGCCTATGCGTTACATGCAGCTTGAAATTGCTCTGACTTTGTATTGTATTTAAAACTTTGTATTAATGCAGCTTGCATGGTGAGTTATGTTGATTTTGAATTTGCTTGGGTTATCATTGTCACGGCGAGACACGTACTGTTTGCGTGGATTAAGTGGATAAAAATGACCTGGGGGAAGGAACCAGAGCAAGATATAGACACCCACGTGTCGCATGGTGCGCCCAATCAAGTGACGTGACAGCGAATGACCTGTCTCCATCCGACTCCACGTAAAAATAAAATTTATTCTTTCTTTTGTAGCCCTACACGTAGTAAGAATTAAACCGACAACAAACTAAACTTTAGATACTTCTGACCCAAAAAAAAACATAACTTAGATATGGACAAAATCAATCACGAAAAGTAAGATGCTGCGGTTTGCGCTGTCGCATTACAAGATCAACGGTGGAGGTTGCATGCATCAACGTCAAGGTGCATCTGTACCCGTCGATTTGCTCAGGTTTCATTGTTTTCCCAGAAGAGACCGAAAGTAAAGCAGAGGATAATAAAAATAGATGTTTTCCATAAAAAGGTGAATTTCCTTTCTTGAACAACCAGACACCAATAGCAGCCGCCCTTTATCTCTCTAATTCTCTTAGTTTTTCTGGACAGACCAAAACTTCAGACCGGGCTGAAACCCAACAAGGTAAACATTAAAAACAGAGAGGAAAACCCAGAGATTCATTGATTAAATTAATTAGGGTTCTTCCTCTTCTTCTTCTTCTTCTTTTTGTTGTGAACTTGTGACCTATTTTGGTTGGTGGGTTTTTCTGGGTTTTGTTCATTTAGATCTGGGGACCATTAAAAGGTTAAATTAATTGAGAAGGAACCCCGAAAATATTGTGTAGTTTTTGAGTGTGTGAAGATAATAATATATGTGAAAAGTGGTTGGTTTGAATTTTTTTGAAGGGAAATGGTGAAAATGATGAGGGAGAAGATCAAGATCAAGAAGATTGACTACCTGCCAGCAAGGCAGGTTACCTTTTCAAAGAGAAGAAGAGGGCTCTTCAAGAAAGCTGCAGAGCTATCTGTTCTGTGTGAATCTGAGGTGGCTGTCGTCATCTTTTCTGCTACTGACAAGCTTTTTGATTATTCAAGCTCAAGGTACCAGCACCCACCACTATATACCTTATAATTCTTTTGACTCTTTCCTTCCTTGAAAAGATAACCAATATGTATGATCATGATGTCTGAAGTTTGACTTGACTTGTATGTGTGTGTGTGTGTGAGAGAGAGAGAGAGAGAGAGAGAGAGAGAGAGAGAGAGACTGAGATTCAGTCATTTGGGTAGAAATATATTTAGAGGAGAGGGTGCCTTTTATGGAAATTACCTGTCCTTCCTGAAATTCCATGGTTTAAACTCTGCACACAGACATTATTTATTGTCTCGAAGCTTCCAAAAGAAAAAAAGGAGAACCAGAAGCTTCTAGAGAGAGAGGGAGAGAGAGAATCTTGTAGATGATAACTTTTAGATAGTTATACTCTATTTCAAAGGCAACTAGTTCGAGGGTTACTACCTTGTATACGTTTGATTAAGACAACTTCTAGCTAGGTGTCGCAGTTTGAGAGACATTATATGGTGATGTTCTTTTCTTGTACTACATGCGCAATCAATTTTGTTTACCAAGCAAAACTGTGTATATCTTTTTGGACAAAGTGTATATATAAAATCTGTAATCTTATCCTCCACCTATCACATATTGGTAGTAGATATTATATAAAATCTTAGGTGGGGCCTATACAATGAAGAATATCTTTGTTCCAAAAGGACATAAAATTAATGGTTTCCTTGTCAGAGACACGGTATATTAGACCATCAATTAAATCATAAACTCAAACAAGAATGTAAATCAGACCGCATAAAATGATCGATAGTCTAGCTAGTAAGAGAGTATTTGACTCTTTCAGATATATACATATCTATACTATATGTATATATCTTATCCTTCAAACTTAAGATAATGTTGGGTTGTGTTTGAAAAGGCGTCTTTCACTCTCCCCGCCTAAACTAAAAAAATGCCAGTAAATTAATGTGGTTACAAACATTGAATTATATGTTTGTAGTTTTCTTACTAAAAATAATGTGATATAATGATAACTTGAGTATTCATCATATAGAAGCCCTGAAGACTTTCAGCAGGAATATGCATGCATGGTTTCAAGTAGGGCAATGGGTGGTGGAGCTATGACCATCCATAACATGTTTCATGCTTAGATGTGCATACATGAGAGGGAGGGTGAGAATGAAATGTTAACTATGGAATAAGAATTTAAATAAGGTCATGCTTCCTTTCAGTTAATACCACCTCTGTTTTTTAGAAAAAAGAATTCCGTTATTTAGATGTTCCTATTTTAGTATTAATAACATGCGAAAAATGAAAGAAACAGATTAAAAGACAATTTGAAAATGCAAATGCGAATTAAGAACAAAATTAAAAGACCTTTTAACTGTTTATGTCAGTATGCAATTTCTAATCAATTTCCATTGAAAATTTCATGTAAAATTTATTTTTCTAGGTTTCCGGCATAATTTGACACGTTATATGCATGAAAAGCTGCTAGTTTGTCTAGTTTGTCTATTCTGTATTTTTTTTTTTCAAGTTTTTCTATTAAAGCTCTCGATATTACAGTCCATGTTTTCATTTTTGCAACCAAAACAAAACAAAAAAAACATAAAACGATTTTACTCAAATCAATATACATTGAAAATCTAGGGCATGTTAACGTATTAGTAATGGGAATGAGAGGAAAGGGAATGATTTCCATTCCTGACTTCTCCTGCGTTTACTTGCAATCAGGAATGAAAAAATAAGTGGGCCCCACCTCAAAATCCGTAATCACATTCCCTCAAAAGTAGGAATCAGATCAACTAGGGGGGAGAGTAGTCGATACGATTCCCATTCCTGTTTTCTCTTAATAACTTCCAAAAATACCCTTATCTCTTTACCATAATTCTAAAATTAATTTGGATTCTGATTCACGCAAATTAGTAAACAATAACAATGGGAATCAATCTCATTCCATTGCTAATTCCATATGTTTAGTAAACAGCTTAATGGGAATGATTCTTCCCATACCGATTCAGTAGTTCTCCGATTCCTAAATTCTCTGATTCCTTAGTTTCTCCATTACTGATACGTAAATGTGCCCCTAGAGGAGAATAAAAGTGTTGTTCTTTAGCCTTAGATTTTACTTTACATTATTTTTCAAACTTTTCCAAGTTTCCAAGTAGAGCAATATTGGTCCAAATTTTCCAATTATAAATAGGGCTTGTTAAGCGAGGCCATGTTAATCCAAAACATGATTCTAAGTTTTCTATAAGGGTGGGTGCAGTCCGATTCTCACCCCAAATTGGAATGAGAATTTGAACTATTCATCTAGTTCGATTCAATTTGGTTTTGACCAAAAAAATTCTCCGGTCTAGTGTGGTATGATTTGCCCATGAGTAGGATCGATTTACGATTTTGGATCGGAAATTTTTTTTTTGTACAAAACTCAATTAAAATTTTATTTTTTGGGCTTAAAAATTCACAAATGGCCCAATTTCATGCAAAAGAAGATGTGATTGGGCCTAGAAAAGAGAGGTGATTTGTAGTTGGGCTTGGAGAAAGATTAATTATGGGCTTAGAAATTTTGCATTGGGTTAAATTAAAAACTTAAATAATAAATAGTCGGTTCGATTTGGCTCAATCCGATTTTTTCACTACAAGAATCAAAATCAAAATCAAACCAAACCAGTACGGTTTGGTTTTTAGTCAACTCGGTTTTTTTTGGCCTAAATCAGCTCTGTTTATGCCCACCACTAGTTTTCTACTCGATTTTCATGTCCTATTAGCCTAGCTTTGGGGAGTCTAGATCCCCTTGTTGCAGTAGGGCTTGATTAAGTTATTCTTCAAGAATCAATGGTTTAAAAGGGTCTATTAATATATCTACTAAGGATTCGGCCCCCAAGTGATGTGTGACGTTTCCGACGTGTTTAATGATCTTTCTAGGGTGCATCTGGCTTCTGAAGCTCTAAAGTGTTTGAGAAGAACAAAATTAGTTAAGAATGAAATGTTATAGCCTCTAACGTGTGTTAACTGCATTTTAGTTCTTCGGTGTCTATGGCCGTACTGAGGAATGGAGGAGATCACACGCCCGGACATAGGAGAAAGATGACGCTGGGATGATGGTCATGGATTTATTCACCTAGGTAGAGACTTTTGATATTTTTGGCGCAAGCCAGTAGAAGTTTCAACTTGATATTGCAACATAAAATTAATAACAATATTCACTTATTTGTGATATCGAAGGTGTATGAATATGTCATTCGGATTTAGGAAACAACTCTTAGAGAAAACTATTAATATTCGAAGATACATAAGTGAACAATCAATCTATTAATATTCGAAGGACAATGTTTTTCCAATATATTGTTTGTCAATCTTTTCTACTAACCCCCCAACCCAAGGAAAACTGAATTCGAATTCAGGTACATCTTTTAGGGCGAAATCTTTTAGGTACATCTTTTCTACTATATATACTTGTATTTAGCCACCTTCCACATGATAGCCTTTAGAAAAAGGATTGCGAAATCTCAAATATCTCTCGATGCTGAGAATTTTCTATGTGTCCAGGATTTCTATTAGTGGAGATACCTATTTTTATACGGCTGGATAAAGCTTTTTCGAATCTTCAATCCATTAGTATAAGAAAAACGGTGGACTCTCCCAAGAGCATATGAGTGCGCAAGATCTAATATATCAACAACTGATTCTACTTAGATGCTTTTATCCGCTTCACACTTGGCTACCCATCGTTTATAGAAGTAGCTTACTCATCTAGCGGCAAAGGAAAAGGGTAGTACTTTGAGTTATTTTATTAGGCGGGGACATGATCCGAACCTATGCCTGTCACAAAGAACTTAGGAAAGTATCTTAGCGTGCCACTAATTCACATGCAAAAGATACACCATTAGAGTAAGTGCACTTTACTAACATAAAATAAAGAAAGTTGGAGTTTCAGGATTTAGGGTTTTAGTTCAGGAATTAAGGTTTAGGGTTTAGGTTTAGGCTGAAGACATGGGTTTTGGAGAGAACTACTAAAGGTGTGTATAAGCCCTGCACACATCGTATGTTATCCTAAAGGTTCATAATGGATGGGGGTTGAGGTTAAAATCTAAGACCTACATATGACCTAACCCGAAGCGGATAGTTTTTTTTTTTCTCAATTATATTTTGCACTCATGTGTCTAGAGTTTGTGGTAGTCTATCCCTAACTGCTATAGGGAGAGATGAGAATAGCCCAAGTGCCTTCAATTTTGCATTCATGTAAACGAAAAAAGGGGTGTGTAGATAGTCGAAATAAAAAGAGAGCGATTAGTTTGACCGTTAGATGGGCGCAATTGTGTAACAGTTTGTAATGTTATGATTGTTTTTTGCTAGTTTTTAAAACACATTATCGGTAGTATTATTGGCATAGGCCTACATAGAGTTGTGTGAATTGTCTCACTACCCTGCGAGAAAAACTTGGGTCCGATTGATTTTCATGAATTAATTTAGTGCTTGAGATTCGTATTTGCATGGTAGCTAGCGCTGACGAATTCAGGATAAAAAGAAGCCAATCAAAAACACCCACTGACTAAAAAGAGGCCAACAAAGATAACAATATTCAAAGCATATTTCAATGAGCTCCAGAGTTGATGTGAGAGGAACTGTCTATAGCTAAGATTTTTGAGGCCCACTTATTAGCTGACTTGATTTTCTCACGTCGGCTTGACTTGTGTTCTAAAATATCTCAGCTGCTTGGGTTGGTCTTATATATAATAATTCCTTAAAATAGCTATGAAGGAATTAGAGTTGACGTTTTGATTTGCATATGTAACCAAACCGAGCAATAAGGCCAGCAGCAAATAGCTTAACGTTCTCATTATGCATATCAAATAAAAGTATATGTATAAGTGTATATCTGTGTTTGCAAACCAGGAAGTTTGAATAATGGGGATAAATTCTTTTCCATTTTTTTGTTTCTCATGTATGTTTAGTCACACGTTAATTTTTCTATGTTTAATAATTTGCTAGTGAACATGCCAATTGATTGTTTTTTTTACCTTTTATGTTGGGAAGTACCAAGGATGTTATTGAAAGGTACAAAGCGCACACAGGTGGTGTTGAAAAATCGGACAAACAGTTTCTTGAGCTGCAAGTAAATGAGTTCAATGACCTTTTCTCTTTCCTCTTTTAAATTGTTCTGCAATTAATTGTAACATTACTCTGTGATCTGCACTTTGGAGATTCAAAATGTATCTCTATAGCAACTGACGGTTCTGATTGTTTGAACATAAAATAAAAAAACATTATCCTGTTACATGCCAGACTTATGTGTATGCATGCAGCAGGGTCGGCATCTTAATTGGGATATATATATATATATTATATATATATATATATGTAGGTGGCTTCGATAAGTCGATTTCTAGTGGACTTGATTTGGTCTACATAAGAATTAGCCAATGAAAAAATTGGGACATAGATTCATCATCAACTATCAATTATTATTTACTTTTACTGTTAGTTGTTTTCCAAGTGTTCAAAGGAGAGGGTAAATTATTTTATAGGTTATTACAAATAAGTCCATTATATAGAGGCTATTTGAAGATAAAAACTCAAAATTAGCCACTTGTCATTTTCTGATTGGTTTTTAGAAAATTTGAACACACTAATAACCAATCAGAAAATGACAAGTGGCTAGTTTTGGGTTTTTCTCTCCAAATAGCCTCTATATGCGTTTTTGTATAGTATGTCATGTTAGAATGGACATATTTGTGAAAAGTCTACTATTGAATTGTTTTTCAAGCTTTAGGGGATTTAATTTCTTATGATTTTTTCAAAACTCCAGATTGTTGAGTTGGAGACTTCTATGTGTCCCTCGCACTTTGGTTGCAGTTGAGGCTTAGCCCCTAAATAACCTCTTTCACAGGCTCACATAGTACCCTAATTTTGTTAGCTACCTAAATCCTGACAAAACTAGGAAATCAATAAATACCCATAACGACTAGGACAAATTGTAAATCCATATTCTTGTATGTTCCAGTAATTCATTTGATTCCATTTTCAAAAATATATTGTAATCCTTTTCGTTCTTCTCGTTATGTTGTTTCTTTGTTTTTTTTTTTTTGTTTTTTTTTTTTTTTGGGGGGCTGATGTTTATAAGCTTTTTATGTGACAGATTAGATTATGTAATGGTTCCAATATTTCTCATTTTAGCTGGAGAATGAAAACCACATCAAACTGAGTAGGGAAGTCGAGGAGAAGAGCCGCCAGCTGAGGTACAAATTTATTAAATCATCATGAACTTCTAAGATATATGTGGCTGTTTAGCTGGTATATTATTGCTTGAATTATGTGCGGGAATTGGACTGGCTTGCAACAGGCAGATGAAAGGTGAGGATCTTGAAGGGCTGAATCTTGATGAGCTGCTGAAGTTAGAACAACTGGTGGAAGCAAGCCTTGGCCGTGTGATAGAAACTAAGGTCTGCCCTAGCTAATTTCTTTTCTAGTGAGGATGGTGCAAGGCGTCACTCTCTGTATTGTGGTTTAATGATCGAAACCGTTTATTATAATTTAGGAATCCTTGTTGCAGAATAGTTAAATGGTGTTAGTACAAGTGACAGTCTAAATTATAGGGGAGAGAGGTTTCTCACACACACTCACACGACTAAGATGCCAATGGGGTTTCGAATCCGAGACCCCTAGTCTGCAAATTAAAGTTATTTTCCACTGGGTTAGACCCGTTAGCTTAGTTAAATGGTGCAAGACATTGCATTTGTGTTCCAATAAATAAACAAGCATCTCAACAAAACACTGAAATCATTACCATTTAATGAAATGGTCAAATAGTATCCAATATTCTATTTTTTTGCCGGATGATTCTTAAATGAAAACCTAAATGACGAACTGTTCGAGTAAAGTAGGTCCCACAATTGTCCTTTGTTTGAAGAAGTTGTTTGTGCATAGAGAGTATATTTTAATTGCTCTATTTTGTGAAAAGCATAAGTGTATCCTGGGTTTTCACTAAGGTTTGAGTTGCCAATTTGGGTTACATTATGCAAATAAACTAACATCAAAATGCAAATGTTCCATTCCTTTTCAGGAAGAGCTGATTATGAGTGAGATTATGGCACTGGAGAAAAAGGTTAGATGATTGATACGTACTCTGTAAATGAAAACAAATTTCAACTATTTACAATAATCAGGACTTTAACATCAATAATCATAACCAAGTTTGGCTCTGGTTTTCTCTTCCACGCACACCGACTATAATTTCAGGGAGCTGAGCTGGTAGAAGCCAACAACCAGTTGAGGCAGAGGGTAAGCAACTACCACAATCATGTACATATTTCTTCTTCTTTTTTTATTTTTATTTTGTATTTTTTTGCATAGCAGATGGTGATGTTATCCGGAGGAAATACTGGACCTGCGAGTGTGGAGCCGGAGACTTTGATTACTAATGTTGGAGGTGGAGGAGAAGAAGACGGCATGTCATCTGAATCTGCCCTAATTGCCACCTCCACCAGCTGCAACAGTGATGTCAGTCTCTCTCTTGAAGATGACTGCTCCAATGTCACTTTATCTCTCAAATTGGGGTGAGCTACTTTTGCTTTGCTACGTATATTTATATTATATATTTATATGTTTTTTTTTTATAGTTTGATCAGAGAAAACATGCTTGCTTTATTTGATGATATTATAAAGAATAAATTAAAAGTTAAAATAATCAATACTTGGATCTCGTGCAAGAAGAGGGTTTTGCTTAGATATATTTCTGTACATGTCAACTTGATTTAGGGTTTCATTTCATATGAACTCTACCAAACCAAAATATTTGGATTATTAGATTGAAGATGTTCTACGAGTTTGTAGAGCAAGTTTATTTTGAGGTTTCATGTTTGTGTCTTTGGGCTATTTCATTTTTGTGTTTATTTAAATTGAAACAAGTTAGTGACTTTCATCGAAACTCTCTCACATTTTTTTTATATTTTTTGTTATAGAAAATATTTATATAAAAAATGTGAATTTCGTAGTATGGCAGTCCAAATAAAATTATTTTAAATATTTTTATATAACCAATAATAATTAACTTGCTACAGAAATCTTCAGTTACGAAATCCCAACACTAAAAGGGCTATTGGAAACATACCGGAGAAAATATATTCCACTCTCTCTAGACTAAAACAATGTATCCTGAATAAGGCATATAAAGGTTAAATTATCTCCAACAAATGTTGATGGGCAATTGCATTCATGGTATTTCATTTAATTCTTCACCTTTTTAATCAATTTGCTAATCACTTTGTATTTTCTCTGAATTTCAGGCTTCCCTAGATTCGTGGTTAAGAAGTGGACAAGGAAGAAAGTTTACTCCCTTTGTAGCTAAATAAACAAAGTCGAGATAATGTAAGATACATCAGTGATCGTGTGTCTTAACTCGATATAACATTGAAGGAAGAGTAACTTTGTGTGTATCTAAACCTATGGTATTACATGCAGCCTGAAATACTGCTCTTCGACTTTGTATTGTATGTATTAATTAATGCAGCCTGCATGGAGACTATTGTTGATTTTGTGTTGATTGGGTTATCAGTGTCACAGCACATGCCAACCTTATAAGGTCGTGTTTGTTAGACGGGTCGTAGACTAGACTGGGGACTGGTTCCAATCCAGTCTCAAAGAGTTCCGCTCATTTAAGGACTTCAAAATGAAGATATGTGATAACATCTTTAATAAAGGCCCTTCGATTAATCCAACGGCACATATAATTAGTAGTGTGTTGAGATCCAAAAAATACACGGTTGGGTCCAAATAAATTATCAGCCCAAAACAACGATCTATTAAAGCAGAGTGCGCCAAAACCTACCACACGCGAATTACAGTTCACGTGCCACGCTAAATAAATAAATTCACTCTGAATTGAAATAAAATATGTCGGGTTTACAGGCCTATGCAAAAAGGGAAAATAAGCATCACAGGATGATAAATTAAAACACGCCAAGCGACATGCCATGCCAAGCATGAAATCATTATCTCACACCCAACCACACTACAAGCCTAGGTGGGCCCAAGCCACTCAAAAACCCGGGGCTTGCTTGAGTGGGTTGTGGCATGGATGGTAATAAATCAGCATGAGGCCCATTGATGGGCCCAGAAATGAAAAGTCTCGGGCTACTTGGGAGCCTCGAGACTCAAGCCCATTTCTTAGGCCCAAATATGTGGGTAAGCACACGAGAGAAAATAGCCAAGCAAAATAACCCAACCAAAATAATAAAAAGCCCAATCAAGAGGCCCAATGTTTAACAAAGGCTTATTTGCTTAGAAACCACCTTAGCCCACATAAAAGGCCCAAGAAAATAAGCCACAGCTCTTTGGAAAAGAGAACACGTGAAGGAGGAGGTTGGCAGACTTAGCAAGCAAAGCTGCTAGGAGCAAGTTCCAAGTCAGAGTCGCTCAAAGAACCAACGAATGCCATCCTGCATGCTGTCATAAGCACCTCTTGGACCAGCATATATTTCCAGTTCCTTTCTCTCATTAGCTTTAGCTAAAGCAGGGGGAAGGAAAGGGGAAAATGCAGCAACCAAGAATGGAAGCTCCCACTGCACAGCTGCGGGAAAGGAGGACGTTGAGCTTCCAAATCTCCTGAATTTATGCAAATAGACAGAGGTAATTGTTGCCAAGGTAGGAAAGTCAGAGAAGAGGAGAAGAAAGGAGAAAAAATCTTAGCCAAAATGGGTAGAAACCATTAGGGTTTCTTGAAAAATGGTGATTCCCAGCAGCTATAAATTGAGTCTTCCCCTATCCAACAAAACACAACACACAACCTTCAGAGAGCAAGCTTTCTCTCTAAATTGCAAAAACCCAACTCGTGCACTGTTCATCTTCTTCTCCAATCTGTTTTTCTGGCATCTGCCAGAAGAACTCAGCCTTTCTCTTCAGATTCTCCACAAAACACCCCATTCCTTACTTAAACACTTTCTTTTCTCATAAACCAAGTCTAATCTCTCTCTTAATGCTAAACTCATGTTGGTTTTGCTCCCATGCCACATGCCATTCATGCTAAGCTAAAAGGACTACCTGTAAGCATGCCTCAGCCACCTGTAAACCTCCGTATTTTCAATTGGTGAAGATAACCAAAAATATTTCCTAAGGTTTTGCTGACTTTTCGAGATATTTTTGGGCTTAATTTCTGAACCCAAGCAAAGGGGATAATTTCCTCATTCTACCTTTGCAGTAGCCCAGTCTATTAGCTGCAGGAGGAAAAAGGCCCCTACATAGTGTAAACCCTGATTCATACTCCTTGTTCTACTCAAACATTCCTGTTTAACTATTCTAATCAACAACAAAATAACAAATTAAATTAGGGGGGTAAATTACTCAAATGGTACTCAAATTTATATCTGATTTACATTTTGGTCCTTAAACTAAATTATTCGTTCAAATGGTCCACCAACTTTTTATTAATCGGTGCTTTGGTCCTACCGTTACATTTTTTGGGGCAAATAAGATTTTTGACCTATGTATCACTCATTTATCACCACTGTATCACCTATGTATCACCACTTTATCACCTATTTGGGGAACATAGGACGGTTATGGACGATTTTATCCTTACATTTGACAGCAACATTAACATAATGTAACAGTGGGATCAATGGAGCGATTAATATAAAGTTGATGGACCATTTGAACAAATAATTTAATTCAGGGACCAAAATGTAAATTAAGTATAAATTTGAGGACTATTTGAGTAATTTACCCTAAATTAGGGATACACGTTCAAGGGCTAATCTCGTTCTTCCTCCCCATCCATCTTCACCCAATCGTATGCTCTCTCTCGCTCTTGCTCAGCCAACAGAAAAATGGTGATACAAGTTGATTTTACCATTATATTTGCTCGGACAAAGAAAATTGTTTTCACATCATGGTTTCTTTGATTTTATAACTTTCAGTTGCAATAAATTTGGATGCATATTGTTTGTGCACATGGGTTGTGTCCCCCTAAACCTTACAGCAACCCATGAACCTAAAATATAATTACTAGCGATCTACTTGTGCATAAAGGCGAATAAATAAACGAAAACAACAACATTGTCAAAGAACAATTAATTAATTAAACATATTAGTCCACATGACAAAATATGAATGAGTCCATGCCATTATGTAACGGAGAACATGACGGTCAAACTAACTGATTTATGAAAGTGATACAAAAATAAACATTATGTATGGGACTGAGACGAGAAAAAATTTCATGTATCGAAGGCTGAAACTCAGTAAACCTGAACATAGTAAAAGAATAATGCTACTCTTACCATATTTGTATACCATATTCTTATACTACCTTATATGAAAGTTAAGGTGGACAACCACATCAATTAAAATTATTTTACTTTTTTTTTTCTTTTATGATTTATTCTAGTATATCGTAGTAAAATGAAAATTACCCAAATATTTATTACTTACTTCTTCTTACTAGCGAAAAGTAAAAGGAAAAAGAAAAAAGAAAAGAAAACTATGGCTTCGATGCGATTTCATCGAATGAGGACGTTCACATTATAACTTCCATACGTCCTTTCTTTCCCGTAAAAATTAGATCCGATTCATAGTTGTCACCTCCATTGACGACAGTTGGCTTCTCTTCTCTTCTCTGCTGCCCTACACAACTGAAAACGCAATGAATATGCAGGTTTAGGGTTTTCCAATCAAAACTCAAACGAACCCATGAAGCTTCACAAGGACTACTATGGCTACTACTATCCCAACCAGTCTCAGAGAGCCGCTTTAGCTGGCCTTTTGGTGGTCCTCTTTCCGGCCTTCTTCCCAAATCTCTTCGGCCCATTAGGCCGTGCCTCTCCTTCCATCTTCTCAGTAAGTCCCTTCCCAAACAACCATTCTCACAGTTTGATGTTGTTGTTAATGGAAATGCTTAATTCTTAATAAAACTGCAATGGGTATTTTGCAGGAGTGGAATGCTCCAAAGGCCAGACATTTGCATCTTCTAAATCCAGCTTTACTTCTCCAATCTGTCAGTCCCTTCTTTTCTTTCCTTTGATTTTTGATTTGTTTTCAGAATTGGTGTAAACAGTTGATCTATTTACATATATTAACATATTCTTTTTGAATTTGTTTAGTCTGTTGAGCAACAGAGCAAGCTATGGTCTCCACTGCCCAACCAAGGATGGAAACGTTGTCTTGAAGAGTCTAAAAGTCTATCATGTGAGTGCTAAAGATCGGGCCACATTTTATGTGACATTGAATTGATTGTTAGCTGATGAAATTTCATTCATTTTCTTGCAGTGACACCAAAAGGATCTACTGGGTATATTCAGGTGTTCCTTGATGGAGGCTTGAACCAGCAGAAAATGGGGGTGGGTTTTTAAATTTTATAAGGAAATTCTTTCTAAGCAATGTATCTTGTAGAAAATGAAGTTATACAAGAATGCCCGTTTACTTGATTTGATTACTTGTTGTGATACTATAGCCATTTGGGTGTCCAAAATGAGATTGTCTAATTTACTTTATTTGATTCTTCAACAAAAAAAAAAAAACAGATTTGTGATGCAGTTGCTGTTGCCAAAATTTTGAATGCCACTTTGGTTGTTCCACACCTTGAAGTTAATCCTGTGTGGCAAGATTCGAGGTATATCGTGAGTATGCTAACCTGGAACCTTTTCTACAATTTATTATTTCTGTCCAAAGTGGAGCCATTGATTTGAAACCCCATGTGCTTTTGCAGTTCCTTTGAGGAAATTTTTGATTTGGATCACTTTATTGAAGTCCTACGCAATGAAGTTTCTATAGTTAAAGACCTGCCTAGTGAATTTTCTTGGAGCACTAGGGAGTATTATGCTACTGGCATTCGGATTACTAGAATAAAAACAGCACCTGTCCATGCTTCTTCTGATTGGTATCTGGAAAATGTCTTGCCCATATTGCAGAGGTCAGTAATGCATCGAGCCTTTCTTAATTGAGTGTAAAGTTCTTGCTTTTTTTAATCACTTGAGCCTGTTCTTGCAGTTTTCTGTTGTCTGTGAAGTTGGTATCGTAAAATTTTGTCCCTATGTTGTCGTAGTGTCATATGCTAACTTCACATGCAAAAACAGAAATCTGCAAGATAAATTCTTGTCCCTATGCTGTCTTCGTATCAGATACTCATGTCCATATTCTGTCTGTCCTTCAATTTAGTCTCCTGCCTGCATGGATTGTGCAGAGGTTTCATTTCTTAAAATTGTGATTGTTATATTGCTTGTGTTAGAAGCTTGTATAATCTGTCCCTTTTTTTTTCCCTTTTTTTTTTTCCAGTAAATAGCAGCGATAAGTTGTCATAACAAGAAATATTTAGGAATGATAATATTATGATGCTATGGACATAGCTTTGGGAAATAAGCTGTTTGGTTAATGCGTATAGCATATAGTTAGAACTTAGAATTAGTGCATCACAGACGTATTTGTGTCTTTACATGTCAAGCCACCAGCTTTTCAAGTTAGATTATGTATTGCATCTCTAGTTTTAGGATTTTAATGGTTATCCAGTTTTAGACTGAAAATATCCTTTTGGGTTTATTTTCAATTATCTTCTCTGGGTACAACTTGAGTTATCAATCTTATGTATGTGCATATGTCTCGCTAGAATCATGACAATAGGTTTCTTTTTTAAAACTAAATTTGAAATTAATATCTTATTATGATTGGAAGGTGTTTCACTGATGCAGATACGGAGTTGCTGCTATTTCCCCATTTTCTCATCGTTTGACTTTTGAAAACTTACCTAAAAACATCCAGCACCTCCGTTGTAAAGTCAACTTTCAAGCTTTAGCCTTTGTTCCTCATATCAGGGAATTGGGAGAAACCCTTGTTAATCGTCTCCGCTACCCTCCTAATAGAAACCAAGGCGCAGCAAGTGACTCACAGGACGGAACAAATCAAATTGAGAAACAGGGAGCTGGGAAATTTGTTGTTTTGCATCTTCGCTTTGATAAAGTTTGTTCTTAATTTTCTTTAGATCCATGTCATGTTTGATCATGCAATAATTTTTTAAGAATCTTAAAGCTTTTCCGACTATATATGCAAAGTTAGTATTTTCTAATACTCTTTGCCTGCACATACTCATAGGATATGGCTGCCCATTCAGCCTGTGATTTTGGTGGTGGTAAAGCTGAGAAACTCGCCCTTGCAAAATATCGGCAAGTAATTTGGCAGGGTAGGGTTCTAAAATCTCAGTTTACAGATGAGGAGTTGAGAAATCAGGGGCGTTGCCCATTGACTCCTGAAGAGATTGGGTTGCTGCTAGCAGCTTTGGGCTTCAACAATAGTACCCGGCTCTATCTTGCTTCTCACATGGTATTTCTTAAAAGCAGAATGTCTATACTGTTATTCATGAGCTAACAGCTAGGGGCTTGTTTGTTGCTGGTTCGTTTTTATTTTTTGTTTTAATTAAAGATAGAGAAGGGAATAACGACGAAAGTTCAAAGAGAGAGATAAAGAGAGGGGAAATATATTGAAAGATTTATAAAACAAAACTTAAAACAGCTTTAGTTAGGTATTCTCCTTCTTCCCTCTCATTTTCATCCCCTCTCTTCTTTCTCTCATACCTTTCCCTCTTTCTCTTCAATTGAAACAAAAGCAAACACATTGACAAATAAGCACCAAGTGTTTCATGTGATTCCTTAGGTTCCTTTTCAGTAAATGTTGATACTGTGTGTTCAGTTATGGGTTTAAATTGGATAAACGAGTCACTATTTTCCTTGTTCAGGTTTATGGCGGAGAAGCAAGGATCTCAACTTTGAGAAGATTATTTCCACTAATGGAAGACAAGAAGAGTCTTGCCTCTACAGAGGAAAGGGCCAAAGTTGAAGGCAAGGCTTCTCTATTAGCCGCAGTTGACTATTATGTGAGCATGCAAAGTGACATCTTCATCTCTGCTTCCCCCGGGAATATGCACAATGCACTGGTAAGAGTATCTACCTCGGTAGATATGTGTCTTCTTTAAGATGGTGGGGGAATAAACCAGATTATCTACTTCATCAAATCTGTGGTTGTAGTGAAATATAGTGAATATAGGAATTCCCTAAATAGCCTATTATTATAAAATCAGGTATTTCAGCAGAAGAATTATTTCCTTGAAAATTTGTGAAAATTCTAAGTGGACAGGATTAAAATTTGTATCCTCAGGTCGGTCATCGCGCTTACATGAACTTGAAGACTATTAGACCAAGCATGTCATTGTTGGGAAAGCTTTTCGTGAATAAGAGCATGGAATGGTCAGAGTTCCAACATGCAGTTCTGGATGGGCATAAAAGTAGACAAGGGCAGATTAAGTTGAGGAAGGAGAAGCAGTCCATATATACATATCCTGCTCCTGATTGCATGTGTCAAGCTTAATTGAAATCGATTTCGGAGGCTGTGGTTTTGCTTTGAACGTCTGTCATTATTGGCAAGTAATTTTTGTAGGTCAGCTACTTATGAGTATTGGAGTTATCCAGTCTCATTGCTGTATAGGCTTCATTTGAGCTCGTAAGTGTATAGTCTGCTTTCAATGCATATCAGCCTGTAGGACAAGCATTGATTCTCACCAATAGAATGACAAACCCACACTTTTCCTCTTTTTCTTTTTTGGTCACAATGCAAGGTAATATGATGAATTTAAGCTTGGGGTAATTCCAAGTGCTTGACTATTTCAGTTTAATATGGTGAATTTAAGCTTCAAGCATTTAATCCAAGCTGTTGTATGCCTCTTCTTCTCCCTCCTCACTTTAAAGAATTTCTACCTCCTTAGCAACCAAATGAAAAATGCAATACTTACGAGGCCTCTGCGTGACACAAACCAACTCTCATGGGCCTCGTTTGGTTCACGGAAAGGATTTGATGGGAAATAATTTCTCATATCTTTTCCGAATGCATAGGAAATGAAAAATTCCTTTCCCATGTTTGATTTGCCTAGGAATGTGAAAAAAAAAATTGTTTAATTTTTAAATTATACCCATATTAGATAAAATTAAAAAAAGAATGCATTTAATGATATATCGTAATTTTAAATTGTTAATGGGGATAAAATGGTCAAGAAAAAAGTGCATTTAATTAGGGGTGGGCATGAGTTGGGTTGGGTTGATTTTAGTCCCAACTCATAACCCAACCCGATATATAGCGGTTTATGATTTCTTGAACTCAAAACCGTTCATTATTAGACCAACTCAATCCAATCCAAACTTTTTGTGATCGGGTTGGGCGGTTCAATTAGGTTAACTAAAAATTAAGCATATTTTTAAGTTTTGATTTCAACTCATAACCCAACCTATGCATAGCGGCTTATGATTTTTTTGAACCAAAAACCGCTCATTTTTAAGCCAACCCAATCCACTATGATCAAGTTAAGAGGTTTGGTTGGGTTGACTCGAAATTGTGCCCACCCTTACATTTAATGTTGGCCTAAGTTTTCCATGGGAAGGAAAAATGAAACTCAAGGAGGGTGGAGGGTTTCATATTTTCTCATATACCAGACAACCATTTCTCATGTCTGAACTTACCAAACATGGGAGATCCTCATTCTCAATCCCCATTTCCCACTAACCAAAGCAAAGGCCATTCTGCTTGGATGAGGCCACGTTAATTACACGTTTTAACATATGACATCTAAACATTGCTCAATAATGAAATGATCTTTCCAATTCAAGTAAAGAGGCGAAATTTGCAATCACACATCCAACATATGGGTTAATGCGTTTTCTACACCTCCCTTTTCTTTTCTTTTTTTTGAGCTTTTCAGTTTTCACTTTCAGGGATGGGAGAAACTGGTCGTTTCAGATTGACCCACAAATTTCCATTTCGACAAATTATCAAGCAATCGTAGAAGACAATGTAATGCCAGCTTCAAAAACTCAGCGGCATGCATTTTTACACGTCAATCAATAACTGTGTTACACTATAACGACGTAGCCTTCGTGGTACTGCTATTCAGTTTGCACGGCTCTAGGAACTGCAGGCAAATTAACCATCTTTCACATCTGTGCCAACAGGAGGAGACCCTCCACCATTTCGGCGGGCAGTGAGTTCTTTTGATTCTGCAGCAGATGGAGCCATGTCTTCTTCCTCAATTGGAAGTGTTCGCTTTGAGCCCTCCAAAGCAACACCAAGGATAATATTCTCTTCTAAAGGAGGCCTAGCTATGGATGGTGATGAAACAGGTTTCTCACCATCAAGCTTTGCCTGTAAAGGTGCCAGAGGAACATCTGCTTTTTCACTACCAGTCTCAGGCGAAGCAACAAGGGATTTCTTAGACGTCACCTTTGGTGGAGATGCATCTCTGGAATCAACTCCTGTTGTCTCTTTCCCTGCATTTTTTGTACTCTCATTCTTGGACTGCAGCATTTCAGAGTTGCTTCGAACTGAACCATCAGATGCTGAATTCCGTGTTTGGGGTTCAGATGTTGGCATTTCCGAGATCTTGGAGTTTGTGCTTGAGTTGGAACTTGAAGTTGCTGCAACTTTATTGTCAGTTTGTGCATGAGTTAGTGTTGCCCCAGCTTTAGCATCTGATCCCTTGGAGTCGGATGTTGAGGAAGCTTCAGCCTGGGCCTGTTTGTCTCCATTTGTACGTGTTGGGCGACTTGAAGCTTTACTTTTGTCATCACTACTGATTTTATAGGATGGTTCAATAAGTAGATATGGACGATTATTGGATGCCCTAGAACGAGTGAAAATGGTGTCATCAAATGGCACATTTTCCAAGTCAGCAGCCTCACTGTAATATTTCTGGACTGTGCGAATTGGTGTGGCAAGCCGGGCACGATGATGGCTGACAACTCTGAGAAGATCCAAAAGTATTGCCTCCTGTTTTATTTCATCAATAGAGTTTATCTGAGATAAATATTCAACCGTTTCTCAAAGACTATAATTAACATTGAGAAAGTAAACAGAATTGTGATATCCATAAACAACTACAAAGTTCAGGCATAGAGACACTTGGAAACCTTAGTAATAGTAAACAACACAAATTATACAATCCACATCAAAAGTCCGGTATAAAAAAGGTAAAACTGATTCTTTGAGTAACTTGTGAACCAATCTTAAAATGGCAATCAGTCTTTATAAATTGCTCAACTTTTCCATCCAATGAAAAAGGAAATGCCAAGAAAAGACAAAATTATCTTGTTCAACATGAACAATCTATAAGCCAGACTAAAGGTTCATCAAGAAACAATGTATTGGAAGGGAAGAGTGAAGAATAGAATATCCAAACAAGGTTATGGCATTACCATTATACAAAATAAATCTGAGCATTAAATCCCAACAATCATGCAACTGTAATCAATATGGCAGAGAACTAGAGTGAGTAAGTGTGACTTTTACATTTACTATATGCAGCATCTCTGGAAAACTTATATTGGCATCTAAGTCAAAGATGATCAAAATTTTATACTATTTTCAGAATCTATTATATCATCTTGCAGGTTACATGATTTCATAAAGCTTATATTAATAATGTAGTCTTACCTTAACACAGAGATACTCCTCAAAATGAGATGTTTTAACAAAGCAGGATACCAAAATCTGCGACAAAAATAGCCCGCTTATGAGAACAATCATTCCATACAAAATTTAATAGAAAGGAAGAAGAAAACCAAAAAGAGGGACGTATCATATGGAGATTGTACATCCATAGGAAAATCAAAAGATGAGTTTCATTATTCTATGAAGACCTTGTGAATGAAAGTGAAGAATTGTGAGACCATAAAAACATACACAACAGTTTCCATCATGTATTTCAAAAGTAAAAACAACTTATTACTTTTAAAGTAACAGAATGTTTTTACAAGGGACTTGAAGAAGGTTTTTCTTAAACCTACTTATAAAAAAGTAATAATAATAACTTCTATTGAAACCTACTATATCCAGCATCTCTGGAACATCTATTGAAACATTATAAACCTACTTAAAAAAGTAATAATAATAACTTCAAAAGTGAAAGCACAAAAGCCATACCATAAGGGCCTGATTATCTGGATTAATATTGTCCAGAAAAACTCTCCTATGCAACCTTTGCTGCTCTACTTGAGAATTTTTGGCCAAAACCTTGCGCATATCAGCTACAATAGTCTGCAGATAGAAAGGGATAAACCAGGTTCTCATATGAAATGATATAAAAAACACAAAGTCCTTGGAGCACAAGTTTCCCAAGCTAGTGAACTGAAATTTCTACTCACGTTAATTTTAATGACATCCAAGTGACTTATGGCTAGGTGGGTCTTAATGCGCCAATGAGTCTTCTGGCTAAGATTCCTGACAACGTTTACAGTGAACTTGTGATTTGGAATGTGAACTGCTTCGCGATCATCGCCTCTTATAATTGTTGGTGACCACCAACCCACATGCTGGTACAATAACAAATTTATCAAAAATAAAATAAAATGTCCATATTGCTTATAAAAAATTCACTTCCAGTATTTGTTTTGCAAAAGGATCCAAATTGTTAAAGCCCTATTATGTTTAAGGTGGAAGCCATCAAAGGTATTCATGGGTAGGCATTATGTTTTTTCCTTCTAACCACTGTTGCACTTGATGTATTAGCAAAGATATATACAAACCTCAACAGTACCAGAAACTTCATAGCCTTCAATCTTAGTCTGAATCCATTCATTAACAACAAATGGTCGTGTGGCATGGATCATTACACTTGAAAGGAAGTTTGTGAATATCTGAGTTCAGACAATATTAAGGTACATGTAGTCAGAAAACCTTAAAAGGAAATTATATGTCTTAACAGAATTTGAAAGTATACACATGGACAATCAGAATTTGTTATGATCAATAAACTGCAGCCTGTTCAATTTACAATATCACATGAAGAAAGATCTGTACCTCGCGACCAGCAAGGGTGAGCAATACTGTGCCAAGACCACCAGCTGTTAGCCATTTCTGGGTTGAGAATCCCAGCAGCTCCATGAACAATGATACTGCAGCAACCCAAACTGCAGAATAAACAGCCTTGCCAGCGAAATTGAAGCCCATCTGCCCCAACAAGAGACAATTATGTAAGGATGCAATAATCTTATATGCTACAAGTGCCCTCATGACAGCTACATTATTGCATAATGACATAATATCTCACAATAACAGAAACTTGGTTGGAAAAGGAAAACTATGCTACAATCTATTTCAATAAGGTCAAAAGAAGCAGTAAAGAAGCTAACATAGATGAGGCCCATTTCATCGAAACATTAATCAGGACTGGTTATAGTTAGTTTATTTTATTTTAATTATTTGCGTGAGTACTAATGACAATTTTATAACACAAGTATAAAGGAGACAGAATGCATACAAAGTAATGAAAATATAATATGTGAACTAGTAACAGAAACATACATTTCTCGAATCACTTGGGTCACTTGTCTCCGTAAAGAACTTTTGTGCTTGTTGATTCAAGCTGCAAAGAAAAAGTGTAACAATAGAAAATCAAAATTTCAACCCCAATGCAGTGACTACAGGATAAATGTATTGAAACAGTGATTACAGTACAAGTGAGGGCAAAAAGAAAATCATACGTGCATAGAGAGCATAGCACCAAAAGAAAAAACTATACCAAAAAAATGAAATGAACTATGTCCTGGAAGAAGAAATAAACTTGTTCAAACCAGGCATTTGGGCATTCTCAATGTTCAAATTACTTCTAACTAACATAAGAAGTTGCTTGACAAGTTCTGAAATGAATAAATCTAAAAATTCAATTCATTACAGACCAATCTATTAGTTGACCAACAGAATAATGAAATAAATATCTTAAGGCATAATAGCACCAGAGCTACACTCACCTTGACAAACAATAGGCAAATGCCAGCACTGTTGATAATGATTGTACAAAATTTATAAGACGTTGCTTGACAGCCTGGCTAGCTTCTGAAGGTAGGACTACAGGATCTAATGCTCTGAAATAAACGTTGCAGCAGTTAGTGCAGATAAAATGGCTGGAAACAAGTTTCCAGTTAAGATAGGTAAATAGTGACTCTAAAATCATTTTCATTCCCTGACTTGTAATTTGAATCTAACTTCTTGTAATGTAGAAGTAAACCTGCACATAAGTGTTGCTCCAGTCCAGAGAAGCAAGGGCCGGAGGTAAGAATTCATGACATAGTGTGACCTACTTTTATTCCAAGTACTATCGTTCCGCTGCAGATAATCAACATGGAAGAATTAATCAGCTCAATAACATAATCAAACCATGTCTAAAGGCAAGGAATGGCAGAAGAATAACAAATTATATACTTGAAGAAATATAATCCTGCCGAGACGCAAAAGTGGCCCAAGACCCCAAACAGCAAAAGCTATGATAGCAACTGCTGGGATCAATTTAAGTAAAACAGGGCTTCCACGTAAAGCATCATAAGACCTGCATAATATGTTGAAAACAAAAAATTCTTTAGATACCAAACATTTATATAATAATGAGAGAGAAAACACGATGAAGCAATTGCCCCCCAATAAATGGAAAGGAATACCCAAGAAAAAGAACACAACTTATATGCTGGCATGTGCAGCTGTCTAAGGAAAAAAAAAACCCTAGTAATTCAAAAGGGAACGCATATACCTACCTTGTTAAAACTAAAGCAGCAGATTTCAGAAGGGGAACCCCATTTCCTCCACCTGGTACTAAAACAGATCTGCACAAGAAAACATTGCATCTGGAAGATACTGGACCTATTGGGCCACGAATACTGCTTAAAAGATTGAGACTGCAGGCACCCTGTCGCTGACAATTAAAAAGTAAATAAATAAATAAATCCATGAGCTCAGATCTACATAATAACAACCTCACCAGGTTACACACACACACACACATCCAGAGCATATTGTAATATGCTACACTAGAACCACGAACCTGATAAAAACACGAAATGAAGGACGATGAGCAAATTTTTATAACACTAGAGCACAGACAGCAATGCCATAAAGGGAAACGGAAATAAACAATTAACAAAACAAAAACCCAGAAACCCAGTGACAATTCTGTATAAGAACTCATACCAAATCATAGACCAGCAATTGAAAAAAAATGATAATAAAATAAAGCATAAAAGTGAAGCCATGAAACCATACCAAAACATGTGGCGGAAAATTGATTCCGACCATATGTACTCGACCCTTTCCTACAAGGCACTGTGAAATTCAAAAACAAAACAAAAAACCAAAAACAACGAATTCAATTAGTACTCCAGAAAAAGTAAACTCTTGGGCAAGAAGATTTTATGAAAAGGACTACAAAGAAATCTCACATACAGCATCTGGATTATGGCATCGACGATTACTGTGACTTCTCCATTCATATAACAACCGCACAGAAGCAGTATGAGGCATGGTTGATTGATTCTCAAACTCAAACTGAAGCAAAGCTGCAACTTTGCGCACAATATGGTAATGCAGTTGAAAATCAGATTACACTTTTGAACCTAATAACACACTGTCTTCAAATTATGGGTCTCAGACTATATGCACCAATTATGTACAGCACCTGTCACACTAAAACTTCAAATTCTCAGTTCATATTGAAATCTGTATACAAACAAACAAATAAATAAATCGATTTATAACTAACAATTAAAGCAGCAGAACGATTTTTAGATAACTCACTAAATTTTTTTACGCTTTTTAAGAAGAGAACCCATCATGAAAATAAAATATTTATAAAAAAAATTAATATGCAAAAAGTTTTTAAAAATTAAAATAATATGAAAAACTGAGAAATAAGTACGGCTTTAGTTGAACAAGGTCAGAGGATCAAGATTTTTCAAAATTAAAAATTACTAGAAATTCTGATTTCTAAGGAACCAAAACCAAAAATTAATAAGGAAAGTATTGAGTGTTACCTAATGGAGCAAAGCAGAGGATAAATTCCCAAACTCTCTCACTAAACTTTCCTGTAGAGGAAACCGGGTTTGATATAGAGAGAGAGAGAGAGAGAGAGAGAGAGAGGTGGGGGCACTGTGAGGAAGGCAAGCCCAAAATGGCTGGGTGGATGCTAAGATACGCCGATTGGTAAACTCTACACGGCTTCGCCTGATAGCGTGGTCAAATCAAAGTGTAGCGTTTTGGATTTTATTTCGTTACGTGGACCCGCGAAATTTCCTTTCGGTTTTTCACGGTGGGATTTATGTGGCGCATAGAGGTAAGGTGCGCGGTGTGCGTAATTATTTAGCATCGGTTTCCTCCTTGCCAGCATTGCACGGATTGTAAGGGTGGGCATGGTACGGTACAATACGGTATTGAGCTTGTATATTGATATCGAAAATTAAAATCGGTATGATACGGCATGAGATTATCATTTGACGAAGTTGGTATAGTACCATACCGTGCCAAATCGGTATCAGTACGGTATCGATACCATTTCGGTACCAAAATTAATATATTTAATATCCAAATCCTAATCAACATATTCAATATCCAAATCAACCAAATCAATATCCATCAACAGATTCATCAAATACAAATGGTTAAAACTCATGCCTTATGGCTTACAAATCAAAATAGTTAAAATTATGCCTTACGGCTTACAAAATTACAAACAAAATCCAAACATAAATGAGGAAAACAGAAAATTATGCAATCCAAACTTCATTTGCAGTTGGCATTTAAATGTCAAATTACTACTAAACAAATTCTATAGTCGTGATTACGTGGAAAATGCAACTCAAGATGTACTATTCAAGAAAGTGAAGCTCACATTGCAAGTCATATGCGCATGTACGCAAAGTGCATGTCTGTAAGGCTAAACAGTTTAACATAAGCAGAATCTAAAAGAGAATTTTTTTAGGCAAGAGACCGTGAAAGAATGAAAACATATATATTATATTTCAGTATTCGGTACGGTACAGTATTGACCGGTACCAAATACTTGATACTGCTCCATACCATACTCTATTGGTACGGTATGGTACGGTACCGAATATCTCCTCATCCCAAATAAAACGGTATGAAATTGGTATGGTACAGTATGGTTAGTGTACGGTTTCAGTATTTTGGTTTTAGATGCCCACCCCTAATGGATTGGTCTCGATCGATGATATTTATGCTGTGGGTCGGGCGGGTTGTTCTCGGGTTTAGGTCAGGGTCAGGTTAGGTTGGGTCGGGTTTGATTGATACATGGAATAATAGTCTAAATTATAAGGAAAAGAGGGATTTCTCACACATTCGAATATGAGACCACTGATTTGCAAACCAAGGCTATTTTCCACTAGGGCATACCTCGTTGGCAAATTTGACTTATTAAAACAGTTTTTCAACGAAACTGTAACTTCTATGAATAATGATTTGATCATACAAAATACGGATAATGATTGTGTTTTCATTTAATTTTATAATATTTTTGTTAAATATATGTTATTAATGTGTTTGCTTTATGAACTTATGGCGTTACATTATGAATATGCATATTTGAAGAGGCTTGTTACAATCTGCAGGAGAATGTGTTCAAAACGTAACAGAATTCAAAGGAATTTAACATGTTAGGATATGAAAACTACATGGATAAAATTGAAACTATTGGTACAAGAATAGTAAAACTAACAAACCACATGAACAAAAAGTGACTTTTTTCCTAATAAGATTTTATTATACTTCCAATAAAAATACTCATGAACATAAGTGTTACGTGCATAAACACTCCTAAACGGTCATATAATATTTGAGATATATAAAAAATGCAAGACTCACACATTTGTTACGAGCAGTATATAAAAAGTTCAAGCTGAACTGGTGAGCTTTGTTTTTCATTGTTGTTTTTGTGTTAATCGAATTTGAATAAACAAAAATGAGCTAACCAAAGATACCTTGAATTATTAATAGGGTGTTATAGTTGGATTGGCATAGACTTTTGATGTGCTCCTAAGTGGTCATGAGTTCAAGTCTCTATAGTATCCGTGGGTGTGAGTTTTTTACCCTTCCATTTTTAACTTTGGTAATTAAAACATAATAATTACAATTTTGATTACTGTGGTTGGAGTCGAATCTATCAGTTTTCAACGCACGTGATACGTGTGTCCATGGGCAATATTGCCCTTTCACCCCTAAACCTACAGTTCTCTCTCTCTCTCTCTCTCTTCTTTCCTCACACCCCCCATCCCAAATTCCAGATTTTTTTTGGTCAAAAACTAAGATTCAAGAATTAAAGTTAGGGGTTTTTGCAGGAATGATAAGGTGGCCGGCACTTGTGAAACCCAGAAGATATTTGAGATTAGTAGTGCTGCTGATATCCTCCTTGGTCTTGAGAACAAGCCGAGCTTGTTCATCATTTCATCGCACTTCTTCAAAGCCTTGCATCCCTTCCTCACCACCTCCTAATACCCAAACGACCACAAAAACAATCGAATCACTCAAATCAATTACACAAGAAAATCGAAAGTTGGTTGACCAAAATTAAATTCAACCGTAACCCCACTGACCAAAATTGTAATTACTCAAAAAAATTCTAAATTTTAAAATTGATCTTTTACTATTCGGATTAGAGGTCGTAGACCATACATTTTGATGGTGAATGGACTCGAGCAATCCTGGTCAACGACTTGCGTCAAAGAGAAGTTTAGACGGTGGTCCATAGAAAGCCACCCACGGAGCACGCCACAGCTTATCATTTTTTCCATGAATAGTGATGATCAAACACGTTTATGGTGTGCTGATGTTGTTTGCCTATTATTTTGGATAAGCTTTTTTTTATATACAATTTTTTTTTTTTTTTTTTTTTTGGCGGTATGGATAGGACCAAATTTCATAACCCTTTTCGCAACTTCAGAAATTGATATTACCATAATACCCTTCTGCCACTTAATCCATCAAGAGTTCCTGACGTCTGAATGCTAAACTCTTTTCTCACTGTTTCTATAACCATTGCCTATTAATCCCTTGGAAGCTGCCTTTGTTTCGGTTTTCCATCCACAGCGGCGGAGGCTAATCAATTTTAAATTTTAGACCTTTTGAATTTTGCATTCCTTTGTTTCATTGCAATTTGTATGTAAGAGCATCCGCAATAGTTGCTCAACAGTTCATTTTAGTTCAGTTTAATAACTCAATTTATTGAATTTTTTTTTGCAGCTATTGAACATAACTGCAGCTTCACTTGCAATAGTGCACTTCAATAACGTACAAATTAAAAGCTATATTTAAAAAATATATTATTTAAATGATTGTATAAAATAAAATAAATAAAGTTAATTACAATGACAATTATATAATTAAAATTGTTTCAAATAGATCTTTAAAAAGAGACCTATTTTGAATATATATAAATAAAAAATTGTGAAAATCAACGATACTTTTGGTGAATACGAACCCAAAGATCATCTAAGTACTACGATCGGATCTTGCAAAATTTCAACATAGGTTGTGCACAGTAATTTTTCTTGCTCCATCGTAAAATGAGTTCCCTTTTTTTGGTTGCTCATTTTTTATTGAAAAATAAAATTTCAACATAAACAATTTTTTTTTTGTGGGGGTAGGAAATTGTGAGAGAGTTGTTTTCTACATTGTATTTATAGGTAAATAACTAGCCATTTGTATTTTGGAAAAGTGAAATAAATTAGCAATTGTATATATAATTAGCTATCCTTTTTCTGAAAAATGAAACAAATCAATAATGGCTAGTATATATATTAATTAGATGTTTTTTTTAGCAGTGAAATAAATCATAAATGACTAGTTGCTTTGAAAAAATAAAAGTAACGGCTAGTCTACACTAATTAAATGTAATGAAAAAATTAAAAAGTAATGTTATCCATGTGTCAATAAGAGAGAGGCTATAGAGTTATTATGGTGGGTCAGCTTATTAAAATGAATTTCATTTCAGAGTTCATTTTAGTGATTCTGAAATGAACTATTGATCCCTTAAATGAAATTTAATCTATGAAATAAATTGAACTTTACCACTACAAGTCAAAAGTTCAATTTATTGAAATAAAATTGAAATGACCCTCACCATTTGTGAGCTATCTAAAACTAGTGAATTAGATGTAAGAAAAATTGCTAAATGAGCACATGTGCACATTGATAGCTATACCGTATATGGACGAACGTGCGGACTAGAGACTTATGGGTTAGAAATTGTTTGTGTCAAATTTGAGTTTTTGCTTATTTTTTACCAAAATACGTAATCTAGAAGATTTCAAGGAAATTGCTTATTATGCATACACAATTGATTTTTTTTTTTTAAAGGAAAATCATAATAATATTACCGTGATTGTATGGGATAATTTTTATAGAAATTTTCTTTGATTACTTGGAAAACAAGACAATATTTTACACAAGAATTGCAGTCCATGCAATACGTGAGCTTGCCATATTTTGCCTACTATCTTGCACTGTTGCCGTACTTGCATAAATGCAATCAAGGGATGTGTTGCACTGTAGCCCTTGTGGTAGTTCCGCGGGTGTCAATAGTGTCCCAACTCGCTTTCCGTCCTAAGAATCTGGAACGAATTGACAAAAAAGAGAAAAAACAGAGAACAATCTACACAAAAAACTTTTCCTTGGTAGCCAAATTCTTTGCCAATTAGGTTATGTGATCTATCATTAAATATCTTTTGTCAATGAATTTGAATTTAAGCATTAGCTTCTTATAGTTAATTTTTTTTCCTTTGTGAGAAAAAAAGAATGGATGTTAGGTAAAACAAGAAATATATAAGGTGCAAAATAGTAATTATATATTATACAACATTTAAAATTCAAAGTTACCCTCTATAACAACTTTCCACTAATAACATTATCATGCATACAACTATTTTTTATGGTTTTTGACTCATGACTATAATTCAAAACTGATAAATTTTCACCATAGTAAAACACAAAACAGAGCTGGTTGTTCCAGAAAGCAGGCCCCCTTGGCCCAACTCAAACCGCTTCTTTAGGCAAAACATTTCCAAAATTATTTCAGTGGGCCAGGCTGTTCCGGGATCACTACCAATTTCCAAAATTAAACCCGGCTAAGTACCGTTAGCCGGAGCACGTGCCAGTCACGTGACCTCCCTATATTTTGAATTCGGACTTGTCCGCCATCTCTCAAATCTACTTTAATTTGACCCCCGTCCCCCTCCCAATTCAAATTCCCTGCCCCTCTCTCTCTCTCTCTCTCTCGCCTTTCAAACCAAAGAGCCAAAATTGAGAGCAAATCCCATTCTGGTCCACCTTCTTCAGGTGCAACTCTCTCAGATCCATTAATATCTTCCTACTTTTTAGCTATTATTGTCTAATCGTTTTCAATTCTCTTTTGCTATTTTTGTGCGAATAATTTGGTTCTTACTTCTGATTCTGATTAGGGATTCATTTCAATCTGGAGGCGGGGGTGAGGATTTAGGATTTTCGATTTCTTGAATAAAGCTTTGCTTTGGTCGAGATGGATAGTTCGGAATGTGTTCGAGTGGCTGTCAACATAAGGCCATTGATTACCTCCGAGCTTCTGATAGGCTGCACAGATTGCATTTCTGTTGTTCCCGGTGAACCCCAGGTAGCTTTTTCATTTTGGTAGAAATTTTTAAATTTTAAGGTGAAGTTTTGGTTTTCATGTTTGGGAATGTCAAATGTGGCTGATTGAGATGTTTATTTTGTTGCATATTAATTTTTGGCATGTAAATTTTGTACATGGATGGCTTATTTGGTGCTCCTAAGCTTGGGCCCGGATCGAACATAGTAGAGATATGAGATGAGAAGGTTCTCTTAATTTTCACTCAAGCTACCAAAACATCCAAATATTACTACTGAATAAAATATGCGTTCACTATGTCACTCTTCATTCTTATTTCCAAGTAAAATCCTACAATCTGATTTTACCTTTTTATAACTTTTAGTTTCATTATATTGCTTTTTTCAAGCATTGGTTTCATATAATGACTAACAAACCCTGACTTTTTATGTTGGTTTTTCTAACTTTTTGTTTCTAACTTTCTCATATTCCATCTTCCAAGTTCCAATCCTTTCAAAATCGGGGGAAAGAAGAACTTGGGATCCCATAGATTATTTATCCCTCTTTTCTTGGCTTTTGTTTTTGGTAAAGAGGTCACTTCTTTCCTATCCAACCAGTTTCATGGTTGCTTCATGGTTGCTTTTTTCTCCTTTACCAGGCATAGTGTGTTCAGGGTTTCAATGATCTTTCTGCATGAACTTAATGAAAAGTCATGATTCAAGTGAGTAAATGGTCTAATCAAAACCCCTGTTTGGACCTCTGTTGGTGTCAGGGGGTGTTTATGGGACGAAGCTTTACAAGTTTCTTTATGTCAAGTAAAAAATTCTTAATTCTGTAATGTGTGTTCAATCAAGTTTGATTTTTTTCTTTCAATAATTAAAATAGAGCGTCGAACGTACTAGTAGTGAGTGATCATGGGATATATGTGCAGGTGCAAATTGGGTCACATTCATTCACATATGATTATGTTTATGGTAGCACCGGATTTCCTTCCAATGCAGTGTATGATGATTGTGTTGCTCCACTTGTCGATGCGCTCTTCCATGGATACAATGCGACTGTGCTTGCATATGGACAGGTTTGATAGTTATGAAATCTCTTTTTGTTGGGTTTTGTTTTAACTTATGTTTAGCTAATATAACTAAGTTTAATCCATTTAATATTGCAGACGGGTTCTGGGAAGACTTACACGATGGGCACTAACTATACCGGCGATGGAAGTAATGGGGGAATTATACCCAAAGTGATGGAAAGCATATTCAAAAGAGTTGAGACAAAGAAGGATACTACAGAATTTTTGATCAGGGTATCATTTATTGAGGTACAAAGATATCCATCAGTTCATTAGTATTCTCTTTAAATTATTTGGTTTATGTGTTGATCTTGTATGTCATAATGGCAGATATTCAAGGAGGAAGTGTTTGACTTGCTTGACCCAAATTCATCATCACTCTCTAAAAACGATGGGGCAGCACCTATAAAGCCTGCCCCAGCAAGAGTACCCATACAAATTAGAGAAACAGTGAATGGAGGGATAACACTTGCTGGTGTCACTGAGGCAGAGGTTAGGACAAAAGAAGAGATGGCATCATATCTCACCCGTGGATCGTTATCTCGTGCTACTGGGAGCACAAATATGAACAGTCAATCAAGGTGCTATGCCTGACTTTTCTATTAGTTAGGATTAAGTAGTTTTGTAATATAAAAGTAGGTCATGGACTGATATTATTAACAATATCTTTATTTTCTTAAAATAATTTTACTCCCTGCTCAGGGCGTGTTGAATTCTGTGTGTTTACATTATACTTTAGTTCATAATGCCAAAGTTTGTTATGTACATCATACTATACGCATGCACTTTATCCTTATGCCTTTTTCTGTTTAATGTGGAATGGAAGACTTAATTATCTAATCAAAATAGCAGCAAGTGGTGTTTGTGGCAGATGAATATGACAGTTTTTGCTTCCAAGCATCACATGTTGAATTAACTCAATAATTTCCACATTTGTTTGCATAATTTTTAGTTATTCCTACTTTTAAGATTTAGTTTTTTTTTTTTTCCAATTTTTAAATAAGCTTTTAAGAGTTGATTCATTATGGATGAACTAATGTATTATCCTTTTTGCTTCTTTTGTGTTTTGTTTTTCTTTTTACAATGCAGTCGTTCACATGCTATCTTCACAATAACTATGGAGCAAAAGAGGACTGCTCACTTTGTGAATGGAGCAACTCATGATGATATTGGTGATGATATCTTATGCGCAAAACTCCATCTAGTGGACCTAGCAGGTTCTGAGCGGGCAAAACGAACAGGCGCAGATGGCATGCGCTTGAAAGAAGGTAATTATGAGGTTTCTTATATGGAAGCTTTCTTGTATAAAGGAATTATACACTAGGCTTATGATGGGCCTGCTGAAAAATTATCATCTTTAGTAGTGGATATTTGTTCTCAAATAAATCTGATAAATTACCTTCGTTAGCCCTTTTAATCTTTTCCCGTTTTGTTTGAATTGGCTACTGCTTGTATTTTAAGATAAATTTATGGTTCTTGTAATAGGCATTCATATCAACAAGGGCTTACTCGCTCTGGGCAATGTGATTAGTGCCTTGGGAGATGAAAAGAAGCGGAAAGAAGGTGGTCATGTTCCGTATCGTGATAGCAAATTAACACGCTTATTACAGGCATGCAAATTATTTCATTTCCTTTTAGTTCTTGTTGTACACTGTATTGGAGCTTGTAAGTTACAGACATATTTTCAGCATCTACAATTTGCTTGTGGTCTTGTGGATAAGTGTTCTTTTAGAATTTTAAGAAAAATGGTACATAGTGCAGAAGTTTTATTTGTTATGCTGAAATTTTAACATTATTAGAAAAGAAATTATCGAAAATATAGAAGTATAGTTTTATATCTCGAAGCAGAAGTGCTTCACTGTCTGTAAATAAACAAAAGAAAAGACGCCTTACTACTCTTCTGACTAATCTTTTAAAATTTGAACTTTTAGGATTCTCTCGGAGGAAACAGTAAGACTGTGATGATTGGTACGTTGTTTTTCCTTCTTAGATCTAAGCTTCATTGGGCATCAAGACATGCATTTCTAATTATTCTATTTTCATTTGCTTAGCTTGTGTTAGTCCAGCGGACACAAATGCGGAAGAGACGTTGAATACTCTAAAATATGCAAATCGTGCTCGCAACATTCAGAACAAGGCAGTTGTAAGTTTAGTGCAACACAATTATTTTTTTATAATGTTTCATCTATTTATTTCTTTTATTGATTTTATCTTTTATTTTAAATTTTAGATCAACCGTGATCCCATGGCAACTCAGTTGCAAGCAATGAGGAGCCAGATTGAGCAGCTGCAGACTGAACTTCTGTTTTACCGTGGTGATGCCAGTACCATATGATGAACTTCAGGTATTCCATTGTGTAAACATAAGCTCTTTAGCACCTTTATTATGTGTCTATTGCTTTTAGATTTTTCAATAATTTCAAATTTTCTAGATCCTGAAGCACAAAGTATCATTACTCGAGTCAAGCAACATGGAGCTGCGGAACGAGCTTCAAGAACGCCGAGTCACTTGCGACCATCTAAAGCAACGTGCTCTTGATGCCCAGGTATTATAACAAAAAAATAGTTCTAAAATTCCGTCATTGATTAATATCTAGCCATGAGACTAATATCCAATATTTCAGGTTGAAAAAGATAAACTAGTCATGAAAATTGAATCCGCCCGAAGTGGTAAATCTTGGGATGAGATTGACTCTAATTCAGTTCAGGTTGGTGTACACTGATTTCTTTTTTGTGTGTGTGTGTTTATTTGTTTTCTGGCCGCATGTTTTTTTTTTTGGGTGTAACTGCTGCTTGATGAAAACAAGAAACTCATTTGAGACATGGCTTTTAATCTCTTTTCAGGACTATGACTTGCTAAAAGGTTATGTGTCAAAAATCCAGGAGTTAGAAGGGGAATTGTTGTGCTTGAAAAACTTAAACAACTCAAAACCGAAGAGAATTCTTGACTGTGTTGAGTCAGATGATGATGGCTTTCACTCAAAGAATATATTATTCCCCACTATTAATGAGTATTCATCTGATTATGATACCAAAGCTGGGGATATTCCAGGTATATTATGAAAAACGCTTAGAATTTCATCTGATTTCTTGCTTTGTCTAGTTTGTTTGATTTGGTTGTACATTATAATTTCATCTACCGCCAAGCTTGATTTCCTGAGTGCTACTTTCTGTTACAACTATCAGTCAATAATTTTTGGTGTTATAGAACTGTGGAGTGCTAGTGGGTAGGATAGACAAATTATAGTACGGGATATTTCCTGCAATTGAAAGTTGTCAATTTGTTGTAATTGCATTTCTTTTGGTACTTCTTTTAAAAATTATTCTTGATGATATTTGGACTTTATCTTAAATTCTAAGGGTAGTATATGTAAATATGAGACTTAACTTCAATTTTTTAATTTTTTTAACATAATAAGAGGTTTATTGAGGATTCTATGGGGTAGGTAACAAAGGACTCGTTGGATAGAATTTGTTCCTGGTCGTCATTGTAGGGTTTGATTTTCTGGAGATATACCTTTGTTCCTCTTTCATGTGTTGTGTTATTCTTTTTGTGTTATCCTTGGACATTTTATGAAGTTTATAGCAGCTAGTAGGTTAGGTTCTTTATGTGTTTTAAGTGCATAACTTGTTCACTATGCTTGTACCATTACTTCTGTCCTAATAACGGCTTTGAGTTTCCCATCAAAACTTCTAATTTATGTGTAGATGAGAGTGTTTTAAGTGCATAACTTGTTCATTATGCTTGTACCATTACTTCTGTCCTAATAACGTCTTTGAGTTTCCCATCAAAACTTCTAATTTATGTGTAGATGAGATTGAAGATCATGAAAAGGAGCAAGAATATTCTTCACTTCAAGAAAAATTTGATAGAGAGCTGAAAGAATTGGATAAAGCTCTTGAACAGAAGGAGGTGAGGTTTCTTAATTTTTGACTGCAGTGGTAGATTTATTTTGGTTGCCCATAAATTTGAAGAAACCCTTCACTGGAAGGGTATTGTGAATGGCCTGCTAAATTGTTGCCAAATTTTTTTTTCCTTATAGATGACTTGTTTAAGTTTTAAACTATTTCTTTCCGCCCTACTTTTTTCTGGGTTATGCTTTGTTCATTCCCAATTGTTGTGGCTTTCTGGTCACTCTGTTTTATTTTATTTTAATTTGGTTTGGTTTGATTTGTTAAAGGCTGAAATGAAGCGGTTTGCAACTTCTGATACCTCGGTTCTTAAACTACATTATGAGAAGAAAGTTCAGGAATTGGAACATGAGAAGAAATCACTGCAGGTTTGTTTTCTTTCTGGTATACTTATGCTGTGCCCGTGATAAAGTTCTGGCTCACAAATCTGCCTGTTCTGATTCTGCAGAAAGAGATTGAGGCATTGAGACACAATCTTGCAAATATCTCATCCACTTCCGACGATGGTGCTCAAAAGCTGAAGGAAGATTATCTACACAAGTTGAACGTCCTTGAAGGACAGGTGATTACAATTGCCTTACTCTTTTGATGGAAATTGCATATCTTGGGCTTAAATTTTTGTTTGCAGGTTTCTGAGCTGAAAAAAAAGCAAGATGCTCAAGCTCAACTTCTGAGACAAAAACAAAAAAGCGATGAAGCTGCAAAGAGACTTCAGGATGAGATCCAGAGAATCAAGACTCAAAAGGTGTTTGTTGCTAAAAATGCGCCTTTTCATGCAAATTTATATTTTTAACATTTTGTTCTCATTATTAACCGCAATGCTTATTTCTTAGGTTCAACTGCAACACAAGATCAAACAAGAGTCTGAGCAGTTTAGGTTATGGAAAGCATCACGAGAAAAAGAAGTTCTTCAGGTATATGGATTTGTTGAGTAGCTTGCATATGTAAGTTGTGGTTTTCTGATGGATTAGGCCACATCATTTGCAATACTGGTGATATGCTTATCATGTAAATGTTCTAAGAATGTGCATATGGTATAGTCATGGTGCTCTGTAGCCTACTGTTTACCAATCATGTGGTACTTCTCAATTTTTGTTACTTGTAATTTTTGGTCAACAACAATCATGATTTAGAAAACACATTTCATTGCATTTTGAAAAAAAAAGCACTCCAAAGTCATCATTTTTACTTTTGAAATGTTATTAATTCTTTTTTATATCTTTTAGGTTAGCAGAAAGCTACTTTTGCTAGATGAATAACATGAATTCTCCTTTTGTGTAACAATTTTAAGATGCTGTACATACTGTAGCTTGACTATAATGTCTTTTCATTTTTCTAAACTATTTTGTAAATAGAGAGCTAAGGAATCTTCCTTCTTTTTTTGTCAATTAACAGCTCAAGAAAGAGGGGAGGAGGAATGAGTATGAGATGCATAAGCTATTAGCTTTAAATCAAAGGCAAAAAATGGTAAGAAAATGCTTATTAGGATTTGCTTCCTTCATTTATAGGAAGATATTCTCATTTTTTGCTACGTTATGTTAGGTTTTGCAACGGAAGACAGAAGAAGCTTCTATGGCCACAAAAAGGCTAAAAGAGCTTTTAGAATCTCGAAAGACTTCTTCACGTGAAACTTCTGGTCATGTGATATTCCTCTTTTATTTCCATTTTCATGTCATTATAGTGTATTAACAATTAATTGTTCTATGCAGGTGCTGGAATTGGGAGTGGTCCTGGAATTCAGGTACTTATAAGTTGTAACTCTATTTATGTATCTAATAAGAAAGAAAAGAATCATTTATCAGAAGGAATTGCTTGTTTTTATGATATGGAGTTGGATTAATGTTGTGGATTTATAAACATCATACTATTTATGTCTATGCCGTATTGAACAAGGCCCATGTGTTTGCTGTGGCTTGATATTGTAACTTTAACATCAGTTTGTTTGATTTTTTAAAAGTTTCCTGTGTTATTATTACAACATGGAAATTGGAATGCTTGTGATGAGGATCTAATTGGATTTTAAGTCCATTTGACTGCTTATAACCTCTTGATATATTTGGTTGTGTTTATATCCTACATTTAACTTTTCCCCAAACAGGCTTTAATGCAGGCAATTGAACATGAACTTGAAGTCACAGTTCGGGTGCATGAAGTACGATCTGAGTATGACCGCCAAATGGAAGAGTAAGTCTTTCCATTCTAGTAAACTACTTTATAAATTGACTTAAATGGTCTTGACTCTTGAGATTTTTTGAATTGACTAGCTTGAAGATTATAACCTAAATTATACTTATGTTGAATTTTCTCTTAAATTTAGTTGTGCCAAGTATCATTTTGAATCAGGCAATTTTTTTATTTAAAAAAAAGCCTTTTTACCCTGCTAGTTAGATTGTATAAGTACAGAACTGGCTATGAACTTGTCTTTAGTTAAACAAAAAGGGTTTGTGCACGTATTCTATATTTACTTTCATGCACAACCTGTAAAAGAGTCTGTCTCCTAGATTCCTTTTGGTTCAATTTGAATATGTTTATAGTCCCAGACAATTTGTATATTGTCTAACTGATTGAGAGTGCAACAGTTACCCATATGCCGTTTTGTTTTTCATTTGAAACTATCTATGGTTTTTTGTTCTTACCAATCAAGTTTTTGAGTGGGACAGATTTTTATAACATGGCAATTCTATAGAATCAATTTAATAACACTTTCTATTGCAGGCGGGCTAGGATGGCCAAGGAGGTTGCCAAGCTAAAAGAAGAAGCAGAAATGTTAAAACGAAGTAATTTAAGGTGAGTAATTTTGCAGATGAATATTCTGTGTGCAAAATGTCTTCTTTATTGTTTTGTGCTACCATGACATTTATGCTTATTGAACGGTGTTGATTGCAGTGATTGCCCCCAAGCAATGTCTCCTGGTGCAAGAAATTCAAGAATTTTTGCACTTGAAAACATGCTTGCTACTTCATCTAGCACCCTTGTTTCCATGGCATCACAATTGTCAGAAGCAGAAGAGCGTGAACGAGGTTTTAGTGGGAGGGGACGCTGGAACCAAGTTCGGTCCCTTGCTGATGCCAAAAATCTGATGAATCATTTGTTCTATTTAGCTTCTTCCTACAGGTATTTTGGTCAAAGATTTCCCCAGAATAGAATTCTTGTTTAAAAACAAACCTTTAGTGTGTGTCGGCGAATTCTCTGTCTCTCTCTCTCTCTCTCTCTCTTAAGTATTTACTTTTGCATGCAACTGAAAACAATATTATCCCTGCTTTTCAAGGTGCTCGTTACGAGATAAAGAAGTGGCATACAGAGAAAAGGATTTGGAAATAAGAGATTTGAAGGAAAAAGTAGTAAGCTTGAGTAGTTTGCTTAGAAAATCAGAGATGCAGAGGGCTGAGCTTATTCATCAGGTAGAGTCTCAGATTAGCTTGTATGGTTTTTAGTGTGATACCATGCTCTTTCTTCCTGTAATTAAGCTCCAAGTCAATTGAATTATTTTATAGTACAAATAAATAGAATTGAACATGAAGTAGAAGGGACAACAAGCAAATGGAATTTGATTTATATTTTTGTTTTATTAGTGTTTATCATGTGAATGTATGTGCATATTTATGTGTGTGAGGAAGTTCGACTTGGGTTAGCTGTGGTCCAGTGATTGAACTGGACTTTGACCACAAAGCTAATTCTTTTTCAGTTTCAAGTGACAAGTGAATAAGACCATTAGAACCCCTTAATGAAATGGTCATCCTGGTCTTTGCATTATTTTCATGATTTGGCATACTGCATTAAACTTTTCTATGGTATCTAATGGATGAGTTTTTCCTTGCTATTGATCCTTGTGCAATTATGTCCTTTCTGTGTGGATTGTTAAATTTGTGCACACATTTGTTTTTGTAGCATTAGAAAAACCCATTCAGTTTTCTGTCATTTTTTAATGATCTGAAAAATTCTTGTTTGGTTAATCTTGTATGAACTTTGCAACAGAATTCAGCCTTGAAGAAATATGCCATGAGCTGTTCAAGGGATGGTGACCTAAACAATGGAGGACACAAGTATGATTTGCGCAAGCTGGTAAGTTCTAAGGGCATTTCCTCTGTTAGTTTTTCTTGCTGCTTACTACAATGTTTGCTCTTTTACTTGTTATTACAGTTGACAAAAAATTGTTTTCTTTATTCTGTAATGACTGATACGTTGTGAATCCAGGAACACCGGGCATCATTCATCTTGGAGGATATGGATACATCTGATTCAGACAAATCAGATGCAGATAAGGATGACGAGTGGGTAGCATCTGGGAAACGAAGATCTAAAAAGAGAAAATCCAAAAGTGGAAGTTCAAGTGGGGGGTTTCCTTCATCAGATAGTAACGATTTGGGAGGCTTCAAATTGGATGGTTCAGGTGAGGGGATTGTTTCTGTGAAGAAAAGTGAATCAGGCATGTGCTGCTCTTGTAGCAAAATCTCCTCATGCAAAACTAGTAAATGTCAATGCCGATCTAGTGGTGGAACGTGTGGACCTTCATGTGGTTGTGTGGAGGCAAAGTGTTCAAATAGAGAATCTGTCTCACAAGAAGTGCTTGAGTCTGCACAAGCAGAGACGGCTGAAGAGATTGGAAATGATATAGGGACTGATGAAGCAGAAAAGAATCAGCTACTTGCTACTCATGGCGCAAGGCTACTTCAAAATGCATTGGTTGAGAACTCTAGTGAGACAACTGATGTTGATAAACCAAGGAGGGCTCTATCAGAGATTGGAAATACGTTGGTATACTTTAGTCTTACTGATAGACTTATTAGATGCATTTTCGGATCAAATATCGTTTAACTCTGCTGTACTAATTTCATTCACTCATACATATGATCCAATGGCTTAAAGAAATTTCTATAACTTTAAAACTTGGTGGCTAACCATTTTGCATTGCACAGTTAATTTGTTCTTGCTTGATTTTTTAGAGTTTCATTATTTTGAAACTCTCACTCTTATTTTGGCTTATATTTTTGTGGTTGTTCTTTGGTTTCTATCATCAACTACAGGTCAAATCCAATGCACCAAGACCTAACCAGAGAAAGAAGTGGAGAAAATCCACAGTACAACTTGTTACAAATGCTCCGCCTCCCTCGCAGCCAGAAGTTGCTGAAGCACCTCAAAGGCCAGATAACAGAGGGCATGAGGCAAGCATCCCTATGAAGCTACCGAGGGCCATGCGATCTGCTGCTTCAAATGGCAGCAACCCATTTAGAGAAAGGAATGCCGATAAACCAGATCAATCCGGGGTCAATAAGGAAGGTGGAATTCCTACTCCAAGAAGCCCTCTCCGGCAGAACAGAACATCAGATGAGAAGGAAAACTTTGGCCTTTAACTTTTATAGCCTCTCCCCCATTGGAATTGTTTATGCCATCAGTGTGAAGCTTAGGGGGGTGTATGCATTTATAGTGATGTAGGCTTAGCATGATTTTGTTGAAGGTTGCTGCTAGTTGATGGCTACGTGGATTGATCAATCCGGAGCCTTGATTTGTGTTTGATTGTTGAAGAAAGATGTAGATTATTAGGCCTTTCTTTGCTGCTGTGTTTAGATGGTGCTCAGGGTGTTGTTACTGTTATGTTCTATCCACAATTCTTAATGGCATTGTAGATACAAACTGATCCATTCGGAGAAATATCTTCTACATGAATGATGCTAAACTTGCTTGGTTTTTCCATAAAATTGTATTGCAAAGATTTTATTGAAGGCAATGAAATCATATACCATCTTTCTCTGAAAATAGAGAAAAACAAATCATGAGTTTGACTTATGACATGGTTTAAAGAGGAAATTCGAAGATTCATAGAGATGCCATTAAAAATAAAAAAGATAATAAAGTTGACGGAAATGACCATTAGTGCAACACAAATCTCGTTAAAGGACAATTATAGCTATTTTTGGAGATCATTGACAAAAATGCAACTCGAATATAATTCAGAAACCATTTTAACAATTAAGCCTTTAATTTTTTTGAAATATCATGGACAATATCATGTTTCTTTGTTTTTTACAGTGTCCTTTTCAGTAATTTTTGAAAAATATAAATTGTAATTATTTTCTATAAAAATCAGTGGCTGGAAATAGACCACTAGATCAAAATAGAAAAATTTCCTCTTTTTTTCTTTCTCTTTTTTGATTTCAAATCTTGAGTCTTGAAAAAACAAAAACAAAAACAAAGGAGAAGGCAAAATTAATGATAGGTTTTGGTCAACGTTCATTTAATTTGACGTGGCAAAATTGAACCAGAGGTTTCCCTCCTTTTATTTTGATTATGATTATTTTTATTACAAGTTTATGCCGTCGGGAGTAAAAGAAATCCAAAGTGAAAGACGTCCTCCTCCTCCTCTTCTTCACCACATTAACACTTCACAGTCTTCACTACAGAGCCTCCGGATCCGATCCATACCCGACCGAGCTCGCCGATTAGGGTTTCAGATTCGTCGATTTTCCAACAAATTGATCAGATAGCAGAAGGCCGGAAGATGAAGAAAGGCAACCGTCACTCCAAGCAAATCATTGATGCATCCAACTCCGATGATTTCGAGAAGAGAATTCACCAACTGGAACTCGAAAACAAAGCTTATCAGGTCGCTCTTTTGTTCTTTCTGATTTCATTTTTCTTTGAAGTTTGGAAGCCTGTTTGGATGCTGAGAAAATTTTGAAATTCAAAAAATAAATAAAAGAAACTGGAAGCGCGGGTTTCAGCTTGAATGAGATTGAATTGATGTGAGTTTGTTTGGAGTTAATTTTGTTGATTTGAAGTATGCTTGGCTGGTGAGAAATGTAGTAAAACAGTGAAATTGGGGAAAGTTCACTCGAGTCTGTTTGGTTGATTAGGAAATGTAGCGAAAGAGAAGATATGCAATTGAATTAATATGATTATGTCACTTAAAAGTAATGTGAAATTAAAATTTTAAAACTTTAAATTTAATTTTGAGTTTCTTACTTGTGAAAATCTCTTAAATTTCTCTGATGACAATTAACAGAAGGAGGTTGAGGAGCTGAGATACAAGCTTGCAAATGTTTCATCCACTTCTGGTGATAATAGTGCTCAAAAGCTCAGAGAAGATTACCTTCAAAAGTTGACATTCCTTGAAGATCAGGTGGATTTTTTGTTAAAAGTTGTGACGAGGTGTTTAATAATAGTATTGCATTGCATGTTCTATATCTATAAATCCATTTGTGCAGGTTACAGTGTTGACGAGGAAGCTAGATGCTCAATCGCAACTCTCAACCCAAAGAAGAAGAGGGGACGAGTCAACAAAACAGTTACATTTCGAGATTCAGAGATTGAAGGCTCAGAAGGTGACATTTTTTAGTTAATGAGGCGTGCCTGTATGAAATATTGTGAACTTTCATGCTTCAGTAGTTAACAAAATTTTGTGCTGTTAAGGTTCAACTGCAATGTAAGATGAAGCTAGAGTCTGTGCAGTTCAGATTGCATAAGGCTTCATTGGAAAAAGAAGTTCTTCAGGTATATGATTTTCAGATCTTGGTATTACATTGGTGCTTCTATATTGGTATCTCTTCCTTCTCAAGTTCTCTGGGATATCATGTTTGGCCATGGTTGTTGAGGGTTCAGTGTCTTTTCAAGTATTTTTTTCTGTAATTGCCCTTCGTGCTCATTTTTTTTATAAACCATCTAAGAATGTAGTATTATCAAAATTTTGCATATCTTACGAAAAAGAAAAAAAATCTTATAAGTGGTCTTTTAAAAATCTTGATCCAGCAGCATTGCTATGATTAAGTAGATAAAGGGCATGGCATGTGAAGCTATCTTCATCATGTCTATATTGACATGTAAAGCTGTGAATGAGCTTTACAATTAGAAATTTTGTAGGTCTTTTATTTTATTCCTGATGTGGTTGCAAATTAAATATTACTTAGCTTAAATATTTGGTATGATTATTAAGTTGTCCACTGGGTAGTTTCTGGTATTGGAAATGCATATGAAACTTAAGGCAGTTTGTTTGAGGCATGCCTATTTTTGTTGTCATGTGTACTCGAATATTTGTTTGCATTTGATATTGCTGCAAGCCAGCAACTGGAGATGCATTTTGCATTTCCTCTTCTATTGAATAGCACATTCTGGGAACGTCTGAAGTTTGAATACTGGGTAGAATGGGTTGAGATGCATATCTGAGATTAAGATTGTTGGCATTGTATCTTTTTGTATATGGATTTAAGCTACTAACATGCTCTGCTTAGTATATCTGGAAAAGTTTTTTGGTTAGATTATCCCGAATTTATACTATATCAAGGTATATGAATTTTTTCTGGGTATCTTTATGCATCGACAGCTCAAAAAAGATAGTAGGAAAAATGAACATGAGATGCAGAACCTATTGGACTCCAATCAAAGACTGAAGAAGGTAAATTTATATTTTCTTTAAGACTGAGATACCATAGACGTACTACTTGATGGAACGCTTTCTATCTGACAGTTTCAACTTGTGTTGAAATAATTCTCTGAGTTTCATTCTTCTGCCTCAGGTTTTGCATCGAAAGAATGTGGAAGCTTTCATGGCCACTAAACGACTTAGGCAGCTGTTAGAATCTCGCAAGGCTTTGTTGCACAAAAAAGATGGTCAGACACCTACCGCTTGAGTTAGCTTACATTTCTGTTGCTGCAATTGTATAATAGTTAACTTTTCCCCTTCATTTCGGTTTAAACTCATGTAGGTGCTAGAAATGGGAAGATTGCAGCACTTGAGGTATTTCATAACCAAACAAGGAGTGGTAGAATGTGTGTGTGTATATTTGGTGCATATGCTTATATATGTCATCTATAATTTGGTTGTGTTACTGGTGGAATTGGAAATGACAGCCTTTATTTCATCTTCGAAGAGGTTTTACATGCAATTAAAAATGGTTTCTGCTAATTCTTGGGACTTCATTCTAACGCAATCATATCGTTCCTCTTGACTCATTTTAAATATCTGGTGCAGGGTATTGAGCATGAGCTTGATGACACAACACAGTTACACGAACTATGTTTTCAATATGAGCGTCAAATAGAAGAGTGAGTCCCATTATTATTTTCTTTCCAGGTTTCTATGATTAATTGCTCTTTCATCTGTTCAGCACTGCTGCTGGAAACTATGTAGCTATGTATTCATATGGTCTCTTCCTCACTTATGCTTTCAACTTTAAACTGTATGGTTTTAGAGAGTTTATGTGCAATAGATTTAACACTATTTCTAGAACTATACAATCAATACAAAGGGACTGATACCCGTAGAGGAGAAGTTAATATAGGGGCTAATATCTTAGATGAAAATAAATTAATCTGGAGTTCATATAAGCAAACAAACTTTCTCAAATCAGAGTTAAGAACAACTTGCATGAGACGTTGCAGAGACACTGAGGTTTGTATGTTTTGTTTTTGTAGTTCAGTAACATGTCACTCAAATGAAGTTTTTGAAAATTAAAATTTTCGTTCTTTATTAAAGTTATCTTCAAAGCTAAAGTATACTACTGTTTCATGATATGCATGACTGACGTATCTAGTAGTTTATTTGTTGTGCTTTGTTTTAATTGTATTTTGGAATTTATTTAAATTGTTCTGCTCAAGAGTTCTCGTTGGGCAAACGTTCCCAACCACATTTTTCATAGAAGATGGAACCGAATTAAGAAAGGCATCTTTCTGATTTTGGATGTTTAGGATGGCTGAGGAAGCTGCAAACCTTAAGGATGAAGCAGAAGCACGACAGCAAGAAATGTTGAGGTGAGAAGTTTTGCTTGAATTTTGTTCCTGCAAAGTTTTTGTAAAGCTTTTCCTTAGTGGTAGTGAGTGACCATTTTATGCTTAAGCCTTGCCCTTTTTCCCCTGCCATGTTAAGGTGCCCATGCCAGGAGAAAGAGGTTGACTGCTTGGAGAAGGATTTAGGTATTAAGGACCTGAAGGAACAATTTGTTAGCCTAAGTAGTTTGGTTGGACAACTAAGATTGAACAAGGCTGAGCTTGATCATGGGAGTAAGTCACAGGTTAGTGCACTTGGGTGTGGATCAATGCTTTTTGATCTTTTGAATTTAATTTCTTCTTTTTTTCTTTTTCCGGACCTAAAGCATGTAGTGGTTTGAGGGAATGAATTAGTTGCAGTGTTCATAATGAAATACAAAATAAATTCCTCGATTATAAACTGAAAAACATGATTTCTTTTATTCTATAACCTTAAGTTACGATGTTTCATGATCAGGGTATTATGAGTCAACATTCTGTTTCTGTTGGGAGCAATAGTTGCAAGTTAGGAGTGGACTGCACATCTGTATCAGAAAATTCTAATGCCATAAAAGTCAAAACTGCATCAACAGTGTGTTGCTCTTGCAGTAAGTATTCTCTGTGCAAGACGATGAAATGCAGATGTCGATCCACCGGTGGTGGCTGTGGGGCATCATGTGGCTGTGCAGCCTCTAAGTGCAGTAATAGAGAAGCAGCAGCCCCAGTCAAGTTGGATGACTCACCACAATTAGAGACGCCTGATGGCGGTTTGAATGGTTCGAATGTCGTTGAAACAGAGAAGAGTAGCATAGTGGCTTCCCAAGGTGCAATGCTGCTTCAGAGTGCACTAGTTGAGAAGCCTGCTGAATCAAATGACAATCTCGGGCCACGAAAGAAACCATTATCTGATGTTGGGAACATACTGGTATGCTTCGTTATCCTTTTCGAGCTCCAATTTATTTCCTCAAAGAACTAAATGTTTTCTAGCGAGGACTTTGTTCTCTGCTCCCTAATAGTTTTCCTAAGCTTTGTATGGGACTGTCTGCCTTTGTATTTGACAAACTTTCAGAAATGTGTTTTTAAGGTACCTCTGACTACACTCCTAATTGCCATTGGCATTCAAAATATACTCTCTACTTGCTGGCGTCTATCCCTTTGAGCATTTCATTACATTTCTCCTTGGTCCCTAATTGAAAATTTTAAAATCCTGCAGGTGAATGCAAACGGTGCAAAACCTGGCCAAAGAAAAAAGGGGAGAAAACTGGCAATCCGGCTTGTTACTGTAGACCCAACTTCCTCACTGCCAGTAAATAAAGAAGGCCTAAATGAAGCCGAGGATGGAATGTAGGCAGATATATCCATGAAGTTACCAAGGGCCAATACATAATGATTAAATATCAAAAGGTTGACATAGAAAAAGAAAAACAGTAGCGCTATGAATTTGTTGATTGCTGATCCTGCTCGGCTAGTGTAAGGCATTGATTGAGGTGAAAGAGAAGAATCGTTGTCTTTAATTTGATAAACTTTTTGGATCTATAACTAGGCTTCTATGTATGGATGAATGCATAGATTGATATAGTTGATAAATGTCAGATACTATTACTTTTTTATAATAAAAAAAGGCTTATTTGTTGAAATGCCCTCTGTAGTTTCCAAATAATTAGTTTGCTCCCTCTAAAGTTTCAAATGACTCAACAACCACCTTCTCCCTCTCCATTCCTATGTCAAAACAAAGGTACCAAAAAAAACCCACCAAACCTTCCTCCTCTCTCCCTCAACCCACACCCATCCCTCCCCACCCCAACCCTAAACCCTAATGAAAGCTCCCTTATTTTTACCTTTATTTTTGACATATTTTAAATAATTTCAAGCATTTTATATTTAATTTGAATTTTTTAATTTTTAATAGTTAAATTTAGCAAAATACGCATGCCATTTCAGCTGATTTAATGATTTTTAACTTAAAACTAATGTAATGTGACAACCTTGGTCACGTAATGAAAGTTCAAGAAGGGATTGAGTCATTTGAAACGTTAGGAAATAGGGAGCAAACTAAGACTATTTGAAAACCACAAGGGTATTTAAACAAATACGCCTTAAAAAAAACACCAATTCACATTTCAATGCCTCAAGATCTCACACATTTGCAAATCTGATATTTAGGATGTTAAGCAAGTCGTGACAAATTTGTTATTCATAAAGGCAAATGGAAAAAGTTTCCAAAACACGGGACCAAAGAATTCTAGTAATTTATTTCTCCACCAAAAAGGCGGAAAAATTGAATTCATCGTAACAGAAGCCCTTCCTCCTACAACAGCAATCTGATCCTTGGTGGGATCTTAACATACTACAAAAAATAGTATACACTTCTCGACAGATTTCGTACTCGCTGAATCCGCCTACTCCCAAGACCACATGATGGTTTCCAAATTTTTTTCAGCCAGCACCATTTTTGTCAAACCCCTTTAGTGATTTCAAGTTTTGTAACCCAGTCGCCAAGTTGACTGGCAACGCAGGCTGACCCTGTGGAACCGTAGGAGGAGAATTTCTTAACTGAATTCTCTACTCCAAGAAACTCATACACATCCTTGTCAAACACTGGATGAATACTTCTGAGCTCATCGAGACTCAAGTCCTGAAGTTGGCAACTATTTGAGACGCACACGGCCACTGCCCTTCCAACTATGTCATGAGAAGTTCTGAAAGGTATTGCCTGTACAAAACAAGAAAAGAAACCTCAGTAGCAATTATGGACAAATTTGGACTTACCATCGTTAAGATCAGTCGATGGGTAATATATTTTTAGTACAAACTACAGACCATATGCACACACTATGTTATTTTGGATGGAAGTTTATTGAAATTTGATCAGGACCAACAAATGTTATGAACTACATGTGATGCCAAAACTGCTAAATAAAATACAAATTCATAAAAAAACATAAAATGGGTCGTTGAGATCAATGATCTAAATAATTTCAATAGTTCCAAAGCAAAGCTGCCAGTTATAGAACAGCATTTTTAATCATGAATGGTGATTCAAATTAAAGAAGTTTTAAGCTCGTCTAATTGGTAAAAAAAGAAGGTTGACCATAGAACTTGCCTTCTTCACGAGATAATCAGCAAGTGTTGTGGCATCAAGATGACCAGCAGGTAAACTCTTTTGTATTCTCTCCCTATTAAAAGTAATGTTCTGCGCAAACTCTGCAGAAACTTCAAGCATCCCCAATATTGTCTTCACGCTGTCAAAGACAGGTTCTTTATCTTCCTGTCTCAAGGGGCAAAGAAAGAACCTTCTATAGTCATACTCAAAATGTTGCAGGATTAGTTAAAATACAAAATGAATTTTTATACAATATACATGCTAGCAGAACAGGTTCTTGTATGCAGCGTTGTGTTTGTGTGTCAGCAAAGTAACGTGCATGCAATGTGTGGCTAAGACCTACATTTCAGGTTCAATAACTTAAAGGGTGAAACAAACCCGACTAAACCCCTGTCTTTCCTTGCTGATTGTACATGAAAGAACTGATGTCCTTTGAAACCACTAAAGAGGCACACTAGGTTTCCCTTTTTGAAGTAAAAAAGAAAAGATTATACCTGCAAATCACGATTATAAGCAAGGGGAAGGCCTTTGCACAATGTGAGAAGGGTAACCAGGTCTCCTACTACTCTAGCCGACTTTCCACGAACAAGTTCCATTGGATCTGGATTTTTCTTCTGAGGCATGATACTACTTCCTGTTGAAACCTTGTCACTTGGTGTGAGAAATCCAAACTCCTCTGAAGCCCACAATACCCATTCTTCACCAAGCCGGGAGAGATGAATGGCCGTAATGGCATTTGCAGAAAGAAACTCCATGACAAAATCTCGGTCTGAAACGGCATCAATACTATATGAAGAAAATAAATTAATCAATTATTTAATGAACACATAAAGAAGCATGGAATACAGATTGGACCACAAAGCACAATCACTACACTCATCAAACTGAGATCATTGGTATACTTAATGCACTTGTATTACTGCACATTAAAGCATGATGAATATCAGATATACTGAACAATTGTGTGTGCCAATAGTGGATAAACATGACTGATCTTTGCTGCTGTTAATGAAAGAATAGGGCAAGCATAAATAATTCTTAAAATTAAAGGAAAAGATAGCATATCAGCATATCAGCTGCTTTGACAGAGTTCCATGCAATTTGTTGACTAGAATGGTAAGTGAACCATAGAACTAAATGTTGCAAAGTCTCACGTGCATTGGAAGGGAAGAAAGAAAAGATGGCATAAGGAATACCATAAAGTAATTGACGAATTTGTTAACTAATTGGCCAGTTTACAACATCTTTTGCAGATTACCAATGAAACAACGACGGATCATGAAGCTCCATACTACAGCACACAAGCACATGTCAACTCCGATCCCAACCAAAGCATTATACCAAGGGACGTACCTGTTCTTCATAGGAGCAGTAAAGTCTAAAGCAGCAGATGTCATAAACCGATCAATTGGAAGTCCAGTGCCAGCCAATGCACAAGCACCTAAAGGGCAGAAATTCAGCCTCACTCTGCAATCTAGTAAACGACCAGCATCACGTTCAAGCTACAAAACATAAAAATGCCACAATGTATCTCTTCTAAAGGCCAAGCATATAATAAGGCCAACACAACTACTTCATAAGCACCAACATGCCAATTTTTACATGTAAATATAACCTAATCCACAAATTCATATACAGAACAACTACCAAGCTACTAAAAACACAAGGCTCACAAATTATATATTCATATGTTAATAAATTAAGCAAACACACTCAGTTGCAATATAATTTTTCCCTAAAAGAAAATTAAAGCTTTTTAATATACAAACGAATTTATAGCAGTTTTTGTTTTTTAAAATCTGGATTAAGAAATAGTAAAAACAACACATAATTATTGGAAGTAAGCGTTTATTTTGGGTACTTGAATCCAAAAAGTTGCTCTTTAAGCCCATAATTTTCTCTTTGAAGTTTGAAATCCAAAGTTGCCCCCACTTCGGCAACAACATTTCAAACAATCATATATTTTCCACACACAAACCTGCTCAACAAACGCCAAGAGCAAATGCTGAAGCAGAACAGGTTGAGCCCTCTGCAAATGCGTGTACCCAGGAACAATCACACCCTCGTTCTCCATCGCCAATTTGACAAGCGAAACCTGAAGATGCTTAATCTTCGCGCCGATGGCATCCATCGCGTCTCGGCACCACAACCGAAAATCGGTCAAGACCTGGTCGTTTCGGCTCCGAGCCGTGTGGAGCTTCTTCGCCGGTTCGCCGATCAAATCGGTCAGCGCCGCTTCGATGTTCATGTGCACATCTTCTCTGTCCGTCCTCCACTCGAACTCGCCGCTCTCGATTCGCCTCTCGATCTCGCTCAGCCCTTGGTGGATGCTATCCCGGTCGGGAATAGTAATCAATCCCTAAAACAGAACAAAGAACAAATATTTCCCGTAACCAAACAGACCCCAAAAACTCAATTCATGAAAAATAAACCCACACACAAAAAAAATAAAATTCGTTTACCTGTTTGGCTAGCATGGAAGCGTGGGCCTTGCTGCCCAAAATGTCCTGCTTGTAGAGAGCTTTGTCGTAGGAGATGGACTCGGTGAAGCGCTCGACGGCGTCGGTGACGCTCTCTTCGAAGCGGCCGCCCCAGAGCTTGGCCTCCTTGGGCTTGGGCTCTGCAGATTGGGCTTGGGCGGCGCAGCGGACCTCGAGCATGGGCATGGCGGTTCTGGGGGCTGGAAACGACATCGTAGGGGAGGGTCGAGGGTGCTTTGGGATGAAGTGGTCGTCTGAGGGAGAGCAGAGTGAGAGTGAGGAGTTGAAGACGGCTAAGGATATCATAGTTGGGCGGCTCACTCACTCACACACACGCAGAGAGAACTTCGGGCGCAGCGCAGTTAGTTTTGTTTGTTTTCCTCATTTTTCGTTTTTGCATTTTTTTTCCCTGGTTGCTCCTATCTGGGCCAATAATAATAAGACTAAATTAGGCCTATTTGATATTGGGCCAAGGCTCGGCCCAAAATGGTTTGATGGCTTGTCTGTTGGGAGTCTTTGGTTTAGGGAGGTTCAAAAGTTGTGGGTCACCTTTCGAGGGAAGATCACTTGAAATATAGACGGTTTTGACATAAGACGACATTGCTAGATGAGAATGAGAAAGGAGAAGGTAGACCCGACTCATAAGATTAAGGTTTTACTCAACTTGGGCTCAAACATTGGCTAGAATAGAAAAAAAATGAAAACTCACACATAATTTTAAGCCGAAACCCATATGTGACACACTTAAGTGTAGTTAATTAAGGTGCATAAAGCCCAATCAATTCTTGATAGCGTTATAATTTGATTTTCCACAAACACAAATATAATGGGTTTTGTTGCTAAGTGTCCCAATTTAGGGTAATGGGCAGAAATCTCAAGGGTAAAAATTACTAGCTACCCAGTTTAGGGTGATGTGCAAAAGAAAGGGTTTTTTTTTTAAAAAAAAATTTATTTAATATTTATTTATAACAACACGAATTCTTGAATACAACCTAACCCTAAGCAGTCAAAGTTAAAAGTATAGGTCACACCCAAGGGGGTGGATCTATATTTTAGAAATAATTTGGACATGCCTCTGAAAAAGTAAAAACATCATCTACAAAATTAACTTCTTAAAATTACAGTGAAAACAAATACTCTCAAACGACCATGCTAGGTTATGAATATCTTGACAATGGTGGGAATAGAACAAGTCAACAGAAAGTTAAAGTAAAACCACACACAAGCCTGCACCATAATTTATATAAAACAAGGTGTCAAAAGCAAAAATACAATATACACAAAGCGTCATATAGATATATGATATTTATTTGTATATCTCATGCACAATAATATTCATGTATACATTCTAAGGGGTTTGTAGCTCAAATAGTTAAGAGTATTTATTCTTGATGTAGTTTGATTTCCCCCTTTTTCAATATTGATTGTAAACAAAAAATGTATATAATAACTATATACATTAAGGTTAAGTATGTAATGAACCCATTAGTATAGTGGTTTGAAACAATTGCTCTCTTAAGAAAGGTATTGGGTCGAGTCCTAGCATATATGTATAAATTTAATATATTGTCGCCTCTCTCAATAAGAAAAGTTCTAAAAAAACAAGGTTGAATATGAAAATAGTTGACCTGTTCTTCAGAAGAAGATTTTCAAACGGAAGAATTTCAATCATTTCGCCATACGAATACGAATAATTGAAGTCTACAACCACAACTGTCTATCCAAACTGGAAACAGATCCACATGTCACTATTGCGTGCAAATATTTTGTGAGTCCTACCAATGATTTCTGTCAATTTTAGTTTCATCCCCCTTCTTTTTTATTTTCTTCAAAAAGAAATTATATTATTAATTGTATTTTGTGACATCTAGCATCTCATTAGGTAGGGTCATCACATGATGGAATTAAGATCGAACATGCATTTTGGGGGCATTTGTATAATTCATGCACAATCTTCTGCCATGTGCATCGCTGCCGTTGGTTGCTTTAACCAGCACCAACCCTCACTCTCATTGGATCGTTGAAAGCCCGTCAAATCCTAAGCTTTTTTTTTTTTTTTTTGGGTAAAGATGAACGTCAAATCCTAAGCTTATTCGATCAATTTGTCTCCTCCTGTTTTGGTGACACCTATATCAGATTAGAGAAGGTTCTAGGGTTTACAGGCTTGTAGCTAACTACAAATTGTCCCTATCTTTTGTTCTTTGGAAGTGGACAACGAAAGCAAACTTGGCCTCAATAATTTTAGTATGGCCATGAGATTTGGTTGGCCATAAGAGCTCGTCATGTTTTATAATATTATCGGGGATTTATAAAATCATTGATTGCTTCTTCTTTTTTTTCATTATCAAATCAAATAAACAATAAGTAGTCTGTCGTGGAGGAAACTATTATTTAAGAAACAATTCATTGTCAATTCTTTTTGTAAAGTTTTAATTATGTCCTTGGACCTTGTTTTATTGTCAATTTTTTATACATGGGGAGGCACTACAACGGAAAAGTGAGTCAAACTCTCCTCCTCTCTCTCAAGTGCATCTGGGTTCATTTCACTTAGGAGACAATCTTGAGACAACTCAATTTAATACTTCCCCCTCCCCCTCCCTAGCGAATGATAAAAAAAATATAAAAAAAATTATGTCCTTGTTTCTACTTGCATTAAATGAAGAAAAAAAAATCTAATATCTTAAGAGTACAACAATAATTAACAATGAATTTTAAATGACTAAAATAAAATAAAACATGTCCTTGAATAGCAGTTATAGGATTGCTAGTTTATATATAATGCAAGAAAGATAGCTGAGTACATGCATTAGTTCCACACAAAAAAAAAAAAAAGGAGATTCACTATTATACCCAATATGGGGGCCCAAATTATAAAAATACCCCATATGAAATGGACTTTATAAACACACCCAAAGCCTATTTCCAACATAACAAATAGGCTTTAACTTCTTATAAATTACAAAACTACCATAAATTTCTTAAAACAAGCCCAACCCTAAAATCTCATAAAAATACCTAAAATACTCAATAGGACATCAAAGTAATTTAATAATCAATATTAAATTTAATAAGGTCAGCTGTCATTTTTTGGGTTTTTTTTTGGTTTGTTTATAGAATTTCAATGGTATAAGGTTTATTTATAATATTAGTGCTAATAATGGGTATATCACTAAATATCTAAAAGAAAATCTCATTCATAAGCCTCCTTGTAAAAATAATAATAATAAAATATTATATCCAATAAGATAGTAGCAAAAGAGAATTTTACTTTGTGGTAGGAAGGAAATATTCACCTCCTATTTTTGTAGAGAGATTTGTCCACTAACGAATTGCCAAATGTGAGTTGGATTGTAAATAAGAAGCATTAAGAGCGATTGGAAATATTGCCAACAAGACGTGGGCCTCAAAAAAGGGATGGCAAAACTTCATGGAAAACGCAAAGACTAAAACAAGAAAGGGTATTGTCATACTTGTCAAATTTGTACACCACAGTTTGTTAGGGAAAGAATTTCGAATGCATGAATAACTGTTTAGAATCATTTAAATTACAAACGACAAAAATAAAAGAAGTTAGATGGTAAAAAACAAAAATAAATTATTGAAAATGTTTGTACTTTGTTTGGCCTTAAGCCTAAAGTTAGGAAGGGGAAGGATATCCAAACAAGTGGATGTGGGTTACTTGAACCATATGTACACGCAAATGGAAATGGCCTTTCTAATTAAGGTCAAATCCCAAGTCTAAGCCACCAAAATTTACCAGCCGTCTCTCTATCTAACCACACATTTTGCCTTTAGAATCCCATTCAAAACGTGAACAGGTAAATATCATATTCATTTCATTCCATATAGTTCCCCATATCTGAACTTGATGAGCTTTATTTGGATGAGTAATCTCTACTCATGTGACTAGGAACAACAAGTAGGACTTTTGTTTGGGGCTGCTACTTGTTATTGATGTGATGTCGTTCTCAACTCTCCAAAATATTCAAACCACTACGTTTTTCCTATTTCTTGCAGGAATTTTTAAATAAATCATTGTGCTCTAATTTATTGCAATGTGTCATGTTTTAACGTATTTGTGTTTGTGAGATTATGTTTAACTCAAATCCTTTTCGTTAATTTACCATGTCTAAATATATATAAACCCAAACTCACTCACAAATTTTACATGTCGTGTCATATTTCATTTATTTACCCATTTCTCTCTCTTTTTTTTGTTCAATTAAACACCAAAATCTAAAATATATATTATCAAATAATATCAAGTATACATAAAGAACCGACCTTGTAATACACCGACCCCACACACATATGTATAGAACTCAAACGATTAGTGGGGATTCAAATAATTGTCATATAAATCGTCATTTTGTGTTATCAACCAACTTTACTAACTTTTTGGTGACAACTGTTTTCATTTATTAAGGGAGATCTGCTGCTTATCTGATCTATACTATAACCAAGTCGTTCCCGTATCTATTCTTAGAAACTACTTAGACAATACGAGGAAATCTAAATATATAATTATATAACATTATTGATGTGGTATTCACGTGAGAAAGTCACTTGTTTAAATTAAGGTGAGAGGATTCGAACACAGATCCTCAAATATAGTTCTTAACCACTCAAACCACAAATTTTTTGCCCTCTCATCACTTAATAAAACGTCTATTTTCTCTCATCACATGGCTTACCACGTCAGACATAAGCATGAGGTTACATGCAACCTGTAGTGGATATTTTTTTTGGTCGATTAGTTGGCTTAGCAAAAAAGAAAGTAACTAAATCTAGAATTTTTTAAAATATTGTTGGAGCTTCTAACTAGGCAAGTTTTTTATTTGCCATCATCACAAATCTGATCTGGAATTTCTTTCAATTTCATACGTATATGCTCCCGTTTGCACACGTGTAAGCTTATCCTTCCTTTATTTTATGAACTCGCTTGCACTACATAACAGCCCTTATCCGTAAATTTGGAACAATCTCTTTTCCCCTTTCTGACTGAATACAGATGAAAATCAGGGTTACTTTCTTGAGAAACCCTAAAAATTAAACCTTAACTTCAAGCTTCAAGGTATACCAAATTAAAGCCGATTATACCTTTTCGCTTTCCGAAATTTTATAATTTTCTACTTAATACATAGATTTTTGTTTTCATTTTCGGAGGTGCTTTGAATCTCCATTTGATATTCCAAATTTGAATCACAAGAAAAGAATTTTGGTTTTCTCTGTTTTTACGGGCTACTTGGATTACAAGAATTAAGGTGAATTTTGGCGTGGAGAAGTTGTTTTTGGAAGCAAGAAAGATCGAAATGCTCCAACTTTTTGCTTCAATTTCAGTGCTTTATTGTTTCGGAGATAGACAATTTAAAATTGGGTTTTGGTCTATTTTCATGGGTCTGGAAATGTGAATATTGTGATTTGTTATTATTATTGTGTTTATTTCTGCATTAGAACTTACAAATGGAGCTGCTTGTTTAATGTTATTGTGTTTATTTTTGGCTCTGTATTTTCCAAAATCCATTCAACTCTTTCATTGCATTCACTACTATAATTGGTAAAACCGTGTTTTCTTCTTTCGGAAAGGTGGGTTTTTGACTAGCAAGATTTTCTGGGTCGCATTCGGTTTATTCTTTTTGAGCGAGCGTCTGTATTCATTGAATGTTGCAGCTGTTAGACTTTGGACCTTGACCTTTGTTTGGTTGCCCAGAAAACTGAAAAGTATAAAAGGGAAACATTGAATTTTCGGTAATTTGTACGAGAAATGGGACAGTTTTATTGACTCAGCCAAAAGAAATGCGCTTTGCTGATGCCATTTCCTGTTTCAGTTTCCAAGCAAAAACTTATAGTCATAGCAATATTTTTCTCTTCTTTTCATCTCATTTCTCAATCAAACTTGCTTGATTTCCATAAAGCCAAAGCTTTTTCTGCATGTGTTATGAAAATTTCCCTTTTCTGTAAGTGTCAACAGCATTTATTTGTTTCATTGAGCTTGCATATTCTTTTTAATTGTATTATTAGGTTTGTACTATTTTCATCGGTTAATTCTCTTCTTATAAACTTCTCAGGAACAGGCAGAAATTACCCAACATATTGTCTGTTTCCGCTTCCACTGGTTGGGCCCGAGACACTTGGTGCAACTGGCAAAAGATCTTTGAATGAGAAAATGGCTGTGGCTTTTACCCAGCTTTCATGGTGGTTGTGGAGTGGAAAACAGAAAGAGCCTAGAATCTCCAATTCATCTTCTTTAAGTTCTTCATCCGACCCCGGCATGTGGGAATCTGATGGTTTAAAGTTTCCTTCGGTTAAGGGGGCCAGTATGGCCTCATCGTCATCAAGAAGGGTGAAACGCAAATGGCATAGTCGGGAAGAACGGAAAATTGATAGGGAATATGATCTTGTTCTAGTTCCATCTGAGGGAGGATGTTTTTCTGGTTCTGAGTCTGATGACTCGGATTGGTCAGTTGGATGGTTGGAGCCTCATGGACCTGGGTTTCGGAGTGATGATGATACAGACGATAGTTTTGCTGTGCTGGTTCCATGCTATGGGCATGTTATTCATGATATGGTGAAGGATCCAAAGAGCAATATCTTGAGCACTGTTGGGAACATCCCAGATGGTTATTCCGATGGTAAGAGCTTCTCTTATATGCCTATTTATATCTGTTTACAAGAAAAATTCTAGCAATTCTTTTATATATCTTGCTTGATGAAATACCATAGTTGATATGAAATGTTCAAACCAAACCTTCGTTTTAAATTTTTATTACCTTTTGATTATTAGCCACCTTTAGAAAAGGGGCTTTTGCATCTGTTGCTTTGATTTCACATTCGCTCTGCAGCCAGTTCTGGCTACACTATGAGGGTCTCATACTCCGCTCATTGAATGCGTTGCTAATGATTTGTTCTTAGGGAAAACATTGACTACAGTTGGTTCAATTATTACTGCCATTGCTTCTGGTATATTGTAATCTAAGTGAGGATGACAAGTTATAGTCACTTATTCGGTTAAGGATGCAGAATTTTGATGGCTAGAAGTATTCTTTTCAATCTATTTAATGATCATCTAAAAATTGGGGACTTGCCTTTTCAAATACCGATTGAATATTCGAGTGGGAAAAGTTAAGATGCAACAGCCTCTTTCAAAGTGCTGATGTGCCAGCCATGTGTTTATTCAGTTAGAGCAGCATAAATTTTGGTTTAAGGACATAGTTGGACTTGATAGGGCATTGACTGTTTTAAGATATTAAATTCTTAGGAGTGAAATGTGTTTTAATGTTGTTTTTGTGTTAAATACAAAATGAACTTTTTCTTCTCTCTCTCAATCTCCCTCTCTGTGGGTAGGAACATAAAAGAGCTCATCGAAGTTAGTTATTGAACAGTTCAAATTAACATGATTGTGAAGGAAGAACTGTCTAAATTTTTGAATATGGTATGTAATGGTAGAGTCCATCCTTAAGTGCTAGGCAATAGTTAGTTACAGTGTATACAAATTGGATCTTAAGATCTATATAGGATTGGTGAAAGTTAATGGCTGACATTTCGCTCAACTTGGTGAATCTTGACTTTCCCTATTCCTTTCATGTCACAGTGTCCGTGTCATTTTTTCTTGATATTCATGCATATTTTGTGTTCACTGAATTTTAGTAGTCATTATATTGATGCTGTAGTTCATCTAAAACTATGTCAGTTTTAAGTGAATCCTAAATGGCAATAAAAGGAAGTAAAAACTCAGGAAGTGACTCAGGAAGTGAATCCTATTGTAGTGGTAATGAAGCTCTCAATCTTTTGACGGATGATTATTTGTATTGGAGTAGTTGGGGAAGGGATTTTCCATACAGTTGGTTGAGATATCCCAATGATAAAAGTTTCTATGTTCTGCCCTTATCATAAATTTGTTTGAATAGTCCTTGTTCCTTCCTTGCATTGGTATCTTGAGTTCTCAGATATTCAATAAATTGAATTGGGCATCATGAATTCGTTGGCATTATTGTTGTTCCTATTTCTGGTGGTTACCAGGAAGTTAGGTGCTTTGTTTATTGTTCATTTCGCTTTCATTATTCCATTGGAATTGCATACTTGCTCTGTCTTATCATTTCTGTTGATTTCCTGTTTCTTTTGTTTTTGTGTTGTTAAGTCGTGGTATCTGTAGATCTGTAGATCGGGCTATTGCTTGTGGAAATTGTAATCCAGGTTTTGAGTTATGGGAAAAGGCTAAATGTATTTCCCAAGTAAAATGGACAAGCTGACTTGTTCTCTGCATTTTGCTCTCTTGTGCAGAAAGCAAGAAATATATGGAAGAGTGGCTCTCTTCTCTCAGGAACAGCTGAAGGCAGATTGAAATGGATACTTAATAGTAGAAGAGGACCGGCTAATGTTGGTCCAAGCTAATATAACTTTGAGTAGTAGACATGGAGATTTATGAAGGATTACTGTTGCTAGAAGGTGGCCTGCTTTCTTGCTGGATTTGCCTTGGCCTTGGCCAGCAAGGAGTTGGCTGCTTCAAAATTTAGGATGGTACCGTGTGATATAAGTCAATAGCTAAAAGAAAGAAAAAGAAAAAAAAAAAAAAAAGAGAGGAAATATTGGCTTGGGAAACTTTTAAGAAAATGAAGAAAAATGAAAAAAGGGAAGGAAAAGAAAATATAATAGGTGGGATGTGTAAATTTGCCTTGCATGTGATTCTTGGATGTAAATAATGCTGGACGTACGAGAGATAGGAAGCTTAATGCTTCTTCCTAATATTTGTTGTAAATAATCTATGAATATTCATAAAAGAAAAATTGTAAATATTATGTGAAGGGAAGAAACCAATGACTCTCTCAGAGCTTCATGTTGATGTTATTGTAAATAACCTGTTAATAATTCATATTGTTGTAAATACTTTTTGAATAATAATAAAAAAATTTGTAAATATAATATGAATCTCTCTCTCTCTGTGCAAATATTTTAGGATTGAAACAATTTTTATATGGGGCATTTTTGGGCATATAGGCTTCATGCAAAAGCACTCAGAAACAGGTACTTTAGATCACTTTAGAATTATGTGAATATTTTCCTTAGTTCCTCAGGATCACATCAGGTCATGTAGATGTATTCTGCACACTATATAGTCTACACAATTAGATAAAAAAAGAACTTTGACACCTTGAAGGATCGAATTAATACCAAGAAGTGATCAAAGTTAACATTATTCAAATAAAAACTACAAGGACTTGATTTAACCAAAGAGTTAGTTTGTAGGGCATTATTTGGTGGTCATGGGTAACTTATTGGAGGGTGAAGCGAAAGTTCAAAGTTGTGTCTTTTTCTAACACTCAAAGTAGAGATACTGTGCAGTTATGGTAAGCTCATGAATCAGTTTGATAGCTGTGCAGTTATGCATATCTACAGAGAAAAGAATTGTGTTGCAGACGGATTAGCTAACTGGAGCTACAACATGGGTCTTGGTGTGTGTTATTTTGATTTTGCTTCAAGTTGGATAGGTTCTTTAGTTATTGACGACTTGATTGGGGTGTCTCGTCCCTGTCTTATTTGTGTTGATTTTACGTAGTTAATTTGCTTGGGGTTTTTCCACCCCAGTACACCCAAAAAAAGAAAGAAAAAAGGACGAGATACATGGTCACTTCAATTGGATTAGTTCTAACACATATAATTCATAATGATCCAAGAGTTCTTCTTGGATTTATTAACGGTATACTGTCCATGAAATTTGAGTTCAAATTATCCTCTAACAAACTAAATGTCACTAAACGAAATGGTCATTGAGGATTCAGTTGACAGGCTTTTAGATGTCCCTTGAATATCATCAGCTTCTCTAAAGAGTGAGTCTGAGGTAAGATTTAAATGTGACGACCGGAGCTTGTTGCCCATTTCATCAATTAATTAGAAAAAATGTATAGAAATGAAAAAAAATTGAAACATGAAGACTATAGGGTATTATGGGTATAATTTCTCCTAGAACATTTGCCCATAAGCTGAAAGCTTAGTTATAACAGCAACAGTAACAGTCACTATATACGCGTATGCAGCTTGAACTGATGAACAGAAGATGGCATTCTTTCAGAAATAGCCAAAAAAAGGGAAGATTATCTGATAAAGAATCCAGCTTGTATTTTCCAACAGAAGTTGGGCAAAACAAGAGAAGTATCCAAAACTTTTCATGGGCTCCCACTCTTTTTCCTGGTTACAACCAACCTGGCAAACTGAGAGCATGCCACGTGGACAACCTCACTGAAGGCCTTTGCATTTTTGAGCTTTTCCAACACCTATAATCCAGGCGAAGTATCCTCTCCTCCATGTATGGTCCTTAACAGGCCATTTGTCAAAAACTGTATGTGATGTTCTCTTAATTCCTTCAATATTCATGACTTGATATTATTCTTCTGGCTTGCATTGTGTGATTTGGGTTTTCTCTAATGGATTGAATGAAATAATCTTTGTGGGTTTTGTGTTCATAATGATTGCTTTTCTTTAGAGAGAGAGAGAGAATGTTGCAGAGAGCAGCAAGCAATGCATATTCATGGTGGTGGGCCAGCCACATCAGGACAAAGCAGTCAAAATGGCTGGAACAGAACCTTCAAGGTATGTGTGTGTGTATGTTGTCATAATATAAGTGAGATCAGTGTTCCTGTTGATCTGTGATCGATCCAATCTGTTCTTCCTTTTAGATTTGATATCTTTTAACCATTGATATGATAAAAAGAAAGAGCACAGTAAAAAAAATTATTGCTTTGTTTTTTTTTTTCTTTCTTTAATTTCCCTTTTATTGGAATTAGTAGGTTATGTAGATTTGCTTCCACATCAATAAAACCCTATATCCCATTTGTTGGAAAGATATGTATTGCTGCAGCTAGAAAATGTTTGATGAATTTTCCCAAAGAAAATTTTAAAATTGCTAACAAAAACCTCTAGGAAGAGGTACATGAATGAAAAGGAGAGCATGAAGATAAAAGAGTAACCATGTAGCTAGGGAACCTGTAATGATTTATAACAAGAGCACCAGTTTTAAATTTCCCCCATGAATTCAAAGAACATCGTTATTTTTCTTTTACAGTGACTATAATCACCTTCCAAATCTGTGTAGTTAAAACTTCTTATAAGTGCATTGTCTCATAAGCTAAACTGCTGATGTACATTGTGAATTGAATTCCCCAGTTGGCTAATTCTGCGTCTGCTTTGTAAGAATGTGGTTGGTATTATACTAACATACAGACATGTCTTGAATTACAGATATGGAGGAGAAAGTTCATAGTACACTTAAAATCATTGATAATGATGGGGACTCCTTTGCACAGAGGGCAGAAATGTATTACAGGAAGAGGCCAGAGCTAGTGGCCTATGTTGAAGAATCGTTCCGGGCATACCGGGCTTTAGCAGAGAGATATGATCACTTGTCAAGAGATCTGCAGAGTGCCAACCGTACGATTGCCACAGTTTTCCCAGAGAGAGTTCAGTATGCAATGGAGGATGAGGATGAGGAAACTGCTTCTCAAGCATCGACTACTTCCGACGGTCCCAACAAAGCCTCCACAGAAGAATCCAAACAAAGCATCCCAAAAGTTCCCAAGTTACCCAATAAAGATTTCAGGAGCAAATCCATGTTAAAGAGGGGGCCGCTTAAGAGAAATACAAGCTGTTTTAAAGCTACCATAACTCCAAGGTCAGGGCTGACCAAAGATGAGGCACTGGAAGAAATTGATAAGCTTCAGAAGGATATTTTGGCCCTACAAACTGAAAAGGAGTTTGTGAAGATCTTGTACGAACGCGGATATGACAGATACTGGGAGTTTGAAAATGAGATCACTGGTATGCAAAAAAGAGTTTGCAGCTTACAAGATGAGTATGGCATTGGCACCGTCATCGAAGATAACGAAGCTCGAACTTTGATGGCTGCCACAGCTTTGAAATCATGCAAAGACAGCTTGACTAAGTTACAGGAAAAGAAAGACGAAACAGAAGAAGAGGCAAGAGTTGAGCACCTAAGGGTTAGGGAAGCCTGCATGAAGTTTGAAGGCCTCAAAGATGAATTTCGTTTGAAAGACGCAGACTGGTGTGATCCAACTGAGGAGGATGAGGCTGAGAACATTGATCTAGAAACAAGAAACGTAGACCAAGAAAGACATGATCAGGAATTGGTGCGGTCTAAGATTTTGGAACAGCTGGAGACAAGTTCAAACACCTCCACTATTACAGAACTGGCAGAGAAAATTGATGGACTTGTAAACAAGGTTGTGAGTCTAGAAACTGCCGTCTCATCTCAGAATGCTCTAGTAAATAGATTTAAATCAGAAACAGATGAACTTCAGGCACACATTCGGAGCTTGGAAGAGGAAAAGGAGATTCTGATGGAAAACTCGGACAGTATGAGGAAAAGGATAAAGGAGTTGGAGGAGGAGTTGCGTAGAATTAAAAATTTAAAAAGAAGTGTAGAAGACCAAAATAACAACCTCCAAGCGCATTTTACAGAAGCTAGTTGTAATCTTGATCATCTCTCTGGAAAATTGCATAGTGTGAAGCATGAAGAGGAGGAAGAGAACGCAGGACTATTCCAGGAAGTGAGAGCACTTGATGCCAAACCAGAAAAGGAGATTAAAGTGGATTCAGATAAGTCGGCCACTGATGAAGAATCAGTGGTTTTGGAAGACAAAATGACAGAAGATGAAATTAAGAAAGTGGATGTTACAATTCTCAAAAACTCCGTCAAGGGTGAAGAAGAAAACCAATCTGATCCAAGCAATAGCCTTGGTTTGATGACTGAAAAGCCTCAGGAGCCAATGCAGCAGGAACAGGTTGAGAATCAGGCTTTGTCTGAGACGGTAGACAGTAATCTTGAAGTTGAGCCACAGGAACTGGAACTTGCAAATGAAGGAGATCAACCAAACTGGAGGCAACTATTCTTAAAAGGGTTAGAGGATAGAGAAAAGGTTCTGCTAGAGGAGTATACTTCAATTCTCCGGGATTATAAGGATGCAAGGAAGAAGCTGGGCGAAGTGGAGAAGAAAAACCGGGATAACATCTTCGATTTGGCAATGGAGATAAGGGAATTGAGGAGTGTTGTTTCTTCGAAGGACAAGGAGATTAAACTTTTGAAGCAAAAACTGGGATCCCCAGAGACAAATCTGGATGATAGTCCTAACACCTGTTCGACAGTATATAAGTATCCAAATCAGGAAGGCTCCCTCGAGAGCCCAACTCTAGTAGCTGCATCACCGTACTCTCCTGTTCCATCTCTAAATTTCGATAAAGAAATAGCTGCCAGTTATCTTGGTGAACAAGCAACAGAGAGATTTGAGGACTCATCAGGAAACTTGAAAGTCTCACCTAGAAAGGAGGAAGAAAAAGCAACGAGGAAAAGGCATGTTGTTAGACCCCATTCTGTTTCAGCTATCGAAGGAAGATTCCGTTCAGACATTGATGAGCTGCTGGAGGAGAACTTAGAATTCTGGTTGAGGTTTAGTACCTCAGTTCATCAGATACAAAAATTCCAGACATCGATACAGGATTTACAGTCAGAGTTGTTCAAACTAAAGAATAAAAAGAAGCATGAAGGAGGGTCTAAACAGCAGTCTCTACAATCAGATGGCAGGCCAATATACAGACACCTGAGAGAGATACAAACTGAACTGTCCTTATGGTTGGAACACAATGCAGTACTTAAAGATGACTTGCAGGGTAGATTCTCTTCTTTGTGCCACATTCAAGATGAGATATCAAGACTCTCCAATTTAGGTTCAGAAGGAGAGAAGATGGAGCTTATAAGCAAATATCAGGCCGCAAAGTTTCAAGGCGAGGTTCTCAACATGAAGCAAGAGAATAACAAGGTCAATGATGAATTGAAGGCAGGTCTTAGCCGTGTTAGAGGACTGAAGTTTGAGGTCGAGAAGACGCTAGCAAGACTTGATGAAGAACTTGGAATTTCCTTGGCATCAAAGAGCATTGAACCGAAACGCTCAACCAGTAAGGCTAGAATTCCCTTGCGGTCTTTCTTGTTTGGGGTTAAGTTGAGAAGGCAAAAGCCATCAATCTTCTCATGTGCCAGCCCAGCATTACAGAAACAACACAGCGATCTAGCAGCAGCTGCACCACCACCCGAACAACCAATGTAGATGATCAGTTATATTCTACTTTTATGTTTTTAGTTTTAAAATTCATTGAGGGATCAATCTTCTATGTTAGTCATGCATGGTACATTTGCAGACAGGAACCAGAGACAGGTTAATGCTGTAGTATTGTATTCTTTTTTTCTTTCATTATCTTGTATGATATTATTCAGGATCTTCTCTTGTTTGCTTAAAATTTGTTTGGAATCTTCATCTTCCATCCAGAATTAAAATGCTTATGTGGATGTTGATTTATGCAAAGTAGGCTGCATACTAAAGAGATTTACAGTGCATCACAATTGTTGAATGTCAGTGCCTCCTACGTGGGGAAGCATCAGAATCGATAAATCATCTAGTTGTTTTTTGTTTTTTTATCACCGAGTTTTTCAAACATTGAGAAAAGAAATATCACTAGACCACGAGCCACTTGGTAATAGATCATCTTTCCGGTGATTACACAAGCTGTTTGCTTCATGCTAGGTATCTGTACCTTCCAACCATTTTACATTTGGAGATTTACTTGAACATCATAGTCTGAAACTGTTTTTGCTTTACGTATATGCTGCTTACAGTTGCTCACTTCTACTATGTCCCTCCCTGCCTCCCTCATTTGAGCAAGTAACTAATTTGAAAGCACTGCTAAACCAGCCCTTGGAAATATGTAGAAATGTTTTCTGCCCATGATCAACCTTTTTGAACAATTGGGCTAGAGCCTTCAAAACGCATTCTTATGTTTGTGTGGCCCAAATTAAATGTTTGAATTTAAAAAGCCCATATTTCTTTGAATCCTGCTTAAACCCTAACAAGTGAGAACCACAGTCCTCGCGCTCTGTGATCTTCACTCTCACACTCTTATACTCCAACAATCCCTACTTCCCATTTCACACATTCAAACCCTTTGCCATGCCATCAATGGCTTACATTTCTCTCTCTAAACCCTTCCAATGGCGACCTCGACCCTCGAACCCTCAGACCCTCACGCTCCTCCGCCTCTTCAGCTCAACCGAAGCCGCAACCGGAGCCTCAACCGAAACCCCAAACCCGCAAGATGGATCAGTGACCCCGACCCATATCCCAAAAGCTAGGCAGCATCGAACTCCAAACCCAGAAAAGATAGAGGACATCATCTGCAGAATGATGGCGAATCGGGTCTGGACGACCCGGTTACAGAACTCGATCCGGAATTTGGTACCCGAATTCGACCACAACCTTGTGTGGAATGTATTGCACGGCGCTCGGAGCTGGGAGCATGCGCTCCAATTCTTCAGGTGGGTTGAGCGATCCGGGTTGTTTAAACACGACCGCGAGACCCATTTGAAGATCATTGAGATTCTGAGCCGAAATTCGAAGCTCAACCATGCCCGGTGTATTCTATTGGACATGCCCAAGAAGGGTGTGCGGTTGGACGAGGACCTCTTCATTGGGCTCATTGATGGCTATGGTAAGTCTGATAAGGGTTGCATTATTCAGGAGTCTGTTAAGTTATTCATTAAAATGAAGGAATTGGGTGTGGAGAGAAGTCTCAAGTCCTATGAGGCTCTGTATAAGGCTATCTTGCGTTGGGGTCGGTGTATGATGGCCAAGAGGTACTTTAATGCCATGTTGAGTGAGGGAATAGAGCCCACTAGGCATACTTATAATGTTATGATTTGGGGTTTCCTAAAGAGCCGGAAGTTAGAGACCGCCAAGCGGTTTTTTGAGGATATGAAAAGTAGAGGAATTTCTCCTGATCTTGTTACTTATAACACCATGATTCATGGGTACATTCGGGTTGATAAGATGGATGAGTCTGAGCAGTTGTTTGTAGAGTTGAAGGGGAGGAATATAGAACCTAATGTGATAAGTTATACCACCATGATTAAAGGGTATGTTTCTGTTGGGAGAGTTGATGATGGTTTGAGGTTGTTTGAGGAGATGAAGTCTTTTGGTATTAGGCCGAATGCTGTCACCTTTTCAACTTTACTGCCGGGGCTTTGTGAAGCAGAGAAAAAGGATGCAGCTCACAAGATATTAATGGAAATGGTTTCGAAGTATATTGCTCCTATGGATAATTCAATCTTTGAGAGATTGTTATCTTTACAGTGCAAGTCTGGGGATATGGATGCAGCTGCTTATGTGCTCAAGGCAATGATTCGGCTGAGAATTCCTACTGAGGCTGGTCATTATGGTATCCTGATCGAAAACTTTTGCAAGGCTGGGGTGTATGATCAAGCAGTCAAGTTGCTGGATAAGCTTATTGAGAAAGAAATTATTTTGAGGCCTCAGAATTCTATTGAGTTGGAGCGTAGTGCTTTTCACCCAATGATTGAGTATTTGTGCAACCATGGGCAGACAGGGAAAGCTGAAGCCTTTTTCCGGCAGTTGATGAAAAAGGGTGTTGAGGATTCAGTTGCCTTCAATAATTTGCTCCGTGGGCATGCAAAAGAAGGGAATTCTGATTCTGCTTTTGAGATTTTAAGGATCATGAATAGGAGAGGGATCCCTGGAGAAGCAGATTCTTACATTCTGCTCATTAAGAGCTACCTGAGTAAAGGTGAACCAGCTGATGCTAAAACTGCTTTGGATAGTATGATTGAAGGCGGGCATATTCCGGAGTCATCGCTGTTCAGGTCAGTGATAGAGAGTCTATTTGAAGATGGGAGGGTTCAAACTGCAAGCCGAGTAATGAAGAGTATGGTAGAGAAGGGGGTGATGGAGAACATGGATTTGGTTGTCAAGATTTTGGAAGCCCTCTTTATGAGAGGTCATGTTGAGGAAGCACTGGGACGAATTGATCTCCTTATGCAAAGTGGGTGTGCACTTCAGTTTGACAGCCTTCTATCTGTTCTTGCTGAGAAAGGGAAAACAATTGCCGCTCTCAAGCTGTTAGATTTTTGCCTTGAGAGAGATTGCAGTGTAGATTTCTCAAGCTATGATAAAGTGTTGGATGCTCTCTTAGCATCAGGGAAGACTCTTAATGCATACTCAATATTGTGTAAACTAATGGAGAAAGGAGGGATCACCGATTGGAGTAGCACTGAGGATTTGATTAAGAGCCTAAATCAAGAGGGTAACACAAAACAAGCTGATATCCTCTCCAGAATGATGAGGGGAGGAGAGAAAAGCAGTCAGGGAAAAAAAGGGAAGAAACAAGCTTCTCCTGCTTCCTAATTTGCCATATCTCCATAATTTCTGCAAGCCTTGCAGGATGGGTTGCGGGACACCCTGAAAATCACTGGAAGAAGTTGCCCATTGGTAACATTGAACTTCTTAAACTCCCTTTTTTTTTCTCCTGGGATGGATGCTGTGCATTTAAGAACAACAGGAGGGACAGTGCTCAGTCAAAGTGATACTAAGCCGGATTAGATATTAGCATGTAGAGTAATTAGGGAGCTTGGTTATATGTTCCAGCGACCATCTATTTTGCTCTTTTCTCTTAAAATTTTGGGTTAGTCTAAATTTTCCCTTTTATGCCCTCTTTCATTGTCACCAAATTCAAATAACACAGGTCCTGTTTATAATTCTGCTGTTGTTACTGTATTCTCAAAATTGATGTGCCATTGTATTGGGAAGTGATCTGTCACTTTTTCTCTTTTTGTGGGCAAACTGTGTTTGGTAGCCAGATGGATCATAAAGAACACCGGTCCTGTTTATAATACTATGCATCCCTTGTTGTTTACTTGTTCCCATCCATTCCATTATGAATGCATATATTTAAATTGATCGATGTCATGCTGTCAGTTAGAGTCGGGATTGGAAATTGATTTCTGGTTACTGCTAATCTGAAAAAAGATAACTTAGAATGATTTTTCTTTCTTTCTTATTGCACACTTTACCTGCCAATCTTCACGTAGAAAGCTTTCTGCAACACCTAATTTTCTTGGCTTACAGATCCAAGTTCATTTAGTTGACATGAAGAGGTTTTTGTTAGGATCACCTGGATTCTACTACTATATTGTCTTCCTGTGTGAAGGAATGAATTTTAGCCTAGCCTAATATCGATCTACTGGAGGGTGAATAAGGCCTTAAAATTTATGATTCCAATAGAAGCTGGTCGTCAGTTGAGAAATGCTACGACTTTTGTTGGACATTTCTGTAGATTTAGACCTGAACGAGTAGTTGTCTGCGGATAAGAAAGTTAGAGGACTTTCGATCAAACTAGAAATTTCATAAGAGGAGATCTCGTAGCGTAGAAAAGAAAGGAGAGATCGTTTTGATTCGAGGTGGATCCCTGGCAACTTGAGATAGTTGCAATGCCGAAGGAAAAGTAAGGACAATGAGCCATTGTCATGGTCTTGCGACTGGTTTGGATATGTACCATTGTATACAAGAGAGTATACCAACATGTAGTGGAGATCGATGGCTAATGGATGCACTCTACGTTTTTTACTTGTACTAATACAGCCCTTTAAAAATTTCAAGGGAAAAAGACTTCCACCCTTTTCCTTTGTTCTTATGAAATCTTAAGTTCCGGAGTAAATATCTTAGCTACAGCGGGACCTCCCCTTTATACAAATAAAAAAACCACCCAATTCAACGGGAAGGTCAACTTGAATACTGTAATGCACTGCAGACCATCACCATTCAAAATTAACATAGATTTACATCATTGACAAATAATATCAATCCATCGTTCAACTGTGATACTATCACCATAAAAAACTGACAAGAATTTACATCATTGACAAAGATTTTACACCACAAAAACCAACTAGCTCTTGGTCTAGTGGCACTTCTCTTCCCAATATTGGAAGATGTTACAAGTTCCAATCCCCTTTCCCCCAGTGAGAAAAAAACAAGGTAAAAATTTACACCACAATCTTCACATGATACTCTAACCTTCATGTTCCCCATTGATCTGAATGCCAGCCTCCTCTTTGCTTAAAACATGTTTTCCATTGCATCCATCTATTACAGTGCCCAGAATATCTGTCTGCTTCTCAGTTGTGCTTGGTTTTTCAGAACTATCAACTGCAGATGGATCACCGCCTCCTATGAGCGAACACACAACCTCATTATCTTTTGCACTTTATCTCTGTTCACCTTGTACACTTATGACAGCTTTATGATGAGTCTCATCTCTCTCAATGTTCAATGAACTAACAGGATTCTCAGCATTAGATGATAAAATTTTCAATTCAGCTTTCTGGTTAGGTGAATCCACTTTGTCATCTTTAACTTGCTCATCCTGTCCGTTCCTAGAGATAACTGCTTCATCTTGGGCCAGCACTATTGGAGTGCATCCCAACTCAGCAATTACGCTTCCTTCTTCAGTCCTAACCTCTTGCTTTGATGGAAGTTTGGCATCCAGGCTACAGCTCACACCCTTAATCTGTTTGGATAGCAATGTGCCATTAGTTGGAGTGTGCTGACTCATCAGAGGGAGAGCTTTTGAAGACCCAGGGTGTACGGCACTAGGTGTGACATCAGTTGGTGGAGGGGTGGAAAGTGTTATACCAGCCAAGCCGGTACACATATGTAAATTAGGATGAGGCTCTGAGTGGGTAGACATACCACCAGGTAAGGACGATTGGATAGAAGAACCGCCTGTAGGCATGATATGGACAGCATTCTTTGCCTGAGCAGCCTTGAGCAGTGATGCAGCATCTGAAGGAGAAGCAATGCGTGCCCCAGCAGCAACCGCAATGGCTCTTACTTTATCATCATCATTGCAATTAGGTTTTGTTAAGGTATTCTTGGAGGTTACTCGAGATTTTGTCGTGGAACCCAATAATTCCATTTGATATGGTTTTTTTGTTGGTTTAAGGTCTTGCTGAGACTGCGGTTCTGCTTTAGCACCAGTAGTAAGCACAGAGTTGCTAGTTGCAACTTTTCTAGCAAACTTATTGTGAGCATTTGTTCCAGCTGTTTAAGAGTAAGGAGAAAACAAGATATAAATAAACATACATAAGTACCAAAATAAATTTTAAAAAAATATCAATTAAAAATCAGAGTACATAAATCAGTCAGAAGGTTCACATTTATTTCAGTTTGGCTACATCAGCTTTGGTCCATTCTAACTTAGGTGCCAAATTTTTCAGTGAAGATTTCCAAATGGGGAAACAAATCCTGGTTAATAAAATCCCAATCATAGGAAAGTGAGCCTTGGATACTACAGCAGCTACAATATTAAATACATTGCTTGACAGGTGAAGCACTTCCTAAATTGAAAAAAAAAACAAAAACAAAAAAATTTGGCTCCTTTCTTACCTGTTACGAGCGATTTTCTTTGTGCTTTTAATGAGTCATTTTGTACATGTCAGATCTGGTCTGCAGGTAAGGGGGAATTGGCTCCTTACAGGTAATAAGCCAAGCAGTGTTCTAAACTAAAATGGTAACGATAAGTCTTCTTTAGCATTAAGAAAGACTAGGAAGTCTTTTTTGTAAGACTTTCAAAAAGTCCTAGGTAGGACTTGAGGGTCCCCTAAAAATATCGCAGGACTTGTTTGGTCCTTTAGAAGCAACATATGAATTATTAGTACTTTTCTGTAAATTGAAAACAGCATAATGGAGGAGAGAATCACCAGTGCCAATTGTCTTAGCTGTTAGGTTTGGCATATTGAGGGCTACAGACAATGAATGACGAGCGGCCAACTGTGCTTCTGAAAGTTTACCACTCGAGTTGCCTCTCAAATTCAACTCTTGATTCCTCTTCTTAATAATTGCCCACCTCTGTAATATACACTCATCAAATTAGTAGGAAAAATCATTGGTGCAAATTCATACCTCCAAACACAACAAAAAGAAAAGAGTAAAAGTTGGAGCACAGGTCGAGTTTCAAATTAAGTACCCACTACCTCAGAAATAAATAAATAAAACAAAAACAAGAAAAGATGGCAACAAATTATTTCCAAAAGGTAATAGCAAATTTTTAATTTTTATGTTTAACAACCCTCATACTGCGTGATTCACAAGATTTTCATATGTAGGTTACAAGAAAATCCATTGCCGGGATTTGAACCTGGGAAAACTGGGTGAAACCCAGACATCTGACCGAACTAGATGACAACAGATTGCTGTAGTATTATGGTCTCTGTGCTTCCTTTACATTATAATCATTTCATTATTTATAAACTTCCACAAAATGGTCTACCCTAACCAATCAAAATTTTGCAATCATGAAAGGCACATTGCAAACAGTTTCTCATGTTATGTTCTATAAGTTCTCTTAAAAAAAAACTTATAGCTAATGAGATTAAAGACTTGATTTACCCCTTGATAAGTCTACCACAATAGATCACATTCACAAAATTTTATCCAAAGAATAACCATAGAATGTATGTC